>OX375881.1:108558110-109184878 GCA_947359465.1 Metellina segmentata | reverse complement strand
ATATTAAAATTCACAAAAATATGTAGACGAAACCAGCCAATTTCTGTGGGAAATTAGGAAGCAATTTGGTTTTGTAAAAACATAGAGTTGCTGTTTGCTTTTCAGAATAACTGAAAGAAAATAAATTTTCTATAAGAGGAGTCAAAGTATCTATTTTTAGTTTTGTAACAAAAACTAAACTGTCAACAATAACAAATTGAATGCTTTGAAAGACGAATACTTTTCCTGTTTTCATTTGGATACATTTTAGTCTTGTATTTGTTACTTAAACAAATCTGCCAAACACAATAATTATTTATAAAAACAACTGAAACCTAACCCATTACACACAAAAAATTGTGCAGCATTCTGTTTTATTTCTTGGTTTTCTTCAGAGCGTTGCTTTTTTTCTCTGGTTTCCTCAGTGCGAATTTCTCATAGGGTTCGCGAAACAAATGTGACAATAAATAATATTTGAGGTAGAAAATTCGAAAATCAGCATTTGTACCAAGAACATTATTCATTAAAAGAAACAAATGTAAATTTAAAACGTTTCCTGTTCGTTTGATGGATAGGAAAAGTGTTTAATTTGCCCTCAGGCAAACTTTTGACATTTGATGCAGATCGGTAAACAGCTGGAATCAAGGTGATTGACATGCGCATTAAATGCCTTGTATTCATTGTACCAGTTAATGTAAACAAGATGGCGGCTGCCGTGTGGTTGTTCAAATTAGCATCGTGTTAGCTGTGTTAGCAAAATGTATATCGTTCGCTGAATGTCATATAATATGTCGAATTCACCATCCTCAAACACAGAAAAAAGATTAGCAGATTACTTTGTAATATGTGGACTCGATCTGAGTTCTGGTCTGGAACCAGATCAACTAGCGGGTAACCTAAATTTTAATTCATGAAAGTGAAATTTTATTGAAATGTAGGCCAAAATGTTTGGAACATTCGCTGTTATTCACACAAATATTTTCATGTTTTTATTATGCATTTATTTGTCTCCATATTCTGATTATAAATCTTGCTCAAGATAATTGTAGCCTGGAAGTTTGATTTATAAAAAATGAAATTTCAAAATTAAGTCAATAAAACATTTTACTGACCCAATGATTTTTCAAATTTTTTCGCTTTTGTGATTATTTTTGAATTCTTCTCTCAAGAATTAGACAAACAGATTGCGAAAATTATTTAGGAACTCGAATACTATCTTGATTTAGGGTGTTAGTTTTCGAACATTTGTGAATGATTGTGTGAATTGTCTGACGGCGCATTTTTTTATTTTTATGCTCTGCTGTAAAATTACAACCGTTCAATCTCATTTTAATTGACATTCGACAGTATACTGTCATTGATTTGAAGGGCTCTTTTTATTATATATGTTTTGACAGTATATTGAATATATAATTTCAAAGTAATTCTGAATTATATTGATGTAAAAATCACATAGAAACCCTCTCAGTTTTCAATTGTGAAAATTTCTTAGCCATAAAGTGAATACACCTTGAAAAATTTGCTTATCTGGTAATTTAGCTTCGTCAGGGTTTTCCTTCAAAGAGGGCCATTGTAAAATTGAACATTTTTGCAAACCAATTGCTGTATTTCAATTATGTAAAATTAAGGGTTACTTGCTTGTAATTATAATTTGTGTGTGCACTGACCTTGAATTAAAAAATTTTTAATGTTTTAAAAAGTTGTACGAAAATACCAGCTCAAGTGTTAATAGAACAGCCTTGTAGGTGGCTCAAAGTGGACTCCCAATACAAACTTTGTAAGCCTTTAATGTTGATTCTGAAACTTGAAAAGTTGGTTTGATCCATCCTGTCACCAGAGAACTCAAGTTACACTGGGACAATGTCCTTGATACTACTCACATGCTAGAGGCCTCCTTTAAACTGCTGATGAAACCTTTACCCTTGTGTATATCTTCTAAGAAGTCGATGGTAGTGATTATACCAACCCTCTTGTTGACAACAATCCACCTACACTCCAATTTCTACTTTTTTGTTGGTTTGAGTTGTCTTGTGTTTGGCTCAGCTTGTCCAGTTTTTGGACCATGTGCCATGAAACCCCTAACCAACCGTACATGGGATATGGCATATTTATTCATTCTCTCTCTCTCTTCCTATTTAAAACAATGACTATTCCACTGTGTAAATTCATTAAAATATTTATTTCACTACTAATTAGTATAGCTTTCTTAATGCAAGTTGTTTACATTTTGCCGAGAGGCTAATCCGTACACAACTCATTAAGATTGTGTCTTTCCGCTTCCATATCCTTTCCTTTCGTCAATTCCTTTTCCTACACCCTGAACTGTTTTTGAATGATGCCAAAGTTTCATTTATTGTAATAATTATGAATGGATAAATAGCATTTTGAAAAGTTTGGATTTTATTTTGTGCTAAATGTAATTTTTATTGTAAGATATTTGTTGAAAAAAAATTCACATTATACTGATTGAATAATTTTGTTAGGAAAAATATGCACTAAGTGTTCCAATTAGTATTTTATGAAGAATGAAATAAATTTGAGATTAATCTCGTAGATGGTTTATTTATGTGGGAGTAGGCTATAATGTAATGGCTAGGAAGGAAAAGTCAGGACAAAAATTGTTTGCAGGAAATAATTTTGACCTTTTTATATCAAAGAATTACGTATTTTATTTGCATATTATACTTATTTTTGTGTTTTAGGGGAGAGTTTGCACTGCACACCATTGGACCGGCCATATCGTTCGAAAGTATTGGCTCATTATCCAGAAAATGTGTCATGGAATCCTTTCGACAAAAGTGCAGTTGGCATGGTACATATTTTAAGTGAAATCAAATGTGCTAACCAGGCTTGTTTTGTGCTATTTTCGATGATATTTGTAAAAATATTGGACAAATGGCTTTGCTTGAAACTGAAAGTTCATGAATCTTATTATTTATAACTAGATTAAGAGAATATAGTTTTAAGTTTAAAATCATGTCTTATTTGAAAATATACATTTCATGTGTATTGTTAAAAGTTGTAAGGTCAGAATAAGTTATTTCTTTCAAAATTACAATAGAAGGACAGTGCATTTTACCCTGTTTCTCATAAGTCTGCAAGAGATCAAATAATCATTAAGGGAATAAAAGTAGCCTTACTAAAAGCACTCAGAAATTTCTTACCCCATTTTTTTTAAAATGTTTTACAGTTTTTAGTAAAAACTAATTAAAGCATCTCAATGCAATATATTTTATACATTTTGTCAACCATATAATAAGATGTTTATACTGTTTTACACATAAACTTACTTTCAGTTTGGAACTGTTATTTTGATTGGACTATGAACTGTCTATTCTGAATGTTTCAATGCACTTTTAAAACTTTAAATTTAAAATTCAGAAGTTTGTGGGAGGATTAAATATCTATCATTTGTAAGCTCCAAGAAACCGCTTTTTAACTTATTGCCCATATGTCACCCAAAGGATCCTTCTCAAGTAAGGTGACATGGTTATACAAAAGGGTTATTCTGCAAGGCTTCTAAAAAGACGTGATTTTCCTGTGACACTTAAGATATGTTTCACGTTATTTATTTTTTAGTTGCACCTGATATTAATTCTCAACTGTTTCTTTTATTCAGCTCTGCTTGCCAAAGGGGCTAACATTCCGAACCCAAAAGCATAAGCGCAATCCCTACTTTCATTCGTTTATCATCACGAAAGAGGATGGGTCTCGCACCTATGGACAGTGCTATACTTTCTATGAGGAAGTCAATGACCGAAAAATTTGCGATGCCATGCACACATTACAGGTAATCATTTGAAATATCTGCAATATGTTCAATACATGTTTAGGTTTTTTAAAATTCTCAATTTCCTTGAATCTTTGCTCTCAGAGGCACATCTAGGTCTGTGTGGGCGTCACATCCTCGAGATACCTGAATGATACTTCTTCATTTTTACCTTCACCTTACCTTCTTTTAGCTTTTTTTTTTTGCCCTCTCTCAGTTCAATGAAAACTTTATACCAAACCTGCCTCGCTGATTATTCGAAGAGTGCAGGTCGTACATGTCTACTAGATGAGTATTGGAGAAAAAAATTTCTGCAGTGGATTCCATCTCACTGAAATCTTTGATAATGAGGCCTCAGTTGCTCAACGAATTTATCCAATCTGGTGTAAAAAGGACATAAATCTTCTGTTTCTCTGTTCAAAGATCAAAAGTGTTTTGAATCCTATCTCACTAAACAAATGACAGAAATCACAGAGGAAGCAGCATGCCAAAACCAAGACGAGAAAACTACGCTAACCTGTTTTCCCTGTAATCATTTTGCATGTCAAGACCATATGTTTTGTTGTTTGTGAAAATTGTATTTAGGAAAACCAAGTCTTAAAGAAAAAAGTCTAAAAGAGTAGCTGTATTAGCTACTTTACATATATGTTATTTTTTATATTGTATAAGTATTGGTAATTTTAATGTACTTAAATAGTTAAATGCTAATTCAAATGTTTTCCTTTAAAATACCTGTTATCTCAAAAGAAGTTTTAAGCAGCAAATATTGAAGTTTAACACAATGGGGACTTAATGACCCAGCTCACATTCTTGTGCGAAGAAGTGGCACCTGTCCAGTGTTAAATATTATTAATGCTGACATTATCCCTGTTTTAATTTGCATCAATAAACTTCCATCTATCCAAGTATGATCTAAATACAAAATTTCATTTTCTGCTCTTCTCTCACATTTGTTTTAATTAGTCTCTTTAAAATGACTGCTTGTCATTACCAAAAAGAGATCCTAGAAAATATTTTGGTTCTTTCATGAAAGGTACTTGACATTTTTAATGAAAGTTCACAAAATTACTCAACGAGCAGTTGTAGAATTTGGATCGTGTGCCCTTGCACAAAGATGTAAATACAAAGATTTGTTGTCAAAAGATCACTTATCTACAGCGCATTATGACATATAGCAGATTAGCAAGAAAATACTGAAAATACTCAATATGCTTCCTATAATTGCTGAACTTTAAACACGTTTTTCTTGTAACAGCTTTTTCCACAAATGATTGACATTTAGCTATTTTGGATTACTCGACTTGAAATGGTTACAGCATGTCAAGCAAATATCATTTCCGGTTTAATAAACCAGTAAAGATGTTTTGTATTTTGATAGCAAGAAACTAGGTTAATCGATTATTTGGATTTGATTGAATGATCATTTCTTCAATTATTTTTTAAATGTTTTGTTGGATCATCAAACGATAACTACATGCTTATAAAGTAAAAGCTTTTTAAATTTTTTGCATAAGATTACTCAAAGTTGAGAAATCATTCCAACCAGAGATCACTTAACTTTTCACAGCATCACAATCAAGAAGGGTTTAATAAGTTTTTAATTTTTCATAAAATGATTAAAAAAAAATTTTTTTGTGAATACCTGAAATGATTATAGATGCACAATGTTTGGTATTTGGTTGTTGTTTTGTCAACAGAAAATCCTCAGAAAAATGTGGTAATTTTAATGCAAAATATAGAACCACCCTAAAATTGTCACTTATTTTGTTTTCCAGGCTATGCACTTGACTGAGTTGAGCAGCAGTAAAGTGCCTGGTGTCCATAGCATCGCAGAGGTGGGGAGCACGCGTTCGCTTCCTCGCTCCTTCAAACTGAGCAACAGGCAATCACACAATCATTCCGGAGCACTGTATGACCTCTCCAGGGATAGCCTCTATGTCACCAAGTGCATCTGCCTCATAACACAATTGCCAGTGGTTATCGCCTGCAGAAGGTTCCTCGAAGGTCTTCATAATCTTGTGATGTCCAGAGACCCACCTACTATGAGGTTTGTAGAATGTTTTATTGTAGGGATCAACCCTTCAACTGTCCACGTAATCGGTAGGACTTGCCTGAGTATGGTTTTATCATTAGACGTACTCAGCTTGTACCCAAAGTCCTCTGGTTTCCAGAATTAATATTGGGTCATCCGGAAAGTTCTGAGAATGTTTTTTTTTTAAATAAATACAAACGAAGCGGTACAGAAACATAAGGTAATTTTATTGAATCACATAAGCCCCATTTTGTTCTATGACTTTTTGCCATCTTTCTTGCAGCTGGAAAATTCCTTTAAAAAAAATTATTAGGCTTATTTGTAAAGAAGTTATTGGGTTGGTGTTTGACAGTCTCCAAAGAATTGAACTCCAGGCCGTTCAAAGAATTTTGAAGTGACCTGAAGAGATGAAAATCTGAGGGGGCACGGTCTGGTGAATATAGGGGGTGACACAAAACATCCCAGCCATACTCGATAAGTTTTTGTCTGACATTAAGCGAAATGTGGGGCCGAGCATTGTCATGCTGGAAGACAACACCTCGACGATGGGTCAGTCCTGGCCTCTTTGCTTCGATTTCTGCTTTTAATACTGCCATTTGAGAAAGTATTTTTCCAAATTTATTGTCTGATTTTGTCACAATTCATAATAAACAATTCCTTTGTAGTCCCACCATACAGAAACCATTACTTTTCCATGGACATGGTCGTCCAGAGCGGACATCATTTTCGAGGCTGAAATTTCCACTCTTAAATTTAACAAACCACCTTTGAACTGTGTCCTCAGAAACAGCACTATGCCCATATACAGCACACATTTTACAAGATGTCTGACTAGCATTTTTTCCTTTCTTTAAAATAAAATAGCATAATATGACAAAAATGAACTTTCTTATTCTCCGTTCTTAGCACTGCAGTGAAACAAAAATTATGCCACAACACATGCAATAATTATGCAGTGTAAGCAGAAAAGACCGAATTTAAACATCTGCTTCAATCACGGTCACTCCTTATCAGCGGTAGCAAAATAATAATAACAAAGCTAGCTTGGATTTGAAAACGCGCAGAACTTTCTATGTGGATGACACAATGCATTCCTACTTAATACTTCCAAGTACTGAGTGCACCCATAGGTGCTGTATTCTATACTTAAATGAAAATGGTATTTGAGATTATACATGTGTTACACTTTGTGATAGCTTTTTAGCCTATTTGTGCTGTTATTACAAAATTGGATTTTATATAAATTAATTAATGGTTAAGATATTTATAGAAGAATGTAAGTACAATCGAAGCTATTGCAAAAGACTACTCAAAATAGACACAGACCAATCAAAATCTAAAATCAAAGTAAAAAAAGAGGGGTGAGGACATATGGGAGAATTTGGGGAGGAACATAAAAGCTCCAACAAAACATCCATAATTTTCTTACTAGATAAGAATTGAATACAACACTTATCTTAATCTACAACTGTTTATTAAAAATTTTCTTAAATTAAACGTCCACAAGCATAGAGTGATAATAATAATAATAAATACTCTTGTCTAATGGTTCTGATTGATTATATTCAAGAATAAATATATTTAAAAAAATAATGTCATAAGCACATGGGAATCAAGACTTCTTCGTAAGACTTTCAAATTAACTTTTATTTAAAAATTTCAAGCCTGTTGTAAACTTTTAAAAACAGTTATGCATGCATCTATTTTGAAGTTTGTTTAATTATACATTTTCTTTTTAAAAGGGTGGAGTCTTATGTGTATAATATTTTGTTTGAAGTTCCACTGCCACCCCCTAACAGAAGTTTAAAATTTACTTGTTTTGGTCAACAAGTTTTGTGCCAAAGACCTGGTAAGATTATATAAATTTTTTCAAAATGTTATCTTTATGCATAGGTTTAACTATCTCTTTTTTTTTAAACATGAATTTTATCTATTCATGTCACTTTTACCATACTTAGACAACTCTTATGTTGTTATGAGATATAACTTAAGAGAGAGAAAAATGAAGAAATTGCGTTTTTAAAGGTATGCATATAAAGAAAACTTGAATATTTTTTTGTCAACAGTTATCAAAACTAAAGGGTTTGTTAAGCAGTGATATAAATTCATATATTTGGTTAGATAATTTTCCTTAGTTTGGAAATATGCAACTGTAAATCACTGTTGTAAGACCTAAATTGTAACGCATAATTTATTAGTTTATACTTAATATAAGTTAATACTGTTTCTGCCAACGTCACACAAATGGTTTTATTTTTATTTTGTGTTCTGTTAAATGTATGCTATTTTTATTTTGCAGGACCTTGTGAACTTCCTTTCTTTGAATATTCATATCAAACATTATTCACAACCTTAGGTGTTGATAATGTAATTCTGTTGTACACTAGTGTTTTATTAGAAAATCAAGTATTACTCTTTTCAGCTGGTAAGTTCTATCTTTTTGAATTCCTGATTTCATGATGCACTTTTAAATTTGTAGTAAATTTCAATGTTTTGAATGCTTTTGCATCTTCTGTTTCCATTTTGTCCAAATTAATCAGAAAACATTCTGTTTTCAAAGTGAAAAGCATAGTCTGATGCAAACAAGACATCAGTATTTCAGCACATGTTATGTATAACATGTTATTCTCTGTTATGCTTCAGTACATGTTATAATTGCTGTAACTGTTACTTAAAAAATGGAGTTGGTTGTGTACTGTGACACAACCACAATCGTTAAAGGCATGAATTGTCTTTGCCTCATTGAAGGAAGGGTAAGATGTAAATGAAGAAAGTATATGTTATGTTATAGGTAAAGTATAATTGTATTTTTGCTGAATAATATTGTAGGTCCTGTTATTCTCTACAAATTATTTCTCTTAAGCAAATAGTTCAGAAAATTAAAGAATCTATTTTTATTCAATTTTTTTAGTTTATCAACAGTTTCTATTGCTGTTAAATTTGTAAAAATATACTTAAAAATAAAAGATTTTTAAATTTTATTTTCTTGTATAATATCAGCTTAGAGCAAAAACTTATTTACATAATTTTTTAGAGACACTAAATGCTAATGTTGTTGAAATATACATTGTCTTATTGTCTGTCTCTGATATCTGCTTAAAGAATATACAACAGTATCAAATGCATATAATTTCTATTTTCGACCTTAAAACTAATAGTTGGTCTTTAAACAGCTGTTCAGTGCAAAATATATTTTCGTCAGATAATGAGTTTCTGCTCTAAGCTGATGGTACATTTTACTTTGCATAGCTCTTTATTGTTAAATATGTTCAATTCCTATGGGTTGTGCATGTCGGAATCATGGGAAACTGTTGATTAAACGAAAAGACTAACAGTTAGGATAAAGATAAGAATCCTGGGAAACTAAAGTCTTAACTGCTCAAGCTCTTTAATTTTGTTTGGTTCTGATTTCTTTTTTAACAAATTGTTTCCCAATTAAAAGAAATGAGTACAGTTAAATCCTAATGTATCATTTGGAAAAAGACAGTCAGCCTTTCCTTATTTGTTATGGATTCTCTTATATTCACAGTGAACCCCAAGTATACTCATGGTTGGTAGAATGTTTTGGTTTGTCACTACAAGTATACTTCTTTCATTTTAAATGTATACACTCAAAACGTGTTTTTGTACGGTGGATAGGGATCGCATAAAAGAAAACGCATTAAAAAAATCTTCCTAAACTTCACAAGTAGCTATAAAAAATATTTTTCACAACACATTTAAAAAGTTTTTTTTTTTTTTATGCGTGAATAGAGACAGCACAAAGAAGTCTCGTGTAGAAAATAAATCAAAACCGTACAAAATAACTAGAAATTACTGTTTTAAACATAATCAAATCTCGTGTCAAGATATGGCAACTACTTGGAATCTCGTCAAACCTTTTGAAATCTCATTTAGAAAATACACATGCGAACCTTTTTAAAAATTTTATTTACATGTTGTACTTATTTTACACATACAAAACTTTTCAAAATGTATAACCATTATCCTTTGTAGTTTGACAATATGCGGATTTTCTTGTGGTGAACTGGTTCAAAATCACTTTCGTCACTTGAAGATACTACCTCGCACTCGCTTAGAATTTACTTTTTTTCAGTTACCATGTAGTCAGTGTATGTGTAACGGACTAAAAGGTATAAAATAATTTCTCCTGGCCCTATACAGATTGTCCTGAAAATTTGTGATTGTGAAATTTTAATACCTATAAAAATACTTGTAAGATTTAAAATGAAAAATGTGGGGCGCTTTACACTCTTTACTATTATCTACTGCATGTGCCCCACGTTTTTTGTTTTAAACCTTACAAGTATTTTTATAGCTATTAAAACTTTACAATCACAAATTTTCAGGACAATCTTTATGGGGCCAGGAGAAATTATTTTATGCTTTTTAGTCCGTTACAAAAAAGTGGTATGTAAACATTTTTTATTTAAGTAATTTTTATTGATAACTTTGTCAATTATGTTCTAATTTGATTGAAATTTTGAAAGGACTGCAAGTAGATAGTACTGAATAAATTTTTTTCATATACCGCAAAAAAAAAATCGCACAAAAACAGGTTTGAGTACACTAATAAAAACAGTAGTAGGGACTGGAAGAAAATCAAATACTTTTTTTTTTGACAACAAATGCATCGACAAAGAGCTGCTAGTTAAAGGAAATAAACTACAGTTGAACTCCAATTGAACATTTTTGAAAGAAGTTTTTGTTTTTTCTGAGGAAGTTCTAAAATTGATGGAATACAATCAGGAGGACTTCCTGGTAAAGCCAAAATATGTAAATAGTGAAATTTTATGATATTAAAAGCTGAAATAATTCATTTTATGAAAGAATTGACAAATGACTTAAATTTCAGTCTTGTTACTTGTTCCTCTTATTAACATTACTGTCCTTTTCTGGACGAAGCTCAAAGTCACAAATCGCAATCTAAAATACATACTGCTGGATTTGTGACTGCGACTAAAATAAATTTGGGATGCAAGAAAAGTGTCTCTAATTTGTGACTATTTCTTCATGGTGGTCAGAGCTTCGATACCCATTTTCATTGGAACTTTGATGAAATGCTTTATACTGTAGTTCCTAAAAATGAGGTTCCTCGATATTTTCATTCCTAAGCTTTGTAATTCTTTTGGTTTTAGATTATGATAAGTTGATGATTGTGGCTGAATGCATCGCCACACTACTGTTTCCCTTTACCTGGCAACATGTATATGTGCCTATTCTTCCTGCTTCCTTACATCACTTCCTCGATGCTCCTGTTCCTTATATCATGGGACTATGCTGTGCTAGGGAGGAGCGTGCTCAATTGTCCATTCCAGGAGAAGTAAGTTTTCTGAAGATTTCACTCTAGATGTGCCCCTGAGCATCCCACACTCAGGGGCACATCTCCTTTAGGTGTGTACGAAAAGTTCCTGGTTCAAATCCAGGTCACTGTATGGATGTTTGTAAGCGTTTGTTGTAGAGGCGGCTGGTGCGCCTTAAATCTGTCGCGGCCGAAAGTCCTCACGTTGGGTTGGTGTGGAAGTTTGGACAGTGGGGTGCCAGTTCAAGTGTTGCCTCGTCATCTGACTGTAGTTCAAAATTATGTGATGTCCTCAGATCTTTCCCTTAGTGGATCTCTCTGGGATAGATCGAGGGAACTGCTGAAATTGAACAGGTAAGAAATCAGGATAGCTATTTGCCTTCTAACTGGCCACTGTACCCTGAATAGATACCTCAATATATGGGTGTTATAGATGACCCATTATGTAGAGGTTGTTGGATGGTAGAGGAGAGCTCTATGCACATTCTGTGTAGATGTGACTATTACGCTACACAAGGATTTGAATATCTAGGATACCACTGTGTCGAACCCTGGGAACTGTCGAACATTCCAATCGGGTACTTGCTGAAATTTATTTGGGCAATCTGTCTTTAGAGGATCAGCAGGGGTCTCTGTTGGCGTTACGGGGGAAATAAAAGCTGGATCTCCAGTATTAGATTAGAAATATCCTCATTTATTTAAGTAAAATGACTAGATTACATGGTATTTATAAAAGTATCAACTATTAAAAGTATAAAAATAGGTGTACTTTACCTGACACGTAGGCTTGAGAAAAGGAGAGGATTGAATAATTACACACTGTCATCCTATATATATATATATATATGTCAAGTAGGGATAGATGACGTAGTAACCAATCATAGCCTGAAGTGGGCGGGACTATACATGATACAATTGATTTACATATTAGTTCTCGTTTATAAACATCCAAAATATACTCCAACAGTCTCAGTACAATAGACTATTAGTCACAGTGCTTGCATTCTTCAGAGTCACGCCTTTAACAAGTCATAAGTCATTCCCTTAGGGGATTGATCCCGACTCTTGTCAACAGCCTGTTGTGTTGCTCTAGTACGATGTTAATTAAAAATTACCAAATTACCTTTAGGTGTGTACAGGCTTTACGGACCCTTTTATCTTAACCTATGCTTAAAGATTTTTCAAAAGCAAAAAGGTTTTTAGAAGTATTGAAAAACTACATTAACCTGCATTTGTTTTCAAAATACATACTGATCCATGCATCATTTTCTTGTAGGCTAATTTATGCTTTGTTGACATCGATAACCAGGCCGTTGAGGTTCCAGAAGACATTCCGAAATTTCCCTGCCGCACCGAATTTATAACTGAATTAGTGGATACGTTGAAGAGCTTTGGAATAACGTCCAATGAGAAAGGGCTGGATCGAAATTCCAATGAAAGGAGCTCCAGGAACCATCTCCGAAAGCTATCTTGGACTTTTGACAGTGGAGACTCTGGTGTCAGTAGTACTGACAGTAGTGCGAGAAGCTCTTACAGTAGCCTCGCTAGCACACATAGTCATATTTTGCAGCAGAGTGAAGCCCTACAAAAAGTTACTGCTCTTGCAAAAAGAACTGGTAAGCGAACATAAAAACACTTATTTTGAGTAGAATTCCAAACTAACTCCTATGTTTAAAAAACTTCCAATTGCTCGATTACACACACTGCTGAACAATTCAACAACAAAATGAACCAATTGCTGTAAAATATCGTTTTGTTATTATTTTTGTTATTGTACCATAATTATGGTAGAGGATGCATGCAGCGAAGAACTATATAGTGTAGGCTCAAGTATTCCGATATTATCTAATATAAAAAGTAATTTTGCTCTGCATTCACAGTGTAAAATGGAACAAGGAATCACTAACAAAATTTATGCTATTCCTGTTAAAACCAATTTGTAAATGTTTTATTTTTTGAAACCTGAATGTGGTTTTCTTCATATGTAGTTAACTCCTAGATTTCTGTTACCAATAGGATGCTACTGTAAGCAATGCTATTAAACTACAAATGATTATTTGCAAGTATAATTATGAAATAAATAAATATAATGCAAATAATTATGAAACAAATAAAATATTTCTTGATTTAATTGGGGGTAAGCTTTTATTAAAGGAAAGCACACATCTTTCCTCTGGTTTTAATTTTACCAAGGTTGAATTTAGGTATGCTTGCTTTGAATTTAGGAACCCTTTGAAGAGTAATTAATTCTGCAATTTGTATGTTCATTGTTCTGTACATTTGCAGATGTGTAAATCTGAGATTTTTGTGTTTTTCATATAATTATTTATTTTATTTGTTTTTCATATAATTATTTAACTATAATTTCATTTCTTTTAAATATTTGTAACTTTTTAGGAGTCATAACCACTTTGGGAGATCTTGAAAAGCCCAAGAAAGTGGATAATGACGGGACAAAAAGAAATCGTGGAAAAGAAGAAATTCGTCAATTTGTAGATATGTTAAAACTAAACAATGCTGTGAGAGAAATTTTCCTAAGTCGCTTCATTTCCATGTTCAGGTCCTATGAAAACTTTGTCATTCAACCAAACCAAGTGAGTTTCAATGTCGTTATTTATCATATCAAATTTTATCCGTAACATTTGTTTAAATTTGAAAGAAAAATTGTTTGGCTTTTTCATGTATTGAAAAAAATAGCATTCTTGCCAAAATTTCAAAGAGTTTTGTTAAATCTTGCTGAAACTATATGTCATAGAATTACCTTTTTGGATATAGAGCTTGAAATATTTTTGCACCCGCATTCTACTTTTTTATCTATTTTGGTCCTTTCAATCAAATAATAACATTTCACAGTACTATAATTCGTATTATTTTCTTACAGCATGATATGGAACAGTGGTTGAGTACGAGGGAAACAATGCAGAACTTTGATAAAACGTCTTTCCTCTCCGATCAACCTGAGCCTCATCTGCCTTTCCTGTCACGCTTCATTGAAACTCAGATGTTCGCTACATTTATTGATAATAAGATAGTTTCATTGTGGGAAGAACCTGACCCATATTTAAAAGTAAAGTTTGAATCCATTGTTCTTGCTTAATAATAACCCAAGTAGCACGTAGAGGTGTTCTTTGGAATTAGTTCTAATTCATCTTTAAGTTGTTGTGTATATACATTTTAAAGCACTTAATTAACTGAATGTGTCCATTAATGTCAATTTCCAGAAGTCTTCCAGAAAAAACACTCATCAATCTTCCTGGCAGAAAAAATATTTTCCAGATTTTTGTTTAGGAAGAAAATTTTCAAATTATGCTAATTTTTGGTAACCATGAAAGGAGCAATGGAATCAGTAGTCGCTAGATGGTCTTAAAACGCTTCTTTGGCACTAATTTGCCATGAAAAAACAACAAATATATCTTCAAAACACTAGAAGAAGTTTAGCTTGTATATTGTCATCATTTTGTGTAAAATATTGTTCTCCCAAACCTTTTTGCAGTTTGAACTATCACCAAGCATAATTCAGTCATAGAGTAGGCTTTTCTCACTTTTGAATTGCTTTCATAAAGTAGATTAAGGCATTTTTTTGTTTCTAATAGTTTCACCTTGGTTTTTACGTCTTAAAAATCTTCCTGATTTTTCTCTTAGAGGTTAGCAGATATAGTGTCCTTTAATTTGATCTTTACGTAGTTGACAAAGAGTAGGAGTCATGAGTACCCCCATTAATTCTGTACTTGGTTGCTGAAATAACCTAAGTAAAAGAAATCCAGCCTTATCAAAGCTTTGGCAGTTTGATAGTAGCTTTGAATTATATAATAAATAGTAGCAGACAAATAGATTAAAAAGTTGCCCAAAATTCTGTTAGTCCAAGCAGAGACCATAAATCATATTTACATAAATCCTAATACCTCTTGGTAATGGACAATGGTAGGTTTTATAAGAAAACATGGCCAAGCCCGTGGTGTAAGGTGTTAATCTGGTGTAAAATTTTCCACAGATTTCAAATCCGTTGAAGATATATTCAATTTAAAAATAATTTTTTGAAGAAAATCATATTTTTAGGTATTAATCTAAAGTAAAATTTTCCGCAGATTTCAAATCCTTTGAAATTTTTAATCTATCTTTCGCGATTCTGATTTTACGAAAAAACCTTAGCAATCCCAGTCAATAGGGTTTTTTTATTTCTTGCTATTCACGGAAATGGTGAGGAAATATTACCTTTTTTTTTTTTTAAACAGCACAAAATTAATTTGTTTATTTTTGGAAAGGGGAAAGTTACCGTGACAAAAGATATATTCAATTTAAAAGTTATTAATGTTAAAAAAAAAATGATATTTTTAGGTATGGATCTACTGTAAAATTTTACGCAGATTTCAAATCCGCTGAAATTTGTACTCTATCTTTAACAGTCTAGGAGATAGAAAAAGAACTAATTGACTCCAGTTAAGAGATTGTTTGTTTTTATCGTCTGGCTGAAAAATTATTCCTTGGATCAAAATCTAAACGGAAATGAAAGCATTAAATTAAGAATGTGTGATTTCTATGCTGTAGCATTCAATAATGATTAAAATCATTTAAAAATCTTCTAGATTGAATTTTAAAATTCACCGCTACCCAAAAATTGCAAAAAATTCAGACTACCTGTGTGCAAATTCTCAATGCTGTAAGTGCCATAGAATCATCAGGATTTTGCAGCCACGAAAAAAACAAGCAGACAAACACTTCCTTTTATAATAGTAGAGATATATTCAATTTAAAAATTATTTATTCAAAGAAAATCATATTATATATAAAATATCATGTATAAAATCATTAGGTATCGATCTAAAGTGAAATTTTCCGCAGATTTCAAATCCGTTGAAATTTTTACTCTATCTTTAATGGTCTAGGAGATAGAAAAAAGAACTACATAACTAAAGTTAGAACTTTTTTTTTATGCTCTGCTGGAAAATCATTAATCTGCCCAAAATGAAAACAGAAACGGGGTAAATAAATTTAGAATCTGTCATATCTTTATGCTGTTGCCATTCCAAAGAAGAAGAAAAATTAAATTTCATTAAATTAATTTTAAGATGTCCTAGATTGAATTTAAAAATTTGCCGCTACCCATAAATTGCAAACAATTTTGACTACCTGTGTGCCAAATCTCATTGCTGTAAGTGCCATAGAATCGTCAGGATTTTGTGGCCCCAAACAGACAAACAAACATTTTCTTTTATAATAGTAGAGATGAGGTTGCATGTATGTTCTACTTGGAAATATATAACCCAGTTTTCCTGCAAGTACTATGTTTCAATACATAGTTTCGCAGTATTATGTTTCAAGATGTTATTTTTGCTGCCACTTATTAAGTATTGTGTTTAAGAGTGCTTTTAGCTTATTCTAATGTTTTCAATAGTTATTTGATAACAGAATGCGACTGCTAAATGGTGAACATTGTGGTGATGGAGTAAGAGTCACAACATATGAAAGATGCACTACATATCAAGAAACAGGTAAGGTTTTAACAATTACTTTTCAGGATTTTACCTCTGTATTATGTGTTGGTTAAAACTGAATGAAGAAAACATATTTATTGGTGTGTAGAACTCTATAATAGAATTAAAAGGGTCTATTTTCTATTTTGAAAAGGCTGTGGTAGCCCAGTTGGAATAGTTGCAGATTCGCAGCCGATGGGTTGCAAGTTTAAAACTTGATGCAGCCAAAAAACTATGTACGTGGGGGTGGGGGGGGTACACGTTAAATCTACGATGGCCTCAAATGTCCTCACTTTGCCATGGTATGGATGTTTAGGAAGTTGGGCGCCAGCTTAGGCATAACTTCATCATCTGACCATGGTTCAAAATCATGATTAGTTGTCCTTTGACCTTTCCCTTCAGGGATTGGAGCTGAGTCGTCGCCAGTAGCCAGTTGTGTTGCTTCAGTGAGATGTTAATTCAACTACCCACCCCCACTTTGAAAATATCAAGCAAAACTCTCAGAGAAGTTTGTTTCTTCCTCTTTATTGTAAAAGATGTTCATTTTGAATTTTCTATTTAAAGATTCATTATGTATAATAAACTCCAAATGAGTGTAATAATTTTATAGAAATAGTATATGAGAAAGTAATCATAGTTGAAATTAGTTTCCTAAAATGTAATTTGGAAATGTTTTGACAAACTTGCTTAACTTTATTGACATTATTGTCCTTTAAAATTTTCGTTAAGTTTTTAAACGTATT
Source organism: Metellina segmentata (assembly GCA_947359465.1). Classification (NCBI taxonomy): domain Eukaryota; kingdom Metazoa; phylum Arthropoda; class Arachnida; order Araneae; family Tetragnathidae; genus Metellina; species Metellina segmentata. The sequence goes on along the minus strand of OX375881.1, from coordinate 109,167,582 downwards.
CTTTGCATGGACTATACTATCAGACAGGATTCCAAATTAGAGGGTGTCATTAGACTTTTTGCACCCATACATTTTGTTTTGACCAAACTTTTGGTTCCATTTGTCATTTGTGACGCCTAAGTTTTCTGAATATTTTTGCTTATTATGAACATTTTTTGATTGCTCACACATTTGCTCTTCCTTCTAGTAATATATCTCTTTTAAATAGACTCATCAAAGTCCTGACTCTAATCTGTATACACATCCAAGCACTATCAATACACATTCATGTGTAGAAGAAAAATTAATTTATAATCATACCCAAGAAGGACAATTTGGCAACTGAGAGAAAATGTCTCAGTGTCATCGACACTTGACTTTCTGCTCCAAATCTCTAACCCTGTTATCAGTCTTTAAGATGTTCAAGATACAATTAAATAATAATGTTATTTTTAAAGATTTTACGTCCGTTTAACATTTGTTTTGTAATACACAATGTTCTAACTGACAAAATAAATTTTACCATTGTTTTTATTTTGTGATTCTTTTGAGTGACATTTTTGAGTTTTATTCATAATCTAAATTTTAGGGTGATTTGACAAGTGAACTTGACAAAATCATGCTGATATAATCTGATTTTGATTACCGAATAAAGGCTATTTTTTGAAAACTATTTTGTACCTAGATTGCTGTTATTTTACCTTCATATAATTCAATAACTCATTTTAAAGTTATCTTGTACCTGGGTTTTCTTTTAATTTCAGAAATCACTTATTCAAAATGTCTAAATAATTTTTCTAATGAATTATCCAAAACAGGAATGCCTTTCTACATTTTGTAAATTTATATTGTTTGAGCTATTAATTTTTCCTTTAAGCTTATTCATATTTCCCCACATTCTAATTTGCTAACTCAAACCGTATTTGGAAATTGATTTGATTTTTTTTCCTATTCAAAATAGAGAGCCAAATAGAGAAAAGAGTAAACAATGTCGACATTGTCGCACCTTCACCCAAGCCACTGGAAGGAGTCTCTGAGTTCGCTGGCAGAAAGAGAATTATTCCTGGTCACTTTCCCTTGCTGGACAGCGAGCTTTTGAGTGAAGAGCCCATTGCAAACAGGTAAATGAATTTCACTTCATCCTTTTGTGTAGATAATCTTTTTTTTCTTCTAACATTTCTACTCTACATTTATTTATGTGTATTTGAGAACGTACCTGCTCTTACATGATTTAAAGTTCTATTTTTCCATGATAAAAAATGAGCTCAAATACTTTAAATTTAAAATAACTTCTGTATTTAGTATTAATACTTTTGCTATTCCTTATGTTGACCGTTAGCAATGAACATGAAAACACTGTTACCGATGGAAATGAAAACACAACTGCCAATGGGCATGTTGAATGTTTAATTTTGTGCATGACTCAAATTATCATTTTGTATTAAATGAAGCTGTGGGTCTTGTGGTTAAGACTTAAGAAAAGCTGATTTGTTTAGACATACCAGATTTATATCATATTATAAACCTGAATGATGAATAGCAGACCAGGAGTGAGATGACCAAACTGAAGAGCACAAGAAGAAATCAGCTGCAATCATGGGAAAGGTGGTGTACAATCAGCAAATTTTAGTGGGTGATTCTTAAGTTTGGAAGAGGAACACACTGGTACTAAATTTCATGAGTCTGCCTAAGAACTTCAAGGAATGAATAGCAGATATACAGGCGGAGGACAAAATAATACGAACACCTGTGAAATAATGGAAAATCTTTATTAATAGGGGGTTGGACCACCCTTTGACTGAAGTACAGATTTAATGCAACGACGATAGATGCATAAAGGTCATAGACAATATTTAAAGCAATATTAAGCTATTCCTCCTGCAGAGCAGTCTCCCAGGATGCTACAGCACACACTTTGGGAACCCCTGAGCTAACTGACAAATGCCTCAAAAACTATATTTCCAACTTGTGTTTTTTTTTTTAGATAATAAAATCAGTCACCTCTTTAGTTTATATTTTTGAATCAAACTGTTGTATACTTCCTTTAAGTGTTTATATTATGAGTGCTGTTAATCAGGAATGTTTGTACATTACTCTTCCTGGTGTTTACATTACTGTTTCCAGTATTTAGTATATTCTAATAAGTTACAACTGGCTGTTGCAATCTTTTATAATATGCAGTAATTAACCCAGTTCTATCTGAGCTTGGTGTAGCCATTAGTGCTGAAATTACCATGAGTGCAGAAAAATTAAAGCATTTGACCACTTCTGTGATTTTCCTATGATGTATTTACTTAGTTATAAAAATAAAAAATTAGTCGTGATTTAAATCTTGACACCCTGTGAAAGACAGTTCAACTTGCCTTTCAAAAAGTACTTCACAAATTAAATTAGTTGCCCTGATATATATATACTGCTCTATTGTAAGTTTTTGTAGTGGTGGCTAAGTTCATCACAAAACTACATGAACAAATTGCTTAATTTCAGATCTAGGAGACGAACACCCAGTGCTCAGTGGAAGCGAAGAGATCGTCGACATCAACAAGCAGAACATTTGCAAATAAATTCTGACCAACGTGAAGTAAGAAATATAGAACTGGTGTTATCATTGAAAGGATTCTGTTTTTACTTAGTCGTTTTATTTTATATTTTCCTTAATAATTCAGCATGTAATGGTTTTCTACGAAGGACATCAATGCAATAATACAATTACAGTATAAAGCATTTGATTGTAAATCACCTAATGAACAAGAAGTTGAAAATTTTAGAATTTCCTTTTTTAACCCTTCTTTGCAGGATTTTTTCTTTATTGGTGAAATAAATCAAGGTGATATAATTCATGTTCAAAATTAAAGGAAAAATGGTTAATAAAATCTTAGTATATATTTATAGTATAAATTTAGCAAAAAACAATATGATGGTATCATGTGGTATTTTTAAATTAAACGCAAACTTTTTCAGAAATTGCTCTAAAAATAACAGAAACACATGTTACAAACCTTTCTTCCACTCATTTTCACTTTTTTAGCAATAGAAACTCAAATATAATAAAACAAAATTAAAAACGAAATCATACGTTTATTGCAACTACAACAAACAGCGGAATGACAACTTCAAGCTCGTTTTACTGATAGTGACACTTGCTTATTTTTGACAGCTATGTTTTTTTTTATGCAATGGACATTAAAAAGGTATCCAGACACGATCAACTTAAAGTGAACTTGTTCTTTTATATAATTTTTGGGCATTCAATGTTATGATGGAAATTTCCACCATTATGCAAAGAAGGGTTAAGTGTTAATTTACATGTTTCCAACTGTAAATAAATGTTGGTTGCATTTTACTTTGCTTAATATTATTGACATCTTTTACTTGAATTACTTTGAAAACACAGGGTTCCCACAGTCTTTGAAAATTTATTTTTTCTGTTCAGGTCTGTGGAAAACGACTTCAAAATGTAGCAAGATTTTAATTCGTTTGCAAAAAGTTCTCAAATTTTACCCTGGACATAAGACAATTTTGCCTGCTACCTCAAACTACCAAGTTGTACGATTTTCACTTTCCGTTCATCTTTCCCTCCTTTTTGTTGCATACTGTCAATTGTTTTATTGATTTTATTTCATTGAAAAGCCCATCCAATACAAATATTTCCTTACACTCACTAAAACCGATATAAATGACACTTGACATTAGACAAGTATTACTAGATCTGAAATCCAACCATAGCACCCATGGAATTTCTTTGCCTATGCACTCGCGTGTTAATCTACTTTGTTCTATGATAAATGTAGCCTTAGGAACATGTAAAATGAAAAGGCTCAATTCCTAAAAGAGTGAATCGTGTTGCACATTTTTTATAGGGAAATGTAATAGCAGCTATATAAATAGCCTATAGCTTGCCATTTCAGTGTGACTTATTAATAGTGATAGAAAGCAGCCTCTAGATAGCTAAGTTACAGTAACAATTGAGCCATTTGCATGTTTAGTCATCATTTAAAACTTACATTCTCTTCCAGACTATTTCTTAAGCATGTTTTTTTCATTGTTTGCATATTGGTGTTTAACTCTCCTGTTTATTTGTGATGGGTCTCCTTCCTTTTAAAACTTTATTTTAATGTCTTACCATTTTGTGATTGGTCTTCCCTTGAAACTGTTTGTAATGCATGTGTGCTGTGTTCTACTTTTGCATGATGTAAAAGTAACTTATTTGTTTCATCTGGTAGCTTCATCTTGCTGAAAAACATGCTGGGCTTTGGAAAGTGAGTACAACGGTTGCATGCACCTTTCCCTTTGAATGGTTTAACTATGCTTACTAACGCTACTTGGAAGTTTAAAAATAGTTCTATTTAATCTTTGTTACATTTTACCTGCTTCTTGTTGCTGCATCTGATTCAATTTTCTGATTAAAACTAATCACTTGTGAAAACGTTCCTTTGTGTTAATATGTATAAAATATGGTTGATGTATGTTTTATTGTCTGTCTAGCATGCATAAGTTTTGCCTCAATATTTTTGGCAAAAATTCTCTTAAAAGTTACCAATGTGTAACATGAGTGTTTATTTATTCCAAATTCCTTTTTCCAGGTAAAAAATAATGCTCAGTAGTACTTTTTTCCTGGTAAAAAGTCAATACGTTTTGTGAAATTCTCTATCATGTGTTGAATATTTCATTATTATGAACAAAATTCAAAAATGCTTCTATCATATGAAAAAAAAAAAAAAACCTTAAGTCTTACTCTTATCTTTTAATATAATTATGGTTTCACTGGAGTTGCAGCAAATTAGTTATATTACAACAATTTGATAATGATTGGAAAGATTTAATTCAATGTAAGGCACATTTTTGGTTAAAACATCTGATTTCTCTATAAAATTCAAAATTCCACTATCTACAATTTGTGTTGTAATCAAAAGTCTGCAAAATTTTGTGTAACTTAAATGTAATACTTATAATCTTTATTAAAAGTGTACAAAAGATGATATTTCTTAATTTTTACTAATTGATACTGAGTCAAAATTAAATAAAGAAATGACCTAACTTTTCCTTGGAGGACAGATCTTAAATTTTTGCAAGGTCATAAAGTTGGTATGATTGTGTTAGGTATTTATCTATGCTGTCTAAAACTCTGATTGAATATTCAGTTTAATTTGATCCTTTTTATTATGTTTCGTAGAAATACATTCAAGAAGCAAGAGCTAAAACAATCCGCAATCAAAAGCATTATGATGTATCTCCTGCTTCCATATCTCAGACATATTGGAAGTTTGTGGTGGCCTTGCTTAAAGAGTGCAAAATGAGAGTTAGTATATTTTACTTACTAATTATTTTTATGTTACTTCCTGGTACGCACTATAAAAAAAATCAATGCACCAAGAAGGTGCAGAATTACAGTGGTGCCGGGCTGGAACGATGCTGACTGGGGATGTATAGTCTTTAGTGACAAGTCCCGTTTCCAACTGTGTCCTGACGACAACCGCAGACGTCCAGGGCATCGTGGGGATCCTGCCCTTACTATTGCATGCCCACAGCAGGGTGTTGTGGTCTCTCTTTTGATAGCCTTTTGGTAGTCATTTCTGGTGCCCTTGCAGCACAGCGGTACGTAGACGACATTCTATGACCGGTTGTGTCACCGTTTCTGGTACAGCTACACTCTACGTTTATAAGTGATGGCAACGACCTTGGCGATTTTTTTTTGCCGCACTTCTAAAGTCGCCAAGGAAAGAATTGTTTCTCAACTCTTTTTCCGTCACAAATTTTTTTTCTTTTTACAACACACTTTTTAAACACATTTCAGAACGTTTTGAAAAGAATATTTTTTAAAAACTTTCACAAAAAGTAGTAAGCTTAAGCACATATCAAAACACATTTGTGAACCAGCAGAGAAACTAAGCTACGAATGTTTGGTAAGAATACCCTGAAACTTATCAATTACACTAAATATATTGGGCATGTTGAAAAAAAAAAAAGATTTACAAAAGAAAAAAAGCAAGAAATAATACAACCTGATAGCGTCAGAATTCTTTCGTAAAAAAAATAATGAAAACGAAAAAATGGTCAAAGAAACAATACTCTTAATCCTTTCGTGAAAACTATTATAGTAAAATAAAAATTCCACAACTGTCTACATACAAATAAGTGGACCAATGGTATCACAGAAAACGGTTTAAAAGGACCAATGCAATCAAAGGATATTTTAAAAACAAAATAACCAATGGGAGAAAAGAAAAAATTTCAAACGAACCAATGAAATCAAACGATTTTAACGGATTTTGGAAGAACTTTCTAGAATATTTAAAATGAAAATTGAAAGTTTCCGTTTGCCGAGGTTGCCATGAAAACCACAACAGCTGTAACGAAAGATGGGCTGCCTTAATTTATCGTAACTCGCTACCAGAAGTGCGCCAAAAAAATCACCAAGCCGTTGCCATCACTCATAAACGTAGAGTGTAGCTGTACCCCGTTTCTTTTGCGACACTCCAGGCTTAATTTTCAACAAGATACTGCACACTCACGTGTTGCTATGAATTGTCTTGAAGATTTTCTAACACTTCTTTGGTCAGATAGGACTCCTGATCTCTCTCCCATAGAGCACATTTGGGATGTTACGAAAAGGCGATAGCAACCATCTCGGGATGTCTACCTTTAGCCTGACGGTTGGAGACAATTTAGCAAGAAATTCCGCAGGACCCCATCCAGGAACTTTTTTAGTCTACGCCACGCCGGGTAACAGCTTGATGTTCTTTACATCCATCTATTTTTATTGCAATCAAACAACTCTTCTTGGTGCGTCGTTTTTTTGTTTTTGTTATTTTGTCTATAGAGTGTACTTTAGTTATTGATGTTTTTGATTCTACTATGCCACAAGTGCTTTGGCAGCTCTGATGTTTCAGTCTTTAGGTAATGTTCATATCTTTTGTTGTAGACTAAAAGAATGCTTGTTGAAAAGATGGGGCAAGAAGCTGTGGACTTGGGTCACAATGAGATCAGCATAACAGGAGTGGAAGAAAACACTCTCATTGCCAGCTTATGTGACCTTTTGGAAAGAGTGTGGGCCCATGGTCTTCAATCAAAGCAGGTAATTTTTTATAGTCCTAACTCTAGACATATGCTGGGCCGTGGTAACCTGGTTGGAAGAACAGCAGATTGCAAACAAAGGGTGGCAAGTTCAAATCCAACATAAGACCATCGTGTACAAAGGGGGCTGGTGTAAGTTAAAACTTTCATGGCCTCAAATGTCTTCACGTTGGTGTGGGGTAACAGCTCAGGTGACCTCGTTATCTGACAGTGGTTCACGTAGTGTTGACCTCGAATCTTTCCTTTGGAAGTTGGTCCCGGACCACCGCCAATTGCCGTTATGTTGCTTCACTGTAACGTTAATTTAAAAAATGTCTTCAAAATGGAATTCAAATCAAATGTTACTTAGTTATTTGTTTTAGAAACTTTTATCCAAATTGAAAACGTCTTTTTAAAATTAATTTTTTACAAGGAAAATAAGACGCATTGAAATCATAGAAATATTGAGATACACCTTCACAATTTGACGTCCATTTTCAATGAGTGCTATTCCACATTGTCATCGAAGGAAATGATGGCCCGAAAGGGTCCTTTATCTCCTGGTTGCCCGATTCTCCAGCAATGGACAGTATCCATGATTTTCAAATTCATTTTAAATGAAAGCATGAAAACTACGTAGGAAAAATTCCACTTAAACTGCAATCTGATGACGTTAATTATATTTAAAACACTTTTTTAATTACTCTGACGTCATTTTGAACGAAAAACTGCAGTCACTGACGATTCCTTCCTGTGACGTCATCATACACGATTTTCCCATCGAGCGTCCATTGAACTGTATTGTTTCTATGCGTATATTTATACTAGTCTTATTTTTACAGATTTTTGATTAATTCAGCAATGGATGATTCGAAAATAGTTAAAAAGAAGAATTACAAATATTGTAGTTTTCCGTTGTGTCATAATTCAACGATTAAAACACAGTACACAAATTAACAAAGTATTTTTGTTGTACCAAAAGATGAACAGGTTCATTTGACAGTGTATATGTTTCCTTCTGTTTTTACCTGAACATAACTTATGGCATTATCTTCATAATTATCACGTCCTGATCTAATAAGTAAAAAATATGCATATAATATACACTCATGCGTACCTGTAATTTTAAAAATTTAGAAAAATATTACGTAACATTTTTAAAGTTAGCTCATTTTAAAATGTATGAAAATTAATTTTGAATTATATACATTGTATGAAGGAAGGCAAATATTTTTATTATTGCGTCATTGGAAATAATCTTTAAAAACCAACTTAGTATATTGATACAAGATGTGTTTGCAGCATTGTTAAAAGAAAGCTACTAGTTCAAATTACAAAAAAATAGTAGACATTTATTGCTATGGGAAACAAGTTACTAAAAGTGAACAAATATTTTTTTTTACCCCAAAGGATTCCCTGAAAATTAGGAATTATTTGATGGGGAGGGAATTCAGTGTTTTTTTTTTTTAATCTTTAAAACCTCATTTGTTTTGCATTAAAACTAATATTTTTAAACAGTTACGAATTTTCTTTTTAATTTGCATAATTTTATGAAACTTCTTGCAATTTTTATCAAATTACCACACTATTGTCTTCGTGGTTTAAAATGTTGGACTACCAAATGTTGTGTTCAATATTTAATACAGTTGCAATTCTCTATACATGTTATTTATGGATCATCCTTTAGTACATTACGTATTACTGCTTAAATATATTTTTTAAATTATTGTTCACTAACTAACAAAAATAATTGTGCTAAAAAATTAACGCAGAAAATTAATTTTAAGTTACTTTCAAAATTCAATATTTTGATACCCCTACAATTTTAATCTATTTTTAAATTATTTTCCTAATATAAAGCTCTTATTTGATATACTATTCTAATTATCTATATAAAAAATCTATTTTAGAATGAATTGTGTTATTATTAAGGAAAAGAACAACTTATTAATATTCTAAGCCTTGTTCTACAGTCGTCATTTTTAGAGAAGAAATCTTTGTAATAATAATGTGCAGACTATAGTTCAACACAAGTATTTTTTTTTTAAATATATCGAGAAAATTAGCGTAAAATCAATTAAAGCAACCTGAAATAACATGCAGCCGACGAATATAGCACGAGATTTCATGTATGATGACGTCACACCATACTCCACCCCGTTTTCAGTCACTTGACTTTGACGTGTTTTTAATCGCTTATTACGCTTAAATTAAAACTTTTTTTGATTTTTAAAGTTTCTTTTCAGATTTTTCATGATTGAATTTGTAAAGTAAGTACCATTTTAGGACGTTTTGTGACATAGTGCATATTCCCTATTCTTCTCCAAAACAAATATTTCAAGTAATGCAATGTGGCAAATATCTCTCAAGCATGACGTACTCGGGAAAAATTCTATTTCTGTTTTTGTTGAGGAAAGAGTGGGACTCAAATGGCTTTATGTAGATTGTGTAGTGGGCACTTTTGGAGCAGAAATTCCTGGATGGTCAAAAATCTTTTTCCAGTTTGTCCACGGTGGAACACACTTCTAGCAATCATTCTTTCCTCTATTGCAGGCCTCGAAATATATTTTTTAATACAGGTGCACAAGGTGCACCTAAGTTTTTAAATTAGGTGCGCCTAGCGGGAAAAAATTAGGTGCATAATTTTATTTTCATGTGCATCTGTGCACCCGGGTATTTCGAGCCCTGCTCTATTGGAACCGGATTCCCTTCAGACTTATTCCAGAATCCCGATAAAAATAACAATTTCTTAGAGGATGAATGACTTGTAGGACATTTCTGTTCTTTCCAAATAAACAGCCATTAAAGGTAACATGTCACATTCATTTATTATTACTTTTCCCACTTTAATGATTTTGAGTGTGTTTTTTTTCGCCAATTAAAAATAATAATTCATTGCTGTGTAGGGCAAATCAGCTCTGTGGTCTCATCTTGTAAGCTACTTGGAAGTTGAAGAATGTAAATCATCGGGTAAACCCATTGATCCCAATTTTTTAACTCCTGGTAAGTATTAGAACGTCACTTAATTATTCTTGTTTTGCAATGTACATTCATCTCTTTCAATCAGGAGTAAATATAGAAAGACACAACTGCCAGCTTTTCCAGAAACACTTGATTTCCGATCTTCTGGATGGGAAAAAAATGTTTTTCTGGCGTTTTCTTTAAGGAGAAAATTTTAAAGCAGTGCCCATTTCAAAGTTTTGATACACAACCATGGCAACCTTTGAAAGAAAAACATTAGAATCAGTGGTTGCTAGACTCAAAACCTTTTTGCATTAATTTTCAAAAAAAAATCTACACCTTTTAAACACACAATGAAAAGTTTAATTGCTCAGTTTTGTGTGTAATTGGCACCATATTTTATGTAAAATATTGCAGAGTTGGTTGAGCCAAATTCAAACTGCTACCGAGTATATTGTAGAGAACTGCGCTACTTTTTGTGTCTTGAATTGTTTTTCAAAATCTCAATTTGGCACAGTTGTCAATCTTTTAATTATTTTTTTTTGAAGAATTCATTTTAGGCATTTTTCATTTCTAACTGGCAGACCTGATGTTTACTTAAAAATATTTTAACATTTTATTCTGATAGCACTATTTATGACTGTTCAAATGCAAGAGATTTATGTAGTTTTTTTTTTACATAAACTTTTTCTGGATTTGTTCATGTATTTTGGAAGGTGGGAAAAGAAAAAGTTAAGTAAAATATATAGAGCCCATTAAAAATACTGTTAATATGTAGGTCAAATTATAAAAATTACATTTATGTAATGAATTGCAGTTCTGTTACCCTTGTTTTATGTTTTTCATGTTTGAAAATGATTAATTTTTAGACATAGTATAAGGTTCATGTCACCCTGAAAGCCTGTGAAATTTGTAATTTAATATGAATTGTATAGAAAATTTTAGTTAAACCTTGTTAGAAAATATATTCAACATAAATTGTAAAAAATGACATAATTTTTGAAAAAAACGCATTTTTTAAAATTTTGTCATGCAACAGAATATTTTTGCATGCAAATCAAGTATGCCTGCGTGATCTCTTTTTTTTTTTAAATAAAGTTTGTAGCTACTTCAGGGCTCGAAATACCCAGGTGCACTGTGCACGTGAAAATAAAATTGTGCACCTAATTTTTTCCCGCTAGGCGCACCTGTGCACCTAATTTAAAAATTCAGGTGCACCTTGTGCACCTGTATTAAAAAATATATTTCGAGGCCTGAGCTACTTTACACAGATATTTATTGTAATAGATACAATGTTCATTATTCACTCATATTTTTTTTCTGATAAGGAGCACATTTACCATTTTTTATCTTTTTGATTTGCTTATTTTCTTAAGAGTAAGTATTGAATTAAGAAATAAGTCTTTAAAGTTCCTTCAAGGACTGACTTCAAAGGGTTGAAGTTTTCTCCTTTCAGATCTTACAATGAACAACTATTTACAAGAGCTAACATTGACAACTACAATAAAGCATTTTTATTGATTTTGTTATGATCATACTTTTCAGTTTTCTGAAATTATGATCTAATTTCTTATTTTGGGTATTTTCAAACTTTGAGTTCAATAAATTTGGTTTGATAATTTATAACTAGTTGTCTTTCTATTTTCTAGCGATTTACTAAAACTTAATCAACAGTTACCTATTGAAACTTTAGAAATGGTGCTATTGATTTGAATATGTTCATAAGCTTGATATGCAGTGGTTTCTGTGATATCTTTAAGTTAATTAAGTCTCAATTTATGCTCACATGTCAGAACTATAGTTTATTTAACTTTGTATAAGTTTCTTATGACTTTTTCTGGATTAAAAAAAAATCATTTGCTAACTAAATTAACTGAAAATAACATTTTTTTGCTTATTGTTTGTGGTAAAAATGGGCCATTGTGCTCTGTGTGCTTCAGTGTCCTTGTGTGCTTCATTGTCCAGTGTCTTTTATTAGCATTGTATATATTAACATTAAAGGAACAGTTTTTTTTTAAAGGATGAATTTTAGAATGATGTTTAGAGAAAAATTAAAAAAAAAACATAAACTAGTAACATATTAAATGTAATGAACTTGGCCACCACTACAAAAACTGATGATACTGCAGTAAAAAAAAAAATTCTACTGTGAAGGTTTGTTTTTTTGCTGACAAAATTGCACCATCTTTCACTTTATCTTGCTAAATTGGTTACTAGTAGCCCTATGTCATTGCTTTCTTTCTAAGACAAGCCAGATGGCACTTGCCTCAATTGTTACACCGATGCACAGTCCACATTAAGTGAACTGCCAATGCGATGCAAATCACTTTCAAGAACTATCTGGAGCTCAGACAACAGGACACAACTTCCATTTCTATCACAGCTTCACTCTTCGTTGCTTCTCAACCTCATTCAAGAAACTGCCTACTGCAATTCAGGACAGTTAAATAGTCACAATCAGAAATTTCACAAACTTGCATACAGACGTACGCCCTGTTTGTGAGTTTTAATACAGATTTTAAACAATTAGCAATCAGACAACTAGTGGTAACAACTATTGAATTTATGTACCCTAAATTGAAGGGATGAACTATGCGACCTTTATAAAAATAAACGTTGTAATTTGAGCAGTATAACCCAACTACACCATGAAGTACTTTTTAGCATATTAAGTTGCACTGTCTTGCTAAGAATTCAACCTCAGTGTTTGATCAGTTTTATGATTTAATTCTCCATACTGTTTTATTTATACTTTCCTTACCATACTGTCAAATTTTTTACTTTAATGCTTTGTTTGTTTTATCTGGGATTTCAAATTTTTTAGAATATGTATCGTGTATTGTCTGCCACTTGATTTTAGATTGCTCCTACTTATTTTCCTATCCTCGTTATTAGCTTTTTTAACTTTATGTGTATAACATTTTAACACTAACATTCATTTGAATATCTCTAATTTTCATGCTAACCTGTTTTTAATGTTTAGTGTGCTTTTTCTGATTTTAATGAACTCTTTGCCCCCTTTATTCTTCTACAGCACTGGCATGGTGTGTTCTAAGGAAAAGGATTGATTGTAGGTGAAATAATACTTTGTATATTAAATCTCAAAAGTTTGCTTTAAATTTATTTTGTATAAAAACCCATTGTTTTTAGAAGCCCATCACAAAGACCTAAATTGCTCCGAGTTTATTTGTGAAATTAAAATATATATAGACTTAAAAATGGTGTGTGGTTGGCTATTTGTAAATTTAGAAACAATTTTTAATGAACAGGATAAAAATCATGTCTGAGCTTGCTTCAAATCTTGGACTCAGGACTATATTACTCCCTTTGTCCCAAAATGTTGTATTCAACACTGCTTCAAAATAGTTGTCACATTTGTAAAAATGGTAGGGTTTTCTGACATGGTTAAATATTACATATTAAGACAGCATTTGGCTCTTAATATAGCTTCAAGATTACAATAACTGTTGATTTAAGACGACTTTCATGTCTCAGATTTTCTTAAAGTTCAATTTTTTGTAGGTTTTACTTCTAGATGATCTTGCACTTTCCTTGCATGTTTGCAATGTTAAGAAAGTATTTTCTAACCTTTTCATTTTTCCAGTGGGTCTACTTAAATAGTTCTATTTGTTTTGCCAACCTTTGTTTATAATGTTAACTAGCCACTGCATGGCCAGCACAACGTTGCCCGTGACAGTTATTTTCGTGGGGTCAAGTGTAACCACTGCTCGCTATCCCCCAGTTATTGCTGCAAATTGGATCACAGCGTTGCTGGTGGCGTTGGTTTGCTTTGCAAACCAAATGGGAATTCGTGGCCTATTGGGTAACAGCCATCATGACATTGTCAAATGCGGCCAAATTCGAATTGCTAAGAGATCTAATCGGCGTGACGTCACAATCTCTAGCGGAAATATAAATATTTCATTGAAAAATTATTTATTAAAAGAAAATCAAAGGTATAAGGTATCTATCTGGTGTAAAATTTTCCGCAGATTTCAAATCCATTGAAATTTTTAATCTATCTTTAACGATTGCTGAGATAGAAAAAAGCACTGAAAAACGGCAGTCATAACTTTAATTATTTCTTTTGATTCACTCGAATCCGTATCTCAGTAAATCTAAATGAATTAATTTAGAATAAAACGATGGTCATTCATCGCAGCGGCATTCCTATTGGAAAAAATATAAAAGTTTCAATTTAAAAATTATTTATTTAAAGAAAATCATATTTTTAGGTATCAATCTGGTGTGAAATTTTTCGCAGTTTTCAAATCTGTTTAAATCTTTACTCTATCTTTAATGATTTAGAAGATTAAAAAAAAAACTACACAGCATGAGTTAAAAATTTTGTATTTGTTTTGTTTTTTAGCCGAAAGCGTTCAAATTGAAACACAGAAATAAGAAATTTTGTATCTGTCATATCTTTAAGATGTTGCCATTCTAAGAAAAATGATAACAATTAAATATGTCATTAAATTAATTTTTAAATCTTCTAGATTGAATTTTAAAATTCGGGATTCACACAAAAATTTCCAAAAATTCGGACTAGTGTGCCAAATTACATTACTGTTAGTGCCATAGATTCATCAGGACAGTACACGCACACAACATACAAACACTTCCTTTTATAATAGTAGAGATAGACGATTGAGTAAGATTCTTTGGTTGCCTTATACCATTAATTATTGTCCTTGTTGGAAAAGTTCACTTTGAAGTTGGAGAAAAGCTATTAATATTAAAAACATAAGTGTGCAAATGTGACATTCATTTAAGGACAAAGGGAGTATTATATTTCAGTAGGATCAAGTCTAACTAATCACATAGAGCATCACATAAAAGTGATACATCTATGAATAAACTTAGAGATTTCCATATAATACATATTTTTTACTTGCCATTGCCTGTGTGATACTTAATTCAAAATTAATTTGTATTATAAACAAACTTTTATTTTGCTGAGGAAGATTTGGTTCTCTTTTTACTCGCAAATTATGCACAATTGCATTTTTTGAAAAGAAGTGTCTGCAAAGCAAATACAATTTTGGTGATAGAAAGTTTTGTCTGAATATCCACCAATGAAAATTTTCAACCCTTAAAATCTTATTTTAATGCATGTATTTCCACCAAAACATAAAAATGAATGTAAACGTTTGAAAGCTTAATATGGTTCAGTTTATAGTCTTAATGCTTGCTTTTAATCTGTTCTGTACTGCTTGCTGCATTCACTCAATCTTAAACCAAAAGTTTGCGAACTTTCCTATCCTCTTTATCTTTGTTTCTGCCTTCTCTTATTGATTACTTTTCTTTTATGATTTTATTTTTGTTTACAAGATTCTTATTTTTTATTTATGCTTTATTTTTTGTTTGTTGTGTTTCACTTTTGTTAGCTCGTTCTGAACCTTTCTGGAATATTGGTTTACTTCTAGTCAAAACAGGTGCTCTTAGCACACTTGTTAGTCAAATTGCAAATATTGGTAAGTTCAAATACACCATTCTTTATTTTGCATGCCCAAGATGCTGTAATTTACTTAATCATTTTGATCAGGCATATATACATAACAGTTTGTTCAAAAAATGGTTAATTTTCACAGCTATTATGCTTTTACTTAAACTAGTTCTTCTCAATTTTTCATTTTGGAGGTAAAAGATGAGGCACATTGATTAATATTCTTTTGATGCAAGTTCTGCAATTAAAGTGATAATAGTTTGATGACTGCAATAATTTTTTAATAGATTTGAATTGTATATCTTCATCCATTAAATATTGTACCTAAGCATGACATATTAGAATTGCTAACAACCATTTGCATATACTTTTATGATATGATAATTGTAAAAATTGTTTCCCAAATGTTTTTTTGCCGTTTTTAAAACATTGCTCTCTTTCTTGCTTTTCTTAATTATTGTTCATTAAAAAGAATTCAATATTGCACTTTGACAGACTTTAAAAAAAAAATTTTGTCCACATCTCCCTTTACTAAAGCGTGAATCCCAGCTGCATCTTTGCATGAAAAATTGTGTTAAATTAAATTTAATATTGCATTTAAATTAAATTCAATATTGTAATCAATAGTTTTAATTTCTTAAGAGATAAAGAAGGAAAAGCTTCTTGAAAGAAATGAAAAGCTAACTTTCAACACAAGGTCCTAAATTTCCGAATTCTTTTAGCAGTGGAATGCTATCAAAAATAATATTAAGAGACAGAAAAAATTCTTGTGAACCCTATTTTTTCCTTAGAAGTGTACAAATATTACTTTATAACTTTATGGCAACAGAGATTGACCCACCGATTCCAACAACCACAAGGTACCCCAGTGGATCTTTCCTCCCTTTCATTTTTACCCTCACCCTTTTGCTTTTTTCTTCCTCCCTCATTTTGTTGTCTGTCTTGTGTTTGTTGCGCCTTAGCCAAAAATGGCGCTTGCACCATAAAACCTAAAAACAACCAACCAACTACTTCCAAAGATTGAACTTTATTTGTTTTTCTCTGGGAATGGGGGTTAATTCTTACTTAATAATTTGTCTCTTAAGTCCAAAAGTATCATCCCCTTTCAGCTCCAGTCATATTCAGTTTTTCCAAGGCTGGTGCCTTATTCTTTCACTTCAGATTATTCTGTCCATCCCGACCAATGATATCAGTTTCATAATCAAATGCCTTGTTAACTCTTCCAAATTTTTGCAGAAATTTTTTTTTTTTTGTTTTCTGGACAGAAGTATCTTTTGTAATTTTTTTTTTTTCCCATATGGAAAATTTTCAAATCATCAGCATTTTGTGCTAGGTCATGGTAATCCATTGAAGGAACAGCATTGGAATTGTATTAACAAGAAACCAGGAAAATTAACTTTGGGAAACAGGCATTTCATTTATATTGCAAGGGAAAGGACAACAAATGCTGTGGTATTTTCAAACTTTTAGGACCAACATTAGAATCAGTTGGTGAGTTGAAATAAAAATTTAATTTGTGCATACTGATTTTGAGAGACAGATTTCATGCTTATTGTGATTGAAAAGTCATCAGGTGCCATTTTATTTTCAATGCTCAATGGAATCGGATTGGTAATTTTCATTTGGGAAGCAACACACAATCCATAGATACATACTGTGAGAAGAAATCAGAAAATGTAATTTTTTTCCATTGTAGTTCTGAGGTAATACTCTAAAAATTAGACTTATCAGAAATGGAACTTGAGATCTTTATAGAATGTATGGATAAAAACGATTAAACGTAGGTTTTTTATTTGTGTGTTTTGTTTAGGATTTGTTTCAATTAATGATGTTTCTCCTAACAATCTTTAATTTGCTGTGTTCATTTGGAACTTTGGCACTGCTTGTAAGTTGCCATATATCTTCAAGATTATTTTCCAAGGTGGTTGGCAGGATTGCAATTGGATTTTATAAAATATTCTCAAAAGCAAAGGATTAAGAATTTGTTTCTTGATTTTACATCACAGAACACCTAATAGTATCCCATGGAACTCAAGTTATCCCAATGCAGTTGATGTCAGGTTCGATTCCTCCCTGTATATATTTCTCTCTTTTGTGTCAGTAAAGCTTGCCTTGTACCTACTTCCACATACTTTGTTGTTTGGTGCAACTTGGCCATATAAGGCCCTCGTGTCATTACAAAACCCCAACACAACCAACCCATGCAGTCAGAACTTTTCGCCCCTCCACAGATAGGCCACTGCTTCCTTAGGGGAAAAAAACCTCTGCATTATGAAATCAAAATCAAATTCCACTTGGAGCTTTAGCAACTTATTAATTTTTTGGCTTTTTTAAATTAAGTCAGTTCAAAAACTACCAGGCTTACAAAATGTAAAAAATCATTTGATGGCACATAGCTTGTTTAGTCATCACTGTTGAATTCTATTTGAAAAATGAATCTTGTGTGCACCAAAAAAAATCCAATATTCAGTTTGAGGAATATTTTTGTGAAGGGAGAAATAGTTCAAAAGTTTTTACATTCAACCCATTATACCATAATACTATTAATGTTACTTTCTGTACTCATATTTTGCTTACTAGTATCCTTTATATATGTGTATTATTTAATAACTTTTTATTTACATGCAAGTTTTAAAATTGGCAAGATAATCTTTAAATAAGAGATTCATTTTTTTAAATTAAATTTTTTTGGTTTCATATTGTGAATAAGTCACATCACATTGATTGGTGTTGGCATTAGATGGCCCCATTCTCATATGATTTTATGCAGCTTCTGTAAACTTTACTATGATATACAGTATTAATGATAAAAAAAATGCTTGCAAAGTGGCAATTTGCATTTTTTTTTTCCCAGAATTTATTTTTTCCTTTTTATGTATTTTACTGTTGGAAAAATAGAAACTGCATGACTTTCTTTTTCCACTGTCAGATATATCGAACCTCACTCTTGAGAGTGATCCCATACCACACTACAAAGAGAATGGAAAGGAGAGGAGAAAGGCCAAAACACCTGATATGCCCACTCTAAAGGCTCTACCCATATCACTAGTCTATGATATAAAGTAAGTACGATCTTAGTCTCAAAATAGATTTTATTAACCTTGACAATGCTAAAAAATTGATTTATTGTAAGTATTATTGAATGTAATATAAAATGACATAAAAAAATTTTCTCAAAATTGTTTTACGCAATTTGGATGTGTATTTCAAATTTTTTATTGCAATTTTGCCAAATACTTTTTTGTTTTTAAATGCTAGTTGGTGGTTGAGGCAAAACATGTTATCTATGAATTCTCATTATCAACTTTATTTCAAAGATTTGTTAGTTTGAAATTGTAAATATGTTGGTGAAATAAGGGAAATATTATATTCAAGAGAGAATATGCTATACAGAGAACGCACAAAAGTTAATGTTGTGTCATCACCCCCAAACAGTAGCGTGAACAGCACAGTTTACAGGAACAGTGGAGCCGAGTACTGTCTGCAGGGAGTAAAGGTAAAGGAGGGAGAAACAGTCAAGGATCTTGGGGTGATAATTCACAGGGATTTTAAAATGGGTCGCCAATGTTCAGCTGCAGGTAAAAAGGCTAATAGGTTATTGGGGTATATTAAAAAGACTGTAACTTCAAGGGATAAGAATATAATCTTGCGGTTATATAAGGGCTTAGTAAGACCACGTTTAGTATATGCTGTACAATTCTGGGCTCCATATATGAGAAAGGATATAGAATTAATTGAAAGGGATCAGCACAGAGCTACAAAAATAATAAAGGGGATAGCAAATCTCTACTATAATGAACGTTTAAGTAAGTTAAACATGTGTACACTGGAAAGAAGAAGGAGGGGGGATTTGATTCAGCTTTTCAAGTTGGTAAAACAAGGGGACACATAGGGCTTAAATTTCAATAGGGATAACAGAACAAGGGGCCATGGGTATAAATGTTGCTGTTGAAATGGCCAGTTGAAATAAGACACATTTTAATTGGGATTTAAGGAAAAACTACTACTTTAATAGGGTAATAGACAAATGGAACACGTTGCCCGAAAATATAGTTAATTCAAAGGGAGTGTATGAATTTAAGATACAATTGGATTGTCAGTGGGAATTCATAAACAAAGGACCAGTCTTGTTGGGCTTGAGCCTGTAGCTGGTCGTCAATATTTGTATTTGTATATGTGAAAACAGTACGAATCGTACACAAGGAGAAGACATCCAACAGCTAAGATATTTAAATTCTTACTATTACAAGAACATTAAGAAAAATATACAGTTTTTACATTATCACATTAACATCATTACACCAATACATAAAAGTATGTATCATCACAGTCCAGTATGATGACCAGGTGCCACCCTCTCCCCTGGCTCTCTTTCTTCATCTCTCATGTGCTCTGCTCTCAGTCCAACAAGGAAGCCAACTGTAAAAGTTGAAAAACAATCAGATCCAGCAGCTGACGCCAAGCAATAACCAATCAGATTATATTCAGCCTTCCGATGACTCGATGGAGTATGCACCTGCCCTTTAAATAACCCTTCCCAAAGGTCAAGCACAATGGAATTTCTCACGATGTCACACTGCAAACTAAATGTAGTTGAAATATCAGGCTTCTTTATTTTATTAAAATTGTAGTATTGAATGTTCTTCAAATACAACAATAACTTTTATACACGACCTTAATTTAAGAAAGATTTGCAATAACTTTCTCTTATATGATAATCATTTTGTAAATTTATCTCATTGTGTCCCTTTATCCAATTCAAGTTTGTATGTATCATTATTTTAATGTCAAAACTTCTTAGGTCTCAATTTTAAAATGTTTCAGGAGCAATAAAAAACTGGGTTTTGAACTGTAGACCAGTTATAAGAGAAATTTAAAAACTTGCTGATAAAGGGCTTTATTACTAATAGACTTAGGAGTTTTTGAGTCAGGTTTAGTAATCATATTTGTTACCAAATAATGCTAAAACCTCGAAAACAAAATTAAGTGAACTCTTTTTGTAAAATTATATCTATATTATGTGGTATTAGATAGTGTATTTTTATTTGTTCAGAAATGTTCAAGCTATGACAGAGATAAAAACCGACATCGGATATGCAAGAGCTTGGGTGAGGTTAGCGCTTGAAAAAAAGTTGTTGCACAAGCATTTACAAAAGCTGTTATCAAACCAAGATTTACTTAGGTAAGCTTACTTTACTGTGGTTGTAAGACAATAGTTTTTGTTTAAGTATGCAAGGGAGCTTGTTTACTTAAGTATGCAATGGCTTGCACCTCAAATAAAAAATTCAACTTATCCTGGTCTTATAGATAGTAATAAATCTTATCTGTCCTAGTTTGTATGACAGCAATGCATTCGTTTTCTTTGGAATATGAGTACAAATTTTAATATACTGTTTGTTATAAACAATTAAAAATTAAGTTAGGAAGATAACTCATTATTTCTAAATTTACACTTAATTATCTTGTATTCTCTAGATAAAACTGAAAAGCGAAATAGTAACACTACTCTTATCAAATCTAAGATTTTTATAGTAATACATGTTGTGACTAGTTTTTTATTATTAATCTGTAATACTTGAAATATAGTTTAAAATATTTATTTATAGTAGAATAGGGGTGTGACAAAAATATGGAAACACCTTATGAAATGCATGCTTGAAAAGAAATGTTTATTCTAGTGAAATGTGTGGGTAGCGCTGGTGTTTTCACCTACTGGTGCCACCTATACAATGTCATAACTGCGCATGGTCAGTCATTGTCGGGGCACTGTTCTGTGAAGTTGTAATTGCATCATGTCAGAGCTAACAGACTTCGAATGTGGGCAAATTGTTGGAGCTCGTCTGGTGGGTGCTACTGTAAGCAAGGTAGCCGAAGTGTTTAGTGTTTCAAGAGGTACTGTATCTAATAAGATTTATTCCGTATATTAGAAAAGCAGAAAAACATCCACTAAATCACAGCGCGGACAAAAGTGTGTTGAGTGATCATGACAGGCGATCATCAAGGAGGATTGTGACTAAAAATAAGAAGACCACAGCTGCAAAAGTTACTGCTGAAATGAATGTCGTGCTCACAAACCCTGTGAGTAACAAAACAATAAGAAGGGAGCTCCATAAGTAGGGATTTCTGGCCAAGCTGCCATTCTAAAACCATTCATCAGTGATTCTAATTCCTGTAACAGGAAAAAGTAGTGTTTAAGTCATAAAGCCTGAGCTATGGAGCAATGGAAGACAGTAATTTGGTCGGATGAGTCTTGTTTCCCACTTCTGTCCGAGTTTACTTCTGGCAAACACCATCCCATGTCTATAATGCAGACTGCTTGTTGCCAAGAGTGAAACCTGGCAGGGGTTCTGTGTTGGTTTGGGCAGCCATATCATGGTTTTCTGTGGGCCCCATGATCACTCTGCTAGGGCACATTAAGGCCAAGGTTTATGTGAACCTTTTGGCCGATCAAGTCCATCCCATGGTACAAACTTTGTTCCCTAATGGTGATGGTGTCTTCCAAGACAACAAAGCCCCTGTTCACACAGCTTACATCATCCAGGACTGGTTTTCTGAGCACATGGATGATTTGTCACCTCTCCTCTGGCCACCACAGTCACCAGACCTTGATATTATTGAATGGCATTGTGGTCTACATTGGAGAGGAAAGTGCGTAATCGCTATCCACCGCCATCATCGTTATCTGAACATGCCACTGTTTTGCAAGAAGAATTGTACAAGATTTCCTTGGCAAGCATACAGGAACTGTATTTATACATTCTGAGAAGACTGCAAGCTGTTTTGAATGCCAATGGTTTTCCTACTCCATATTAGGCAAAGTTACATTTTTTTAGGTGTTTCTAAATTTTTGTCCAATTTCTGTATTAACATTTAAGTATGATTAATACCCTAAAATCTTGGAAAGATTGAATACTAAGTAAAATGTAGTTAAGTAGGAATTTTGTAAGATTTTAAAATACATTATTTTTATTAAGGGATTTTGCTTCAAACAGAAAACAATACTGTTTGATTATGCATCAATAAGCTTGTAATTTGTATGCCTCTTTGACATTCTGCTTACAAGTTCATCATATGTGCAAATTTAATTTCCTTACTTTAATTTTTTTTTACATTTCAGGAGTTCATATAAAAGATATGCATTTTTACGTTGTGAAGATGAAAAAGAGCAGTTTTTATATCATTTGTTAACATTGAATGCTGTAGACTATTTCTGCTTCACCAATACATTCACATGTACCAGTAAGTATTTCTTTCATGAATTGGATTTCTTAAATATTATGCTTCAGTATCCTTACACTTATTAGGCATAAGTTGTAACATATCTCACTAGCTCATATTCATATTTTAATTGTTTTAAATATGCTAATTTATTAAGTATGAAGCCAATTGCATACCTGCCAACCTTATGAGAAGTCCTCATGGGAAAAAAAAACTTGATTTTACCAGAAACTTTAGCCAAAAAAATATTCTTAATTTCTTTAGAAAGAAAATTTCAAGTGTCTCCAATTTCAAAGTTTTCACATCAAGCTGTGGTAACTATGAAACATCAGAATCAGTGGTTATTAGATTATATTAAAACCTTCTTTGGCACTAATTTTCAAGAAAAGGTTTTATTGCTGCTTTTTGTATACATTTTGTACTACTTTGTATGAAATATTACCAAATCAGCGCCAAGTGAAAACTGCTGCTATGCATTTAATTGTAGAGGACAGAGTTACTTTCTCGATTTTGAATTTCTTCCATTAAACCCAATTTAGAGCAATTGTTGCTATTTTTGTGCTAAAAATTTTTTTTTCGAGCTACCTACTCCCGAGGATATTGTAGCTGAAATTCAAGCTAAAGCAAGTGAAAAAAATAATGAAAGTGACGATGCTAACGACGAATGTGAAGAATTTCAAGCTGAATCGCCCCCAACATACTCAATGGCTTTTGAGTACGCAGAAAAACTTCAAACTTTTTTAGAAGCCATGGGTGCAAATGACGATGTTTTTCGGGCCATGAGTCTTCTCTGAAGAACAATAACACAAGAAAGAGACAATGAGACAGTTCAAAGCAAATTAACCAACTTCTTTTGTACTGTACAGAAATAAAAAAATAAATAAAGTATGTATATATAATATGTTAAGTATGTATGAATTTTTATGATTTTATTCACGGCCCCGTTTTTTACGAGCACTCGGTTATAATGAGCAAATATCGAGGTTCCCTTGTGCTCGACTGTTGTGTATTTTGTTTAGAAATGAGAAATATTTGTTCACACATTTTAATCTTTTTCAGTCATCCCATATCGTATTGTAGTGTTTCCTAGCCGAAAATTAAGTGCTTCAACCACATCAGCCAATGCTTGGATTATAGTGGCAGGCTCGCTAGGTGAAACTAAGCTCATACCATTACCTAGGCAGACACTAGAAATAGTTTTCCAGGTAATATTTTCATCTCTTGTCTTTGATGCTTTATGTGATCAATAATACAAGAACTTTAAAAAATGAGTAATAACAATAAAACTTGTCTATAACTACTGGTGGTGTAATTAAATTCCTGTTTTCCTTGTGTTTTCTTTGGTCCTGATGGTGGTAGTTCGGTTCGAACAGAATAGCGGAGCTCTGTAGATGAGTCTTATCGTTATTAGTCAGTTTTTCAAACAATTACTTTATATTCTATGTGTCATTAAAGAAAAGAATTTGTGACTTCATTAAAAAAAAATTTCGAATGGTAAAGAAATTTTTATTGAAAGTGAGTTTTGGAATAGTTGTGCACTGATATATTTAACTTGTAGCAGATCAATTTGTAACAAAGTTCTATGTTATTAATTTTTTTAAAATTATTATTATTATTTTTTATTTATTTATTATTATTATTATTATTTTTTTTTTTTTGCATATTGAATGATAAGGCTACAAATTTAAAATATTCATTTTTAATTTTCATTGATGACATACTTTATTATTTTATAATTGTCCTCTAACAAGAAACCTTTGAAAAATTCTCTTAGCACAAGAACTTGGGAACTCTCACTACCTTAAGAGTAGGCCATGATAACACAGGTATCTCTCCAAAATGGATGGTGGAGCATGTCCTTGTCAGAAATGAAATCTCTGGTCACACTTACAAGTAAGTTCCTTACAGTTAAAATTTCTGTACCACAAGAACTATTCTCACCACTTAGTTTGCGTATTCGTTGTCAAATAAACAATTTTTTTTATCTTATTTTGCATCAGGAGTGTTTGAAGACTTGCATTCCAGTTTGTCACAGTGGCACACTTAATGACAAATTGGAAACACTTGTTTTGTTTACTCGTTACTGAGGAGTAGTAGTTTTTTTTTTTTTTTTACCACTTATTACTTCTGCACTAATGGACAGACTGGCATCTATTGTTAGAGGGAATTTAATTTATAAATTTAATCAATTTTTATAAATTATAAATCAATTTTATTTTTCCTGCTTTTTTGATACACAAATTATTATGTAAAAACTAAGTTATGTTGAACTGTTACGGTGAAAATATTCTACAAATTCAAAAGTAGCATTGATGTTAATATGACTTCACGTTACTACAATTAGATGCTGAATGTCCACATCAGCATTCTACTTCCCTGTTCAAATGCTATTCAGTGCTATTTTTTAAGCTAAACCTATTGTGAATTATATTTGCTTTGATGCGCTGATTTCTATCTTCTGTCGTTTCTTGTAATCAGACTTCTGGAGAATTTCATTACTGTCTAGCTCTTCCATGTAGTTTCAGTAATGTTATGCAGCTCCATAGCTCGTACCAAGAATATTTAAACTTAGTAGCAAAATTGGCAAATGAATCCAGTAACTGCCGCTTTTATGTTGCTTACATATGTTATTGACAGAACAGCGGTACGTAGATGACATTCTGTGACCGGTTGTGTTACTATTCCTTTTGCAACACTCCGGACTTAATTTTCAACAAGATAATGCCCTGACGCACGCTGCACATGTTGCTATGAATTGTCTTCAAGCTGTCCCAACACTTCCTTGGCCAGCTAGGTCTCCTGATCTCTACCATGGAGCACATTTGGGACATTATGGGAAGGCTATTGCAACTATCCCGGGAAATGTTCACCATTAAGCCCGACAGTTTGTTCAGACAATTCAGTGTGATTTCAGACAGTTTGGCAATATATTCCGCAGGACACTATCCACAAGCTTTTTCAGTTTATGTCACGACGTTTGACAGCTTGCATCCAGGCCACAGGTGGACTAACGCTTTATTGACTTCCTCCATTTGTACCGGTCAAAGTCTGAAATAAATCATTCAATTGTTCTGAAATTTTAATCGTTTGTTTTTCTATGTATGTTCACATTCACTTATTTTATTGCAATTGGACAACTCCTTGGTGCGTCAATTTTTTTATTATAGAGTGTATATAGATATGTCATGCTATCCATTTTACTCGTGTTGAAACATTTTTTCATTAACTGTTGCTTTTTCTGAAAATTTTCATAACTACTTTTGGTTATAACTGTTGCATAGATTTATCAAGTTTAACTATTTACTGAGATAATAGTGCTTTGAAAAGTAACATATTTCACCTCCTAGGTTTCCGTGTGGTCGGTGGCTCGGAAAAGGTATAGATGACGGGAGTACGGAGCGTTTGCTTGTTGGAGAAATGGTTCCAAGGGATTATGATGCAGATGGTAGGTGTATTTCTTATTTAATTCATTTGTATTGAAAAAAATGATTTGATTTTTATTATGTACTAGCCACTGTGTAGCTAACCCAGCATTTCCTGTGCCCGTGGTGTAAGGTAGTAATCTGGTGTAAAATTTTCCACAGATTTCGAATCCGTTGAAATTTTTAATTTATCTAACCTTAACAATTCCGAATTTACGAAAAAAATCTAAACAATGCTAGGTAAAAAGTGTTTTTTGGCTCTCCTACACTGAAATGGAAGAGGGCAGGAAATGCAATCTGTTTTTTTTTTTACGGGAAGATCAAGAAATGTAATCTGTTTATTTTTGGAAAGTTAAAGTGAGTCCCGATCTCTTGCGAAAATATAAAAGACTAGCCACTGCGTGGCTAGCCCGGCGTTGCCCGAGCCCGTGGTGTAAGATATTAATCTGGTGTAATATTTTCCGCAGATTTCGAAACCGTTGAAGATTTATTCAATTTAAAAATTATTTATTTAAAGAAAATCATATTTTTAGGTATCAGTCTATAGTAAAATTTTTGGCAGATTTCAAATCCGTTGAAATTTTCAATCTATCTTTAGCAATTCCGATTTTGCGGGGGGAAAACTAATAATCCCAGTCAATATGTTTTTTATTTTTTTGCTCTAATCCGCGGAAATGGAATAGGACAGGAAATGTAATCAGTTTCTTTTTTTTTAACGCAAAGGGCAGAAGATGCAATTAGTGATGCAACATCGACAGCGAAACATCGATGTTAAGATTAAAACATCGATATTGATAATACATCGCCCCCAAAACATCGATTTTTTTTTAATTCAGTGTATTTAAATTTTTTTCCCCAATTTCTTAAAATTGGTTTAGCAACTAGTGATGCGACATCGACAGCAAAACATCGATGTTCTAAATTAAAACATGGATGTTGATAATACGTCGCCCACAAACCATCGATGTTTTTAAAATTCAGTGTATTTATATTTTTTTCCCATATTTTAAAACTGGTTTAGCAACTAGTAATGCGACATCGACTCCAATACATCGATGTTTTTTATAAAACATCAATGTTTTGAAAACATAAACATCCATGTCGCATCGTTACTTTTCAGACTCTTCACATTTGGCCCCTTTGGTCTAAAAGTATGTTCAATTAGCTGATTATGAAAATTATGGTACTTGGTTATTTTTAAAATTTTTAGAACGGTACTTTTTTCATTTAAAAATAAAACATTCACAACGTAAAAACATCGACAAGTATAAACATCAATGTTACAAAAACATCAACTCAACTCCAATACATCGATTTAAAAAAAAAAAAACATCGATGTTGCATCCCTTGATGCAATCTGTTTTGTTTTTTTGGAAAGAGATAGTTCATGGGATGTAACAATCTCTTGGGAAAATATAATAGAAGGTCATGTGGGTAGAAAAAGTCCAGATTCGTGTGTTTCTTCTTTTCTCTGGAAGAAACACATTGAAGAACCCACTAGAGAATAAAACTATTAAATTCATTTTTAAATGTTCTAGATTGAATTTTAAAATTCGCTGCGACCCAAAAATTACAAAAAAAATAGGACTACCTGTGTGCCAAATCTCATTGCTGTAAGTGCCATAGAACTGTGCATAACAAACACAGCTCCTTTTATAATAGTAGAGATATATTCAATTTAAAAATTATTTATTTAAAGAAAATCTTATTTTTAGGTATTGATCTAATGTGAAATTTTCCGCACATTTCAAATGCATTGAAATTTTTACTCTATCTTTAATGATCTATGAGATAGAAAAAAAGAACTAAGTAACTCCAGTTGAAAGATTATTTGTTTTTTATCATCTGCTGGGAAATCATTCCTCCGCTCAAAATCAAAACGGAAACAAAAAAATATAAATTTAGAATCTGTGATTTTCTATGCTGTTGCATTCAATAATGATTCAATTTTATTAAATTCTTTTTTAAATGTTCTCAGTTGAATTTTAAAATTTACTGTGACCCAAAAATTGCAAAAAATTTGGACAACCTGTGTGCCAAATCCCATTACTGTAAGTGTCATAGATTTGTCAGGACTTTTTTGCGTGCAAGAAACAAACATACAATCACTTCCTTTTATAAAATGGTTTGGTAAAGATGATTCAGAATCAGCTTAGGTTTGCTGTGTTGTTTTGAGAATTGCTTGTAAGTGAGTAACACTGGCATCAGTTACAATTAATAGTAAACTAATACCATTAATCATAACAGGATTCATAAAACTGCAGTGGTAATGTATTTGGGAGAACAATACCTTTTGTAATTTAATTTAAAAAATCATTTAGTTTTTCTTAAACTTGACTTGTGACATTCTAATAGCAGTTTAAAAATTATATTGTTTCTTCTCAGCTTTCTATCTGAATTAAATGCATAAAGTTTTTGTAAAAATTTAAAATTTTTAGTACATGTTTGCAGTTAAATCAAGCTTGATTAAAAAGACAACATATTTTATTCCTTCAACAATTAATAGGGATCCTAATTCTAAAGCAAGTTTTAAAGTTCTGTCTAATTTTATAGATTTTCACTGGAAAAGTGAAACTAAAATGCTTTAACATATCTTTAAAGTAAGATAATTAGTGTAGCTTTGGAATTGATCTTAGATTCCAATTTGTGACATGATTGTGGAATGTTTATTTTTACAGAACTGATGGAAACGTGTCGCACGCCACCTCGTTGTCGGTCTCCCAGTGTTCCCAGAAGACCAAGTGAGCCTAGTATGTTTACTTTGCATGAATAGCTTTCTATCTAACTTAGTGCTTCCAAAAATGTCTAATTGACTGTTTTATAATTTTCTTTAAGAACTTACTATACCAGAGATTCAGCAAATGCTGGGAGATGCAGTGAATAATATTGTGAAATATTATTACAAATCAGAGAAAGAGGTAAGTGCTTTAAAAGTATGGAATTTGGTACAGCTACATTCTACGTTTATAGCGGTAGCAATGGCCTTGGCGATTTTTTTTTTTTTTTGGGGGGGGGGCTCACTTCTAGTAGCGAGTTATGGTAAGTTAAGGCAACCCATCTGTATTTACGATTATTGTCGTTTCATAGCAACCTCAGCAAACAGAAACTTGCAATTTTCATTTGTATTATTCTAGAAAGTTCTTTCAAAATCCATTAGAATCGTTTGATTTCATTGGTTCGTTTGAAATTTTTTCTTTGATTCCATTGTTTATTTTAATTTTAAAATTTCCTTTCATTGCATTGGTCTTTTTAATTTTTTTTCATTGATTCGTTTAATGGTTTTTTGGTAGTTGTAGAATTTTCTTTTATAATTTTTTTCACAATAGTGTTATAACATTTATTGTTTTTTAGCCATTTGTGGAATTTTCTTTTTCAATAATGCTTTCATCGAATTTTAGTGATGTATCAGGCTGTATTATTTCTTGCTTTTTTTTTCCTTTTATAAATCTTTCTTTTTCAACATGCCCACTGTATTTAGTGTAATTGATAAGTTTAAGGGTATTCTTACCCAACATTTGCAGCTTAGTTTTTCTGCTGGTTCACAAATGTGTTTAAGCTTATTACTTTTTGTGAAAGTTTTTAAAAAATATAATTTTCAAAACGTTCTCAAATGTGTTTTCAAGCTTTCATTTTCCATTGTAAAAAGAAAAATATTTTTTAAATAAAAATATCTGAAATAATTATTTCCTTGGCTATTTTAGAAGTGTGCTAAAAAAATCCCCCAAGGCCCTTTCCACCGCTATAAATGTAGACTGTACCTGGAATTTATTTGTAATTTGAACAGCTTTGCTTAGGAAGTTTCTAATTATACAGGGTACAGCAAAGATCTCCTGAATTTCACTCAGCCATTGGTATGACACTTAGTGAAGTAAGGCAGGGTGTGGTAGGGTCTTCCGATAGCATGTGCCTTTCCCTTTAACGTTACTCTCTTGACTTAGATGGGTGTGCAATGTGTGTTCGTTGTGAAATTATTCATCTGAAATGGCTAATCCATGATGGAATCCACTTCACATTTGGCCGAAAAGCTGCAGTTCTTGGCCCAAAACAATATTGCCATGGGTTGCAAATTTCAGGATCACAAAATTGATGTTAAAATGGAAACCACCTGGTGAATGAATACAACGTTGGCTTTTGTAAGTGATGGGAAACATTTTGCTTATAGTCAGACAGAAAAACGGAAATTGACTGCACATGTGTATGACCCATGTTGGCCACGATCTGGACTTCAAGACCTATTGTAACTGAACTATTCCATGTATAATAAACATTGTGAATAGGTTTTTATCGTGCTTTTTGTTATCCTGTGATATCGGGTAGTGTTTTAACCTCACTCTGATATCAAACTATAATGGTGGCTCAAAATATTTTTTGACGTAAGGTAAAATAAAGAAATACTTGGTATTTTTTTTTTAAACATTTTTTTTATCATGTGCATGTAATGGAAAAAATGTATGCTTTTGTGTTAACAAAACAATTCAATTTGTTAGGTCACTTTATAGGTCATTTGTATGCATTTTAGGTCTTTATGTCATCTAGGCTCTGGTGATTGCAATTGTTTTGAGAAATTATAAAAATTCTCTGTTTGTTTGACACATTGTATTACATTTTAATGTATTGTTTTCGATTGTTGGCTAGATCCATTTACTATTCATTATATATAAATCTTCCATCATTTTCAGAGAGGTAGTTTGACTATTTTGCTCTGTGGAGAAAGTGGATTAGTGTACTGTCTAGAACAAGTCTTTCTATATGGGTTTAAAGCTAGACGGTTCTTCAGGCATGTCTATCTGTGGGATTTCTTTGGTAAGTATTCTTTTGAGATATTTAGCTCTTGCACTTTCAGAATATCTGTTTGTCTTTATTATATATCCACTCATGTAATGCAAATCTGCCTCCAGTGGAATTTCATTGTAATTAACTCATCCACCAAAAATCACAGTAGTATGTAACCTATCCACCAAGAACTATTTTTTGGTTGACAAAGTTGCACCATCATTCACACATCTTGCTAAAACCTTATTTATTCAGTGAGGGTTAATTTATTATTTTTAATTCAAATTAGGACTCTGGTTGAAATTCCATTCAAATCTGAACTTGGTGGTGGTGTTATGAATGAGTGCTTCATAATCAAAGAGGATCCCTTTTCATGTTATAGTCTTCAATCCTCTGGGTGTCATGAGATTGGAGTAAAAAATTGCTTTTCCCACAACACTAAATAAAATTTGGTATGCTAATGAATTTTAGTAATTAGTTTATGTGTGTCATCGATGAAAAAGGTTAAATACTACGGGTCTAGGGTGATACAGTACAAATCCAGAATCCTCTAGACCTCGCCCATTCCAAATTTCGGATTATTTGCATTTTTTGTCCAAAAAAAACTTATCTACTCACCCCCCCCACACACACACACACACACCCTCAGCGAATTTCGCGTTTGCAACAATAAAATAGCATATATATAAATGGAAATATTTTTTTTAAGAAAAAAAAACCTTTTAATACAATATAATATAATATTTTCGGGATTCGTTGTCCATCTTTTTCTCTACCAAATTATAAATTTTATACTAAACTCACCATAACTTGTCCATTTACACTGCACCAAAACTTGGTATTGTAAGCTTTTAGAATGGGGTATGAGATTACTACCATTAAATATTTGTTCCTATAAATTTGTCAAAGGGTTAATGCATTTTACATAGTTTATCCATCCCATATGTAATGAATTTTAAATTTTCACTTACATACTCATTTTTAAAGTTGATAATGTTAGTTTTAGAGTACAAACTGGAGTATGTTTCTTTTATCCGCTTTTTAAAGAATAAAAATATTTCACTGTCTGTGATTTGTAGTTGGGCTTTTTAAGGAAATATGTAGCTTCTTTAAGAAAATAAAAATAATTTTGTAATTTTATTCCATGTTTATCATTGTATAATCCTCAGCCTTGAGAGATCTACAAGAATACTATTCATTTTACCAATCAAATTTGTTTCGAATATTTTGTTTTATTAATAGATGAGTTTTCCTAATTTGTTATCGATAAATAACGTTATCGATTTTTATCGGAAGATTTATTTAGATTTCTATAGAATTAATGCTCTTTTTAACTAACTCATGATGCCAGTATCTTTCCTACAAATTCTTCCGGAAAAATCACTTTTTTTTTGTCTTTTAAATTAGAAAAAAATATATCCTGGATTTTTTTTTTTTTTTTAATTATGAGAAATTTTTAAATGATGCCAAATTTGTTATTTGGCACCACAGCATGGTAATTTATGGAGGAACAATATTGAATACTTTCTGAGTATCTTCTGGGAAAACACTTGGTTTTCCAAACTGAAATAGTAATTGGATTTTTCTGAAGAAAGGAAATTTTCAGATGATGCCTATTTCAAAATTTTGGTACCAAGCCATAGTACTATCAAAAGAAAAACATCAGAATCAGTAGTTGCTAGATAGTCGTAACAACCTGCTTTGGCACCAATTTTAGAGAAATACTTACAAACATGCCTTTAAACCATTCAAGAAATACATGTAGTTATTTACATACATTTGGCACCATTTTGTGTAAAACATCTCACCAAATCAGCTTCGTTACGTTTGAACTGCTGCCAAGCCTATAACAGTAGTAGAGAGCAAGGGGTTACTTTATCTGTTTTGAACTGCTTTCTGGAAACCCATTTTGGACCAATTATCTCTAATTTGTCATTTAAATTATTTATTTAATACAAAAATATTATTAGGTAACCCTTCACTTCTGCCAATTGAATGTTGGTTTCCGCATTCTAAAAATCTGTATTTTTCTCCTTGGTTGTTAAGCATGCAGTATAACAAGATCATAAAGGTAGAGAGCTAATGATTTAGATATACGATGTTGTACTTTTTTTGTTTGCTAAACTCTGTGTCACTTTTCTGTCTTTTTTCAGTGAAAGTTGGAAGTCACTTTGAAGCTCAATTACAAGAAGATGAGGGTAACGTCCCAAGACAGAATTTAGAGCATGTATTGGTGATGCGCTCGTATTGTGATCTAGTTGAGAAGATTGATAATGCGTCTTGCTCTGTGGGTAAGGATGGGAAATTTCAACTCTTCATTTGTTTTGCTGCCAGGTAAGTTTCTTCACTTCTCTTAATTCTGTCTTTACTAATACAGGAGACTTACTTTAGGGCAGTGGTACTCAACCTTTGTGATACCATGACCAGTAAATTATTTTTTATGCCAAAAGTCCTAACCCTATAAAAATTAACTCATAAATACCTTTCCATATCCATTGTTTACATAATTATAGTCTGACTCTGACATGTTGTCATTTGTGCAATAATATTCATTAAATTAGGGGTTGATTTCTCTCTATATTAAAAAAAAAAGGTGCCTCCGCAGGATTGAAAACTGTGTTGTCTTGCTCGTTTCTTAGACAGTTTCCCGAGAAAGTATTGGTCAGAAGGAAAAAATCGAAATTAACATGGTTTGTTCTTCATTGCATTCCATGAACAATTGTTATGATTTTTTTTTCCGATGCGGCTATTAGTTTAGGTTTTATTAAGTGCCAAAATTGAAAAAGCAAAATTTCTTCTGCGAGTGAGCAAAACACATACAAATTTTCAGCCTTTATCCATTAGGTTTTTTTTTAAAGAGTTCCCCCCTCTCAACGCAAATTTTTGCAACTCGTCGAGTTTTTTTAGAAATTTCAATTTGGTTCTTGATAATATTTCTTTGAAATTTGGGAAAAATCGGGTCATTTTCGTTATTTTTTTTTGTATCTATATCTTATAACTATTCGTTTTTAATTTTTTAAATATCGCTGGTTGTAAATAATATCGCAGGGGGCGGAACCCCCTAGTAATGTAAAAAATGAACTTCTACAACTTGCTTTTGCATGGATTCTGGCTCTGAGTTTATCGTTCGACACAAGAAGTGATAACACTAATAGAAAGTTTAGGAAACACAAATAATCACTGCCAATCGTCATGCATAATATTGAGTATGACTGTTAGCTTACTTCCCTTCTGGAAGTGGACAACCCCAGTCAACTGCCTTTCAACCAGAGCTGCACTCAGTGCATCCCAACTTCAATTAAAATACTGTGTTAACAAAAAAGTTGCAATGTCACTGAGAGCATTTCTTAAAATATATGATGATTCCCAAAGCACGTAACTCTTTGACTTCAACTAGAGACATCACTGGCTCGACTTTCTGTTTCCGAGAGTTCTCGCAATAATCAACAAAGCAGGGTTTTCCAATGAAAGAATCAACCCTCTTGAAGACCAGTTGCCGGCGGCTCGCAAATGGCGATTAATGTCGGCATTCACTTAAAAGGGACAAAAATCTCACAGCATAGCTGTTGTACCGGCCATATAGTCCGGGAGGCAACAACACTTTTGTGTCAGTCATTTTACACCGACTGATTTGTGCACCAATAGTTAGCTAATTGATGGGTAAGGTCAAAATTCAAATTCAGCTGGCACGACAGGGGGAGGGGGTTAGAAACATGTAAAAAAGGTTGTTTATTAAAAATATTTTACACTTGCTAAAATTTCAACACAAGATAATTATTTAGATATTAATCAAGAAAATAATATTCAGCTGGCTCGGTAGTGGTGGAAAAACCTTCAGCCTCACGAGTGACGATACAGCGCACCCACTTCATATTAGGCTAATACAAACTCCTCGCTTGCCTACATGCCCCCTCTCCGAAATTTTTTGACAGCCGTCGCTCTAATTTGAGCTCTTAGCATCCCGATACGCTGTTGCGAAGCAAAATGACCGGACCGTCTCTCATCGAAAATGTCGCCAGTCAAATCGTACTATGCATTCTGTGGGGGAAAAACAGAGCCTTTCATTTTTTTTATTTTACGCTGGCCCGGTAGTGGTGGAAAAACCTTCAGGCTCAAATATAATTTAGCACGCAACCACTTCATAGCCTCAGATGAAGGTCTTTTCACCACTACCAAGCCAGCTGAATATTATTTTCTTTATTAATACCTGAATGACTATCTTGTGTCAAATTTTCAACCGGTATAAAATATTTTGAAAAAACAACTTTTTTTACATGTTTGGAACCTTCTCTCCCAACACCGACCCAAACTGCACCAGCTGAATTACGTTTCATAAATCATTTATGCAAGACCAATTACTCGTAAGAAAATCAGCCAGTGTAAAATAATCACCCTCCAAATATCGCTGCCTCTCGGACTAATAGTCTAACAGAACCTGGAAAACCGAGAAATCTAGGAATTCTAATAAAACTTTTTAATTCTGGAAAGATCAGAAAAAATTTCCAAATTTCACAAAAAAAAAATCAGGAAAATTGTGGTAACAAAAGGCAACTATTATAGTTTGTCCTATTTAAAAATGCGCGATTACGAGTGCTTTTGAGAATTGAATAAATGGTATTTGCCAAAATTGTAGTTAGAATAAAGAACCCTGTTGTCTTAATTTTTAAACACCGCGAAAACCACCACTGCCAGTTTTTTCACAGCTGCAACATCTTGTCGCCTTGAGGTTGGCGATACAATTTGAAATTTGTGTAACTATTGATGTTTTTCTGTGTGTTAAATTAATATTTTCTGTTTGCAATTACATTTTTGTAGAATTTTTTATGTATGTTTGCATTTGACTTTTAATGAATAGTATGATAATGTAGGGTCAGTTATAAAAAGTTCATAGTCAAAATTTTTTGCATTTTTCTCCAGTTTTTTTTTAAATTCATATTGTAAGAGTTTCATTGATGGTTCCAACCCTTACAATAACAATTAGAATATCTGTAGAGAAAAAAATATATATATATTTGTGGAGAATTATCCTTTTACCCCATCTGACCCTAAATATTTTAAAATATTGTTGCGTGGGTATTGTATATCGATACCAATCACGGATCACAACATTTCTTAAGAGAATTGAAAAAATTAGTGAAATTTTGCGAGACTATCAGGAAACTTTTCTTCAAGGATTTTGTGTCCACCCCGTGAACCGGCCGTAATCTAAAGGTCAATCATGGGTCGACATTTTTGCATTCTAATTTGAATTCACACATTTATGCTTCTGTTCCCTACAGGGATCATCTCCTGCATCGCATGCTCTTGCACATCGCATCCACGTCCGTCACGTCCAGCATGTATGAAGACCAGTCCTTCCTCCGCGATCCCACTCTCGTCACCTTCTTGGTACAAATTCTGGAGTCCCTGTCCGACTTCACCATAACTCTGGAGGCTTCGCTCACCAAGGGTGTCGAGAGCTGAGGCACGACGTCCAACGGACCTCGCATTTGCTCATACTTGTAGAAAGAGAATCATCTTCCAAATACATTTTAAGATAATTTTTATAGTGTGTGTCACTGCGTGCATGTGGAGACGGAGTGAATGCTTTTCGAATGGATGGAATGGAAGTGTATGCAACCTACTTAATTGAGGTTGTGCTGCATTTGTTAATTTAAATTGCTAAATTGCATACCTGCCAATAGCAAAACGTCGATTGTTTCTGCCGATTCGAATGTCCCGGAACAGAAGTGTGCATGCCATTCCTTTAAATTGATTGTGTAATGTCGGAATATTTGCTTGAAATGTACGGGTAACAATTTCTCGTTTTTTTTTATTCTTTCATCCAATTAATTGTGCAGTTTATAGTACAGTAACCCTTTGATATATTCTGCATCTTGGGAAACCAATAAAAGCTCTACTGAAAGGAGTGCTTATTAGAAATGAAAAGGCACTACTTACCATTAAATTATGCATTTTAAAAATTAAAGTTGTGATAAACTATAAAACCACTTAACAGTTACTTTTTCCGGAATTCGTTTGAAAAAGAGTTGCTTTTTGTTCGGATTGTGTCATTTATTTTATGTTTATAAAAATAACTTGTTGACAGTGAAATTAAATTATTTAGAAGACCAACTATATTTGTTTCAAATGCAGTAGATATTTACCCTTAAAGTTGGCTATTTTCAAACTAATGCTGTATAGAAAAAATTCACTTTTCAATTCTTGTACATAAGACAAATCATTGTTTACATTATTGTACTAATTTATTATTTCTGTTTAAAATTCATCGGTTTGAAAAAAATCTAATATGCAAATAGAAAAAAATTCAGGCTAGAGGAAAATAAGGAACAGAAATGTAACTGCATTGACAAATCAAGAGAGCACTGGAAACATTGAAGTAGGTGAGCACAATATCGATGCTAGACCTTTTCAAATAATACTATAAATACAGTAGAATATATTTACAAACAAATTTCTTTGTGTCTGAAGTTTTTGAGACACCCTAATCTTTTATGACAATTCAATTTAGGCCAACTGCTTGAAACAAATAACCTATGAATACCCGATTCTAAAGAAATAGATTAAGATTTCCTTTTCTGTTTGCAAATCAAAAATTCAACGGAGGACAAGTTAAAAAGCAACATAGCAGAGTGGTGCAATGTAACTAAGGATTACTGTATTGATTTTTGAGGGTCATTTCATTTCGTATGTATAAGTGACGCATTATTTTCACTACCTAAAGCAATGCACCTAAAGACGAACTTTTTAGTAAAAATCACATTCTACATTTGTGTGGGAAGGATGTGATATTGATGCTACTATAAATTGACAGGTATGCAAATTCTCAGTTTTATGGAAGCATTAATTTATTTATAAGAGGAGAGAGATGTTGATTATATATTGCCATATGAACCTATCTACTTAGTAAGCATTAGACATTAAATATCCAAGTTATATTTTGATGTGTTTTTAGATATTTTAAAAGTTGTATTTGAAAATATTTGAGATACAACATCCTCTGTGTAGCATTTTAAAATTTTCATTTTACCAAAGTATAAGGATTTTGCAGCAAGTGAATTGAAATAGATGATTAAGATTTTACATCAGTAGACTAATGAATTTGTCTTCAGAAATTGTTTGATATTTTTGTCAGCTAAACATATTACAAAGATGTGGTTAAATTTGTTACTTGTATGCAGTACATTTCATCCATTAACAAATTCCAACATACTTTAAAAGTTTTATTTTCTTTCAAAAATAGATTTTAAGTAACTCATAATCACACCTAGACTGCCAACAAGAAAAACTATTCTACAGGCCTTCAAGTATTTTTTAATCTTTTAATTAATTTTTTTAAAAGAAATGTGTAATTTATTAGAGATAAAAAAAAGATATAATCATATCTTCTTAAAAAACATATTTAAAAAAATAGTTGTAATCTAATCAACATTCTTCAAACATGATGGTTATATTTTTTTCCTTTTAAATTTCTGACTACTTTTTGTTGATATAATTAAAGGAAGGAATCAGTCATTTTGTTTTAATCTGATCTATCACTTTTTTTTTGTCCTAAACGCAGGTGGTTTCTTATGATTGATAATCATTTCTCTTAAAATAGTGAAAATGCACCAGTGAAAGAAAAGTCTGTTTCTGTCATGTGGGTCATTCCACGCAAAATGAGCAAATCGGCTGTGGCTGACACATGGCCGATTATAATGAAAATTAGTTTCAAAATAGATCACATATAGTAAGGAGGAATGGCCAAATATTCAATGTCCAAAATGCATATCTTAAATTTTATTGAATTTTAAAGTTCAAGGTCACACAAATGTAGATTTTTTTTAAGCGCTAATAGTAGCCTGTTTGAGACCCTATATTTCAATAAGGTATTGGCATAAATTAAAAATTTATATATTGTTGCATTCTTCAGTAAAGGGTCTCTTAGGAAATGTCAGAATATAGTTTTATATCTGTCACAGCTCATTCTCAGGGATCAGCAAAAATAGAGATTTTGCCAATTTAATACAAATTTCAAATTGCTTTGGTACCTCTAAAAATGGGGAAAGACAGTATCAAGAATTGTTCTTAACAAAGCACTTCTTCTATCCAAAAGTTTGGTATAATTTAGCGATTGTGTTTCTATTCCTTAGTTATAAGGACAGATAACCGAATAAATAAACACTATTAAATGAATTATGGTTATAAATGTGCTTGGTTTGTTAAACTGGTAATTTTTTGCTGAACCGAAAGCTTTCAAACATTGGTGAATGTTCTTGTGGCAATCCAGAAATCATGGCAAAAGCTCATGTGATGGAATCGGTGGAACACTATCAAACGGTTAGCCACAAGAACAAGTTTACAGAGACCTCACGACAGTAAAATTTTAAATGCAAAACAACTATTCTCCTTCTGTACTTCAACCATTTCAAACATCCAGTTTTTTTATGTACCTTCAACTGCTGTTATTCAAATTGAGTCTAAGCTTCAACAAAGGTTTAATGAAGTGACCGCAGCCATTACGGGAACGCGTAACTATCATTGCTACTTTCCTATTCCCAATTGTATGTCACAAATTCGTGTTTCGTATCTATCATAATCACCAGCAAAAGAAGTAAAGAGTTTAAAAAGAATTCGGCAGCACAAAAAAACCTTGTTTCAATTATAGAAGATGCAAAATTTAACATGATAGTTTTACCACATAGTGAATTTGAAAAGGTAATTAGTTAAAAGTCATAATGTCTAAAATACTAAGTTGAAATTTTAAGCTTGTTTTGACAGTGATTTTATAATTCAATTTTACAAATTCTATTAGTAATATTATCATACCTAGCACTGTAACTTGCATAAATTTCTATGTCTTAAAAAAAAAATTTAGCCCATAGAAATGTTTTTAATTCTGTCAAAAATGGCAATTTACCATTTTTTGCAATGATGAAATTCTGATGCTTAAAATTTTTGTTGGCTAAGTGAAAAAAAAATTTTTTGTACAGATTACAAAAAAGTAAAACATGTTTGTCTACATTAAGTAGTTTTTGAGAAACAGGCAACGTTAAGCGATCTCACAACTGCTCATCATAGTTACAAGTCCTTAAAATGCCTCAAACTTCGAAAATATTTCATTTTTAACCTAAATATTTTGGATATCGTTATTTATGCATAAACTAAACCCCTGTACCAAATTTCATGAAAATCCATTACCCTACGGCCACAGGTTTTTTTTCTGATTTTTGCTTATTTCATGTGGAATGATCCATGTATTGATCTAAATAGGCTTTTCCTGAAAAATAAGTTTATTTTTTGAAGCACTGGATGAATATGGTATTGACATTTTAATAAGTACTAAAAGATGCTAGATTTGCTAAAGTTGACTATTTAGTGACTGTGTCAAATTAGTCAATATACTCATACAAAAGTAAGAATTTACCGACTGCTTTGTTCTATTAGTTGTACTATTTATATATGTTTTGAAACAATCCAATAAAGATGGATGTTTTATGATTTTTTAATTTTTTTTGTTTCTCCCAGAATATAGCTAATTGGTTTTTATATGAATTCTAAAATAAATTAGCTTCTAATTGTTTGTTATAAATTAAAGAAACTTTCATTTACTTTTGTTTGGTGCATTTTTACTTGATTTTTATGAGAATTCAGAGTGGTTAAAGATTGTGTTTACTATTTAGGTCTATTTTTGATTGTTTCAAACCAGTGAACAATGATTTTGTACAACTGGTTTTTGAACTTTTCTATTCATTTTTCAATGTGCCTATACAAGTAGTGCAAGCATTATTGATAACTGAGATTAAGTGTAACTAACTTGTCCATTTAATTTCAACGTTTGCATTTTATTTTCAACAATATTTAAAATTTTCAAATGTATTCCACTTGCAATTGTAATGTAAAACTCATGTTAATTAAAAAGGTGTAGCAAAACAATTTCTTGCTGTTCACAAGCAGCACTTTACCACTACTAATGTGTTTCCTAAAACGTTCTACTTTAGTGGTTCTGTATTTGGTAAATCTTATACTAATGGTGATGAATTATTGCATTTCTACATTGTTCTCAGATATTCCAGATAGATGTGTAATTATTATTGCAGAATTCTTTTATTCTAAATTTTTGTTTCATTAAAATAAAGTTAACCTGTAAAGTGTAACACAATCAAAACCGACCAATAAACATCAGTTGAAGAAAAGGAACATGTAACAGTGAGGAAACAAAGCTTAGTTGGTATGATTTCATTGAAACTGCATTTTCACACTGACTTTTATGCGAATTAATGGTAGTTTAGAACACCGAAATATGAATTTTATTTGATCGTGAGTAATTTTTTAACCTATATTATTGGAGTCGTCATTTTGTTGGTTTTCAGTAGAGAATTAAATGGAGGCATGTTTATCAAAAAGAGAGTATTCCTTTAGTTACTCTTTTTATGGCATTACGTTTGGGAGCTTGGCATCTACCCCAAAAGAGCAACATGGCTGAAATATATGTACAGTCAAGTCCACTTAGGAATAACTAATTTACTGTACAGTCAAACCCCTAAGTCTTAAAGCAATATTTATTATATTTTTAACTACATGAATTATTTGATTTCATGTTACAGAAAATGATTCAATTTATCTTAAACTTTTTTTTTAAATGTTCATTTTGTTTGTTTTTAGTATTGTTTTCAAATAGTGCTAAATGTGTTATACAATGTACTTGGTTTATATTACTGTGAATAAGGTTTTGAAATTTGTTTTAAAAATAAGTATAAATGAAGTCAGTTTTATTATACAGATTGAAATACTTTACAACAGGCTAAAAAGGTTTTCATTCGCCTATTGTCAATTAAAATTCTATTTTATAACGAGTATTTTTCAAACTATGCCAAGGAATTTAAAAAAAGGTTTAGCAAATACTTTTGTAATGTGAATTTCGTGAGAAATTAAAAACTTGAAATCATGTCCATTCAAAGGGAAAGCTTGTAGTATAACTGCTCTATGTGCTGCTCAAAGTTTAAAAAATCAAATCATGTAGGAATCTCATCACCTGTATTGGCTGTGTAAATCATTCAAACAATAGGCAAAAGTAGATACTACTTCAATAAGCAATGTTTTCAGAAATAAATGATTCCATCCTTGTATGACTTTGGATAGGTAAAATGGCTATCTGAATTCTTTAACTTATTTTGTTGAATTTTCTGCTTAATCTTTAATAACTTTAAATGATTTTGTACAGTACAACATGCCTTAAGTATATTAGGTAGGCGGTAACTTTGTGTGAGGTTGGAGAACACAACATATTTGTGCAATCTAAACAGTCAAGTGATGATCTGAAATCTAATCAAGTGAATGCAGTTGCAATGCATTTCTGTATTTGAATCTCACGGCCATTTCCACACAGGTTTTTAAATTCAAGAGTACCTCTTTCTAATTTTAACTTGCCATTGAAGTTTTTACTATGGAGATGGGAAGTATATAAATTTGGACGTTTCTTCTGTTTAGAATTTAGTAAAAATAAGCAATATAGAACTGAAATTAGTTATTTAAAATGCTATTAGATATTTTACTACCGAATTTTATTTATGTAATGAACGATGATATATATATAAAGTAGTGTGAAGAAATGTCATTCTAATATTCATGTTTTCAAAAATTATGGGGAATTCGTTTTAAGAATATTGAAGAAACTGCTTTATTTTTCATTTACTACATACATTTTTGTACACTTATTAAATTATTTGTAAATGGAAATATTTATTGTATATATATTTATTGGCTAGTACAAATCTGATAGCCAAAGGCCAACAATTGTACAAACTGTTCAAAATATGTTGAGCAAGCAATACAAGTTTAAACTTTTGGGTATCATAATTTAAATTTAAGTGATTTTTCTATTATGTAATATGATTAGCATGACAATTTCTTTTGCACAATTCTGTACTTACAAAAACAGTTTTCATTCTTCAATGCTTGGTATTCTGGTTTAGATATGTTATCTCCTAATGGTTAATTTTTTTATATAAAACTAGCAGAATTATTTTAAAATATTAAAACTGAGCATTCTATTTATATTATGAAAAATATTGCCTCAAAATTTTAAAAGTTCTAATTTTAAAGTCTTTTTGTATTTATCATTCTAGATCACTTGAATGTTTATTTAAAAGGCCTTAGGGGAACTATTGTGATATTGTAATAATTCCTGTCTGTGTTTGTTTTTCAGATGTAAAATATTGCATTGAGAGAAGCATCTTGTATAAAACAATCTACTTAAGTTAGTCTTTGTTATTCATGTATGTAAAATGTAAATAAGAATTGTTTTATTTGATTAAAATTTCTTTTATAAACTGGACAAGTTATTTTATTTTTGATGCATTTAAAATTCACAAGCACATTTTAATGAACAAAGGAACTAATTAGATGTTAGTGATCAGTGAGACAGGCCCACTGGGTAGTTTTTAAGAGGCTGGTGCTTCTAGGAAGCCAGAAGGGCATTCTAAAGAAAAACACTGGCGTTAGACAAGGAGTATATTGCATTCTGTAATTTACTGTCTTTCAGATTTGGAAGATAGGTACTTAATTAACATCTCACTGAAAGGAAAATATCCTAGGACACGTAATTTTGAACCAGTTAGATGACGACGTCAATGCCTGACTTGGCACCCTACTCTCCAAACTTCCATACCAAGCTAATTGGAGGACATGACATGTAATGAGCCCCACGTACACGACAGTCTGATTGGACTAATGCATTACTCTTCCAACTGGGCTGTCCTTTCTAATTGGAAAAACAATGAAATCTCTCAATAGGCTTGTAGCATGTTGTAGTTGAAAGCAAGGCTGATTATTGTTGAATTAAAACGATGTTAAAAATAAGGGCATAGATCATGGCAGTTACTTAGAAATAATTTCATAAATCTACCTAGTTTTAATACCTAACTTGGATCAAATCTTTGTCTTGTTAATATTGAATCAACATTTTACAAAGATGGCAATAAAAAAATATTTCCTTGAATTCATGTTGGTAAAATCATTGCCCAATTATAATTTACTTTTAAAAAATCAGTTTTCCCCAGATCTCTTTTGGCATGTAATTTCTATCCCAAAGCACACATACAAGTGTAACTTGAGTGTGCGCATATTTTAATTTCTAAAAGCATTTATTGGTTTTATGTACAAGGGGCTAACATAAAATACATGTTCAATGATTCCATGGGAGATGGATTTTCAGTGTAACAGACCAGATTTATGAACATTTTACTTCCACTGTCCAAATTCTCACATGATATATCAAACCCTTAAGGTTTTAGCTGACAATGAAAATACTTTGCTACAAAAATTTAAGATGTTACTTTACAACCTTTATTTAAGAGTTTTGCGACTTGAATTGTGTTAATTCTATGGAAATAATCACTGCAAACATACATATTGGGTCATACGAAAAGTTCTGCTGTTTTTCAAATCAAAGCGCGCTTTATTATTATGCCCCCAATGGCAGTGACCTTGATTGAAGCAGATGTGTAAATTCTGTCTTTTCTGCTTTCACTGCATAATTCTTGCTTGTGTTGTCATAATTGTTTCACTGCAGTGCAAAGAATGGATAACCAAAAGGTTCGTTTCCGTGATATGCTCTTTTATTTA
Source organism: Metellina segmentata (assembly GCA_947359465.1). Taxonomy (NCBI): domain Eukaryota; kingdom Metazoa; phylum Arthropoda; class Arachnida; order Araneae; family Tetragnathidae; genus Metellina; species Metellina segmentata. The sequence goes on along the minus strand of OX375881.1, from coordinate 109,123,125 downwards.
AAGAAAAAATTCTTGTCGGACTGCTCATAAAATTTGGTTCTGTATCCAACGACACAGTTTGAAGGTCGTTTGATTAATTTAGGCACAGAAATTTCAGCTTCGAAGATGATGCTCATTTTGGACAAACATCCTCTTAAAACAAGGACCTATTAAAAGATGCTATTGCAGAAAATTCACATTACACAGTTAATGAACTATCAGACTAAATATTCCCAAAAGTACAGTTTATGATCATCTGAAGAAGATTGGGTATGTAAGCAGCTACGATGTATGGGTACCCCATACTTTAAACACAGAATATGCTTGCTCAAATTTTGGCATGCGATTCTTTGCTGAAATGAAATCAAGAAGCTCCTTTTTTGAAACAGCTCATTACTGGAGATGAGAAGTGGATACTATACAATGTTACAAGAAAAAAGTAATTTGTGTATAGTGGGACTACAAAGCAATTGTTAATTATAAATTGTTGCCACAAAATCAGACAATAAATTTGGAAAAAAACAGTTGTCACATGGCAGTATTAAAAGCAGAAATCGAAGCAAAGACGCCAAAACTGACGAATCATTGAGGTGTTGTCTTCCAGCATGACAATGCATGGGCCCACATTTTGCTGAATGTCAGACAAAGACTTATTGAGTATGGCTGAGATGTTTTGTATCATATTCACCAGACCTTGCCCCTCAAATTTTCACCTCTTCAGGTCACTTCAAAATCCTCTGAACAGTCTGGAGTTCCAATTCTTTGGAGACTGTCAAACAGCACCTCAATAACTTCTTTACAAATAAGCCCAATGATTTTTTTTATAATAATAATTGTCCAGCTGCCGGAAAGATGAAACAAGTCATAGAACTGGTCCTTGTGTGATTCAATATTTTCTTATGTATTTGTCATAAAAAAAAACACAGAACTTTCCGGTGACCCAATATATATTTGGTGCCAATAAAAAAGCCAATTGAATAAACATTCTATTACATGAATTTTATTAAATATAAATTGAACATGAACAAGTCAAAGTAAAATATTTTACAAAAATAAAATATCATTGTTACATATATTCTAACAATCTTCATTTAACAGGTGCATCTGTATTTCAAATGTCAATAATTGTAAATATGAACATAATCTAATAATCATGGGTCAAAAGGAAACGTTGGGGATCTTACCCATCCTATTTCACATTGTTTTTATTTCAAGTGAGAAAGACAAAAAAAAACTGTCTCCCCAGATTTGGCACCTTCTTGAAGTAAAGTATCGTCTGGAAACAAACGACAATCAGCAAGACATACAAAAGCATTTGAAAAGCAGAGTGAATTTTGGAATCCTCTGGTATTCTTTAAAATGCTATTAAAAGTTTTAATAAACTGGAAAGTACTGTACAACACAAAAGTATAAAATACATTTCATAAACAAATACCTAAATATGTATTTTAATCATGAAAGGGTGCTAAACAGAGCAGTAAATCAAGTTTTTATTGCACTTGCAGTCTGAATTTTAATTCAGCATTTTCAAATGTCCTAAAGAACTCCTTATCTTTTATTCTAAGTCATTTTTATCTGACTTGCAAAAGTAATAATCAAATTTTTTTTTGCCAAGGGCAAAATTTTTAAAAAATTGGGTTCCGTTTAAATTTTTAGAATGTTTTCTTTGCATTATGCAATTTTTACTAAACATCCCAGTTTTAAATTTTCTTTGCTCTTCACATCTTAATTAAAACATAAAACTAAATTCTGGTTTTAGAACCAAAAAGGACTTCCAGTATCAAAAGTAAAATATAATAGACCTTATCACAACTGCTGTGTGTATTTGCAGTAAATGAGTGCTGAATGAACTTGTAAAAGTAATGCCAAGCTTTTGCTATTGTGGATTAACTTCCAATGGTGTTGTAATCCTGGTTTTTTCTTCAAAATGAAAATCTTGAGCCAATTTTTTCAGTGTACAGAAGGATTAAAATTTTTGAGATTTCTATGGCCTTTAATATTTTTAATGAGAAACATTTACATTTCTTTCAATTGGTACATTTTTTGATACTTCCTACATGAACATAAAATTGGGATTCCGCTGTATATTGTATTCAAAATGGATCCTCAGAACATGGAGCATGTTTTCTAAAATGCATTAAGTACATATTTGTATTGGTAGCCCCTGATCATTGAAAATGATTTTTCAAAGTTATAACACCCAATTCCACTCAAATGTAAATTCTTTCACATCTATAAATACTAAAAAATAGCTTAACAGACATACAACATTAGATAAACAGTTAATACTTTGCTTGAAAACAGAAAAATAACTCAAATATTCCAATAGCTTATTTAAGCAATGAATAAAATACTTTCCTGAGTAAAATTGACAAAATATGGCACTAAACTTTGGCAGCTCTACAGCAATAAACATAGGCTGTAAGCTACATCTTTTCTCTATGTTCAGAAAATAACCTAAAATGCAGAAAATGAGTAGTCTTTCCAAATTCTAGACATTTTTCTGTTGAGAAAAAATCTGACCCACCCCATTTCGCATCGTTTTTATTTCAAGAGAGAAAGACAAAAAAATCAACTGCTGTCTCCCCAGATTTGGCACCATCTTGAAGTAAAGTATCGTCTGGAAACAAACTACAATCAATCAGACATACAACTGCATTTGAAAAGCAGAGTGAATTTTGGAATCCTCTTTCTCATCAATTATTTGGCAAGTTCAATCTTCAAATATGTTGCTATTTTTTCAAAATTCATGATTTAAGTGGCTTTAAAAAAATTACAGCTTTTAAAAATTAATTCAGATTTTTTGCACAATTCATATTGAAAGTTTCCTTTTTTTCAATTTAGGATATAGCGCTAAAATTCTGATTTCAAAAGTTTGTGAATTAAAAAAACTCTTGATCATAATGCCTATCAAATTTTCTGACTATTACCCCCATATTGAAAGAGGACTCATTTTGGTGATTTTACAGTTGGCAATTTTCCAACACATAATTAATCCTCAGAGAGTCACGAGTTATCTTCGTTTAAATTTTATCCCAATTTTTCATGACTAAATAACCACATCTGTTGGCTTAAAATCCTAGGATACATTCTATTCGTCAAGGTAAAAAATGGTTAAAAGTCATGCAAGGTTGCAGAATGAATGCATACATAAAGGCTACAGTAGGCTGTAAGAAGTCAAAACTTTACTGATTGAATTGCTAATGAAGGAAAACCTGAGTGATAAGTGTTCTGAATGATAATGACTTCATAACAGAGTCACCTGTATTATGGATCAAATAAGATTAGTAAGGAAAAGGCTGAGAAAGAAGTCATAGGATTTCTGTAACTTTGATCAAGATGTGCAAATGGAAAATATTGTCGGATGAAAAATTTTTAGCATTATCTTTACGTGCACATTTTCCATACTGTAGCGATTCAATCAGAAAAAAAATTTGGCCTACCCTAGTGCATGTCACTTTGAAGGTTGTGGAGAGTGAGCAGTGCGACCTGGTGGATGAATACATTTCTACAAACAGTCACACAGGGCATTTGCACTCGCCAAATCGCGCGATAGTTGATCATCCACAACTCAGTCACAATTTACAAGTTGCAACCTCACCAACCTATTTTCTTGGTGGGTGACACACTGGTTTGCTTTTTCTTCCAGACAGGGAAGAACGAAGACTGAACTGCTTAGAACATGCTACCACATCAGGCCGAAAATAATGACCTGGGTTGCACGGCACAGGGTCTTTGTGTCACTACCCTAAGATTCTTATAAAATTAAGAAAATCATTAATTATTCAAGTAGACAGTCCACATTTTCTGAGATGTAAGCTCTTCGTCTGACCTTCTTCCACTCAGTCCAGCGAGGGGCACATACCAAGATGGGTTCCTCCAGCCACCACTTTCCCAGAAAGAGAAACTCGCCCGTACCCGCTTTAGTACCACAGTGCAGAGGACGGTATATTACCCCACTCGGAAGAGTCCTGTTGGAGAAAGCCTCTGTGAAAGAACCAAACACTTTGGGTTTGGAATCTCGCATGATCTTGAGGCCCTTGACAGTCAGCGCCGTTCTCTGCTTTTGTTCGTCTTGATAAATGGAGCTGATGATCCCTCGAACCACTGAAAAGTTAAAGTGTAGCAATCAATAACGGAAAATAAATATATCCACATAATTAATCTCATTTCAAAAAGTTAATCATATAGAAATGGACTTGATTGAAGGGGCAGATGCCCTATATTTTGAATTTGTTTTATCGTCAAGTGGGCAATATTGAGCCATATATTATAACCTTCACAATGTTAACATATTTGGCCATTACTCACTTGTCATTTTATCACCGAAACATGGCTTTACCTCCACGCTCCATTTTTGTTTAGACTTTTATTTTTTTGATCAATACATTTATTCAAAATGCTTGCTTTAGATTTAAATGGTACAGTGCAATTTTGACTAACCATCAGTTTCTGTTAACTGTCAGTCCATTTTTAAAAGTTAATTAAAAAATAAGAAAAGTTATTAGTACATCAGGGTTCCCACTCTTTTTTTCTAACCAAAAATAAGGACTTTGTAAGCACTTTCTAGGACAAAATAAGGACTTTATAAGGACTAACATAAAACATTATAGAAACCGTATTATACAGCGTAATACCCGACTTTCGACCAAATGGGGACGCTCTTACAGATTAGTTAATCTTATAAGAACAGTAGTATGTAAAAAATTTAATATTCAAGTCTATTTTCTAAAAATTATACACAAATATTGCCACACAAAAATGATATTTTTCAAAATAAGAAGTCTAATTTTTACAAAATTCAGCAGTTAATATGTGGGCATTTACGTGTACATGTATCTCTACTATTATAAAAGGAAGTGTTTGTATGTCTGTTTGTTTGTTTTTTGCCCGCGAAGTCCTGACGAATCTATGGCACTTACAGTAAAGAGATTTGGCACACAGGTAGTCCAAATTTTTTACAATTTTAGGGTTGAGGTGAAATTTAAAATTCAATCTAGAACATTTTAAAATGAATTTAATAGTTTTTTTCACCATTCTTCATTCTACTACGGTAAATCAGAGGAATAAACAAACATCAAAAATTAGACTTTTCGCTCTCACGTGTCCCCTTTACGTCAGCCTTTGGAACCATACCAGTTTTTTATTTCCGAGGAGAGAACAAATTCGAATGACCTTCGTTTCTTTCGAGATACATTCATTTGGATTTCCTGCGATATGGATTCCAGTAAAGCAAAAGATTGCTAAAGTTATCACTGGCGTTCTTCAGTGCTTTTTTTCTATATCAGCGATCGTAAAAGGTTGAATAAAAATTTTAACGGATTTGAAATTTGAGGAAAATTTAACACCAGATAACAACTAAACATCAAGGCATTGCCCGTGGTGTTACACAGGCACTGACAATGACGGGCTAGCCACGCAGAGTACATAGTAGCTAGTAACTAGAAGCATAAGCATAGTAGTTAGTACATGTGTAAGTACATATACAAACTATAAAATAAAGACCGCAAAAAAAAAAAAACTTTGGATGTCTTTTTTTATCTTTTTGCAGTGCATTTGCTTTTATAAAAAGGGAACGAAAAAGTTAAGTTTTACGAGAACCGGACTTGGTGTTGTCGATCTGAAAGCTGCTGTAGCAAGTTTGATTTAGTTTTCTTATAAATTTCATATTGTTTTGTTTTTAGATTTTAATGATCTTTAGGAGTCACCTCTCTGATTCACCAACACTTTCATTTCAAAAATTTCCTAATTTTTTATTATTATTATTTTTTTTTTTTTGAAATTACAGTGTTTACCTTGTTGTATCTGCAGCTTCAGACGGCTTATGAAATAGAAACTACTCACTACAGTAATTATTTTATAATACACTTTCATAAATTTATAATGAAAATAAGAAGGAAATTCATTTATTGGCACATCGTAGGTTTCAATAAAATATAATTAGTGGCAAACTATTAATTTACTAAAAGTATGTAAAAGGATTGCAAATTGCATACGTCAGAGTCAAATTTGACTGATTCGAAGAAAATATTTTCCAGTGAACAAAAACAGATCATAGGAATAATGCAAAAAATTTGATAAATTTATAAAAAGGTTAAAATAATAAAATGCAACTTTATTGAATAGATATTAAACTAGTTACCTCAGTCCCAGCCTAAGCCATTCGGTGTATTGCCACATAATTTTGAACCACGGTCAGATGGCGAGACATCTGAGCTGGTGCCCTACTCTCCAAACTTAAACACCAACCCAACTTTAGCCATGACAGATTTACACGATATGCTTACAAACATCATTTTAATGAAACAAAATTAATTTGAAAATAATCATCTTAGCTGACAATGGAAACAGATTGCGCATGGCATAACAAAAGAAAGTGAAATTCAAGCACAGTCGGTAATTGAGTATTTGTCACCTGGATACAAAGAGAAAAAAATTATAAAGCATAGAAAAATTACTTTCGGTTTCAGTCAGCAGCCAAATACGATAAGAGTCCGAAATTTCCAGTTTTCAAATGACTTTTCCCAATTATTGAAATTCCCCGACTATTCTTGGTTCTCCAGTACTGTGGTTTGCTATTTTGCAATCTTTTCCTCCAATGTTTTTTTTAAGCGAGCGGGTTGGTTTTCTTTTGGAACAGATAACCGATTGCTTCAAATTTTCAAAACAGAATCACTTCCGAAAATCTTCAAAATTTTTCTTTTTTTTTTCTGAGATAGTAGTTACAAAGAATTAGAAGCATAAAAAAAAAGCTATATTAAAAAAAAAATTGCAACACATCGGGTTACTACTTAGATAGCAGTATTAATTAAAATAAATTATTTTTATATTGTTTTCGATTCACTTACAAACTTAAAAATACACTTCGCCATAATTATAATAAATTTTTAAAACATTGCACTCGCGGGTAACTGAATAAAACAAAATTAATTAACATTTAATGATTGTATTCTAGTTTCCTCTATCAGGGCAACTATTTTGTGCATTGCGAGAGCCACTCACAAGTCGAAAACAGACCGATTTTTATGGGTTTTCATGTTTTTAAAGTGTATTATGAGCTCATCAAGAAATGATCGAGGATTTGTATATCACGTATCAAGGGTTGCCATTCAAGCAAGCCAGTTCCTGAATCATCACCAAAACCGTACTTGTAAGCAGTTTTATCGCCAATCAGCCGCTAAAAAGAGGTCGGAAATATTGTAAAAAAATATTGTCATTTGAAAACTGAATTTTGTTTTCAAAGGAAAATAAGCACTTTCTAAGGACTATTGAAGCAAAATAAGCACTTCTAAGAGCCCTTAGAAATGGAAGGCCAAAATAAGCACTTAGAAGCACTTTGTAAGCACCCGTGGGAACCCTGTACATGCATGCATACTATACTCTATGTACAGTAACCAAATTACAGCAAAACATCATCTTTGCTTTATTGAGCGATGGAGGCGCCAGAATGTTCATAATTAACATAAGTTCCTGTAACAATCTGTACATATATGTACTATTCTGTTCTTAATATAAATTGTATATAGTTTGTTTCTGTAAAATAAATTCCTTTTATGTATAGTGTATTTCCAGTCTGTAAACATGCATTTTTTTATCATTCGACATATGCACCGCATGGGTTGGGTTATCGTTTAATGTTTTTCTGTTATCCATCTATTTGATTAACCGTCCCAACCCTGATGGCTAATTGAAGTTTCACTTTTGCAAAGTTTGTACATTTAGTTTGAAATTTCTTTACGAAGCCTCTTTACACACACGTTGAAGAAAATAGATAGCAAGAATATTTTTTCCTTTTTGTGCAGTGTTTTGATTAAATGAAATTTTTTTTCAAACTTGAACTAATTGTTATTTACTCTCATGTTTACCACCTATAACAGCAAGCAATGAATTCTTGGCAAGATTTTGGAAACAAGCCAAGGGGCACCTGATTCTTGCAAAACACCCAGATGCATTTAACAATGCATTGAACAATGCAGGATTGATATACGAGGTAATTGTGATTATCGTTTTAGCTATTAGTTGTAGAAACAAACAACCAACTAGAAAGTGTTTAAATCAAAGATAGATGTTAGATATACTTTATTTTACATAGGATTGTACATGCATAAAAATTCAAAAAAAATAAGTTTAGTTAAGAATAATTACATTAGTTAAGATTAATTAGATTGGAATTTAAGTAACATTTGGTCCTACCAAAGTCCATTGAGGGTAATAAAATCAATAAGAAAACATTAAACATAATTTATATTATATTAATCAACATGGCCTTAGAAAATGAAAACTTACCAAAATCACTAGTGCAGAAATAATATATTAACTCTCTATCTGTACATGGACGACATTCTGGAAATAAAGATAAAATATATTACTTGTAGAATAAAATTACAGTATGGTTTCATATCAATATGAAAATAAATGAATAAAGCAACTACAGGATCTGATAAGAAAGAATTTAATCTTATTTTGTATTTTGTTAATGAGCTGCAGTCTGGAGACATGTTGACAAATGCAACCTTGTACAATGCTGAATGCAAGTAATTTTTTTTTGCCGTGTAAATCTTAGTCATCAATGGGAAGCCACTATAATTGCATGTGTGCTGTACTCATTGCATTTTGTTTTCACTACTAAATTGACCATTGCACATAGAAATGCTAGAATATGTCAATGTTGATCCAGATTTAATGACAAAATGATGATCTGAGTCTACAGATAGGTTTACCCTGAAACAAGGGCCAGTCATTTTATTGGAAAATGCTAGGCTCTTCACAGCAATCACTAAGTAATCAAAAGTTTGTTTTACAAAACCAAGGACATAGTTCACATTGAGAGTATGCTTCTTACTGACAAACCGTCAACAAGGGATGTTACCAATTATCCATGTGTATAGTGTGGCTTCGTGGAGAAAGCAGTTGTTGAGTAGTTTCGAACAAATTCATTAGTTAAATTAGAGGACTAGTTGTAACAAACAAATCCCTTCCACAATTGTTATTGTTTGCCTGAATTCTGATTCTAAAATTATTGCCTGGTACTGAAAGAGATAGCATTGCCCAGCGATCGCCATCGATGCTTTTCAATAGAAGTGTAATGTGCTTTCACACCTATTCAGAAATTAACTGACCCAAGGTCCTTCCAGGAGCAACACTATACAAGAAGTTGTTATATGGAAGGGAACACAATTTAGAGTGGCGACTGAAAGGTCTCTTGTCATAGTTCCTAGTCCAAACATGATTCTAAATAACCATTCCCAGTCAGAAATTAAAGGGCAAGATATTAGTGTTGAGAAGTGAAACAATCTTGAAAATGTAACTGACAGATGAGTGGCGCTTACAAAATGACGTCATCTTACGAATTGACTTGTATAAATACTTTAAGCAAAAATCTCGATTTTAGAATATTGCGCTGTATGCAAGATTCTGTATATTGTTCTTGCATTAATAAATTTATGTTTGTTGCGTTTGTTTGTAATAAGCACCCAGCATCGGGTAGATGCAGCCCTGAAGACTTTTGCAGACTTTCTGTGATTTATTTTCTAACAATCGGAATGCAGAAGTAATATAGAAAAATGTGAAACAGCATCTAAAGGAGATCCCAAAAGATGACATTGGAATATACTTCCAGCAGTAGAAGCATGGATGAAAGTGTCTACTCAGTAAGGATTTCACTTTAAAGGAGAATAGGCTTGAATTAACACTAGAACGTCAGTTGTTGTCGATTCGACGCTGGAGCCTGTTTATTTGGTTCTCCTTTCCACATTTGTGTATTGAATTTGAAAATTTAGTGACTTTTAATCATTTTCCTAGATGAAACACATTTTCCTAGATGATTACATTGTAGAAATGTTCTTGGTCTAGATCAATTTATAGCAACATAAGTTTTCCTAGTTTTTGTTACCTATAGGAAAACTAGCCACTGCGTGGCTAGACCGGCATTGCCCGTGCCAGTTGCTTTTGTGGGGTTATTGGTTTGCTTCGCAAACCAAATGAGAGTTTGTAGCCTATTGGATAACAGTCATAACAGAGTTGCGAGTGAGAGTTCTTTCCATGGAGTTCACATTGCACGTGTGGTGGTTTGCCATGCAAACCAAAAAATATAAATATTTAACTGAAAAATTATTTATTAAAAGAAAATTAAACATATAAGGTCTACCTGGTGTCAAATTTTCTACAGATTTCAAATCAGTTGAAATTTTTAATCTGTCTTTAACGATAATGATTTTATAAAAAAGAACTAAATAATGCCAGTCAAAATGCTTCGCAAATCAAATGGGAATTTGTAGCCTATTGGATAACAGCCATCACAGATTCCCATTTGGTTTGCGAATTTGTAGCCTATTGGATAACAGCTATAACAGAGTTGCCGGAGGTGTTGGTTTATCTTGCAAACCAAAAGATATAAATATTTAATTGATAAATTATTTATTAAAAGAAAATCAAATGTATAAAATATTTATCTGGTGTAAATATTTCCGTAGATTTCAAATCCGTTAAAATTTTTATTCTATCTTCAACGATCGCTGAGATGAACGAGATAACGCCAGTGATAGCTTTAATAATTTCTTTTGTTTCACTCTAATCCATTTCTCAGAAAATCAAAATGAATGAATCTAGAATGAAACAAAGGTCATTCGAATCTGTTTGCTCCCATTCAAGACGGAAGGTGAAAAAACTTGGCATGGTTCCAAAGGCCGATGTCAATAGTGATGCAAGGGAGAAAGGTCTAAATTTTGATGCTTCTTCATTTCCCAAAAGAAAAAACATTGAAAAAACTATTAAATTCATTTTAAAATGTTCTAGATTTAATTTTAAAATTCACCGCGATCCAAAAATTGGAAAAAATTTGGACTACCTGTGTGCCAAATCCCATTAGTTACTGTAAGAGCCATAGATTCGTCAGGACTTTGCAGGCAAGAAACAAACACTTCCTTTTATAATATTAGAGATATTCAATTTAAAAATTTCAGTTATTTAAAGAAAATTATATTTTAGGTATCGATCTAATGTGAAATTTTTCGCAGATTTCCAATCCGTTGAAATTTTTACTCGATCTTTAACGGCCTAGGAGATAGAAAAAATAACTACATAACTAAAGTTGAAACTTTGTTTTTTATCGTCTGCTGGAAAATCATTTCTCTGTGCTAAATGAAAACGGAAAACATAAATGTAGAATTTGATCTCTTTTATGCTGTTCCCATTCCAAAGAAAACAATAATTAAATTTCATTAAATTTGTTTTAAAATGTTCTAGATTGAATTTTTAAATTCGCTGCGACCCTAAAATTGCAACAAATTTGGACTACCTGTGTGCCAAATCACATTACTGTAAGCGCCATAGATTCGTCAGGACTTTGCATGCAAGAAACAAACACTTTCTTCTCTAATATTATAAAAAGAAGTGTTCGTCTGTTTTTTTTGCGGCCGCAAAATCTATGGCACTTAGAGCAATGAGATTTGGCACACAGGTAGTCCAAAATGTTTGCAATTTTTGGGTCACAGCGAAATTTTAAAATTCAATCTAAAAGGTTTTTTAATGAATTTAATAGTTTTATTCTCTACCTGGTTCTCAAGTGCGTTTCTTCCAGAGGAAAGAAAAAACCTAAAAATATGATTTTATATAAATAAGTAATGAAAATTGAATATATCTTCAACGTATTTAAAATCTGCGGAAAATTTTAGATGAATACCTTATTAATACCATTAATACCTTACATTAAGGCGCTGCCAGAAGTGTTGGTTTGCGAAGGGCACAGGCAACGCAGTGCCTAGTTTAAAATATTAGAGATTATAGTTTGATTAATACTTATTTGTTCTTTGTGACAGTTCTTTTTTCTAATATAATTAAAGATATTTATGAATCCGAGCATATTGATTATTTTTCATTAGAATATTTGAAAAGCACTCATCAAGGGCATGGATGTATTCAGGGAGAGTCATGCATTCATGACCATCAAAGCTTTCACAAAATGATTTTGATGTTAAAACAAGTCAACAAAAGCACATGCTGAAGCTAGTTACAAAATATAAAATTGAAGTTTCGCACACTACACGTAAAACATATCTTAATTCTTCAATACCTTGGAAACAGTCCAGAAAATCATAAATTGTAATGCTTATTTAACATTAGAGTACTTAGAAACATGGAGAAAAATCAAAATATTATTATTAATATGGCTTGATGATAAGAGTCTCCCTTTAGAAAATCATATTTTTCAGAAGGGACAGCTTGTCAAGGTTTGCACACAGACAGCTAACAACCTCAGAAACGATCCAGTTATTACTCAAGTTTAGGTTTAATTTTGTGGACTTGGAAAGGTACAGCTTGTGTTTTACGGAAGGAGACATTGGAACACTTTTTTTTCTGTACCAAAAAGAACTTTTGACAAAGTTGTACATATCCCAGTTGATGATTACTATTTTTTTTTTTTGGTTTTTATTTGATGACTAGATTGTACAGCAGACACCATGAATTCTGAGCTAATTGCTCTGGATTTTTGTAAAAGTTGTATTGAATTTATAAAGCTTTTATATAATTTCAGATTGAAAAAAAGAAAACCTTACCTGAAAATGATTTTTCCTGTATAGATTGTAAATCATAGATGAATGCAAACATGTTCTTTTTCGATGATTCATTAAAGCCTTCAGCTTCAATAAAAAAAGCCACACGACCACCCTCAGATCGAAAGCATAGCTCCTGATTTACGGTTTTGGCACTATTGTATCTATACAGCAACTGGAGCTTCTGCTGTTCTTCCAAGTATAGGCTTGCTCCAGAAGAAACAGGATTCACTTTCAAGCATCCTTGGAAGTTTTTGTTGGAATGGCCTAAGTGCAGGACAACACGCAGCGCCCCATTGGGATATTCCCACTGGATGCTCCCTTCACGACAACGGAGGTATATGGGCTGTATTCCAGTGTTCACAGATTGTGCTTCCTTTGAACCACTGTTGGAAGAAAAAAAAATTACCACATTGATTAAAACTAGTAAATGGTTGGGTTTTTATGACATAAGGGTCATATTTAGCCATGCTGCACCAGACACAAGTCATACAATATCAACAAATGGCCACTACACATAGAAGGAAGGTTTTACTGACACAGAAAAGACAAATATACTCTGGGAGGAATCAAACTTGCACCGTTTGCAGCTCTCTAGCACAGGGGGCATACCAATATAGCAAAGTGAGCCACGACAACCCTTCTATTTAATAGATTATAATGAAATTCAAGATATTTATTGGAAAGATAAATCTAGGCAAAACTGGTCACAAAATCTATTTCCTTTGATGATTTCGAATATAATTTTGAAATCATTTTTTAATTTTAGTTTTTGCATTGATGTTTTTGATTTTTTACTACATTTTTAAGAAATTGTTAATAATTACTTTTTATAGGGAATGTAGCCAGAACTTTATTTTGGAAGGAGCTCCGAAGATAAGAATGAAAGCTTTGATACAAAACTCTTTAAAAGTTTGTACTGTATTAAAAATAAAATTCATACAAAGTCCCAAATTGTCCAAATTCGGACGTTTTGCTAGCCAGCTTTTTTTTTTCTCTCACTTTTTTCTACCATTTCACCATTTTTAAGAACAATATTGAAAAAACAAGGAGTTTAACCTAGACCAAATTGATCAAACAACACAAAATAACTGTCATGTTCAGAGTATACACCACAAAAAAAAAATAATAAGATTAGTAAGAAAATATGTTGCATTGTATTAAAAGGTTTTTTTTTCCTTTTTTAAAAATTCCTATTTATATATCTGTATTACAAACATGTTTCGGACATAAATAATGAGCGGAAAAATTCGCTAGTCATCTGGAGCAATTCGCATGCGTGGAGGGAGGGTTAGATTAGGTTTTTTTTGGCAAACTGCAAATAATCCAAAATTCGGGATGGCTGACGTCAGGAGGATTTCGTATTTTGTACTCTTCCTGCTTCTGAAAATTAAAATTATTTCTGTTAACTTATAAAAAATTACACATCTCGGTTGATCTTAAGTACAAGAATGGTTCTATAAACATTTACAAAATAAATTACATAACAGTCAAATCTTGTTTTTGACAACCACTGTTGGAGTACGAAGATGTGAGAAGGGGTAGTCAAAGTAGAAAAAAAAAATATTCATAATCATTTTACTTAATAAAGATTTTGTCCGATATTTAAAAGAGAATTTCAGTTATTGTCAGATATTTTAAAGAAAATAACAGTTATCTTAAAAATAAAATAATATTTTTTCTTGAAGAAAAAGGAAAGCATTATACAGTGATCTCTCACTTATACATGCTCTCTTTTATGCGCGTTTTTCAGTTATACGCGTTTTTTTCGCGGTCCCGGCCATGAATATAGGAAAACAATGATAACTCTTATTCATTTATACGCCACAATAAAAAAGCAGCTCTCACTTATGCGCGTCGCAAAAAAATTTTCAGTTCAAAAGTAGTTTCCTCGAGTCATGTGTTGCTTATCGCAAAAACTTTTCCTTTTTTGTTCTGCTTCTAGGAATGTATTCCCTCGCCCTTCCCCTATCGTTTGGATTCTCGGAACATATTCCTCTACCATATACACGGGTGTACCGGAGGGGTGTTGTGACTGACGGCAGTAAAAGTCGCATTTATACAGCAGCCAATTAGAGTGGTTAGTACGGTACGTACCACGTGGCATTGATCGCTAACGAAAGAACCTTCTTTGGAGTTCGGGTTAGATGATATCGTTTTAAAACGGCAAAACGGACAAAATTGTTGCTTTCGTTTAAAATGGCTGTTATAAAAAAATTCGAAGAAAATCTTTGCAACTCGATAAAAGCTTTAGCGAAGCATTTTAATGTTCCAGAGTCGACATTGAGAGGGATTTTAAAAAATCAAGAGGCGATTATAGTCGCTTATCGAGAATGTGGAATTCAGTCGAAGAAAAGAAGCAGAATTCAAGGTGGAAAGTTCGAAGAATTTGAAGCTATGGTTTAAAGAAGCTCGTCAATCGAACATTCCTGTTAACGTTGAGCTTCTAAGGGAGAAGGCTGTACAATTGTCAAAGAGTTTTGAAATTGAAAACTTTTCTGCATCACATGGATGGTTTGAAAAATTCAAAAATAGACATGGCTTGGCAACTCGTGTCCTTTCTGGGGAAAGTGCGAGTGTCAATGAAAACACTGTAGAACAATGGAAAGAAGACTTGGCTACTTTATTAAACAGATAAGAACCGAAAAACATCTACAATTCTGACGAAACTGGACTTTTTTATAAACTGATGCCCGATAGAACCTTAACATTCAAGGGAGAACCATGCCATAGTGGAAAAAAAAGTAAAGAAAGACTAACTGCCTTGCTGTGTTGCAACGTTGATAGTTCAGAAAAATTCCCGCCATTGGTCATTGGCAGATAAAAAAACTCGCTGTTTTAAGAACGTGAAGAAGCGTCCTTGCGACTGCACTAGCAACAAAACAGTGTGGACGACATCGCATATTTTCTTCGATTTCCTTCAAAAATTCAACAGGAAAATGCAAAAAGAAAAACGGAAATTTCTGTTATTCATGGATCAGTGTCCTGCTCACCCACAAGATCTTCCAACTTTCAATAACACGAAAGTTGTGTTTTTCCTGCAAATAGCACGTGCAAGATTCAACCTTTGGATCTGAGTGTCATCCGTTGTGTGAAAGTGCACTACAGAAAAACTTTAATCCTTCGACTTCTGGCTACATCAGAAACAAAACGTGCATTAAAAGACGAATTGAAGCAAATTACCGTCCTTGATGCAATTCATACGTTGTGTTCATCATGGAGAAACGTTACTGACAAGTGCATTAACAGCTGATTTAAGAAAGCAGGATTTTGTTTCCAGCCAAAAATGAATGTGAGGAGCTAGAAAATGAAAGTGAAAACTGTGAAAATGACATAAACGAAGAAGATTGGCATATTGTATCTGGTGGACTCGCTACGTGCACTACTTTCAACGATTTCATTGATGCAGATGAAAATTTAATCATAGCTCAATTGCGGGAAATAGGAGACATTGCAGCCGAAATAAATGGTGGTGACGAAGATGAAGAGGACGACGATGATGAAGATGTTGCAAAAGTTCTCCCAACTCACTCAGTAGCGTTTGAAGCTTTGGAAACTCTGCGTGACTATTTTCAGTTCAATTCCGGAAGTATATACATAGTATTAACAATACACTGTATTGATTTTTCACTTTTAAGCTCCCTTTTGTGGTTTTTCACTTATGCGCGTTTTTCACTTATACGCGTTTTTTTCGCTGTCCCCAACGCCCGCGCATAAGTGAGAGATCACTGTATATAGTCGTCATATATAGCATTATAAAGGTCAGAAATAAAAAGCTTGAAAATTAAATGTTAAAAAATTAGTAAAATAAAATGTAAATAATTAAAATTATTAATACAGTTAAAATTAAAAAACTAGCAACTGGGTAATTCCATGGTGACTAACATAACAGTTGAATGATTTCTTTAATGTCTTTTTCTATGCACTAACTTTATTTTTGTCATAATATCTTAAACAGGGTGTTATTCTTCTGATGGTTTTATGCTAGTAAATACAAAAAATAATATTTAAAAGTGTTTATTTGGACATTCAGAAAGCTTTTTGACCAATGTGACTAACATAACAGATATGCAATCCTAGGATATTGTATTATCTTTCATAGTTATAATTCCAGGGCTCCTAACAGGTTTCAAGGTCTAAAAAGGTGACAAAAGTGACAAATTGAACCAAAAAGGTGACAAAAAGTGACTAATCGAGTACTAAAAGGTGACAAAAAGTGACTAATCAAGGAAAAAAAGTAACAAATACCAATAATACTAAATATATTCAAGTATAAAGATAGAAAATAAAAAGATCCTCCCCAGCTACCTATATCTTTTCTTTCTTTGGAAGGATATTTTTATTTTCTTCATTTAAAAAGTATATAATTTTAAAATATTAACATAAAATTTTTTTTAAAAATCGGAATTATGATTTTTTAATTCATTTTTGACACAGCCTTAATAATTTCTTCTTTTTCTTTGAAAAATTATGTCATATTTTTTTTTTGTAGAAAAAGTCTGAAATTAATTTTGTCTTTTTCTTCCGGAGCAACGCGGAAATAAGGACAAAAATAAATGTCTACAGATTTTTCTTTAAAAACAGTCATAATATTCCCTATTAGCACAAATAATTTCTTTTAAGTCCCAAATGCGGATGTCCAATATTCGGAATTGTCAAAAATTTGGAAGAAAAAAAAATATTGGACGTTTTGCTAACGCGAGGTTTTTTCTTCTTTTTCCCCTCACTTTTTTCCATCTTTTTGACAATTTTCATAGTACAAGGAGGTAAACCTGGACCTAACAACGCAAAATAACGGACATGTTCAGAGTAAATACCACACAGAAAAATTAGAAGATTTGCAAGTAAAATTTCTTGCATTGTTTAAAAAAAAATTCCTATTTATATATTTTTTCTACTTATTCCTATTTATATAACTGCTATTTTAGTATTGCAAACGCAAAATTTGTGCAGGGGAGGTTAGATTAAGGTTTTTTTGACAAAAAATGCAAATAATCCGAAATTCGGAATGGCCGAGGACCTGAGGATTCCGGACTTTGTATTGTTTTAAGGATAAAAAATAACATGTATACATGAAAGGTTTTATTTCTAAATTATAGAAACAAAATTCTTATACACAATTTCTCCGAAAATGGAAAAAATTTTTCCTTTTCATAAAGGAAATTTCCCTTTTCCCTGCATTGACGCGATTTCGGGAGTGAAACAAAGATTACGTGGAGTTGCGGATTTTCGATTCTTTAGCATAGAAATTCCGGAAGTTCCGGAGCACTTGGCAACTCTGCTAGTCTCGCAGTCTGAAGAACTGGTTCCAGTAAACATCAATAGGCTTCATTCTAAATCCTTTTTCCTCAAATTCTCTTTTGAGTAATTTCCACTCATCCAGTAGTATGTCTGTCGGGACATCCCATAGCATTACTCTCGCAAATTCTAATACTTGTCGAACACTCTCGCCACTGAGTCTCTCAAGAGGACCAAGACAGGATAAACTTTTAAGGAGAGATGAACTAACTGAAGGAGGATTTCTTCAAAAGATATTTAACACTGGCAATGTAATGCTTCTGAGCCCTTAGAAAAAAGAAATTCCATTCCTTCTCTTTCACATTCTGTAGCGCTCTAGAAATTTTATCTCCAATCACAATATCAGCTAGAGGCAACAGTTTCTGAGGACATATATCTTCCGATTTATCCATTTTCAAATCTCAAATAAGTTCCCCTTCATAGATCCTACCCAAAATTGTTCTTGTCAACAATTCAAGTTGAGAATGAAGGTTATGTATTAGAGGTTCCTTTTTCTGAAGAAATTCGATCACACGATTAAATATACTTGCACTTGATACAACAAATATCACCTTAGCCTTCATAGTTTCTCTTCCAAGGAAATGAACAATTTTTTTTGTAGCCTGGTCTTTGTATCATGTTTGGCTTTTTTATTGGAATGTTGTCAAGGAAATACTTTCGCACTGCAATCCACTGTTCAAGCAACCTTTCAGCAGCTGGCTTTAGGCTTAGTGAGTGGGAAGTTTCAAGTCGTCTTGAATTCGTTTGTATGTTGACCAATGCTTAGGCCACTGATTAAATTGTGAATTGATTTTGAATAGCTGAATAGTGAAAACACTGATTAATATGTGAATAGTAAAAATTAGTTCAGACACATATTCCCCTAACTCTTTTAGACCTTTAAGAAAAGCATTATGTATTGTGTGAATCTTGCATGTCCCAATGTTAATTTGTTCTTTTTTTTTTCGGGTAGAAAGTAATGTCATTAATCTTTTTAAAAACTGACTTTCACTAATAAAACCTCAAGAATTTGTAATAATCAACTTCGATGTTAATAGAGAATGATTTTCAATATGTTCGCAACACTCCTTCAATATTTAACCCTCTGGATACAGAGACAGACAAAATTTTTGCATTCTCTGGTTACGGAAGGCTTTGGAATCTTTCAGATCTCAAACTCCTGAAGAAGCGGCTGAAGGTCATTAAGATTTCCATGCCCTCATTTCTGTGCCGCAAAGAGAGCAGCGCGTGAATAGCCTCCATTCTGTAGACAGGAATGTCGGGGTTCTTGATGGGGAGCTTCAAGCGCTTAGAATGTGTGAGGTTGATGATTTATTCCCTTAAAAACTTTGACGAAGACACCTTTGAATTACCATACATGTTGAAGATTCCACCGTCCTTTCAGAGTTTGCCCTGACGTATCTATACCTTCCGGACATAATCAGACCCACAATAGAAACTGCAACATGTGATGACAAAGGTACCGCATTACCTCTCCTACTGGGTTAACGTTGAGTTAATATCAGCTTGATGCGTCGATCTCTTGACCTCTCCATTATCGTCTTATTCCAGAATCCGAAAATAAAATGGGTCTGTTGAGACCGCCCTCAGATCTGTGTATGGAGGATGTTATCCCTCCCTTTTAAGTGACCACTGGCATCGATCATCATTTACGAGCTGTCAGCGTCTGACCTCCTTTGAGGGTTCCTCCTTTTGTTAGACCCTGTAGAGGGGGTCGGATATGCAGATGGCCCTGCTTCCTTTAAAATTCGCCGCTTCATTTTACTGATAGCCTTTTCCTGCAGGGAAATTTCCAGAACTTGCTGCTAATACACCCCGGGCAACATGGAGTACCCTTTTACAATTGAAACGGTACGCTTTTGAATCCATTCTTGCGGTGGAATGTAGCATGCATTTCAAAATTGAATGCGTGCGAACCCTGTTTTTTTTTAAAGGAAATGAATTTTTTTAATTGCTTACCAAAAATTTTTCTTCAAATATAATTTAAGAACTTAAAACCCCTGAAAAGGTGACAAAATGTCAAAAAGGTGACAAAAAATAAAAAGGTGACGTGTTAGGAGCCCTGTAATTCTCTGAAACTGAAACAGCAAACTAATTTTTTTTCTTCTGATATAGTATCTGTGGAAGGTTGTTGTAATATTATTAAGTGCAAATTTGACATATGTTTTAATTATAATACAAAGAAATAAAGTTTTAATAAAACTTACCTGGGACTAAAACATAACATGTGAATACACATTTAATTTAAAGTATTACAGGTAATATTAACACAGGTGTAAGAGTGCAAATAGGATTTTATTAAAGGTTTGTATATGTCCACATAAAAATTATAGTTTAATCTTATAATTGAATGGATAATGTCCACAAGAATTTACAGTGTACTGTGACAAAACTTTAATAATTTGTGCTGTTTCAACCTAAGATTTGTCCACATTTGTGCGAAACACAAAGGTTGCCTTAGTGCTTTTCTTTATGAACAGCACCTCATAATCATATTCATGAGTGTTTAACACTTGTCCAACATATTTTTTTTCACTTATCAGTTATAAATTCCACGACAATACAATCGCACAATGTCACAATTTCTGTCTTGGGAAACAGTTCAGGAGAATCTACTTCAAAACATTAACAGTGACATCAGTTTCAGTTTTAAGATTTTTTTTTAAGACTACAATTTCTTCCATGGGAACGTCATCTCCTGTGATTTGAAACATGCATACTTTAAATTTGCCTATGTCAATAAAACAATATGACGACTGAATGCCTTCCACTGGATTAACAATCGTAAACAACACTTGAAATTTGTTTTTCTTTTTCATCATGATCAGTTTCACCAACAAACAAGCATTTTATTTTCATCAGTTTTTTTAGTTCGAGACAATAGCTTGCTCTCTCAAAACTTTGCTCCACACATTGTGCTTACGAAAGCACCTACTCCATCATGTGGACCCTTTCCATTATATGATTCTGTAAAATTCCATGACCTGTAGATGTTAAAGGAAGTTAAGATCATCATGGAGTATCTATTTTTTAAATGAGCAGCAGCTCCATCCATCCATTCATAAGATCACAGATTTCGTATTAATTTAGCAAGTTGCAGTAAAATCATTTATAATTCTTTCATTAAATAGGTTTACTTCATAAGCTGAGGGATTGTTTGCATCAGAAATTATTGCATAACACTGTGTCTCAGGTGCATCCTCATTAGCAATGCGTTGAAAATACATAACAGCAGTATAAATGGTCACAGAAACTCCTTGCCCTGCATTCCAATGTGCTTCCATTACTTCATCTTGATGCTTTATAGAATAATCTTCAGCAAAATCTGTTTGCAGAATGATTTCTCTTAAGCTTAAATTTTCCTTTTGCTTCTGCAGCTCTTTAGCATGCCTCCAAATGTTATATGAATGTTTTAAGATATTTTTGATTTAATCCATCAGCATTTCTTTAACTATGTGTTGTCAATTCAAAAATATGAAATTTTACATAAATTAGAAAAATAAATTATTTATTATAATGTGGAATGAAATATATTCAATATATTACTACAATCAAAATATATTCTTAAAATAATTTCAATGTTTGTTCAACATTTAGTTCTTTATAAATAATCACGTTATGTTAGTCACACGTACTGTTGCCAGAAAAAAAGGAAAATTATTTTTGTTCAATCACATCTTTCTAACTGTAACCATCGCAAAAAAGAGATAAAGGGGAAAAAATTCCTTTAATTATGATTTTCTGGGGGGAGTGGAATTTATTTTTTGTTTTTGTGACTAACATAACAAGTGAATCAGATTAAACGCCATTTACCTTTGCAATAATAATTTTGTCTCTCGACAAGAAAGAAATTGTTTTGCTAAACAGAGGATGGAACAATGTTTCAATGATAAAAAAAATTGAATTGTTAGCTGCAATTTTATTGATAAAATATGAAAACTTAGGAAACAAATAAGATATTTTGGTTAATTGCATATGTCATGTTGTACTAAAATCCAATTTCTTTATCAATAAAATTTTTTGATGCTTTATTCATCGTGCATTTTGAAGACATGTAAAACCGGAAAAACAAAATCGAGACTGAAACAACACTAACAAGAACCATGGATACCCATGCAATGTGACACTGCAACTTAAGATGAATATGCAGGGTAAGTACTTTTAGCATCCAAATACCTGGGTTGAGTATTTTGTATCCGATTACTACCACAGACTACTCTTGTAATCGAATACCTTGGATCCGAGTACTTTGGTAAACAAATACACTTGCATCTGAATACATTGGTATTCCTAATCGAATACTTTGAAAAAGAATTGAGTGCTATGAGTGCTTTTAAGTATGGAGTACAGCGATAGTACAGTGATTGATTTCAAGTATGGAGTACAACGATTGCTTTTAAGTATCGAGTACATGAGTACTTTTGTATTCAAGTACACCCAATACTACTTTTGACTAAACCTTCTCAAATTTGTTGGTTTACATGTGACAAATTTTATCCTATCAATCGTTAAATCTATTCAAAAATGGGAATTGCAAAGTCTAGGTTTATTAATGCTGTGCATACGCAACCAAGATACTAAAATAACATGAAATAGCACACAGGTAGAATATTTTGACAACTGAATTACCACTGATGCCTGACATTCTATTCCTAATTTCTAAAGCCAAATTTAAACATGAAGCATAAGGGGCAAAGCAACACAAAAACCAATCCAAAGTGCTGGCTTATGAACCTTATGTTCCTCCTAAGTTAAAATTGCTTCAACTTGTTTGGTCACCATGTCAATTGGTGCGTCCAATTTGAATGCAGCTTAACCTTAGTTAAAAGAAAAACCCAGTGATCTAAGAATGGAATAATATTTAGTATCCTCAATCCCCACTGATTTATTAACCTAATCTTATCACAGTTAGACAACTGTCGCTTATAGTAACATGCAGTTAATATTGATTTCAAGAAAATATACAATATGAATTGTACACGGAACTGGACTTATTAATTGCAACTATAAGAATTTATTGTTTACAATTTGAGAATGACATGTATATATTTCAACTCTACTGATTCATATTCTTAAAGTTTCAAACATTTCAAGACAGATTTTCATCTCCGTACTTTCAAACAATGAAGATGGTTGGTATGGGAGTCAAGCTGCATCAAACTACGTCAAGTAAATGGATATACACACAAGGAAAGAGGAACAAGTTGGCACACCTTTTAATTCAAGTCAAATAAATTAAAGTGCACCCTGAATAACATTTTTTGTTTCAAAACAAAGTGATGATAAACACAGTTAATTCCACAAGGCAACTTTTGGACATGTTTATAGGTTAGCGTATTGTGATTATTAATGACAAAACATGCAAACAAAAGCCGAAAATCTATATTTACCTTCCATGCCAGTTGCATCCATCACTGATTTGGTAATGTTTTCCAGATGCAAATCTTAAACTTAATAAAACAAAAAAGCTCGTAAACAAAATTTTCCATCCGAACGGTCGATGCCCTTTTCCAGTCCAATATGAATCCATTTGTCAGCTGAAAGAAATAAAAAGTGCCTTCCGAAATAACAGCATTTCATCTAAATGGTATGACTTTCTTAAGAATGGTTTGTTTTGAGAATAACTCTCTCTTGCAAATAAAACAAAAAAAAAGTGAAACTACTAAAAATCCCAAACACGCTGACCCGTCAAATTCGTTCAACTTTAAAAAACTTTTCAAGAGCGGCATGTGCTTTGATGGCAAACATTACGTGAGGCTTAAACATAGCTCTCTTTAATCAACGTAATACTAAAACAATACAACGGGCTATTGAGGATTGATTCCCTAAGTGAAAGATCATAGAGGTAGAGATGTAAAGGCTGGAAAAAACCTGGTTTATTCCCGGGAATAAACCCGGTTTTTTGGGATGGGAATTTTGAATATTCCCGGAAGTTTTCAGAAAAGAACAACTCAACTCCTGATTTACATTCCACTGTTTTCAAATATTAAAGCACGTTTTCACGATTTTAGAGTTTTTCTTCCACAAAAATTTTGATTACTCTGTTGGTTGTTGCAAAAAGGTAAGTGATTTGAAGTATTTTTCATATATCCTCGTACTTTTTTTTGTATAATTTTAATTCTATGACTTGGATTTCGGTTTAAGCCAAAAACAGAAGTAAGCGATATATTATAAAGCTCCTGAAATAATCTAAATAATTTAAAGAAAGAACTTTAAATTACTAGTGTTTGATCATGTTTAAAATATCAATTCTTGATAACACTTTTCGACTTGCAAAAATAAAATTACACTTAGACAGGAAATTTAGCAATTTTTTATTTTGATATTCTCTTTGCTAATTTGCTAAAGGTTTTTTTTAGAAGAAAGAATTTTTTCTCAGAAAAACAACTACATTTAGACGGGAAATTTAGCAATTTTTAAATTTGATGTTCATTTGAGCTAATTTGCAAAAGAATTTTTTTCTCAGAAAAACATGGGGAAAATTTTTAATTTTGAAATTGACAATTACTAGCCATCTTGTGTACTATGGTTAAATTATTAGGGAATCTATAATATCTATACATCTACAGTTACTGTTTCACTAATTAAAAGATCCATTGTTATAAATAAAATTTTGTTTTAGTAATATCTGTTCAACTTTGAGTGCAGTTGTCAAACGAATGAAGTCGTCTAAAAACATTCTAAAGTAGAGTTTACAAATTCACACAATCTAAATATAAACTCAATAAGTAGCAAAATTAGTTGATGATCGTGCATTTCTTTTGATTGTTTGCATTTTTAAATCCAGAGAAATTCCTTTGGCTTGAAATCTCTCAAGAAATAAAATTACTTCATCGTATGATTTGCAATGTTTTAAAAAGTAAACTACATATTGAGCCGAAAATAAAACAAACATTAGGAGCATTAACAATAAGTTTTCAGTGCAGCAAAATAAATTTTATTTATTTCAAAGGGAAACAAAAAAGATTCATAGCACCAGAGCTATTTAAAATTGCCTGTTTATTTTATTTGGATTAAAATTATCATTTGACTATATTAAGAATAACAAAGATTTTCAGTAAGCATTTAAATTTAAAATATATGATCTAAATCATGAATGAAAAAATCAATTCATTTGAGATCATGACTCGATTCAAAATTGTTCATTCATGCAAACATATTTTTAGCGATTTTTAAGTTTGTTTTTGTTTTGAACCATTTGTAATAAGAGCTTTAAATGAACATAAGTAGAAATTAAAGCATTCTGTCTTAATAGCAGTTTGATTCCTCTGAACAGCTTTATTATAGGTATTCGCAACATTTCAGTTTGACGAGTGTTTTGTAATTATATTCTTCAACTTTCTAAGTTATCAGATTCAGATTTTCTCCGAATTACACATTGTAAAAAATCGCCAAATCAGAAATATTGCCAGTGGGTACCTATACTAAAGTTGTACTGATTCCTCTACTATAGTTTACTTAAGAGAAAACACTTATAACTATGGGAAGGAACCAGAAGTTATCTTGTGACTTTCACATTACAGTAGCTTTTCAAAACAGTTATGTTACTATTACAATCATAATAAATGTAATTGCATTTTTTTTTTCAGACATCATGGTTCGACCATTATCTGACGTGTGGATGCATTTTATAGAATACCGTGAAGGTAATAAAAGAAGGACCAAGTGCAAGTACTGTGGAACTAAGTATTCAGTCCCAAATGCAACTAAGATGTCTAAACATTTGGAAACTTGTAAACAAAAGCCCATAGTTCTATCCTTACCTGTTTTTTCAAACATTGATGGTGAATCATCACATGTGGGAAACCAAGAACTAATTCTTGAACAAGGGAGTGTTTGGGATCAAGACCAACCAACAGAAATCAGCACTACTCTTCCTACAACAGATTCTCTAGCTTCTCCTGCTTTTTCAGTGGTTGAATCACCCTTAAGGAAACCTATTCTTAGGTCATTCTTTGACACAATGACCAAAGTTGAGTCGTAGAAATTGGAGTCATCTTTCGCCAAGGCAGTATATTCGTCCAATTTGCCTCTATCATTTATAGAGAACAGTTATTCGCAACAGTTCTTCAAACAGATCAGGCCATCATTCAATGTTCCAAGTCGTTATGATCTAAGTAACAGGCTCTTAGATAAGGAGTATGATGAAGTAACTGAATGTGTTAAAGAAAAAATAAGAAGTGCTGAATTCGTTTCTATTATTACCGATGGCTGGAGCAACATTAGAAACGAAGGAATTATATCCTACATTGTAACAACGCCTGAACCTCTGTTTTTCAAATCTACTGAAACTAAGGCTAACCGACACACAGCTTCATACATTAGCCAGGAAA
Source organism: Metellina segmentata (assembly GCA_947359465.1). Lineage (NCBI taxonomy): Eukaryota > Metazoa > Arthropoda > Arachnida > Araneae > Tetragnathidae > Metellina > Metellina segmentata. The sequence goes on along the minus strand of OX375881.1, from coordinate 109,096,964 downwards.
TAATCAATGTTATAAAAGAGATTGGACCTCAGAAAGTAGTAGCACTGGTAACTGATAATGCCAGTAACATGAAAGCAGCATGGGTTCTGGTCCAAGAACATTACCCGCAAATATGTACTGTTGGTTGTGCTGCTCATGGCTTAAATTTGTTACTAAATGACATCTACTCGTTCAAACTTTTCAAGTTATTATTTCAAATGCCAAAGAAGTGGTCAAACACTTTAAAAACAAGCAGGCATTATCAGCTGTTTTTACTTCCAAGCAAAAAGCTAAAAAAGGTTCAGCTGCATCTACGCTTAAACTCCCAGCAGAGACAAGGTGGTGTAGTACCTTGATTATGTTTGAGAGTCTTCTAAATGGGAAAGAATCTCTTCAAGAGACTGTGCTTATTGAAGAACTCGATGTTGACAAGAATATTAGGCAATTAGTTCTTGATAACGATTTGTTCTGGATGAGTATTCATAGTCTTGTAAATATGATAAGGCCTATTTGTGATGGAATCAAGCTTATTGAGTCCGACTCTGCCACATTGTCTGATGTCCCTTATGTCTTTTTAAATGTAAAAGAATCTCTGGAGTCGCTTGTTTTAACTCCTTTACAGACAGAAGAGGAAGAAGCAGTTAAAAATTTAGCAGAAACACGCCGTGAAATGATTTGTATGCCAATTCATTATGCAGGATATATTCTAGATCCTCGTTACTTTGATAAGGATTTGGCTGATGACAGTTTTACATCCGGTTTGGATTTTATATCAAATCTAGCTATGGCGGAATTAACTTCCAGCATCATGACAGATTTTGCTCATTTTAAAGCACAGTATGGGGCATATAAAAATGTTTCTGTTTGGCAAAGTGCAAAATTGTTACCGCCTCAAGTTTGGTGGAAGGGTTTTTTTAAGGGTCAAAGTTTATGTTCTCTTGCCTTGCGGTTATTTTCAATCCCACCTTCTTCAGCTGCTTGTGAGAGAATCTTTTCTGCGTTTTCTCATACTCACTCTGCAACCCGAAACAGGTTGGGTAAGGAAAGAATGTCTAAGCTTGTCTCTGTCAGATCAAATCTACTCTTGCAATCAAAATTAGAGTAGATTTGATCAGGACCAATGAGATGGAAAGCAGGGTTGGATTTTTTTTTTTTTGGTTTATACCAGGTATTTTTGGTTTAAACAGGATTCTTTTTAGAAAAACAAAGCAGCAAAAATAATTCAAATTGGTTATTATTATGAAATATATGCTAAAATTAATTAAAGTAAAATAAATTAGCTGATTGTCAATGTCAACTGGTTGATATTCTAATGTAATTAAGCCTTTTTATTTTATGAAAAGATTATGATTAATTGATATTAATAACCACTTGTTATTTGGTTTAAACCAATTGGTTTCATGGAAAGTGTATGATATAACCCTGATGGAAAGTGTGAAAATAAAATTTTTTTTTTCTATGTGTGTTGTTTAAATGCTTACTGAGATGAAATCCAACATAATATAGAATTTCTTTCAGCTTGGGTTTCAGCACCTGTCCTTTTTAGTAAATGAACAAGTTGATTTTTCAGTATGATGTGATGATGCATAGTTTTTAAAATACAATTATTTTTTGTTTGTTATAACTTTAAAAGCAACCTTTGAAATGTTTTATATTATTGTCTTTAATGATAGTTTGAAACAGGGTTTAATTATTTTATTACTTTGTAAGTAAATAAATGTATCATGCTTAATTAGAAAAAACTCATTGCATTGCTATTCTTACAAAATTTGTTTAAATTTGTACTGGGCAAGTTGAGATGAATTTCGAGGTTATTTAGTTATTATTTAACGGTATGAAAAATGTTAATAATAAATGTAGTTTGATACATATTTTTGAGAAAGGTCTACTCCAATGATATCCTACATAAAAAAATTCACGTTTGTTAAAATTATACATCTAATATTTAAAATGGCACAACTAGTCTGTCTTTCACCATGAATGAAATTGTAAAGGTGAGTAATGACATTTTTCCGATAGTATAATTTTAAGGTTTTATTAAAAGAATAGTAAATAAGTTTCATCTTTTTATAGAAACTCATTTGAATTATGCTTTAAATATTTTGTTGCAATTTATATCTGTTTACTACTTTAGTTTAAGAATTAATTTTAATTTGAGATCTGATAGATACTGTTCTGGCCAAGTTTTTTCCTAGACAATGACTCTTAGTTAGCAGTTTTATTGTATGATTAATGCTATTTGCAAACAATCTTAAAGATGAAACAACTGCTAATCGCTATCTTTTCAAATAAAATAGATACAAGAATAAGAAATATAAAATCCACAGAATAAAGAAGTATTAGACTAAATAGCTGATTTGCTTAAGAGTAAAAAGGTTATAAGTAATGAGTTAATAAAAGTTTCTCTTATATTTCAAAAAGAGTGAAAGGCAAATTGTACAACATCACTTTTTAGAATGCAACATACTTTGTTATCTGAATTAGCCAATTGGAACAGAAAATGAGCAGATTAAAACTATTTAAATTACTTCAATATTAATAAGAATTTCAATTGCAGAATAGTTTTTCAGTGAATTTATATAAAAAATTGTCTTAAACTCCTCAAAAGAGTACCTAGAAAATGAAAACTGATGGTAAAATATGGTTGTGTTTGTTTACGTTCAAAATTCCCGCGTGTTTTCCCTCCTCCCAAAAAATTTGGGAATTTAACATCTCTACCAGGAATCCTCCTATCTAGAGGCTAACACCTTAACCATGAGACCGGTTGGTGGAATGAAAATATAAAAAATAAAATTTAAAATACGAAAACAAAGTTGAAATACAGCATTTCACAAATTTGGCGCATTGGGTGTGATTTCCTTTTAGACAATTCCAATGAAAAGTATTTTCCTTGTGTTTGCTTTTGAAGTAGATAATTCACACTGAAGCAACACACGGGCTATTGCTGACGGTCCATGATCAATCTAGAAGAGAGAGAGATCCAAGGACAACGCCTCGTTATTTTGAACCACAGTGCAATAATGAAAAGAACACTCGAGTTGGCATCCCACTCTTCAACTTCCACACCAGTATTGCTCTTGCGGTAATTGGTAATTTTTGTTAACGTCGTACTAGAGCAACACAACGGGCTATTGACGACGGTCCGGGATCAGTCCCTTAAGGGAAAGATTCGAGGACAACACCTCGTAATTTTGAACCACGGTCAGATGACGAAGCAACACCTGAGCTGGCACCCCACTCTCCAAACTTCCACGCCAACCCAACGTGAGGACTTTCGGCCACGACAGATTTAAGGTGCACCAGCCGCCTCTACACCATACATTTACAAACATCCATGCCCGAACCTTCCGATCTAGAGGCTAACACCTTAACCACTATACCGGTTGGTCGGCCGTATTGCTCTTGGAGGATCATGGGTAAGAAGGTAGGTATATTAACCAACGTCATACTGGAGCTACACAACGGGCTATTGATAACGGTTCGGGATCAATCCACGAGGGAAAGATGTGAGGACAACACCGTAAATTTGAACCACTGAAGGGTCAGGGAAAACACGGTAGTCTTCACATCTCTTTGGTAGCCCGTAGGAAATTTCGTGGAATAGCAACCGGATGAGAACATGTTCGAAACTGAATCCGACAAAAGACTTGGTACACGTTTACTTCGTCCTGGCCTCAATTGTCATCACTTTGTCAACTTCAGTGCGAAGTTAATTAAACACCAACCACATATGATTGATAATTGCAACCATTTGGTTACTTATATGATCACGATCAAAGTTTTGTTTAAATCCTAGCGTAAAATGAATAGTAAATATTTGCGCACCAAACAAAAAACTTTTCATACGCATTAAATTATTCTTGATTCCAGCTAGAGTATCCCAACAACTTTAAAAAAAATTAAATACGTCTACAAGTCTTGGAATTAAATCAGAAACCTAAACGAAATCTAATCTTTGCAATTAAAATTTTCCCTGTACTGTGAAACCCAAACAATTTCATTTATTCAAAACGACTACAATATGTGAAAGGAAAATGACACTTTCTATTACGAAATAAAGTAAATATAAAATAACTTGAGATGAAGCAATGGAATGATAGCATTAAAACAAATTAGGAAAGGAAAATGTTTGAAATCTTCAGAATATAAAATGGGTTATTAGAATTTTTATCAAAAAAAAAATATTAGTAAAACTTGCTTTTTTCTAATTGTGGAAATCAAAACCAATACTGCATTCATATATCGAAACTACAGCAGACATCTATAAAATACGTTCAGATATATAGCAGTACTATTGTTTGGCATTCAAAAGATTACTTTTTGTTTCATTTAACTTTTTTTCTCTTTGTTCTTGAAGCAATTCACCTTTTGATGATTATTTTAAAGTATTATAAGTCAAAAGTCATTTAAATTTTAAAATTATGATCAGGATTGGCAACAAGTCGAATTAGGCAGGGTGATTGTTTACAAAAAAAAGCCTTGCAAAAAATGTAGCTTGGCAGCGTCACTTTGCTCAAGGTGTCATACCAACTTCAAACTTCAAAAATTTCTCACATCTTTAAATATATCGTATACTGTTAATTTGAAATCATTACCAAATTTTTTCGTGCCTTTTCAGTTTTGAGATTATTTCTTATTCGCGCATCCCACTTCATGTTCTGTGTAAAAAAAACCTATCTGCAGTGCGGAGGGTAACCACTACAGAAAAATAGTTCATGTTTCAATCACCTATTAACCATCTGAAATCCGAAAGTGAAAAGTATCATCATTCGTCTGGTGAGAATTGTTTTCTATTGGATGCATTGTGTTTAAAATTGTTTTATTTCTGAATTATGTTGTTTTTTTAGCAATTATTCACTGGTTTTTATTTGCATTGATGTAATGTGAAGTGGCTGATTGTCCTGCTGATTTTTTACTATAGCATCTTAAAAAGTCGAACTTGGATCACTGCTCTCAAGTTTGTTGATTGATCGATTTTATTTTACGAATGAGTCATTTTTCTCTTTGGATTCTTAAAATTTTTTAACTGAGTATAACTTTTTAAATAGCATTCTCATTTGCTTGAGTGCATAAATCAATAAATAGTGTAGCGTTTTAGAAATAATTTTTTTCTTGATGTCAGATAGAAACTTTCTACTGTTGCAAAAGTTATTCATCTTTAGCAACAAAAAGAAGTTTTCATAAAAGGACTTTTTTTTCCAAAAGGTATTTCTAAAAATAATTAATAAAAGTACTATTTTCTTGATTTTTATAAAAATTATTTTTGATGTTGATAGTACAAAATGCAAAGTCAATTTTTTCTCTAAGAAACAACCATCTTTTCCCCTAAAATCTGCAATACTTCAAACTCAACTAATTAAATTGCACTTAGTTATGTTTGATTATTGTGTAATTATGCTAAACTAATGACTAAATATTAGTATTATTAATTAATTAGGTTAATTAAGTATACTGTAATCAATAAAAGTTTCAATTGCTGTATTCATTTTTAAAATTTGATTTATATAAACTTTTATTTTAATAAAATTGTTTGAAATTAAATTCAGCGAGCTCATCAACCCTTTGTACTCTGATGTCATCATCAATAGTTAGTTTTAATGATATGAGTGGTTTAATCAAACAATATTATGCAAGTGGTTAAATTAAGGTCAAGTTTTCAGAGAAAGAATCTATTAGTGGCTTCTTGGAACTTAAGGGTTATTAAATTAAGATTTTGTGCATCAAAAATATGTTTTGTTGGTTTTTTTTAAATATTTTATTTGCTATTTAATTATTTTCTCATGTCTAGTGAGTGTTTAAAAGTTTTTAAAATCCTAGGTCCCAGTTATGGCCTGACCTTGGCATGTTTCAATTTTTTTGCCTCTGCCAAATAGTAAATGGTAGCATTGCTGATAAGATGCCAACTTGGCAAACTTTGGTGATTGGATTGTATATCAGGATTTAAACCATCTATCAGAATTTATTGATAAAATTGTAGTTAACAGTGCATCTTTGTTTAATTTCAGTTTTTTGTTGTCAATGTTAAATGGTAATGGCAACCTCAAAAAATGCCTTTCATAATGGTGGACCAGAAAAAAATCCATTTAAAGTTATAGTCTGAAGGATGGCAACTAATAGTTATAGTGACCTTATAGTATGCTGGAATTTTTCCCGAATTTGTCTTTTTAAGATAGTATTTATACTTAACTGATGACATTGTAGCGTCACCATAGGGGGTCCCTCTGAACACAGCTTTCATGGTGGTCCATGAATTTAGGACCGGATGGGGGTATCCCCTTCTCTTTGGACTATAGCGGCTTCGGAAGAACGTGTGGGGTCTTCTCCTGAGGAAAAGGAGAATCGTGGAAAACCGAAACGTGAGCGGACGTAGGACGACTCTGCTCCGGTTGAAGCCACGGGACTGAAACCCTAATTTGTACAATAACTATTAGCCTCAAAATAGTTTTAATTTATATGTATTCTTCTATAGTTAATTAAATGTGCTGTAATTTTAAATGTTGTTTTAATTATCTTGAAGCCACTCGCCGCGCAAACTATACCCACAACGTTACAACATCTTAAAGAGATGAATGTTTATTATACTTTCTTATCAATTTTTTTTTTAATAATTTGTTGAGCCTAAAGTGATAGAGTACTTTTGTGATACAGCCAAGGTACATACTTTGGCTGTTTTACTAACTTAACGAGAGTAAACTGTTTCCAGGTTCTGCATTTAATACATGTGCTTAATTATTAGCTAGCCAATTCTAAACGTTTACAACTTGAAGATCAAAATAGATGTCTTGATGTCAGTTTAGGCAAAATGTAAAGAAATTAGTGCACTTCAATTGATCTAGCTCTCCACATTTTGTCTGAATATTATGAAAGTATCATGCCTAAACATGAATATATTTACATGTTATTTTATAAGGAGGGCCTTTTAAATTACTGATATTACTCAAGAAACAGCAAATAGCCCTTTAAATCAGTGGTGGATTTAGGAGGTAGCTATAGCCCAGGATTAAAGGTGAAAATTAAGAAATTTTGTTAATGGCCAGTGGATATTGAACTTGCTTCATTCAGTCGCCACTTACAAACGTTCACATATTTTGAATACACACACACACGTTATATATGTCTGTCCAGACTTTAAAAACAAATTTTATGGTCCTCGGAGGGGGGGGGCTGACGTAAAATTGGAAATTTCACCATATAATCTAATGTTTTTAAGAAAGTGTGGCGACTGGCAAAATTTTTCAGTCTCCACTTTTAAACATTCAGTGGTGACCGGTGACAAAAATTTTTGGAAAAATACCAAAGGACAAGTTACAACAATAATAAAAAAATATTGCTGAGGGCAGCAGGTTTCAGGTAGCTCCTAGGTGACAGAAGTATAAATCCACCACTGCTTTAAGGCAAGCTACACATTGGTCAAACATTAGTTCTGTCACTAAATTGGCTGAGTATATGCATGCATTCCGATATATTTTCTGTGCAAAAATAAAGTAAACACACATGTGCATTTTTGTTTTGTTCATGTTGATCTAGTGTGCTTGGACCACGTTTGTGACTATCAAGAGTAGCCAATGTGAAAAAAAAATCAAATTTACCTAGAATTGAAAAAAGCCACTTCTTTTCTGAATAACCAGTCAGGCAATTAGTTTGTATCTAATTCATCCAATTCTCCACCAGCAAACTGATTCTTCAAGTTTTTTTAGCCAGTCAACAGTTTTTTGGTTTGAATACCCCTCTATACAGGGATGTTTGTACTGGTTTAAAATATACTTAAAGCTGCAGATCCCAGTCTAAATTTACTCTAGTGTAGGCTAGGCAAATTAGCAAACATTCAAAAAGTGCCAATCATCTTACTGTATCAATATCAAACCTTTTTATAAATTGAATTTGTCATTTTTTTTAATGTGAATTAATGAATTCAGCAGAAGTTGAGATAATGTGGTTCAATCCATTTGATACAGTGACCTACCGGCCTATTAATCCCCATTCATTAATTTTATCATTGCTTTCATGATCTTCCTAGTAAAAAAGGAGTTATTTCTTTTCATATAATATGGCTAAAAATAGCAAATATTTATATTTACTATAGTAAAAGTCCACTTGGAAGGATTATAATTCTTGTAGGCCCACATCAAAAGTCTTATTTTATGTCTGATAAATATAAATTGATCTTGGATTATAAAAGATCTTTGACCTATTATATCATCTATCTCTTTTAGAAAACCCAGTTGATCTATAATCTTTGAATGATTTGTCCTCTTTATCTTTGAATGTGCAAAGCTTAGACTGCTTGTGGTTAAATCTTAGAGTATACAATTTGTCACAACAATACAACATTTGTCAGCTTAACAGCAAATTCGCAATTGGACAATTCTAAGAAGGTGAAGCTTGGAATTTTTACATAGGACTTTATCAAAAGATGAGAATACCAAAAACTTATTTTCTGGATTTTGTTATTCTTGTACTGGTTGAAAAAGATTCAGTTTTAAAAGATAGGTAGATTTGATCTGTTGTGAAAACATTAATTACTTTCGGAAATTCCAAAAGTACAACTGTAAAAAAATTGTATTTTTTTATCACAAGAATAACCTTTTGGTAATAATGTGTTCGGTTGTGAAGTTTTCAACTTTGGCATAGCTTATTTATTTTCTGAGGGGGTTGTCTAATTACACCAAGCATACTTTGAATGGGAAATTTTCATTGTATTGCTGAATCTTGTCTAATTTGTAAGGAAGTGTGCACACGTCTGGTTGCATTCGAGAGGTTAGTTCATATCATTTGTGAAAATGAATTTAATATATTGTTACATAAATATAATCTGTTTATCTTTCTTTTACAGAAATTTTGATGCCCTTACAAGACGCAAGCATTTAAAGATTTGATCCATGACAGCATGTAATCTGTCAATTAAACCACTTGTACAAAAAATATTTCCAATTTTTTATGTTTAATTTTATAACTTATTAAATAATTTGCACATGAAGCATTTATTTGATGTAGCATTCAAAAAAAAATAATTATTTGTTGATTCCTATTTGTTATATTTAAAATTGTTTTATATGCTTATACTTCATAATACTCAAAATTTTTTCTTAATTGAACTGACACTTGGATAAAAATAGAAATGGTTAAATAATGTTAATTTATTTTCACAATTGTGCAATGTAGTATGATTCTTTTAAAAGGTTTTAAAAATCTTAAATTTTGTTGAGTTTGTTTTAGTATTGTTATCAGTTCGTTATTTGTCTTTCTGTTGAAGAATTTTGTATTTCCTGTTTTTCCTAAAAGCTTAATTCTTTAGTTTGATTTGTGTGTATTTAAAAAAGAGTGAAATTCCCAGCTTACTATGTCAAATATTTACTAGGATTGAATGTTACAATTTATGCTGCATCTTCCTTGTGAATGAGTTGCACCCAAAGAATGCTGCGAGTAATATAAAAATATCCAAGAGTGTTAATTTTACTATTTTAAATGTTGAATTTATTTTTTTCCGGAATGGCGTTTCAGTCCATTCCACTTGGCTTGTACCCACCAGGCAGAAATTTCGAGCAACAAGAACAAAAACCACCTATCAATAACCAAAATGCTCCTGTACCGCCTCCTCAGCCCCCACCTCCACCAATCAATGGTGACCAAAAGTCCCTCGTGCCTGCATCGTCTCAGCTTACTAGTGCTTTGATATGTGACCAGTGCGGCAAGACATTTGCGGACAAGAACAGTTTCCACCAGCATGCCCAGTTCCACTCAAAGCCTTTTGCTTGCAAAGTGTGCAAAAAGACGTTTAACTCTCAGGGGACGCTGACCCAGCACATGCGCATCCATACGGGTGAGCGTCCCTACATATGCCAGCACTGTGACAAAAAGTTCAACCAGGCGGCCAACTTGCAGCAGCATCTTCGAATTCATACGGGAGAAAAGCCTTTCGTCTGTGAACATTGCAACAAGTGTTTCAATCAAAAGGCTATTCTCCAACAGCACATTCGTATCCACACAGGCGAGAAGCCGTACACGTGTATGTACTGCGGGAAGAAGTTCTCCCAGCTGACCATCCTGCAGCAGCACATCAGAATCCACACTGGTGAAAAGCCTTACGGATGTGAAGAATGCGGAAAGCGTTTCAACCAGAAGACGATTCTTGACCAGCACATTCGGCTGCACACGGGGGAGAAGCCGTTCACTTGCCCATACTGCGGGAAGAAGTTTACCCAGATGGCCATACTGCATCAGCATGTCCGGATCCATACTGGGGAGAAACCTTACGGTTGCGAGCGCTGCGGTGAGAAGTTCTCCCAGAAAGCGATCCTTGTGCAGCACATCCGGGTCCACACGGGCGAGAAGCCATTCCCGTGCATGTACTGCGACAAGAAGTTCAGCCAGAAGGCAATCCTCCTGCAGCACATCCGTGTCCACACGGGCGAGAAGCCCTATGGGTGCGAGCACTGCGGGAAACGATTTCGCCAGAAGACCATCCTTCAGCAGCACATCCGTATCCACACGGGCGAGAAGCCGTTTGTATGTGAGCTCTGCGATGAGAAGTTCAGCCAGAAGGGCAATCTCCAGAAACATTTGCGTTCCCACTCCGGCGAGAAGCCATTCGTTTGTGATCACTGTGGACTGAAATTCACCCGGAAGGTGATGCTGGACCTCCACATACGCATGAGTATGAAAGGACCGCACACTTCTTCGGACATCACCAAGCCGGTCTCGTGTCACTTTGGTTTGACTGGCGACAAACAACTGAGTAAACCATACATTTTCAATGCACCTCCCAGTGACAAACTCATGACTAAGCCGTGTCATTTCAATGCGACGCCCAGTGATAAGCCAATTGCTAAGCCATGCCACTTTAACCTGGCGACTGAGAAACAGGCTGCCCATGCTTCCCTTGCCGCTTGCGTGTCTAGTGCCATAGCTCAGAATGAATGGGCCTTTCCTCAGTAGTAGTGTTGCTCTGCGGTGCTTTCTTTTATCTCCTTGAACTTTACTTTGACGACATAACCAAACACTCTGGAATTATATATCAGCATTGATTTAGGGTGAGTGAAATTTGGTACATTTAGAGACTTGTATAGAAAGTAGACCATGTATTTCATTACAATTGTTAGCTCCTTGTGTTGGAAGTCAATTTGCGCTTCTACTCCTGTTACTAAAAATTACTGACCTTGTATATACATTTGTGGAGAATTATTTTTGCTCTCGACTATTGTTTTTAATACCACATTCAAGAATTTAGGTACCTGTTATTTATCAATCTTTATAGAAAATTTTTATTTATCATGCATATTCATTTACTCGTTTAGTTATTTTTTCTCAAGATATTTATTTAAAATTCAAAACTTTGTTCAGTGTCTTTTATTGATTTTGGTAGAGTATAAGAATAATATGATTTGTTAGTATTAATGTATACAGATGAACCCGGTGAAAAACAGACAATAGAATGAAGTATTTATTTGTATCTCTAAACATTGAGAAAAAGTTAAGTATGTTGTTTATAGGACTGTGTCCCTAAAACTCACTGACATAGACCAATTTTTATTTGTGGTTGTATATTGCATGTTAAAACAAAATGACAAAATTGACTTACTAAGTTAAGTCTGTTTAAAGTTGTGCAACATACCACTCCTTATCCCCTAATTTCATCCTTTATTCTAAGCACTTCAAAGAGAAAATTTGAGACATGAAATTTTTCATTTACTCGCAGAATTTTGTGGCATCAGTACTATAAATTTCTGCAAGTCTAATTTAGTCAAATATTGTTAAATCATGTGCTTTGTTTTACAGCATCTATTGTAATTCAAAAACTAAATCATCTCCCATGTTTTAGATGTAGAATATGAACTATTAGTATGGACAGAATTCGTTCATTTCCAACACAAGGAGCATTAGATTTTTCCAAAATTGTATGCAGTTTCTTTCTATATTTTAAAATGTGTTTCCTTTGTAGCATTATAAAATGTAAATTCAAATTTCATATGAAAACTAAATGTAACCATCAATGTGTACAAACAGAATATGTATTGTGGTAAAAGTAAGTCATGCTATATTAATGCCATACTATGTTCCTTGAGATTCTAGTTTAAAATTTTTGCCAAACTGCCATAGCTTCTGTTTTTCCCTTTTGTTAACAGATAAGTGTTATTTTGAGTCACGTATATAATTTGTTAACAAAAATAGAAAACATTCCCTGGCCTAAATGTGCCACAGGTTATTAGTTCCTTAAAATATCCATTAGAAAGCAAGTTTACTCATTTAATTGCAATAGTTGTAATTTGTATAAAGAATGTTGACACTGATAATTTTCAAAATGAAATTACTTTGATTAATGATAAGAATTTTAATTTCTGTCTTGTAACTATCAATTTTTGACATTTTTATGTAACTTGCAGTTAATTGTTCAAGTGGTGATTATTATTATTTTAATTTCTAATGTTTGACTTTTGTCAGTACAAGGGGTGAATTGACAGCGGTAAGTGGGAAACACCCAGTAGGTAAGCTGATATTACTGGACAATCACCAACATCTATGCACTTATATACCAGGATTCAAGTTTGGAACCTACAGGGAAGCAGAAAAATGCTCTGACCACTGTACCAGTTAGGTGGCACATAAGTGATATAAAATAACCAGTTTGGTTTTTATTCATTACTCTGTGCTCCTTTTTCACTAAAGAAAGGCTAATTAGGCCAGAACCTTTTGCAATTCAGAACCACTAACGATTTCAATGCAATGATTGGGTATCAAACCCAGAGCCTATGAAACAAGGGCCAGAACGCTGACCCCCTCAGCTACCATGTTAGTTTGTAGTGAAATAAGAACATTTTATTTATTCTTTATTGCCATTAATATATACCATGCTAACTAAGGAAAAATATAACAGGCCAGGGAATCCATTGATGTGATTACAAAGTAATTAGTTGATGGTGAAATATCCACGTTATTTCAAATGTAACTTTCATAATTTTACTTTTCGTATGTAATGTTTAATGAGATTTCGAAAATCTCTTTTTAACTTGTTTTTTATTGTTCTCTGTTGATTATGTTTGTTTCTAGTTTTATTGTGTTTTACAGCCACTGAGAGTTAGATCTGTGTACATATGTGTTATGTTTAGAGGGCTATTGTCATTTTAAATATTTTTCTTCCTATTTACGAGCTTTGTTGTTTATTTTATTAGCTGAAGGTTTGATTATCCATTGCATGTACTCGTATAAGCTATTTTACTTGCCTATCACATTTTAGGGCTGCTGTCTTATGTTTTTTGCAGTTTCATTCAAAAATATAGTGGGAAATTGAATTAAAATATCCATATTCAATTGTACAATTCATTATCTTCTATGAAACTGTTTAGGTTCCTAAAATATTTTACACAAGTATTTGTTTTATTTCTTGATTGTTTTCTGTTAAAACAATGAACCTAGTACCTTACGCTTGTATTTTTTGGAAAATGTACAGTGAGCATATTTTTTGCCTTTCTTAGATGAATAGCATTTTCTGAGCTTAAATATCTTTTACCAATTTGTGATATGTTGCATTAAAACATTTCAAGTAGACTGTAGCAATACAAACTTCAGTCTGGAATAATAATTTTGCTATTGTAAATACATTTGCTACCTTAGGATCATTTAACTCATCTAGGAAATATCATTGAAAATCTTGTAGTTGAAACATGCGATCAAGCATGTTTTAAAATGAATGAAGAAAAAGTGCTGCAAACATCTGAAAATTTTTGTACATGAAATAATGTTTCAACATCAATTTTTTATATGAACAGAATTTTAAAAATTTTGAAATCAATATGAAAGTATCACTCATTAATAAAAATGAAGACAATCTAACTTGGGCAATTTCATGGTGTGGCAAAATTGTAAAAACAAAGGAACCATTTTGAATTGATACTCAACTCTATGTCAATATATTGTATGCAATACCTGTAACAGCAGCAGGTTAAGTCTATTCATAATATTAAAAGACAAATATGAATTTTAAGGCATTTATTCACAAAGAAAACGAGTTGAAGAATCCTGACATTTTCATTGATCTTATAACTGAAGTTTGGGATTATGATCTGCAGTGTCAGATTTGTACTCTACTCAAACCAGCAAGTACAAGCACATGCTTTGATAATAAAAGGGATGAAAAAGCTAGTTATTTCATTTAAAAAACTCTGTTGTCTGTAGCACTCTGCTTCTGCAACAAACCACAAAACGGAATTCGTCATGAAAACTAAAATATTTGTTTTGTAAATTAAGTTATGCATATATCATATTTTTGAATCATCACTATTAGCTGACTTGTGAATTGTATGGAAAGTTTCAGCTAAAAAGTGCTGAGATGATTCTCATTGTATGCTGGCATGGCATAGCAACATGGTAAAGCAGTGGAACAAGCAAAAATCCTTTGAACCCTAATGATGCGATAGTATGTAGTATGATTCAGGGTATTCTATGAATGTTATATTGCAGTGAATTTTACATGTTTTAACCCGGGTCTCATGGTAGTTAATATAAGGCTTGTAAGCGTGCTTCTAGAAATACTTAGTTTTAGCAACTGCCTTGTTAACTATGTGCATATGTGTATCATAGGCTCGTGCGTCGAGAGGACTAGATTGCGAGTTCTTAACCTACCAGGTCTGTGGGAACTGTTTGAGCTTAGTTTGGATTTGAAAACATGTTTAAATGTTTAGTTTAAAAACAATTTCAACTGCTACTTCATTGATGCAATTGCAACAAAATTAGAAGGAAAAATTAACTTCCAAGGTTCACTTAATATTTCAAATGAATTATTCAAAGCTTTATTTGTAACTGTGACTGTTTTCTTTAACTTGCTTTCAAAACTAAGATCAATGATATCTGACAAAGGTCAAGAATTGATCTTGGTTTTACAGAGTAAGGAAAGGCCTGTATTGGGGGTGGGAAATCTTGAAACTCCTTAGGGGGGTTGAAGCCTTCAAAAGAGATGCAATTCATGTCTTATAAAATGAACAAAATTTGAGGGGATAACGTAGGACTAAAGTGTCCAAAATAAGGGAAATGAAGATATCTTCAAGATGAGTGGGAGGGCCTTGCATTGAATCCCAATTCAGATTATAGCAAAATATTGAATTCCTTTCATATACTAATATGGATCTTTCTGAAAATTCTACACGTTTTCCAATAATTGTATAAATTTGCACTGTTCTTTTCAAGTGGTAACAAGTTACAGTGAATGCTTTTCGAGACCATCATTTTTAAAATGCTAATCATGAAATTTAAGATGAACCTTGCCCATCCAAAATTTAAATAGATGTTTAATAAATTTTTTTTAATGTATTTTTAACATGATCCTATGCTCTACAAGTTCTGTGCCTAATTGGTTGAGAACTAAATGTGACTGGATTTTTACTCTACTATATTGTTAAATTATATATTAATTCAATCTTGCCATTTCAAATTTGGCATGTTATCTTGTGAAAATATAATGGAGCTTTGACTAAATTGAGAAGCTAATACATAAACACCTCTTCCAAAACTGAATTTAAGAACAGTACAGCGATCTGTTTCATACCCTTTTTTGCTGCTAATACCAGACCATGGTGCTATGAAGGGCAAACTAATGCCTATTTGTGAAGAAGCACCCATCTGGTAAGTCGCAATTACTTCCGACAGGGACAATCACTGACTTCCATTTGCTTAGAAACTGCGATTTAAACTCGGGGGACCTACTGAGTAATAGACAAATGCTTTAGTATATGCTCTGAAGAGTCATCAAACATTAGGTTGATTTTTAAATGTTTGGGGTACCCTTTTCCTTTAGAGTTCTCTCTGTGTGTGAGGAATAAACAGAAACTCCTAAAAGTTAAGGTATAATCATCTAGGACAAAAATTTCCAGATATTCAAAACGGTCACCACATGAGATAAAATAATTTTTTCTAGAAATGTCATCTGATATAAAATCATGTTCCTATTGAGTCATTGAAATTTTTTCTCAACTTAAGTTGATCTAGTCATTTAATTCTTAATTGTCATCAACTATTGCTGCTAGACTTCCAACTATGTGAGGCAGAAGTTTAACTCAATATATAGAAGCATATAATCAAGCTCGATTTTTAAGAAATGCAATTTTTGTTGAGTTTCTTTCACCTTAACTTTTTTATGGATTTTATTTTAATTCTAGTGATTTTAGAAACAAATATTTCAGTTGAGCATCTCTGCTCATAAAAATTCTCAGTATTCCAGAAAATTAATTTGGAGTCTTAGAATGACGTTTTATTGTCTACTAAGCGATACATGATCTGGCGAAAAGTATCTTAGACCAGTTTTGGTTTGGTATTACCTTTGGTAATGTTTTGGCTAGTTAGACAAGACCTGCATAAAGTGGATTCTGAACCACAATAAACATCCATGTTCAGGCTCTGCAATCTGTTTTAAATTATTTAAATTTTGTTAAAACCTGACCAGTATTCATGCAAGATATTTTTGAGCCCAAACAAATGTAAGAAAAGGAAAGTGTTGCATTAGTTACCAACAAAAACAATAAATGACAAGAGGGATTGTAAAAAAACTTGATTATTTTGTCTTTTTGATGTCTTAAAAATACAGAAAAAATTGCTGTTTGAAAGGAAATATTGATGTGGTTAATTTTATGACACCATGATCTAAACTATTCTGGGTTAAAATTAGGATTCTATGATGACAAATCAGTTTGGTCAAAGTTCACATATTGCTGCCACGTTCTTCAAAATTTAGGCAAATTGATTAACTTCATTTTCTTTCTAGCTACTAAACTTTAAAAAAAAAATGTTTTATTTGATTCAAAGCTTTTGATTGTATAATTGCTGCTGCTGTGTTGAAATCCCAAACAAAAATACTAGAGTTGATCTGGTCCCTTGTAATCAAAGTGTTTGTACTAGCATCAGCCTATGTGTGGTGTTTTGTTTTTATAAGATATTAGTTTACGTTTTAGTGCTGGTTTAAAATTTCCAAAGCTTGAAAACGTTTTCAGTTAGATTTAAATCATAGCATGAAATGTATTTGAGATATTGTATATTTATTTTTTACCCTTGTTTGAATGTTGATTAAAAAAGTATACCAATCTCCTGGTACATTTTGAGATCAATATACATCTATCAAAAAAAATATTCCATTGGAATCCCTTACCTCATCCATATTTTGAATGTGAATCCTATATTGCATGGAAATGACTTCCATTTTTTTAAATTTAGGGTTCTACATCTAAAAGAGGAATGATTACCAATGGCGTGAAATTGAAGTTATTTTTAATTCTAAAGTAGTGCATAGACTTGGAAAAGAAAATACATTTTCCAGTTATAAGAAAAAAATAATCAAAGAAAAGTCCATATATATATATATATATCCATGTGAATTTACCGGTTGGGAATTGTAATATAAAAGCATTAGTATCTGTATCATTTTATTTATTTACACTTGAAATGCTGCAATGAGTGTTTGCATTAAATAAAAATGCTTTGTATTTTGTTTTGTTTTCAACTTATGGTTATTCTAAACTGGTTCTTATTGTTAAAATCCCATTGTATTGTATTTATCAACATTAGATCAATAAAGTGAAAATGGTTTTAGAAGTTCTGCTGTTTTTATATCTTACAATTGGTAGTTTCCAGTCATGCACTAGTTGTCTTATCCAATCCAACCAACAGAAAGTAGCATTAAAAACTATTCAAATTAACAAACTTTCCACTGGAAGTGTATGTTTTGTATTTATTCTGCTTAAATTGTGAATCGGCTTAGATCGTCCAAAGTTTTTGTTCCCAGGAATGATGACTTGTGGAGTATTTAATGTATTAGTATTAATTTATTAAAATTTAGGACCATTTCAAAAATGAAAAACCGTAAGACGTTTATTTGAAATATAAGAATTTACAAGTATCCATTCTGAGGTATGGACTTTTCATTTGAAAATAAGGCATGATTATTTTTCTAATTGGAATTTTTTTTAGTTAATAGCCTGTACAAAAACGAATGTTTTCGAACCCAATGAAGATAACAAACACAGCATCTATTCTGAATAAAACAAATATATTTTAAAAAACAATTTTATTTTGAGGTAGCTTAATTTATTGAAATATGGGATGGATACATAACCTGCATACAATAGAAAGTTGTATTCTAGTAGAAAAATATTTAACCATATGTGAAGCAAAAGGTGAATTAAATATATAAAATCTTATAACATTTTAATTCTCATCACTGAATCCTAATAGATTCTTTTAATATGCAAATTTTGTCAAAAAGTGAACATATTTTGAAGAATCTATATATATATATATACAGAAACGATAGAAAGCACATAATTCAAAATAAAATACTTGAAACAAATTGGAAATAACATTTTCTTACAGGTGTGCGGTTTGACTTGTGGTGCAAAAGCCATATTTGGCCAAGTTGCACCAAACATAAGATGAGCATTGCCAAGTAATGGACATAAACATGCAATAAAAGTTTTACTCACACAGAAGAGAGATATACACTCACGGCAGAATTGCACCTCTGTATGTTCCTACAGTGGGCAGTCCCTTTTTGGGAGGGGTTGAAGATGTTTGACATGACTACATATTGTATCTTAAGTTACCTTAGTCGATGAATCTAGATTTTCATGAGATGAGTGCAGAATGTTTAGTAAATTCACAAAATGGTAATTGATATTTTCAAACCAATGTAAGCTTAGATTTTCTATTGTTTGGGGGTGGCTGAAGTCAACCTTATCCCCCTGCTGATGCACCCCTGCTTAAAGTTGGGGATTTGTGAACTAAGAAATATAAACAATTTCACTTGTGTACTATAATTGTTTTAATGTTTCATTATGCAGAGCTCAATGCTCTGACCTGTCTTGCTTTGAACCTAAAGTACCCTATATGAAGAGTGTCTCAATATGAAATCACACAAACGAATTCACATGACTTACTAATATTTGTTTATATATATAAAAACAGAATATCTACCATTTGTTCAGTAATATTCACAACTGTTATTTTTAGTTCAATCTGGAATTTTACCTTTTAGGTGAATCATTGAAGGATGGGGAATTAGGTGTGTGAAGATGAGAGTAAAACCAGTTGCTTCATCCATGTTTTCAGATTTCTTTATACAAAGTATTGCTAACATTAAAAATATAATGATAATATCCATCATGTGGGAGGGGTGCAAGCATGGAACATAAGGGCTTGAAGTGTCCGATCCCCAAGCAAGACACCAGTCTCCTGATATAAAGGCTGAATGATCTAATATGCCCCAATGAGGCAAGACCACCCTGCATATTTAAGTTTCAATACGAGTTCAACTTTTTAGACCAGAATGTGGTGATCAAACTGGTAAAATATCCACCAAGTTATTTATTTTTTTCTGCAAGAAGCTTAGATTCCTTTTTGAGGAACACATTTAGTGAGTAAAGCTTAGAGTAGAATTTTTTCTCTTCATTTTTTTACCCAAGACCTGTTTCTTGACTTAATGCATTTCATGTGTGGTCTAATGAATTTATCCCTTGTTTGGGGGTCCAGCGACCCAGCCATTAGAATATTAGAGCCTGAAGCGATCATGCTACTAAGATTTGGAGCCTCTGGTGCATGTCTAGTTGCAACTACTAATGTGGTAACTCATGAATATTACAATTTACTCCTCTCATTTAGGGTAGCCCCAAGGGGTTCAGGCCTCTCTGAAGTTGGTGCCCATGGTTGTTACTATGAAAATATATTCATTTTTACAACAATCAGATTGAAACAATAAGTATGATGGTTTTACTTAGAGCTCATTAACTGAAAATAAAATACCTCTAATTAGATAATGAATGACTAAATTTCCTTCCTTGGCTCAAAAGTCAATTTGAAAATTATGGAGTTACTACTGGAAGTTATTACCCATACGGGGTGTCTCAAAAGTTCACACATTTTAAAATGTGCAGCACAGAAGAAAAAAAATCATACAGCAAAGATTACAATGCTTTCAGATTTTGTAAACTTGCTATAAAAGTACTTTTTCTGAATAAATGATCATTTTAAAATGTTTACCTTTTTTATATACAGTATTTGGAACTACTATTTAGCCTCTGCACTTCAAAGTTAATTCTGTAAAATACAAGAGTTTCCATCAATTTGGTTAAAGAAACCTTGTCTTGCACATTTCCTTACAAGAAATAAAGCACCATATCTGGAAAGTTAGATAGATTATGCGGTAAGATTTTGTATAAAACAAAACTACTCTGTAACTTTCTCTTATGTGCTGTAGACATTTTGTAATTAATACTACAATGTCATTAGTAAGGATTGGACTTGGGATCAATTTCCCTCCTTTTTTGCAAGGTAAATATTTTTTGAGTGAACTGATTTTAGTCTTTCTTATTGCAAATGGTTTTTATCATGCTTATTCAAGACTAATAAAATATAAAGTATAGTATATTAAATATTAATTTGAATATTTTTATTCTAAACTTCAAACTTTTGATGACAATGAAACTCTAGGAAAATATAATTCATATTTGTAGTTTTTCTTAATAAAAAAAAAGGCCTCTTAATACTAAAAATACCAAATAATTAATGACTTTCAGTTTGACAAAAAACTGCAACTAGTTGAACTGTATTTTCAAGATTATGGGGTATGTGATTAATTTATTTTCTTCAAAAAGAGGTTTGATGTTTCTTAATCCTTTAGCAAATCTTTGCAATATGCAATTTTTTGAATACTAAATGCATTTTTTAACAGGCCTTTTCTCACAATTTGTATGTCATAAAAATCCTTGTTATTAGTATTTTTTTTCCTTCTGAATTATAACAAATATAATCAAGGTACATTAACTGATACTTAAGATCAAATTATAAGCAGAAAAACTAACAGTTGTGTTAATAAAATCCAAAAAATTTACCCTAAGGCATACCTTTTGAATATTAGAGAAAATATTTTAAGGATTTATGATTACTATTTTCAAAGTATTCTCTCAGTATATACACAGGAGCATGATTGATTAAAACACATCTTGTAGCCACTTTAAAAAATTAAAAAAGTGAACAAAAAAAAGTAGTTTATACAAACACTCTCATCCAGTTTTTTTGAAAAGAGAATGCTGAACATTGTGTCTTCTCAAGCTTGAAGGATGCACTTTTTGCCGCAAGTCTTGCAAGATAACGGCTTTTCTCCAGAATGAGTTAGGACATGGTACTTCAAATTAGTGGATATGTTTGTACTATAGGGGCACATGGCACACTGGAATTTATTAAAATAAGTGTTATTGAGGCAAACAGATCTTCCAGCTAAAACAACTTTTCCAGTTTGATACAACACTTTATCTGAAATATAAAATGCATACACATTATGCTGTAAAAAATATCCATAGTTGTAAAAATATTGCAAAGGAAAAATATTTACAAGGAGATATAAATTTTCAGTGGAAAGAAAAACATTAAATTTTGATGGATAATCAAAATGGATAGAAAAAAAAATATTTTGATACAACGCAAATTTTCTGACAATGACTTTAAACGACATAACCAAATGGGTTTTTTAAATATTCTCGACAGCAAGGATTTTATGATTTTTTCTTTTGATTTATATTATGGGGTTACTTTGTATCTAAAATGTTAACAAAGCATTCATATTTCTATGATTCTGTTGTAATGAGGCGACTGCTCTCAAGAGTGTTGTAACAGTTTAAAAACTTCTGGTGTCGTACACTACAGAATCTTAATGTTAAAACAACCCTTTTATGTCATTAAAATTATAAAACATTTAATATTGCTAAATCTAAAACAAATATTGTAAAATGTACTCTTGGAAAAAATTGTAAAATCCAAAAAAAAAAGTTTTGGAAATACATTTAGTACAAATTAACACTAGAACTATCAATAATGAAAAACCTAATTATAATATAGTAGTAATTTTGATCTGTTACATAACACTTTGTCATCAAACAGATTTTAGATAATGAAGTCAGAAATATGTGTTTTCTTGATGTTTTAATAAAATACCCTGAACATTTTATGCTCATGAAATTTTTTTGTAAAGTATGGAGTTGTGTTATATCTCTAGAATTACATCTCTTCATTTAAAGAAAAAAGATTGAACGCAAGATATGTTTTCTAGTTGATTCTTTTCAGAACCTTAAATCTTCCTAATGAATTTGGAATATACACGATAAATAACAGCATAGCAATATTTTATACATAGCACTACTAGTGGCAAACAACATGATAAAAGTAGCATACAATGAAAAGATAAATTTAAATTAAAAAAGAAGTAAGATTTAATTTTAATGTAATACAGTATAATAAAAACAGCACATACAGTGAAAATATAAATTTAAAAAGTAGTAAGATTTAATTTTAATGCAAAACTGCACTCTCTGTTTGACTTTAAGCCATTGTACATTAAGTTCTTGAACATTTTCCAGAGCTACTACTTTATTAAAGGATAAAATGAAGAATGCTCAAGCACACTAAATAAATTACTTAGTTTTATCACTTAAAGTTTCATATAATTTAAAACCTGAGCAGCATATCATTAAAGGTTAACATGGGTAGGCTTATCAACTCCTTAACTATGAACCATGTTATTTGAGAAAATGCAGCAAAAGCAATAGATGTATTTAGTGTTAAACCTTTATAGAAGCCTTTTTATTTTTGCATAGGAAAAATACAGCTGTAAAATATATAAATTAATTATAGCATGAATAAATTAACTAAATTGAAGGATATTAAAAGCTTAAGCAAACAATGTTGTGTATAATTTAAAATATAGGTAATACACGAACTACTTAATAAAAAATGACAAATTTAACATAAATTGAGATTTATAAATATGCATACTCCACAACTTGTTAACATAAATGTAATAACATTATTACACATACTTACAACAGCAATATATTCAATTTAGCCTATACAAATCATTGAACTTGTAAGGATTTGAGCTTTTTGGCTGGTTTTGAGCCAGATCCTGAATATTTAATACATTGTGTGCCAGAGAAGCAAATGTCCTTTACTCATAAAATAAGAACAAGACTTTGTCAAGAAAATTTTAGTGCATAGTTGCAACTGATGGCATTTATATTGATGTAAAAACTTTTCCTTGTTCAGATATAACAAAAAATGAAGTTCAAATAAAATTAGTACATTAACTCAGGTACTTTTATAATTAAAACTTTTTTTATTATAGTTGTCAAAACCTGCAAGTTAATTTATGGTTTGTTGCTTCTATTTCCTAACAAAGAAAAAAATTAAAGTTATTATTACTTTTCTTCTGTTCTGAGAGTTGAACAGGTTTCGAGTGTATCTAATTTTTTAATTCATGTGCGACTGTATATCATTCAACAGTCTAAAATGCAGAATATTTATTGCATGACGATACTTCTGAGCTAGTCAAAAGTGAATACACACATAGAACTTTTCTTAGGGAGGGGCTAAAGGAAAGTGCCAATCATACTTTCTTTGTCAATGGACGTAAAATTTCTTCCTTCCCTAAAAATTTAAAATCAATCCTCTGATTCCATAGTCTTATTTAGGGCAAAATGGGTGGGTTTGGAAATATTTTTTTAACTAGTTTGTTCATGTGAAATTTATACAAATTTTATGAATATTCAAACATGTGTTCAGAAATCTGTTTCAAACTGAGGATGGTACATAGTTGGAAATGATCACTGGTTTCTTAAAAGTATAAATGTTAATTGATGTTTCACACCCTTTAGTTCTGTCAGCAAACTGCCTATCTGCCACCCCTAAATCACAGCCCATTTTGGAGCTGGTATGAAAAGGGTGGATTTTATTCCAGCCCAACTGGGGATTGTAACCTATATGGGGGTCTCTCAATAAAATTTGTGTTTACTTTTCTAGCAGTCAAACATATGAGGCAGAAATTTGAAAAGAAACTTCTAGACCAGTTTCCCAAAGTAGGTACTACTGCCCCCTTTGGGTGCTGCTAAAATCTTGGTGAGCAATGTTGTTTAGATATTGAGTGAAAAAAGCTTGGGAAACTATGCACTAGACACTGAAACTACTCTAGTGTAGCTTACAATATCTTGACTCATGAATCCAATCTTTCATTAAATATTTGTACACATATTTAGCAAACCTACAGTGTAATTGATGTCATCAAATTAATAGACATTTTGTTTTCTAGTTTTAGGGGTGACTTAAGCCCATCTGCCACATACCTGGGTGTATCACTAGTTAAAAGAGAGAAACTAAAAGTTTGGTCACTTGAGGTTTATGGTTGTTAAATGCTATAATATCCAAGTACCTATTACTTCACAACACAAGCTAACAATGTGATTACTCAACAGTTGATTGAGCGCCCATGCATTTTATATCAGAACAAAAGGCATGATAGTAGATATGTACACAGGTGCCAATTCTTAGAAGCCTGAATCCCTAGCCTCCCCCAATAATTTTATGGAAGGAATAGTTCCCCTAAAATGAGTTGGTCAGATTTGATAGCACAAGGGCCTCATTTGGTAAAGATGTGTCAAACATAAAACAGTCAACATCAAGTATTGGACAAACATCAATAGCAGAGTCCATGGAAGTCTTGAAACCTGGCATCCCAAAGAAAAACATTAAAATTTGGTGCCTAAAATAAATTAAAATTGATAAAACCCAAAACAAAAACGATTTTTTTTGTCAATCTAAGGTATCAGTTCCTATTTCTTCCTTGAAATTTACTGCAACAAGCCAACTAGGGACTGCTGATGTCTGATGCTTTAATCTTTTAAGTCTCAAATGGTTTCCTAGTGTGATCGGTTGATGGCATTTGTCATATCCAATGCCTACCCTCAGTAGACTTCTTCCCTACCCCATGCTTTGAGTGACTAGCATACAGACCAGATAATGTGCCCTAGGTCCTTGCATGGACATGGTCAATTATTATTTTCTCATTTTCGCAATTTGGTAAAAAACTGTCATCAATCTCTAATACAGTGTCTGGATCATACGTAAAAAGCTTCTAAGATTGGGCACCATTGCTCCTTTTTTAAGTTAGGGCTAAAAATTATTTGTAATGCCTTTGCGACAACGAAAGAATGGCAAATTGAGCCGATTATAAGGTTATCAAATGCCAAGCATAATATTTTAGTTTTCTATTGAATCTCAGCATCCCAATTACCATTGTTATTCTCTACTGATACACACATCCCCCTAAAATGAGGGATGCATATTAAAATATTATTGATGAGTTGTTTCAACAAAATGCCCACACCAGAGGCAACAAGTTCAAGGGGTACGAACCCCTTTGAGTACCATTATCGGCTTGGTATTAGGATAAATAAAAGAAATATTCTGATAGCAGTAATAATCTGTATACAAAAATACATACTATATCAAAATACAAAGGTTATCCAGAAAGTAAGTTTTCCACAGCCCGTAAAAAGAAACAAAACATAATTAACTGGAAAGATTTATTGCAAGAGATGCAGCAATATTTCAGCTACATCTCAACATAATAACCACCGGAATTCTAACACTTGTCATATTGTGGGATGTTTTTGTAGTCCAGTGTCATAGAAGTCTGCCGCCCTGGGAATGGAGCCAGCATGTCAAAGTTGTCTGCAGGTCTTTGTCAGTGGGAAAGTAATGACCAGACAAGAATTTCTTCAGGTGAAAGTCACTGGGACTATAGAATCGAAAGTCAGGACTATAGAGTGGATGGTCAAATAGCTCTCAGCAAAACTTCTGCTGATTTTTTGTGGCTTCATTCCTAGTCTTCTATGACACTGTACTACAAATACTTATCCCACAGTGTTACAATTCCGATGATTATTATGTTGAGAAGTAGCTGAAATATTGCTGTATCTCTTTTGCAATAAATCGTTCCAGGTAATTATGTGTTGTATCTTTCTACGGGCCATGGGAAACTTTCTTTCTGGATGACCCTCGTACGTTCCTAAAACACTTAATATATGAAGCAAGTTTGTATGCCCCAATAGTTGTCCTTTACCACCACTGCTTATGTACATTGTATGTCACAATTCTTAACCTTGAATGACCCAAGGGACACTGTTTCACTACTAAGACAGAAGTATTATAGATTAGGTATGTCCACATTGTGCGCTTTTGCTTGTGTTCTATAAATTCAAGTTTGTTCGTTATTCATGATAACACTAAAAAAACCAAACACAACAACTTCGGTTCACCAAAACACTGCAAATTGAAAGTTGAAGTGCACAGAAATCCAAGGCTGTTGGAACTTCTTGCGCTACGCTGTGCACTATGAAATACTGCTACTTCTGACTCATCTCGGGTGACTACAGGTGTTATGAGTGTTTGTGGAACACACACTGTAAATGTTATACGAAAAAAAATTTAACATGTCATGATTAATAAATAAATTAATTAATAATAAATTTTAAATCAAATTTAAAACGTCATTTATTCAAAACTCGTAAGGAGCATTTATTAAATTTCCCAAGCAAAATAACAACAAAAGAGCCTTTAACTTAATTATAATTGCATTTAAAATATTTTTGTTCAAATTATTGCTTGTTGAAACACTACATGAGTTAATCTTTTTTTTTTTATGTATTTTATTTTCATAAATAGACTTAAAGAAAGAATATCAAGAGTGAAAAATCTGACTATGTGTATAGGCATTAATTAAACATATTTAATGAAACAAATTAAAAACTGACAAATTAAGCTTTTTATTATACCAGAGTAATATTAACATTGTGTTGGATCCATTAAAGTTTTCTTAGTTATGGTGCAGGTTCTAAAGATGTATAAGGATGAAATTATGAAAAAAATTTATTTTTAAGCCGGCAAGGAGAAATATGATAAATGCACTTCGTTTAAACACTTATTTATCCTTTAATTAGTAATATTAATTATTTGCAAACTAAAAGTCATCTAAGTTCATAAGCATAGAGTATATGCAAATAATATTATTCATATTTAACTCAAATATTTATAAGTACTTACTTTTAACAAAATGCACAGTTAGGTTTTATCTTCCGATTTCAGCAGAAAATTTTGAAATCCAGCTAATCAGTAATAAAGATTATTTACAAATGTTTTGTTACATTGTGTTTTGAATTTATTTTTATTGGTTCCACAACACACATAAGGACTAAATAACCACATCTATTGGTCGAAAGAATAACAGGAAAGATTCCAATTGTTATTAAATTTTAACGTATAAATTAATAAACGCTCATTACGCGTTTTGAAATATTCTTTCATCCAAATCGCTCGCCTTGATTTCCTACGTTTATTTACTTGCCTACTAAATATGCTGATTCCTCCTAACAGAATAGCATCATCTTCATCCATCTTGAAACTGAAGTGAAGCACGAGTGTGGCCAGGTGAAGGGCATGCCTCTAAATGCATGCAATAAGGCTTGCGTTGACGCATGTTGAATTGAACTTTGAAAGGCAAGTTGAAAGTGAAAGCAGACAAGTGTGGACATACCTATTCATAGAACTCTTTTCAATCGAAATATAAGAAATCATGTATGATGAAAAAGTATTTGATTAAATCTAGGTGAACCGTCAAGTTTTTTGTCATAGATAAAAGTGTGGAACAGATTTCATTGCAGCATTTGTGTGAAAAATTAGATTAAAAAAAGGATAGGAATATAGAAAAGCATAATTATATGACATTGAAGTGATCAAGACTTGATAAAACACTTGCAAAGCTCTTATAATTTGTCATTAATCTAAGGAATAATTTTAAATTTAGACAAGTTAACTAATTTTCTATAACAAAAACCTGCATTAAACAGGCCCTTGTCCAAATGGCTAATTTTCTAGATATCACTCACAATCACCAAACAAATTTCATTTAGTTACTACGGAAATAGTCCTTTTAAGCAGAGTTCGGCTATAGGTTCATGAATGACCATGTGCTGCCGTAAAGTAGTGGGATGACGGAACTTCTTCGAACAAAGCTGACAAGAGAAAGGTTTTTCACCCGTATGTATGTAGTGGTGATACTTGAGGTTGGTAGATACATTGGTTACATATGTTACACTGGAATTTGTATGAATTGCTGTGTCTTCTAAGGAGTTTATCAGGATTACATATGAAAGTTGAACTTCTTTTTGACAAGTAATCTGAAAAAGTAAATACAATTTATATTTTATTTCACTTACTAAATTCTAGCATAGAACAATGAAACAAGGCAGCAAAAGCAAAGTTCAACAAAATATAATTTAGCAATTTACAAGCAAAGAAAGAGAATTGTGTTCTTTGACTAAGGTTTAAAAAAAAATTTTAATGCCCACATTATGAGAAACGATAAAATAACGAACTCCACAGGCCATGGAAGTTTTGACTCCATCAGCCAGCCGTTCAGAGATTACAAATAAAAAAAACTTCTTTCTGAGAACAAGAAATCTGAAAAAAGAAAAAAAATTAATAGATAATCCAAATATCAGCATACAGCAGGAGGTGAACTGGCTTCCAAATATTACGGTGGAAACAGTTTTGAACATCTCGTCTTAAAATTTACAGAAATTTATAACTTCAAATGTTCTTTTATATTTTTCTTAATCAAATTTTACTAAAATTTAGAAATTATATTTGTTATTGATAATTTGAAGTGTGGGAACAAATTGTTACATGCACTAAACCATCTGATTTCTTGATATTTTTTTTATAAAGATTGGAAATACACACAAATGTTTGAATATTTTTTTAATATCATATTGATTGAAGAATAAGGGTGCATAGAATAGAACTAGTAGAAAGAACAGATAGCACCAATTGAAGGGCTGGAGAGAGTCAATAAAAGGACTGAAATAAATTGATAAACCAGACTGTCTGCTTTCTCAGAATTTTTTATGTAGAATATTATGAATATTGTGCATTTAGTGTTAATGGCATCCAAAAATACAGAAAATAGTTTTAAATGATGCAGCAATGGTAGGCTGAATAAAAAGATGGAACAGAACCAATAAAATGGTAATTTTCAACCTTTTTATCTCGTTACACACAAACTAATTACTAAAATTCTGTGACACATTAAAAAATATTTATTTTCTGCTGACATGACAAGAACTAGGTATAATTGACGAACTTGCATAAAATAGCAGTTACCAATGCCTTTTCACAAAAATCTGTACCAGATTATTATTAATTTTTTTTTTTTTGGGGGGGGGGTATTACTTGAAATTATTTGTGAGCATACATATCAAAAGTTCGAACTAAACTGCTGAAATGAATCCTACACAATTAAAACTTCTTCACCGTCTGTAAGACACACCATTGAAAATTGCTACAGTAGAAGGATCAGTTGAATCAACAGAAGATACAGGACTGATTTCTTAAGTACTTTTGAATGATTGAAAATAAAATTTAAATTTTTAAAATCTATCATTCCCTATTTATCCACCCTATTTGGTGTTCAAATGAACTGTTCCATGTGGAATTTTCTGCATCTTCCACATATGCAGTCAGCCTCTGACACAACAGCAGCACACAACAGACAAGGCATATGGTATGTGTCTTGTTTGCTGTGTTCCAACAAAACTGTAAAATCGAACATTCTTATACACAACTTCCAAGGAAAAAAGCAAGAGAGCTGCGCTCTGACTAACGTTTTTAAAACAAGCTTTGATTTAGCAAAAGCCATAGGCCCAGGGACCTCCTAAGCAGTTTAACAAGATTACAACCAAAAAAACTTTTTGGAAACAAGTAATCTGAAAATATCTTATAACAAAAAATACAATTCAATATTCAAATATTAAAACACAGCAATCAAGCGAGATGCCATTTCGTAAATCAATTGAACAAAACAACATATTTTAGAGTTTTTAAAAAAATATTTCATGAGTAAACTAAGGAAGGTGTGATTTCAGACTACGGTTTCTAGCAAGCTCCATTTTTTTAAGATGATAGAACATGACACGAAATTTATAATAAACTCAACAGTAAAATTAACCCTTAAGTGCATGATATAGTCAGCATTATTGTGGAATTTTGGGTTTTAATGACACATGCTCCACAATAAGTGGAAGAGAAAATAATGTAATTAAAATATTCCACACATAAGATTGATATATTGTATTTCCTAATAAATAGCTGGGAAAATCAAGAAATTCATTCAGATCTCATGAAGACAAACTATCCAGGACATCTTTTCATACCTGATGAATGCTAACATTCCGTTGAGATAAATGAAGTTGGTACTTGCACACATGGTCCATCATTACCTCCAAATTCTCCTGTCTTTGATAAAAACTGTCTCAAGCTTTAAGTTGTATTTGGATTACCAATACAGTTGGCAGAATTGTTCCTTTCGGGGTGCTTTTAAATTTTAGGCTAAAAATGGCTTAACCTTAAGCGGCAACAAAAAGGGATCCACAAGGGAGGTTCCAAAGTGTTTCTGTGTTGTGGATGGCAGACACAAAATATTTAGAGAAGCAAGATGTTCTGGGTTCACAGGGTGATATGTTTAAATATTTAGGGTTTGCCACTTGCCACATGGCCATCTTCTGGGCAATTTTTTAATCAAATCAAATTTTCTGAGCTGTGTTGAGGTGTGCCATATGGAAGGTGAATCTCTATTATCTTTACAAAAAAGAATGAAGTTAACTTATAAGACATTTATAACTTTTGTTTTTCAACTTTCGATCCAATTTTAGCATTTTACTTGTATTACTTGTATTCAAGTATTACTTGTACTTGTATTCATTACTTGTATTAAAATATATTTTAGACAGAGAGGATACAATAATTTTCAAGCTTCTTATCTTCAAATAACATAGTTGGGAAAAAGAAGTCCAAATTCCATCCAAAAATTCATATTTACAAATCTTGCAGTTTTCAGTTCAGGTTGCAAAATAATGCAACTTGGATTAAATAGTTTAAGAATTGTGTTTTGTGATAGATACCCAATATTTCAACAGGATAAACACATAGTAGAGTAAAATCTTTGTTAGATAGAACTAGGACTATTGTCATCACCAAAATTCATGTCTCTTATAAGAGTTTATTTATTTAAGGAAGAAGCTTTTGAGTTTATAAATAAATTCAATTTTGAAGATTTTGCATACTATTACATTATTGAAGAGTATTTTAAAACAAATCACATCAAAATCAGAAAAAATTCCAAAATTGTGGTTTAATAATTTTCATCTCTGTTGTTATATGAATTAGATAACCATTTATTTTGTTCATATAAAAAATTCTGTATAATATTTGTACTAGAAAAATTTTATAACAAATATTCAAAATTTCTTTTATTTACTGAGCAAAGAAATCAATCTAATTTGAGTTGACCTTCTAAAAAAAGGGTGCGATATAAACCCCTTAAAACGAATTTTTCAGTTGGCTTGAGCATACTGTAAATATAATGTATCAAAAGCATTACTTTCAGTCTACCATAACCATTAAGTATTAAAAGTATTTTGGTACCATTAGGTATTAGGCAATAAAAAATCATAATCATGTTAAACAACATCA
This sequence comes from Metellina segmentata, assembly GCA_947359465.1. NCBI lineage: Eukaryota > Metazoa > Arthropoda > Arachnida > Araneae > Tetragnathidae > Metellina > Metellina segmentata. Next base: position 109,065,602 of record OX375881.1, on the reverse strand, counting down.
TTCACAAGGATTTAAGTTAATAGAATTGCTTTCTTCAAATCGTACTCACTTCTACATTTAAGTACATGAACTTGTTACTGAATTTTATCTAAAAACCCATGATTGATTCATAAAATCCATTTTTATGAGAACAATCAGGGCCGCCCATAAGGGGGGACAAACCCGACAAATGTCGGGGGGCCCGGACGTTTAAGGAGCCCGCGGCCCCAAGGTTTGTTCAAGAAATTATCTGCCTCATTTTAGGGTTATTTTCTGAATTTGACAAAAAAAAATATCGAACAGAAAATAGTCTTTTCAAGTCCTTAAAACGACCCCGTCAAGGTGGTCTCACATTTTCACCAGTCTACGACAACGACTAGTTGGTTTACATGCCACAAGGAGTAATGAGTATAGCACATATACATATTTAATTCCATTATTACTTACCAGTTCATTATTAATATATTATGGGTTTGCTTGTACATTTCTGAAGTTGGGTATTTGTAAATATATGGATACTTGGGAAATTAAAACTTCCTACACAAGAAAAAAACTTAGGGGCCCGCCCGAAAATTTGGTCGGGGGGCCCGGGAAATTTATGGGCGGCCCTGAGAACAATTACATCAAACTACTATAAATTAGTTGAAAATTTAATGGTATTGTAAAAACACATTTATAACTATAAAATCCTTAAAAAAGACAAAGCTGTGGTAAACAAAGAGTTAAGATTTTGAGCTTTCCTAAATGAGAATTGAAAATACTTCATGTACAATTTGAAATAAATATTGTATGTAGCACTAAACAGAAGAAACAGTCAAAGGATAACAAGTCTTCAGCTGCATTTATTCTTTTAAATGGTTACAGTAAAATTTCTTAAGCTACTTGTCATGATCTTATGTTTTCCCTAATGTTTGGCCTATTAAAAATTATTCAGTATAGCACAAGCGCATGTTTGTGAATCACTTTGCACTACCCTGATGCATCACAGGGAGTCATGTTATACCTCACATACATACCCTACATTCTAGGCATCACACATTTAAAGAGAGGTCACATATTAATTCCAGATGGGATGCATGCCTTAACCAGGATTCGAACTAGGAACCTTTTGATCCAGAAGTCAGCACGCTGACTAGTAGACAAGATCTTGTAAAAAAAACATGCATGTAATGTATTATATTATACTTGAGAATATTTAAAAACACTTTATGACATTAAATTTGCTTAAACACTGAAAAGCAGTCTATTGCATAGAAGATTTCACCATATTGTCCATAACTCTCAAAGCAATGCTCACTTCATCAAAACATGAAAATCAAGAGTTCAATAAAGAATTTAGTTTATGTATTAATGTAACAGCAGTTTGTGCTGGTCATCTTCGCTTTGAAATATAATTACAAGTTATTAGTTTACATTATTTACACTAAATATATACATCACAATGGATGTAAGTTTACTGTAATTGACCATCATATATAGTAGCATAGCCAGGATTTCATATCAGAGGGATCTCCAAATCAAAAGAATGATTTTTATGCCAAATAAAGATATTGGATTTGAATAAAATTCACTAAAATTATCTCTTATATTTTGTTACTAGACTACATTTTAAAGGGATTACTGTGGGAATAAGTGAACCCATCCTGGTTGTTCCGAGAAGAAATACTTTACAGTAATTGCTTTCACCATATAATTACGACAATTCAAAACATTTAACAAATATTGAAACTTAGTTCCTGTAGTCACTTTATTTTTCAGTCATTTTTGAAGGACTGGGACAATGTCTTCTTTGAAAACTGTTTGTCACTCTCATGAACAGGGCTCATTCATTTTGAGTAGGGGTGGCTGTTTTAATTTAATTTTGTTCATGGTGAATATCGTCAGTGAACGAGGTAGGTACTTTATTTGCTTTGATCTCCTTGATGATGAATAAGAATCAAAGAAAATATATTTCAATTTGATATTAAATGTGCTAAAATAACAAACATAAATACTTTTCAACCATTCCCTTTAAAAATGGGATAATGTCAAATTCTATGGCAACATACAAGCCAACTTTATAGTGAGAGCAGTTCTTGTGGCAGAAAGACAGTATGTAAATATGATTATGTCAGTGAGATAATCTCTCTATATAAGAAAATAGGGGTCTCCGCCCCCTGCTCGCCAACCCTCGGAGATTGCTACACAATCCCCTTTGGTTTTCTTAGCAAACCAACACTCCTTTAGAACAGATCCCATTTGGTTTGCTTCGCAAACCAACACTCCTTTCGCACAGTCAATCTCATGCGACGGCGAAACTATCTTAATAATTAGTATCACCCGATATGACTTTCAGGTTCATGACGTCACAGCAAGGGCTTCGCCCCCTGTTCGCTAACGCTCGCAAACCAACACTCCTTTCGCAAGTGATTCCGCTTTCTTTTGTCTTCAAGATGGGCGATCCGCTCAGGAGCTAACTCAAAGAGCAGGTTCCTTAACGGAGTGAGCGAGCGCTGATTCGTTAAAAAAGAGCGGTAGCTCTTTTTTTAACCAATCAGCGTTCAAGAACGGTAGCTCTTTTTTAACAAATCAGCGCTTCCGCTCTCGAAGAGTCATTTCCGCATGTGGAAATTGGTAATTTTTAGTTAACGTCGTACTAGAGCAACACAACGGGCTATTGACGACGGTCCGGGATCAGTCCCTTAATAGTCCGAGAGCTGATGACGAATTTTGGGAAGGTACTTTAGGCACTATGAAATTGTAAAATAATAGAAATTCAATGTTAGTTGAATAGGGAATCGAAGGTCGGGAACGGCGTTTGCGGTTATTTCGCTACTGCGCAGCATAGGATATTTGCAAAAAATTCATCCCAGCGAGTATCCTTTAGGCACTTTGCCGACCAACCGGTATAGTGGTTAAGGTGTTAGCCTCTAGATCGGAAGGTTCCTGGTTCGAATCCGGGCATGGATGTTTGTATACGTATGGTGTAGAGGCGGCTGGTGCACCTTAAATCTGTCGTGGCCGAAAGTCCTCACGTTGGGTTGGCGTGGAAGTTTGGAGAGTGGGGTGCCAGCTCAGGTGTTGCTTCGTCATCTGACCGTGGTTCAAAATTACGAGGTGTTGTCCTCGAATCTTTCCCTTAAGGGACTGATTCCGGACCGTCGTCAATAGCCCGTTGTGTTGCTCTAGTACGACGTTAACTAAAATTACCATTACCATTACCTTTAGGCACTTTTAGAAATTTTTATAATCTCTTAATTTAGCATTCATATAATGCAGAAATAAAACTCCCAGACTGTTTGGACGGTTTTAAAGTACAACCCGACTGCCCCGAACTTGTATTATAATGAACGCAAAAAATATTCTTTAGGCACTCTGAAATTTGTATAGCATGTTTATTAATTATTATTGAAAATATGTGCAAAAAGCCAGAAGAATACGACGGTTTTAAATAACTACCCGACGCAAATAAAGATTTTACATGAATGCGACAAAAAAGTCTTATGGGTAGATATGAGTACGAGAGAACGTTTATCGTCTGCGCCTGCAGTTGCCGGAGCTCTGGCTCGCTGAACATCTTGAAAGCTGTAAACTTGTTGTTTCATCACAGCTGAAAAATTTCTGTAACATCCGACATGATACCCTTTTGTCGTTGTTGCATCTGATAGTAGAATCACTTTAGCAAATTTCAAGCCGTTTTTTTGGCGAATTTTTAAAATGGTTTTGCATTGTGCTAGTCTTTCTTCATTAAAAATAATCACTTTATCATTATTGTTTTTTTTTTTACAAATTCCACAACTCAAAGTTTTTAGTTCCATTATAAATTAATGATATATAACATATAAAATACGTAGTCTCTATAAAAACAAATATTATCTCTATAGTAATTGATTATTTCCATGTATACATAGTTATATACATGTGCATAGGTCAATACTTAAAATGTTAATAACACAACTAGATTTTAAAAAACCTCAAAAAACAGTATGACAATGAGCTCAAAATAACTTTCAGCGTGGTCACATTTTCGTGAAAAAAAATAAACTTCTCCAAAATGCTTTGCAAGCAGCCTGAGCTGTACAATAAACTAGAGTCACGTGGTTACTCAGCAAACAATCACACACCGGAAAGCCAGGGCCCTGGCAGCTGCCGGCATCCAGTTGATACTTATGTAAAATCTTTATTTGCGTCGGGTAGTCATTTTCGTATTCGTCTGGCTTTTTGCACATATTTTCAATAATAATTAATAAACATGCTATACAAATTTCAGAGTGCCTAAAGAATATTTTTTGCGTTCATTATAATACAAGTTCGGGGCAGTCGGGTTGTACTTTAAAACCGTCCAAACAGTCTGGGAATTTTATTTCTGGATTCTATGAATGCTAAAATAAGAGATTAAAAAAATTTATAAGTGCCTAAAGGATACTCGGTGGGATTCATTTATTGCAAATGTCATATGCTGCGCAGTAGCGAAATAACCACAAACGCCGTTCCCTACTCTCGATTCCCTATTCAACTAACATTGATTTACTACTATTTTACAACTTCACAGTGCCTAAAATACCTTCCCCAAATTCGTCATCAGCTCTCGGACTACTATGTATATACACATGTACATATGTTAATGCTTAAAGTGTTATTTTTGAAACCGTATTTAAAAAACCTTTACAAAAAATTAGAATGAGCTCAAAATAATTTTCAGCTTGGTCACATTTGCGTGAAAAAAAATTAACTCATCCAAAATGCTTTATAAGGCCCGGTGCACACATCCGGTTTTTCAACGTGCGGTGCTACTGCGGTAACGTAGACCAACTATGCACACATAACCGTGAAATGACGCACGAATTCATTACGCGCCATTTACGATAAATATTCTATCGTACACTGTAAAAAAAATCCCGTAAAATTTACGGTTTTAAACTGGCAGCTGGGTTGGTTGTGCTTAACCGTAAAAATTACGAAGTTAATCCGTAGAAATAACGGTTTTTTCCCATACGAGAACAAGTTTTTCCCGTAAAAGTTACGAATTAAAACCGTATTCACAACGGTTTTTTCCCATACGAGAACAAGTTTTTCCCGTAAAAGTTACGAATTAAAACCGTATTCACAACGGTTTTTTCCCATAACAGATCCAGTTTTTCCCGTAAAAGTTACGAAGTAAAACCGTATTCTCGACGGTTTTCCCCATATGAGATCAAGTTTCCCCCGTAAAAGTTACGAAGTAAAACCGTATTCACAACGGTATTTTGCCATATATCACATTTTTTCCGTAAAAGTTATGAAGTAAATTTGTAGTCGCAACTGTTTTTTACCATGAGATCTAGTTTTCTCTGTATGTTTCAGTTTTCACTTGTTTACATAAAAGTATTTAATCGGTGAAAGTTACAACCAGTTACCATAAAAAATACAGTATAATTTCGCAATCAGAACTATTTTTAACTAGTCAAGAACAAGTTTACTGTAGTTTTTAGTTTATAACTGTTTACAAAACCATATGGAATTGAAGTTACAACCAGTTACCATAAAAAATATGCTGCAATTATGCAGTGAATATGGTTTTACCACAAAATAATGCAATTACACTAAATACTATAAGGTTTACAAATTGTGTAAAAATGTAAATATCAGCTATACAGTTGAAACAGTTTTGCGCACAAAATAATGGGTTTTCTCTGAAATTTAGTTTTGAAGTGTGGATAAAATGATAAAGTCATCTTTTAAAATAGTATAGAACTATTGCAGAGCAAATAAATTAAAGAAAAATACTGTGCAGTACACAGTACCTTTTATTCATAATACTATCAATATACAGTGAAATCTGTGTGTAACGATACTGTCTATAACAATATTTTATTTAGGTCCCTACAGAATGGTTATACAGGTTTCACTGTATAATATTTATTACTTTTGTTATTTCAATAATGTTCAAACATTTAAATTAAATAATCTAACTAAATTATGCTAGAATATTATTCAACTATACAGAATAATAAAAATTAAAGTATATCATTTTTCAATATGCATGTTGAGGATACTTATTAAGTAACAAACTATATAAGCATGTAGAAAAAAAGTCTGTATAAATGAAAAAATAAATATTGTTGTCTTCTTATAATGTCAACAGTGATAAATTTTCAAAATATAGAACTCTGGAGCTTTTCATTTAAGAAACCTTGATAACTTTTATTAAATAGCAAAACACCTTTAAATATGGTTACATTATACACTGTGCTGAACACGATAATTACATAATGTTTTGTGAGGTACATTTGTTTGTTGCATATAATTTAAGTAATACAAAATGATCAGGCAAAAATATACAATAAACAGAAATACAAATATAATCAGGGTTCATTGATTGTAATTTTTAAAAATCAAACCACGATTACAATAGAATAACTTTGATGCAATTAACAGAATCAAGATACCTAATATTTTCATATCTATTCAATGAAATGTTCAACACCATTCAAAGTCCATAAGTTTATTTTATAAGGTCAAAACTTTTTGATTCATGGATTTCTTTTTTTGGATCCTTTATCAGGATTCATCCTTAGAAAACACCTGTAAAATACAAATAGGACAGAGAAAAATTCTTAGTGATTTTGCTTTATTTAAAGTTTAACAAGTTTATTTAACCTTTAACTGCTGTCATGGGTCTCACAGACCCCGAGTGACAGGTCGTTTCCACCTCTCGAAGTGAATATTGGTCAATGTCCTATTCAGTACCTTCCTACTACGTCCAAGAGAAGCCACATTCCAACACTGGTTTGGATGTCCCAACTATTTCGTATTTCACACTATTTGCATTTCCCCCACGGTCTCTTAGACCCTTCACAGCATTTGCGTTAGTGTTCTTGCTGAATGAAATAGTCTGTTTGAGTATGGAATTTCAGCTGAGTCTAAAACGGTAACAAACTTTACTAAGAAACTACCTCTGTATCTAGCACAAAAAGAAGTTCAGGATATTGTTGATAATTGGTCGGAAATAGAGTACTGGGACAGTGAAATTTCGGATACTATTGAAAGCAAACATGAAACGGATTCGGAAATTTATGCAGATGAAGACATTTCAAGTGCGTCTTCACAAGAATATTTCTACGGAAAAAAAACTTATGGGATGTTGGGAGGGGGGGGGGGGGGGGGGAAACCTAATCGTGCCATTAGAACACCAAACCACAACATAGTTTTAGTTTCCAGGGTTGAAATGTCCTGCAAAATTAGTTCCGAAAGCTGAGCCTGAAGAGACATGGAATCTACTTTACTTGTATAGTAATATAAAATATATTTCATGTTAAGAATTGAATTATTTAAAATGTATAAATAATAATTATCTAAAGAATCTTTCATTAATATATATTAATTAACTTTATACACACTTTAGTGAGCGAGGTCTGAGAGACCCCTCCACACTAGTTACGAGACGGTTTGTAACACAGCAGTTAAGGGTTAAAGCTAATTTAAAAAATACAATCAAACACTATAGCGCCCAACCCTTTTTTTAAATAAATGTCATGTGAGAAATTAACTGCGACAAATCAGTTAAAGTAATGTTCTCGCATGTACTTAAACTGCAATTTACAATTGTGCCTTCAATTCTTCACATTTCTTTGACAAATTTATGATCTTGAAAAACATGAATTGTACAGGGTGTCCTAAAAGTTTCTGCACTGACGATTCGTGAATTTACTATACAAAATCAACAAACTTTAAAACAAATATTTTTATGTTAATGGTGAAAAGCACTTATAAACGAAAAAAATTTGGACTTACATTTATAGTAAATGTTTAAAATTTCTGCAATTTTCCTGGGATGCAAAGCTGAAGTAGTTTACACATATTTTTAGAAACACCTTTCAAAATGCTGGGAATGACTTCTTGTATCTTTTGAGTAATGGCACTTTTCAGATCACCTATTGTTTGGTGATTATCTTCATAAACTTTGTTCTTTAAATATCCCCACAGAGAAAAAGTCAGGAATGTGTAGATGACGGAACAAGGTGGCCAATGGTTTCTTGAGATGAGTCGATCGCCAAAAAAATCTTGAAGCATGCCCGTGGTGTCATAACTTGTATGGCAGGTTACAACGTCTTGTTGGAACCAAGAGTCTTGTTCATGCACTTCTAATATTCCAAAAAATTGTTGATTAAGTTGATATACTGTATCTGGGTCATTCTGAAATTAAGTGGAAATTTGAGTCACATGTATTTTTTTTTATGAATTTCATGTGTCAATTGATTTTTATACAATAGTAATAGATCTTAATTGAGGTATATTTTCATCAGATATCTTCAAGTGAATAAATATTTGCATATTTATACTTAAAAAAGTGAATTAAACATGGAAAATATCACCTCTGTGGCTGTTCTTAACCATGTTTCTAGGTTAAGAAATATAGTTGAAACTTAAAAAGTATAAAAATTCCTTTATTTAATAGCTGTATTTAATATTAATAGTTTCATTGTTAACAGTTTTCATTTCATTGCACCAGAAATTATTATATTTTTCATTAAATTTAATGTTGAAAAATCAGTAAATTATTTTGTCCCTACTATTTTTGTCAGCTCTGCATAAAAAGTAAATAACCTTTAAAAAAGTCTACTAGAAGGCAGTACATGTCTGAAAGTGTAATTAAAAGAAGCTCTAATGAGCCATCTTTACTGTAAGATATCTTTGACTCAATAGCAAGTATGATTTTGTCTGTTTCTTATATTTGCACTCAGAAAATTCTTGAGTTCTTTTAACAATGTCACTGCCATGGCATTTTTTAACTTAATATATTTTCATTTATTGCTGAACTTTTTTCAACATATAGTTCGAAAATTTACAAAACAATCTGGAAATCAAAGCACATGGCTGGGATTGTTTTAGGTTAGGCATAAATGTGGTCCAACCATTGAAATTTCACCTCCATGGAGGTGAGCAAATATTTCTTATCAGGAATTTGTACAATGATATGGTAAAATAGTGATTATAAATGGTTATTTATTAAAGTAAGAACAATCTTGGGTAAACAAATAAGCAGTCCAATTGTTTTTTCTCTAACCAGTACCGATTTAACTTGCCAATTGGTTCTGATTTGAACCTGTAGAATAAAGCCTAACAGCTTTATTTGATTTACAATGTATGAACACTTGTAACTTTGGGTCTGATTATGTACGCTGATAAAATCTTTTAATTTTTCCTTAAAAATATGCCATTGAGTTGGGAGATAATTTAAGTATCCTCATGACTGAAATTCTCTTTGTTGTTTCTGACATAGTACCAGTTGGTATCATGTCAATCTGGCCTAGTTGGTACCATGTCTAAGAAATCTGATATAATCAAATTTAGGAAAGTCTGGAAGGAGTCTTAGCAAAAAAGAAATAGAATTAAAAATGATCCAGATACGACATAAAAGAGGGCTCAGCAAAAAAAAAATAGGTTGAAAAGACAAGAAAATTTTGTTTGAAGGAAAAAAAAAATTAATATTTCACCAAACAGAGTGGAGTAGTTAACCCAGATGAAGCTGTTGGGTATTGCAACCTGATGTAAGAAACATGTGCATGTGAAAAGCATGAAAATGTTTTGTTAACTTTTGAAAAATTAAAAAGCCTCAAAGTTCTTAATTACAATGATTTAGATTAGATGGTTAAATCTCTGCTGTCAGGATGTAGTAAAAAGTGAAGAATGTCTGGAAAGAAGTGCATTAACAAACACGTTGAGACAAATGATTACATGTGTTGAGCAATGGAAGAGGAAAGAAGTTTACAGTGAAATAAATAAAAAAAAGTCAGCTAAGAAAGTGGTTAAATCAAAAGTTGAAATAGAAGTCAAAGCGCTAGTTAATAAATTTAATGATATGCTTTGTTACTTCATGAAGCATGTTTGCAACATAGTCCCATCAATACAGGTCAATTTTCAACCTAAAGATAACCTTGGAACAGATGAGATACTGATACATGTTGATTTTGGGAGATACAACATGTGCATTTCAGAGATTCACATGACCAAATCACATTGCATAGATAAATTGAAAATAGTGAAAAACTTAATGTTCTGTCATTCTACTCATTGTCTGAATCTTTGCGACCCGACTCAAATGCATTTAATGAATATGTAATCGTCAAAGCATTTGGTAGAAAGAGTGTTTGCTATTATGTGGCAAATGTCATTGAATGTTTTGAAGCTTCTTACCAGATCCGCTTCATGTCGAGATGACATGACACTAAAAACAAATTTGTTTCCTATGAAGAATGTGAAGCAACAGTTCAAGATGAGGTTATGGCCATTTTAAAACAACTGACAATGAATACTCATGAATAGTACATTTTTGATTAAATACCTGAAGACTATTTACATTGTGTTAGATGAATCTGAAACATCTCGTCACCTCCACGTTTTAAGGAAATAAAAAATTGGCTTTAATTTGCTTAAAATATTGTCTTGACCTGTTTCAGTTGCACAACTTCATTGCCCTAACATGACATAAATACATAAAATAAATTCTAAAACTTTAATTTTATTTTTCAAAAAGTTTTGACTGTCAAATTTCTATTTAATTTCAAAATGATCCATATTTACTCGGTATTGCATCACTTGGATATTTATGTCGCTAAAATTATTTGCATTCAAAATAAGTTTAAAACAGCGCAATTCTCTGAATGCGTGAAATTCATCTTGCAATGAAGAACAAAATGACGTGGAACTTTATTATCGAACAACTTGAGTGCAAAGAAAATGAAACGATAAAAATTAAAGAGCCGATAAAATTCAATAATTAAAAAAAAAACACGGGCAATAATTATTTTTAAAGTTGGAGTACGGAAACTTTTAGGACAACTTGTAGTTTTTAAAACAGAGATGGCAAGATTGAGCACCATAAGGGAATGTTACTCCGTGAACATTTCGATGCAAACTCCAGAGGACAACATAGGGTTTGATTAATTTTGTTTTGAAATTACAGAGTTCACATTTAAACACAGACATTACGGTAAGAATCTAATTTCTAAAATTTAACAAAAGGAGCATGAAAAGTAAGTAAAAGCTCACCTGATAATTAGAGTTGAAACTATTTGAGCACTCGTCGATCAAAAATGGCGGCCAAACAAGATACGACCTGGTTGCCAACTGATGAATAACGAAAAGCTTAAATAAAAGTCGAATCGCACTTTTATTTACATGATGTTCAAAACCATAAAATAATTGCTGAAAAATAAGAGCAAGTGTAGAAAATAATCTTAAAATGATTTAAGAAAAGGGAAAGTTATCGTACGCAAAGCAATACCGTAATGACGAGAACTCGAATTTGAACTGACGGTTTTAAACCGTATATGGCTAGAGTGAAAAACGGTAAAAAACCGTTTTGTCAACAAAACAGCTTTAAACCGTCAAATATACGGGAAAAGTCCGTAAAAACAACGGATAATTTTTGCAGTGTAGGAAACGTATTTATTTCGCTTACTTGGTGTAAAAAAAAGTTTATTTTGTAACAAAATAGACGTTACTGGATACAACCATTAATAAATTATTATTTATATTCCACTTGTTTATAAAAACAAGCTAATTCAGAACGGAGACTCCTGTGCGGCGCCGTGGGGAACTGCGGTACACATTTCACGCAAGTAGGACGTGCGTCGCCCCAGCGGAGCTGGAGGCATGTGTGCACTGCTTCATTAGATCTAATGTATCTCAGATCGCATTTGCGTAGCGGTAGCGGCGCCGCACGTTGAAAAACCGGATGTGTGCACCGGGCTAAGTAGCTCGAGCTGCACATCAAACTCGAGTCACGTGGTTCCTCCGCAATCAAGCGCAGACCGGCGAGCCAAGGCACTGCTTTCTAGGGTAGCCAGTTCCCCGGCAGCTGCCGATACTTATGTAAAATCTTTATTTGCGTCGGATTATTATTTAAAACCGCCGTATTCGTCTGGCTTTTTGCACATATTTTCAATAGTAATTAATAAACATGCTATACAAATTTCAGAGTGCCTAAAGAATATTTTTTGCTTTCATTATAATACAAGTTCGGGGCAGTCGGGTAGTACTTTAAAACCGTCCAAACAGTCTGGGAGTTTTATTTCTGCATTCTATGAATGCTAAATTAGAGATTAAAAAAATTTTAAATAGCCTAAAGGATACTCACTGGGATGAATTTTTTGCAAATATCCTATGCTGCGCAATAGCGAAATAACCGCAAACGGCGTTCCCGACCTTCGATTCCCTATTCAACTAACATTGAATTTCTATTATTTTACAATTTCATAGTGCCTAAAGTACCTTCCCAAAATTCGTCATCAGCTCTCCTACTATAAGGGAAAGATCCTAGGACAACACCTCGTAATTTTGAACCACGGTCAGATGACGAAGCAACACCTGAGCTGGCACCCGCATGTGATCACCAGCTCAGTGATTCTTTTGAGAGCTATCGGAGCTCTTTCCAAGAATCATTTCCGCATTTGCTCTTTTGCGCTCATCAGCTCACTGATTCTTTTGAGAGCTACCACTCTCGAAAAGTCAATTCAGCATTCGCTCTTTTGCGCTCACCGACTCTTTTGCGCTCCCCAGCTCTTTGTTACTTATTGAAGTTTCAATTTTTTAAATATCCGTGTATTATCAAAAATGTTATTTTTTTAAATTTTAATTCAATTTTAAGTTTGAAGGGCGTTTTAACGGCATAAGTCATATTACGCCTTTTAGCACTTATAAAACTAGTTTTAAGGTTGTTATTAAAACATATTCTAACAATTATTACATTATTCACTTAACATTAATAAAACCATCATTAAAAATAATAATAAAACCTCGATATCTCGGGAGTGATATAATTTTAATGAAGCTACACAAAATTTATTTAAACGTTACTAGTTTTTGTTGCATTGCCTTCACAAAACAAGGCATTTTGAAAATATTTTATTAAAAGGACAGGGAAGGGACTTGGATTACGAAAATCTTTGGGACAACGAATATTCGAGGGAATAGTATACCTATATCTTAAAATAAATGTTTAAAAGTCTAAAGTATTTAATGAATTATTAATACTTTTACTATTTGATTTTAAAATAGCATTTAAATTATCAGGAAATCTCATTTCTCATCTCTCTGCATCATTCTGAACAATGGGAGGAATTCAAGAATAGGTTAGACAGGGTGATAAAAAAAACATGTAACGTTCAGGAAAAAAGGAAAATCTAGAAACTTGCTCCCTATGTGGTTTTCAGGGGAAACACACAAAGCTTTAAAATTAAAACAAAGAACATACAGGGTATATAAAAGCACTGGTAACGACAGGGACAAGGAGGCATATCTAAAAGCCAGAAAGGAGTTTTAAAATATTAGTCGGAAGCAAAAGGTGTCCATGGAGGAAAAAATAGCAAGGGAAATAAATATAAACCCAAAAGAATTGTTTGCATATGCAACTGGTAAAAATAAATTTAGTAATACACTGGGCCCGTTGGAGGGGAGGGGATGTGAATTAATTCAAGACGAGGTGGAAATGGCAAACATGTTAAATGATTTTTTTTTTTTTTTGGGGGGAGGGTTCAATGGTAACTATAAATTAAAAAAGGATCCCAAGGATGGAGTCTTTGCAGGGGGTACGATTAAAGAATGCAAATTTAACACCGCATTTAACAGGGAACATTTAACAGGGAAGAAATAGTACATCAGTTGAAAAGAATTAAGCCATCTAAAGCACCAGGGCCAGGACGATATATATCCGAGAGTTCTAGTGGAATGCGCGTAAGAATTGGGGGACGTAATTCACATGATATTTAATTCAACATATAGCACGGGTTGGGTACCAATGGATTGGAAGTTGGCCAGCATAACTCCAATTTTCCAAAAGGGAATACAAAGTGATCCGGGCAACTATAGACCAGTAAGTCTAACATCAGTAATTTTCAAAATATTTTAATCTCTGTCAAAAAAGCATATAATGTTATACTTGGAAGAAGGGGGACTGTTATCAGATAATCAGTATGGGTTTACGAAGGGCAGATCCTGCTCTACAAACCTTTTGAAGTTCTACGAAAAAATTACTCAGGAGCTGGATACTAAGAGCAGTGTAGATATCATGTACATAGATTTTCAAAAGGCTTTTGATAAAGAACCTCATGAGGCATTACTGTTTAAATTGGAAAGGCTGGGGATCCAGGGAAAACATTGATATGGATAAAGAATTGGTTATTGGGTAGAAAGCAGAGAGTGCAGGTAAAAGGAAATTATTCACAGTGGACAGAAGTTATAAGTGGGGTGCCTCAGGGATCAGTTTTGGGACCAATTTTATTTTTAATTTTCATAGATGATGTAGGTCAGGGGATCAAGAATAGAATCAGTATATTTGCAGATGACTTAAAACTATGGGGGACTGTGGATACCAAGTTACAGATAGAGAATTTACAAGGGGATTTTGATAAAATATCCGAATGGGCTGTAAAATGGGGTATGTCATTTAATGTTAGTAGGGAAATATGTCAAGTTCTGCATAAGGGTTACAGGAACAGTGGAGCCGAGTACTGTCTGCAGGGAGTAAAGGTAAAGGAAGGAGAAACAGTCAAGGATCTTGGAGTGATAATTCACAGGGATTTTAAAATGGGTCACCAATGTTCAGCTGCTTGTAAAAAGGCTAATAGGTTATTGGGATATATTAAAAAGACTGTAACTTCAAGGGATAAGAATATAATTTTGCCGTTATATAAGGGTTTAGTAAGACCACATCTAGAATATGCTGTACAATTCTGGGCTCCATATATGAGAAAGGATATAGAATTAATTGAAAGGGTTCAGCACAGAGCTACAAAAATAATAAAGGGGATAGCAAATCTCGACTATAATGAACGATTAAGTAAGCTAAACATAAATATACACTGGAAAGAAGAAGAACGAGGGGGGGGGATTTGATTCAGCTTTTCAAGTTGGTAAAACAAGGGGACATAGAGGGCTTAAATTTCAATAGGGATAACAAAACAAGGGGCCATGGGTATAAATTGAATAAGACACATTTTAATCGGGATTTAAGGAAAAACTACTACTTTAATAGGGTAATAGACAATTGGAACGCGTTGCCAGAAAATATAGTTAATTCAAAGGGAGTGTACGAATTTAAGATAGAAATCTGTTATTTTGAATTTCGTTTTGCTTTTACTAGCTAAATCATTAAGTTTTTTTGTATATCTAATATGCAATTGATGAATTTGACAAAGATACTCATTGCTCACACAAAAAGGACTATTTGAGGTTTGCTATCTTCACAATTGTTAAAGATAGAGTAAAAATTTCACAAGATTTGAAATGAAATGTGTAGAAAATTTTTTACCAGATCGGTACCTCACGAAGTCCTAATTTTATGCTTGTTTGCGACATACCAGTGTCTTGTATACAGGGCCGCCCATAAGGGGGGACAAACCCGACAAATGTCAAGGGGCCCACGGCCCCAAAGTTTGTTCAAGAAATTATCTGCCTCATTTTAGGGTTATTTTCCGAATTTACAAAAAAATATCGAACAGAAAATATTCTTTACAAGTCCTTAAAACCAAAAACGGCCCCGTCAAGGTGATCTCACATTTTCTCCAGTTTACGACACCGACTAGTTGGTTTACATGCCACAAAGAGTAATGAAATAGTAAGCACGTTCTTCAATTTTATAAACCAGCTTTACAATTTCTTTAGTGCGAGCTCACGACGATGGGAACTGCTTTTAAAACACACTGATGGGAGGTCTCTACACGGTCTTTGTGAGACAAGATGGAGTGCAAGAATTGATTGAGTCAGTGAAACCTATATCTGAAAAACTACCTGACGTTTTAAAGGTCTTTCAAGATGTAAAAAATCAGTAGTTTATCGTAAGAGGAAACGGCGGAAAAATAAATGGATTCCTCAGTTATTTTTCAAAATTTGAAACTTTAATTCTGTTAAATATTTGGAAGGACATACTAGAGAAAATTAATACAAGAAATTTAATCCTTCAATCGTAATATATCTCCCTTGATATCGAAATAAATAACATTAAAGCGTTAATTGAAATAATAAAGATTTAAGAAAACAATGGCCTGTATAAATAGAGCTAAAGAGACAGCTTCTATTATGGGTATAGATGTAAAATTTTCCAAAAAAAAAAAAAGAGGACGAAAAAGAAGCTTTTTTTTCGAAAAAGGAAGCTTTTGAAGTGGAAAGAAAAATGCCTGAAGTATTAGAAACCGAAGAAACAAAATTCAAAAGTTCAATTTTTGATATAGTAATCAATAAAATAGTTTCTCAGTTAGAATCAAGGTATGAGCAAATGAAAAAACATCAATACATTCGAAACCATATTAAAAATAAATTATAATTCTAATGACAAAAACAACGCACTTAAAAAATTAATTCAAAGTTATCCAGAAGATTTAAATCACAATCTGATCAATGAAATTAAGATGTACAAGACCGTTCGCGAAGCTACTTTTTCACATTAAGCTAAGTTAGAAAATAAAGGTCTTCCACTCTCCCTTTAAATGATATATGTAGATTAAAATTGCAATCTATTTTCCCAGAACTTTGCATAGCTTTAAGAATTTTTTTTCTCTTCCCTTCACTGTGGCTTCTGGTGAAAGGATTCAGTAAATTATCTATAGTCAAAAATCATTTACGATCTACTTTGGGCCAAGAAAAATTTTAATCCTCTTAGAATACTTTCAATTGAGCATGAACTGGCGTGGAAAATGAGCTTCTTTTTTTAACAGCATCGATAAATTCATTAATTTGAATAGAATATTTACTGCTCCCTCCTCAGTACTGCAAAAGTTTTCGGAGTTTTGACTAGTCTTCTGCGTCCAAGGTATGTTTTTGCATGGGTTTCTTACAATATTTCTATAGAGATATTTATTATAGCTTTCTGATTATACTTCATTATCCTTATCGAAGTCCTGCTTGATCGCAAAGTGGCCACACTTCGGGCTTTACGCGTATAACACATTAATTCCATAATTATTTACCAGTTCATTAGTAATTTACTGTGGGTTTGCTTGTACATTTCTGAAGTTGTGTATTTGTAAATATATGGATACTTGGGAAAATAAAAACTTCCTACACAAAGAAAAAACTTAGGAGCCCGCGCGAAAATTTTGTTGGGGGCCCGGGAAATTTATGGGCGGCCCTTCCGCCGCCGCCAAAGGATTGAAAACTGTGTTGTTTAGCTCGATTCTTAGACGTTTTTCCGAGAAAGTACTGATTAGAAAAAAACGAAATTAACATGGTTTGTTCTTCAACGTATTTCCTGGACAATTATTACGATTTTTTTTCCGATGCGGCTATTAGTTTAGGGTTTATTAAGTGTCAAAATTGAAAAAGCGAAATTTCTTCCGCGAGTGAGCAAAACACATACAAATTTTCAGTCTTCAGCCGTGAGTTTTTTTTAAAGAGTACCTCTCAACGTTATTTTTTGCAGCTCGCCGAGTTTTTTTAGAAATTTCTATTTGGTTCTTGATTGTATTTTTTTGAAATTCGGGAAAAATTGGGATTTTTTCATCATTTTTTTTTAAACTGTCGTATCTATATCTTATTACTATTAGTTTTTAATTTTTTAAATATCGCAGTATACCTCAGAATGAACTCTTTCTTACGGTATAATTATTTTTGAAATTGGTATATAAATAAATTCGAAGCGATCAAAAGTTGGTGATACAAAATTCGGAATATCTTTGGATATTACGCTACTTTTTGTTAAAACTGTAATTAAAACTGTCATATCTATATCGTATTACTATTAGTTTTAAATTTTGAAAATATCGCAATCTCCCTCAGAATGTACTCTTTCTTACGGTGCAGTTATTTTTTAAATTGGTTGATAAATAAATTCGATGCAATCAAAAGTTGGTCACACAAATTTCGTATTTTTTAGTTCGCTGAGAAGGTTCCGCACTCAGGTTTTTGCATTTTCCGCTCCATTCTCAAACGGTTTCCCGAGAAAGTACATATCAGAAAATTACAAGATTAACATGGTTTATTCTAAAGTGCAAAGGGAACAAGACGAATTTTTACTGATTTCCGCTATTAGTTTTTAAGGTGCATTAAGGGGTAAAATAAAAATAATATATTTCCTCCCACCTGATTAACAGGGGGAAGGGGGTTGAACTAGCAGGGTTTTAGTGTAATTCAAGACTGTCCTCAAGTAATTTGTTGTTAAACCAAACAATGAGTTGATCATGTATGATACAATAAAACTTTGTTTAAAATTACTTTATTTGAAATGAAAGTGACTAACATTTGATAAAATTATTAAATATTTTGCGTCTAGCAGTGTACAACGGAAAAATTTATTAATGTGATTTTTAGCATAAAAAAAAATTTTCCCCGAGGTCTCCAAATGCTTTACTTTTTTACTGGTGTAATCCATAGTTCTCGGGGAATCTCCCCTCAGTCATCAACCCTATGCCTCAGAGTACTACAAAGGCCCGCGCAAACGAATTCTCGATACTTGACACTCGTCAATAAGGAGATATTTGTTGGTTCATTTCCTTTTCAACTTCGATTTATTTCTCATCAAGTTCTACTAGTTTCACTTCATATTCACGGTTTCTTAAGAGCCTGCATATTATTAGAAGTCTTAAATTCTTTAAGGGAATCTTAAAAGCGGTTTGATTGATTACAGTGCAATCCTCCTTGACGACCGTATGCCACGATCACTCAAAACACACTATCGTCCGCGGATGTTTTTCCGATTTTCAAATATGCGGAATAAATCTTAATACAGTACCTCTTGAAACACTTCGTCTACCGTGTTTACGGAAGCACTGACAGTTTGTCCAAGTTCGAAGCCTGTTAGCTCTGACATGTCGCAATTACAACTTCACATAACAGTACCCGACAACGACTGAACTGCGCAGCGTATTTACGACGTTGTATAGGTGACGTCAGTAGGCGAAAACACCAGCGACACTTAAACATTTATTTCCATATCCACTTCCACTGCTCAATGGTACTTGTAATATATAGAAATAGATAGAAAGGTTGGTTGGGTTAGTTACCCAACTAGTTTTTAATAACCTTGCTGTCATTTTACAGAAATAAGACATGCTACCCATAGCTCGTGTATGCTTTTCTGCTCACCAAGGGCTCAGGACATTTGGTTACTTGCAAAGTAAAGTGGTTTGCCAGTACTAAGATTCGAATATCTAACTTATATCGATACAATTTTGAACGAAAAAGTTTATTCGTAATTTTTTTTTTGTTTCCAGCTAGCTACGAGCTAAGTATGAATTCAGTTCAAATAGAAATCTGCTCTCCTTTACAACCAGACTCTAACAGAAGCAGGGCAGCCCATAAATTCCCCCCCCCCCCGACAAAATTTTTCGCCCTGGCCCTCAAGTTTCCTCGTGTAGGAAGTTTTTATTTTCTCAAGTATCCATATATTTACAAATATCCAACTTCAGAAATGT
Organism: Metellina segmentata; assembly: GCA_947359465.1. Taxonomy (NCBI): domain Eukaryota; kingdom Metazoa; phylum Arthropoda; class Arachnida; order Araneae; family Tetragnathidae; genus Metellina; species Metellina segmentata. The sequence continues at coordinate 109,046,256 of OX375881.1, read as the reverse complement.
ATAAGCAAACCCACAGTAAATTACTAATGAACTGGTAAATAATTATGGAATTAATTATGTATATATGTTATACGCGTAAAGCCCGAAGTGTGGCCACTTTGCGATCGAGCAGGACTTCGATAAGGATAATGAAGTATAATCAGAAAACTATAATAAATATCTCTATAGAAAGATTTTTTAAACCCATGGAAAAACATACCTTAGACGCTGAAGACTAGTCAAAACTCCGAAAACTTTTGCAGTACTGAGGGGGGAGCAGTAAATCTTCTATTCAAATTAAGGGGGTCCGGGACACATTGGAGTTTTTTTTAATTAATTAATTTAGAATTGTTTGTACTGATTACCCATCAAACTAATAAGCGAAATCACAACACAAAATATTTCCAAAAGTTTATTAAAAATTTTAAATTTAATTTTTTTGAAAAAAAGAGGGATGAGTCATTTTAAATTGCTAAGACTCAAAATATTCTTGATAAATTTTCAAAATTCTTGCAGTAAATTATTCACAAATTTATAAACTTTAATTTTGATTAAGCAATTAAAAAAATATTAATTTAATAAAAAATATTTGAATGAAAATTTTTGATTATTTTAAGGTACTTTTTTTTTAAAGTTATATTTTTAAAAGTAAATATTTGTTTGAAATTTGCTGAATCAAAATTAAAGTATAATGTTTGAAAAAGATATATTCCAAATTTCAACCCTTAAACTTTATCGGTTTTCGACTGATAGCAATTTGAATACAGGAAATCTTGAAAAAATGTATCATGGAGAAAAACGCATTTAAAATTTTAAAGACAGATGTTGTTGCCATGACAACAACTGTCAACTGGAAAAGGGGGGGGGGAACCTTCTTTTTCCGTCCTCTTTTTTTTTTTAGAAAATTCTGCTTCTATACCCATAATAGAAGCTGTCTCTTTAGCTCTATTTATACAGGCCATTGTTTTCTTAGATCTTTATCTATTGTTTCAGTTTACGCTTTAATGTTATTCATTTCGATATCAAGGGAGATATATTATGATTGAAGGATTAAATATATTTCATGTATTAATTTGATCTAGTATGTCCTTCCAAGTATATAACTGAATTAAAGTTTCAAATTTTGAATGATAATCAAGGAATCCATTTATTCTTCCGCCGTTTCCTCTTACGATAAACTACTGATTTTTTACATCTTGAAAGACCTTTAAAACGTCAGGTAGTTTTTCAGATATAGGTTTCACTGAATCAATTCTTGCACTCCATCTTATCTCACCAAGACCGTGTAGAGAGTTCCCATCGCCGTGGGCTCGCACTAAAGAAATTGTAAAGCTGGTCTATAAAGTTGAAGAATGTACTTACTATTTCATTACTCCTTGTGGCATGTAAACCAACTAGTCGTTGTCGTAGACTGGTGAAAATGTGAGACCACCTTGACGGGGCCGTTTTAAGGACTGGAAGAGAATATTTTCTGTTCAGATATTTTTTTTGTTGTTGTCAAATTCGGAAAATAACCCTACAATGAGGCAGATAATTTCTTGAACAAACCTTGGGCCCTCCGACATTTGTCGAGAAGCGGCTCAATCCCATGATAGTACTTTACGCAAGTCCAACTTGATTGGCTAGTTTCACGGGCTTGGCTTCACTTGGATATCTCGCCAATCTGATTGTTGCAGTAACCATTTGATTTTGAATATGCGCGTTGTATCGTAGAAATACAATACTTACACTATCGCCTCAGCGTACAGCGTAAGTGTCCGACAAGTTGACTCTGATTTGCTCCTGATATATATGTTGTATGGTTGTTGTTAGTAGTATTTCTTGCCAACTTATATTAAGGGTACTTATACTTTAAAGAGCATCTCTTTGTGAAGCAACGATGGCCTAATGGCTAAAGTTACCTACCTTCAGATCAGCTTCGGCAGCGGATAATGACTTCCTGAGTTCAAACCCAGCTGGGGGAAAAATTTTTAGATCCTCCAAATTATTTTTAAAAAATTCCAATTTAATTCCTTTTCATTCTAATTTACTTTTCCTAATTTTTAATACCCTTCTTATATTTTTCCAAGCTTCCGTTGATTTTACATAAATAATCTAAGAACCACTCCTGAACTCACTACCAGCTGATATTTTACCGTCCCTCTGCCGTCCCCTTTGCATGATGGTGTCGTATCCACCCCTGGCTTAGGACCATTCTGATGTAACAAAAAGCATACATAAAACACTAACTTATATAATTATTAACTTATATAATAAAAGGATACAATTTTCGTCTCCCACCTCTACCCACCCATAGAGTGCCTATATAATAAGAGTGGCGACAAGGGACCAAATTTGGCCCAATGCACATGCGCGGCAGCCATTTTTCTACCAGAATCGGTTGCTGGGCGAATATGTTTCTTCCATCGGTTTCCCACATTTCCTCCTCTCTCTTTCTTTTGGCGATAGTGTTTATGTCCCGTAATTTTTATGCTCACGACTTATTGAACTTGTTTTCGTGAATATTAACAAGAAAATGAATAAAGTTAAGTTTATAACTTCAGTGTTAAATAAAATAAGATCTCATGTGTTGTCTCTCTCAGGCACAAGTTTTTTCTTTAAATTCTTTCCATGCTGTGTGATAGAAGTTTGCGCCTTAATTTTATAACATTAAATAAAAAATAGATTTGAAATGTCCTACTATTAATGGATAGTTCCTTAAAATAAAACTTTCTTTCAACCAACTGTTCAACACATGTAGTTTTTTTTTAGTGTGATTAATCCTTTCCTTACATTTACCGAACCAGAAAAGATACTGAACATTTTTATTTGACCTTTTAAATGCATAACACAAAATTTTAACCCACTTAAATTTAATTTTAAGTTTCATCCATTTATACAAGTCAAAAGACATGTAATTTCAAAAATAATCAACACCATCAGAGAGAGAGAGAGAGTACACATTTGTTAAAAAATCTACCAAACTTTCATATGAAAAATAGAGTTAACAGATTGAAACTAAATTATGAGCAAATATTGGCCTAAACATACAAGAATAATCTCAAGATAAAAAATAGCTAAAAGAATTTGTACGCATTTATATCCAAATTCACAGATAAATGTTGATGTGGTGGTTTTGTTCCGAGATCTAGCAGCAAAATAAAGATGAAAGTTTGCATCAAAAATAACACTTTTATATAAACATTTCTTTTATTCTTTTTTAAAGCATTGCTACAATTTACTCTCTGCTTTTCTGATGATTCAATTCGGCATAGGTTATTGTAAACCTTTTATAAGGAAACAGCTAAAAAAACAACGCATTATCAAAAGTTTAAAACTTGCTAACTGCCTTTGGCGCGATGTTTACATCGCCAAAGTAGCGGGAAACAGCATGTTGTTCACACAAAAAGCTATTTACTTAAAAAGTCTTCAAATTTACACTGACAAAACACTAAAATAATCATAAATAGACATTCTAGAACACGAAATGGGACACGAATAAGCTATATTTTCTTTTTAATTTAATATACACACGTTTTTCTCGAACAAACAAAAAGTTCCCATGTTAAGTCTACGGGAGCTGAGAAAAGATCGCTTCGGGCGGTAGAAAAGGTCTCTAAGCCAATCAGAAAGTGTTTCCCGTATGTCGCCACTCTTATTATATAGGCACTCTACCCACCCATAGCCATGGATCTGAAAAGAAAAGAAGAAAGCAGAAAGGGAGATAAATTGCCAAAAGAAAATTCTCATGACATATGTATCTAGGTCATGTGATCCGATTAGCCAATCAAGTTGGACTTGGCGTAAAGTACTATCATGGGATTGAGGCGCCTGTCATTTGTCGGGTTTGTCTCCCCTTATGGGCGGCCCTGAACAGGAGTAACATTTATTTACACTACTAGAGGGCTCCGCCTCCTGCTCGCCAACCCCTCCCTCTTTTGAGTTGAATCATGGTAGTAGTTACCCCCCCCCCCATTCTCTTTCTCCCCCAAGTACAACAGGTGAACGAGCGGATAGATATGCAACTGTTTCCACTGACGTCACAGAATCGATAACCAATGAGAAGAGAAAGGGAGCAGTTTTGGGCGCTAATCGGATCACATGACCTAGATAGGTATGTCATCAGAATTTTTCTATTGGCAATTTATCTCTTCCTTTGGCGTACTTCGAAATTTATGAGGATAAATTTCTTTGCTGCTGTTTAGTTATATATTTTAGTTCACTCGGTAACTTTAAATTCAGATCTGCTGTATAATCAAGGGGCTATAGAAAAAAGGAAATAAGGTGTGTAACATGATTTTCATTGATCTAACATCATCATCGAAAATTGTATCTTTTTATTATATAAGTTAATAATTATATAAGTTAGTGTTTTATGTATGCTTTTTGTTACATCAGAATGGTCCTAAGCCAGGGGTGGATACGACACCATCATGCAAAGGGGACGGCAGAGGGACGGTAAAATATCAGCTGGTAGTGAGTTCAGGAGTGGTTCTTAGATTATTTATGTAAAATCAACGAAAGCTTAGAAAAATATAAAAAGGGTATTAAAAATTAGGAAAAGTAATTTAGAATCAAAAGGAATTAAATTGGAATTTTTTAAAAATAATTTGGAGGATCTAACAACTTCTCCGCCAGATGGGTTCGAACTCGGGAAGTCATCCGCCGCTGCAAACGTCAATCTGAAGGTAGTTGACCTTTGCAATCAGGCCATCGTTGCTTTCCTAAAAGTAGCTCTTTAAAAGTATAAGTACCCTTAGGATATGTTGGCGAGATCAAAATCAAAATGGTTACTGCAACAATCAGATTGGCGAGATATCCAAGTGAAGCCAAGCCCGTGAAACTAGCCAATCAAGTTGGACTTGCGTAAAGTACTATCATGGTTCTCTTCTCATTGGTTATCGATTCTGTGACGTCAGGGGAAACCGTTGCATATCTATCCGCTCGTAACTAAAGCGGATGGAGACGGACCGAATCCTAATGTTAAAACTTACAAAAATCGCCGATAGAGGGCCTATACGTTTCGTACTTTTCAGCGGTAAGGGAAAAATACTTTAGGGAGGGATATTCGTACAAATGGGGAAAATCTCCGCGTGTTTCATTTAACATAAGGATTTGGTCCGTCTTGATTCTAGCTGCCGTTCCCGCCATGATTTTTTGTCTCATGTTCTTCGGAATTAGCTCAGATTTCTAGCTGAAATTCAAAAGTATCGTATTTTCTTTGTCATATTTAGTTCATGATTTTGCATAATTTTATATTGTCATAAACTGTGTTTCTCTTTAAATAAGTTAATTAGCGTTTAATAAAATTACGATTTTTGTTGATCCGCCATTTTTTTTTTCATCACTGATTTTAAAGCGTAGTATTTATGTTCCCCTCGGATTAATTACTAAGCGAAATTCAAGTACTTTTTGTTTGTCATATTTAGTATTGATTTCATATTGTCATTTCTGTTCATTAACGTTTTATAAAATTAGGATTCCCTCTAATCTGCCATTTTTTTATTTCGCTAATTTGTTTTATATTTATTCTTCTAATTAGAGTGTTTTAGCAATTCATTGAATTAATTGTATACTGTAACAATCTGTTTGTTTTTAGTTTAGTTAATAAGCGTTTGACAAAATTAGGATTATCTTTCATCTCATTGTTTTTATTTTTATCGCTGATTTTGATGCATAATGTTTCTGTGTTCTCATCGGATTAATTACTAACCGAAATTTAAGTATCAATTTTTTATTTGTAGGTTTGAGTTTGTATTGTCATTTTCTATTCATTAACGTATAAAATTAGGATTCCCTCTGATCCACCATTTTTTTATTTCGCTAATTTGTTTTATATTTACTCTTCTAATAAAAGTTTTCTAACAATTCACACACATTTCACTTCAATGCATTTCGTTTGGATTAATTAACGATTGGATAGTTGTTTTGGTTTATTAGTAAATTGATGTTTCATAGAATTGTTAAGTTTTCTTGTGATTTTATCTTGGACAAATTTAAGGAGTTTTGATTAATTTATTTTGTTTTTATTGGTTCACTCATAAAGCAGCATGGTAGGAATTAATCATAAATGTAGGAAGGAATTAATCATTTATGTTGACACATCAGATTTAAAATGTACCTTGTGTCCAATAACTGTAATCTCCAGAAAATCTTTGGAAGAACACATGGTGTCTGCATGATTTAACTCTGCAAAGTGAAGAGTTAAAATTCCAGTCAAAAGAATTCATGGCTTGGAAAAATGAAACCGAAAAAGAAACATCTTCCATATTTGTAAAGTGGAATGGAGTTTAAAGGCATAAATGGTATCTGTAAAACCTATTTTCATTGCCATCACAGTGGGGAATTTGCTAGTAAAAGTAAAAGAAAGAAAACCATTAAATTGCTTAGTTCGAATAAAATTAATTCAGTCTGCCCTGTTATGACGAAATTAACAGAATAGCAGTGGTTTCTTTGTTACATACGTCAAAACCCATGTTGGTCATGATATTGACTTGGGTCGAATGAATGTTGGTGAACGAATGGTATACCCATCGCGATAATTCTGGATGAAATACGAGATTCAATAGGTGATCAATTAGAACCTATTCATCTCTCAACTATGCAAGATGTTATTAATAAACATTCTAACTAAATATAATTAAAACTTGAATGGAGTATTAGACAGGAATGATGCTGTTAGTGTTACCATGGGTAAGTCACATGCAGCAAGATGAAAACTCTGTTGTGGTTTTCTATAAGCCACAAAATGTACTTCTTGCCGACTGTCCCGGTTGAAAAAATGAAGATTTTCTTCTAGTTATTGTGAATGATTCCCAGAAAGGTATGCTTAATTTGTATGGCATTGATCATACACATGGTGTAAATGCATATAACTTTGATTTAGTCACAGTGCTGCTTCTGGACGATATAATGTAGGTTTTCCCTGTGCTTTCATTTTCAGCAATCGTCAAGATAGTATTGCTTTCAGTGCATTAAAATACTATCCATTTGTATTTTTTCCATAAACCTTTGTATGAGTGATGATGCTAAAGCATTTATAAATGCTTGGGCATCAGCTTTTGGTAAACCTTTAAAACATCTGATTTGCTCTTGGCATGTGGATAGAAGTTTGGAAAAGGAAATTGAATGAATTAGTTTCAGATTCATTAGAGTAGGCCATTATTTATAAAATGCTCAGATGCTTACAATCAGACTGATAAAGATACATTTGTGGTTTTGAAAAACAAGAGTGGGCTTTGTGTATTGCAAATGGGCTGGTGTCAACACGAACATGGAATGTATGCACAGGATGATAAAATATATATATTTGGGGGTAAAAAAGTAAAACGTCTGGATAGAACAATCCATTTGCTAATGAAATTTGTCAGTGACAGGATGTTTGATAAAATTATTGCTCTAGAGCAGTGTTTCCCAAACTTTTGACATATGCGTACCCCTTCTATAATTTTCGTAACGCTGAGTACCCCCTTTTAAAAAGCGGATGTATTTTAATAACAATCAAAAAGGTTTTTTTGGGGGGACATACGCAAAATAATAAGAGAAATAAAACGATTCATAATAAAATATAAATAAAATTTATATTATAAATAACGTTTATTTGGATCAATGAGAAGGATGAAATTGTTTGTGCTGAGATAACAGATCCTCATAATTTGGTAACCTGGTTGTTAATTTTAATCTGAGATGTGGTTCTTCGTCCAATAGTCTGTTCCTTTTTTTTTTCCGGCTTAATGTCTACAAATGCTGTAAAAGCAACTTCACATAAATATAAAGTTAGAAAAGGCAAGATGTATTTTAGAAATTTTTCTGTTAAAACCGGATACACAAGTTGCATTTGTAACCAGAATGATGTTAAAGTACTCTCCTTATGTTTATTTTTCAAGAATCCGTCTGTAGCCAATTCCAACAATTGTTCTTCTTCCTCATGCGACAAATCTTCTGGCATGGATGTTGTGTAAATGTTAAACGGATATCTTATCCATTCAATATTTTTGGTTAAATCAGGGAAATAGTTTTTCAAGCCCACTTGCAAACTCTCCAAATGTTGTGTTATGCATTTCAGAGTATCAGCATCAATTTTAGTAGCCGAACTTGTTATAAACTCATGAAGAGAGGGAAACAAGTCTACGTTTCCATTACTCTCTTTTGCCATAACTTTAGTTTTGCAATGGCAGCGTTCTCTTTATCTTGAACGTGAAATAATAAAATTTCTTTGCCTTGTAAAATACCTTTATGTGTAACGCATTCGGCCGCAATGTTCCTGAGAGATCAGAATGACGCTGACAGCTGTCCACGAAGCACATGAATAAAATTAAAAGGTTGGGTCCAAACATCCGGTAAAGATAAGAGACTACTAGAATAAGCAGATTTCTACCCCTTCTATAAGAGGAGTGATGAACGGTTGCGCCCAACGGAGGGTTAACGAAGTAAGTTGTTTCTGTAACGAAGTGTGGTAAATTTCTGCCGTGTCACTCGAGACCATCTCACGACTCACAAGACTGTCTTGACTTGACTCATGAGAACATAGAATTAGGTGCAGCTAAGCACAGTGCAGTGCATATCCCCACCAAACTCCGGTGCAACGCGTACCCATGCCAAACTCTTCCCGTACCCCTGGGGGTATGCATACCACACTTTGGGAAACACTGCTCTAGAGATAGGAAAAGTTAGCTCAAATTTCAACTTTTTTTTCAGGTGCAGAGAGGATTAAGGCTCCTGGCAATACCTCTTTAAAAAAAACGCATCATGATTCCTACCTCATGGGTGATGTGGAAATGGAATCTGGTTTATTTTAGGTTGCCTAGTCTGCAGATAAAGGAGTTAGTTCAAGTACCTGAACTCAGGAAAATGTTCTGTTTAATGCAACTATAGTTATATTATTTTATAAAACCTATGAGCTTTTAATACTTTAAATCAAACTTGGTGTATAAAATTATCTTTCCAGGAATAAAGGGGGGAAAGAATACCCTTGAATTAATCAAAATTAGCATCAATTTTATCTGAAGCATTTACCACCTGTTGTGATTTACTTGTCATTTAGTTTGGATGTTGACAAATCTGCAAACAAATTAAAGTTCAGAGAATTGTTTAATGTTTATTGGCTACAGCTAGCTTAGTAGGAAATCGTTCAGAATTTAAAACATTGATGTTAGCGCTATCATCGGTAAACCAGCATTCAAAATAAACAATCTATCGCTGATTTAAAAAACTGCTGTCTCAATGGCATACATCAATGTTTAAAAATTTCAGTACTGAAAAGCAATTTTATATGTACGTTTCATAAAAGATGACAGCAAGATATTTTTATCCATTTTACTTCTAGAAAATGCAACTGCTGACAGATTCCTTAAGGCTGTTGAAACAACACTTGACAAATGTGGGCTTTCAGATTTATTATCTTGTAGTTTTTATGTAATTCGATGATGTGCTATATAAATGGACCATCAGTGAAAGATTTTGATCCCACAAGGACTGGACAAGAGGTAAAGCAACAAGACATGTTCATGGCCATAAAAGAATTTCATTTGTCAGAATGATTTTGTCTTATGGTCTAATTGAACTCCACTCCTAAGTTCCACACCAACGTGAGGACACAAAAGATTTAACATGCACCAGACCCCTTTCCACACAACTGTCTCTGGCTGGATGGGAACTCATAATCCTCTGGTTGCTCTTCCAACCGGGCTACTGTGGCACCTATTATATCAATGACCTCAACTAGTAGTGAATGGAAAAAGAATGAGGAAAACTGTCACATTCTGTTCGAGTTATTAAGCTTTGATTTTAATAAAAGTTACTCCATCTTAAAATTGTGCTATTTTCTCAGAAAACAGATGGTAAGTGAAACATTGTCCAGATATGTATCCCAAGTACTTTAAATGGGTTTTAATTAACTTAGAAGCATGATGCAGGTTTAATTTATTTTTCAAGGCTATTCAAAATTATTTTGTAATCTAAAATTTTTATGTTCTGATTAGGACAGATGTTATGAGTGAGTTACATTACATCTATGGCGATAGCACGAGCACAGTTTATGTAAGTTACACAGAAGTCTACTTTAAACAAGTCTAGCTGACTCAGAGTTTAGAATAGAGGTGCACAACCTGCGGCCAGCGAATCATCAAGTTGCGGCCCACAAACTAATTTTGACTAAACTTCCAAGGGGATTTAAGTTAAGAAGCAAATTGACTGACAAACATTTAGAATCAGTCTTAGTTTCTACTAGCCGTATTGAACCTAAAATACCTAAATTAGTTAGTAAAACTCAGTATCAGCCATCCCATTAGCAAGCTGTAACAATTATTGTTTATAGTTTAGAAATTTAAATATTAAATATATTTGATGCTGTAATTTTTATTTCTAACTTTACTGATATCATTAAAATTTCCGATACTCATCTTTATTGCTCATTGTACTATTACTGTTATTAAATCAATAACCTAAAATAATTTGCTGAATTACATAAAATGTTCTTGAGACACATTCTTAAAAGTAATTCTAAATGATTGATCATTGCAAATGTTTGTTAACTTCTTTTTTTAAACTATTCACAATATCATTCATTTAGCTCTGTAACGAGCTCCTAGATTTTTTGAGAAAACATTTGCAAGTTTAATCTAAAAAAAATAAATGCTTATTTTTTACTATACATATTAAGTGTAATAACAGCTGAACATAATTGGGTAGTAGCACTTTCATTGTGTCAGTGCTGTAACTTCATCTGCGGTCCCCCCCATGTCTCAATCAACGGTGCGAGTGGCCCTTGTCCCAAAAAGGTTGTGCACCCCTAGTTTAGAAAATTATGATAGTTTAATGCAATTTTAAGTAACATATTACCAAAGAGTATTATATTTATGTAGAATAGTGTAAAATTTTCAACTGAAGCTTTTCCTCTTCATTATTTTAATCAAGAACATACATCTGATTAAGATTAAAATTTATTTTTTCTTCAATAGGACTGAAGAGAAACTGGATTAGCTTTTAATGTAAATCTGACCAAAGCCAATATTGCTAATGTTGCAATAATCAGATTGTATAACTACAGAAAATTGTATGACTTAAGACATTTACCAAACTAAAAATTGGTTTGCAATTTCTTCAAATGTTATCAGGGCTGTAGTAGTAAAAAAAAACAGGGTATGCCTGAAGAATTTTTTCCATGGGGAGGCGAAACAATGTACTTACTATTTACACTCTCCACGGGGAGCAAAAAAACATGTACACACATGCACATGTTTATATATAGGAAATCCATAAGCCAGGGGGTTGACCGCCTCCCTTCTCCAAATTATGTACCAAGCTGATTTCTTAAAATAGAAACTTTTCTTTTGCTTCTGTAGCTATCTGCGTTACTTGTGATGTTTCATAGGAAACGCAAAGCGTGTACGTAGTTTTTAAGAAAAATCAGAGAGTATACAGTGTATACCCTCCACTACAGCCCTGGTTGTTATGCAGGATGTTTACAAGGACATCATATTTTTTGGAATAACTTTAATAAAACATTTTTACTTTCATTGTGTACTCAATTAATGACATTATTTTTTCAGACCATTTTCCCTTTAAAGCTTTTACTGGATTCAATTGTCATTTACTTAGGAAGATCCAGCACATTTTAGCAAACAATTTAATCAAAATGCATTATCTATGATGGAGACTTCTAGAAAATTACTTTGGGTTGCATCATGTGCCTTCAAAACAAATACATGTAAAAAAGATTTTCGAAACACTGTTCTCTGGAAGATATAAAAAACTATGACTGACTTCTTACAGAAAAGTTCCTAAGAAAACATTGAGGGACCTCTGATGACATTACACACAAGTAGGCTTTCTCCAAACACAATATGGAAAAAATTTGGATTTTCATCCAAACTCTAAATGACTTCTTTATGCATGCAGTCACCTGGTCTATATTATGTTCCACAAATAAGTACAATTAGTTCAGTTCCAAAGTTCAATTTAAATTACAAAACAGTTCAATCCAGAAAAATTACTAAGTTACCAAGTCTAAATTTTAACAATACTTGCGTGTACCATAGACAGCATTGGTAATCTTGAATAATTATTAAAATCATAACTAAAGATGTAGATATAAATGTTTTAATACAAATTGTCAGCAACGTTTAATATTTTCAGAATGATTTGCAAGACACTGACATTGCAAGATATTTTTGTACACAAACACATAAAGGTAAACAAAAAGAGTGTTACAGTTACAGTGAATATGTACTTCATTATTCAAGGTATTTTTTAATTAATGTCGTATTGGAGCAACACAACAGGCTATCATCATACAAGAAAAACAAAGAAACAAATGGTAGATAAAAACTTTTATTTTCAATTCACTAAACAAAGAACTTTAAATATCAAGTAATTCAGTAATGGTACCAAAATTTATTTTTCTGTAAATATAATTTATTATACAAGACTTAAAGAAACTTTTTGCATGGCAAAACTTAAATAATGACCATTGAGAGATTTTTCCCAGTTTTAAATATTTTTATCTTAAAACTTTATTATTTAATTGGGTCATTTAAAAAACCACTTAACATGTTGGCCATAACTCATTCACTGTTTATTTTTCAAAAGTCTGATTTCCAATAACACCTGCCTCAAGAAATAAAAACAAAACCACATAGAACACATTTTGATAATAGAAATTTCAAAAACATAAATAAAAGTACTATCCCAGATGGCCAATTAGATATCTGATGGATGAGGAACCTAAAAATATAAAGTGTGCACATCAGTACAATACAAATGAGATCAAACTCTCCTTTTTTTGTCAACTTAATGTACACCTAATTCTGTTTGGACGAGCACGAGCCTCATCTCGTGCGGATGTTTCAACAGTTTTACAAACTAATTCAGTTATTAATCGTTGTTGTTGTTAGCACGTTATATAATTCTCTGCAAAAGGCTGCCAACAACTTCACTTCACGTTCAAATTTTCCAGCGCGTTCCTCAAAAGGATCATGTTTTACAAAATTATTACCCAATTTTCTGGTCAGTTCCAGACATTCTTCTATTAAATCTGCTTTTAGAACAAGATAATTTTATTCATTATCACTACATCCTGTGGATTAGGAGTCTCCAATTACAGCCTCTAATATTTCATCTTCGCTTAGGGAGCTTTGTCGACTGATTCATCAATATCTTCAAATGATAGATCATCAAATCCTTCTCCACCGATTGTGTAACAATGTAATGATGTTAGGAAATTCAGATGTGTTAGCAACCAAATACAATAAGAACGTTGATGCTTAGATGTAGATTGGTAAATGAAAGCACGCGTTCCAAAACGCATACACTAGCTGTTATGCAATTAAAATTTGGGCAAATAAATTCTTAGAAATTGGCTTGGTCCGCTTATGTTAAATCAAAATGATTCACCTGAAAACAGAATTAGGTGTGCATTCACAAACAGGAAATGTTTGACACAAATATAAATACACTCAGGGTATAGAGTCACATGAATTGAACACATGTCATTTACAGCTTGCAAGCCACTAACACCATGAGAAACCTCCTGAACCACAACAGCACCTTTTCAGTGGCAGATTTATACTTCTCTGTTGCCTAGGACTACCAGCAACTTGCCGCCCCACTCCTTGCCTTCAGCAATGATATCACCTCCCTTTTACGCTTTCTCCCCATAGGTATATCAATAGCACAATCATTAGTAGGTACTACCCTAATTTTGTTCAACAGTGGTTTGGTATAACCAAATCCAGATCGACATATAACATTGTTTATTATAAAATATATGAGAACTTAGAATAAAATTTGAAACAAACAATCAGCAAAACAAGTTGTAACAATATTTCAACAACAAATATTGAGAAAATACTGTATAGTTGACTATAAGAGTAACTGTATTTAAAATAAAAACTTGGTTCTCAAACAAGCGTATTCTCAGTTACGGGTGAGTTGGGTACTTAAATTCTGCACTCCCCTCCTGTGCTATTTCCTTGTATACAATGCCATTCAAAATTCAAGCATGTTATTAGTGTTCTTAAATTGGTTGATTTTAATTTATTTTTGTTGTGCATTTGTTATTTTTCCAAAACTTTTTGCTGCCCTGGACTATAGCCCACCCCTAGATCTGCCACGGCACCTCGCCCCCTTTAAGTTAAATCAAACTTGCTGGCACATACTGAAAGCAATGGGCAGAATTATACAGGAAAGAATCATTCATAAATTTTATAGAAAACTTGGTATGTTTCCTAAGTACATTTGTTTTCTAAGATAAAGATAATTATACTAAACAAGGCATTTCTTTTAACACGAGAAATGCATATAGAGCCTTCATGCAGTATGCCAGCCTAAAACTCTCCGACCAGTGAATTGAATTTGAAATTTTATGACTGCATTATTTGGTTTATACTAATTATTCTGGTCTGACTGAAATGGAACCAGGAGGAGAGCAGTTTACCTAGAAAGACAGAAATGGCCAAAGTGGAACCCAACAATAATATTCATGTTTGCTTCACCGCTTTACATTTTGTTTACAAACAGTATGTTCCTCCTCCCAGTTTGATCAATGGATTAAAATCATGATTTTTAATGAGTATTCCCTTAAACATTTTAATAAATCATTAAATTGAGTAAGATTTTATGAGACAAAATTGTAAGAAATGGTTCTGTTACAACATAATCAGATGTATTCTAGATGCATCTATCCAACACTTAAATTTTTTCTAACCGAGTTATGCAGTTTTCAAATCTGCTATATCAAAAATAACTTTTCAAAATTGGAGGAGATTGTACTACTTACTTTTCCGTGAACTTTTTTTTATTCTTCCACTTTCAATAGAAAGACCGTTGAAATCCGTCAGTTTCTCTCCTCGAATGTGTGTGTCGAATCTGTACAAGTACATGCTTTAACAAACGTAAACATAAATATCAGAAAAGGGATCTTTTCCAAATTTTCCCTACCGCTGCAGAACTAAAAAAGTTTAAGGTATATACGCCCTCCAGTGGCAATTTGTGTAAGTTTTAACATTAGGATTCGGTCTGTCTCCATCCTCTTGTGCTCGTAACAGGTGGTCAACTGTCTGTTTATTGATTGAAGTTATCTCATCTCTCCCTGTTTGAAGTACGTTGACATTGAAAAGAAAGAGTAAGGGCGCCTTCACACGAAGGAGATCGATCAGTAATTTGCAAAATATTTGAATCTCTGTTAAAAAAGCATATAATGTTATACTTGGAGGAGGGGGACTATCAGAGAATCAGTATGGGTTTAGGAATGACAGATCCTGCTCTACAAACCTTTTGAAGTTCTACGAAAAAATTACTGAGGAGCTGGATAATAAGAGCAGTGTGGATATCATGTACATAGATTTTCAAAAGGCTTTTGATAAAGTACCGCATGAGGCATTACTGTTTAAATTGGAAAGGCTGGGGATTCAGGGAAAAACATTAATACGGATAAAGAATTGGTTATTGGGTAGAAAGCAGAGAGTGCAGGTAAAAGGAAATTATTCACAGTGGACAGAAGCTATAAGTGGGGTGCCTCAGGGATCAGTTTTGGGACCAATTTAATTTTTAATTTTCATTGATGATATAGGTCAGGGGATAATGAATAGAATCGGTATATTTGCAGATGACTTAAAAATATGGGGGACAGTGGATACCAAGTTACAGATAGAAAATTTACAAGGGGATTTTGATAAGATATCCGAATGGGCTGTAAAATGGGGTATGTCATTTAATGTAGGGAAATGTCAAGTTCTGCATATGGGTTACAGGAACAGTGGAGCCGAGTATACTGTCTGCAGGGAGTAAAGGTAAAGGAGGGAGAAACAGTCAAGGATCTTGGGGTGATAATTCACAGGGATTTTAAAATGGGTCACCAATGTTCAGCTGCGGGTAAAAAGGCTAATAGGTAATTGGGATATATTAAAAAGACTGTAACTTCAAGGGATAAGAATATAATTTTGCCGTTATATAAGGGTTTAGTAAGACCACATCTAGAATATGCTGTACAATTCTGGGCTCCATATATGAGAAAGGACATAGAATCAATTGAAAGGGTTCAGCACAGAGCTACAAAAATAATAAAGGGGCTAGCAAATTTCGACTATAATGAACGTTTAAGTAAGCTAAACATGTATACACTGGAAAGAAGAAGGAGGGGGGATTTGATTCAGCTTTTCAAGTTTGTAAAACAAGTGGATACAGAGGGCTTAAATTTCAATAGGGATAACAGAACAAAGGGCCATGGGTATAAATTGAATAAGACACATTTTAATCGGGATTTAAGGAAAAACTACTACTTTAATAGGGTAATAGACAGTTGGAACGCGTTGCCAGAAAATATAGTTAATTCAAAGGGAGGGAACGAATTTAAGATGCAATTGGATAGTCAGTGGGAATTGGGGAATTCATAAACAAAGGACCAGCCTTGTTGGGCTTGAGCCTGTAGCTGGTCGTCAATATTTGTATTTGTAGTTGTATAAGATCGGTCGCTTGATATTGACACCAGGAAATGTTTACAGATTCATTTCCTGCGCATAAACTATTTGAGCGAAGAGAAGCAAAACAAAATTTTTTTTTGGAATTGTTTAGTTTTTTTTGTAAAATCAGCATCGTTAAAGAGAGATTGAAAATTTAAACGGATTTGAAATCTGCTGAAAATTTTACATCAGATCGATACCTTAAATGTTATTTTCTTTAAATAAATAAAATTCAATTCCAACTTTTATATTTTCGCAATACGAATTTAGCCGCATTAGACGTAAATATAAAAGTTACAATAGAAATATTATTTATTTAAAGAAAATCACATTCAAGATATCGATCTGATGTAAAATTTTCCGCAGATTTCAAATCCGTTGAAATTTTTACTCTATCACTCTATCTTTAACGATCGCGAATATATAAACTTGTACTAGAGAATATAAAAGCTCTTTCGTTTCTTGAATAAAATAAACCACGACATAAAAAAGTCGTCGGTGACTGAACTTCCTGGTAGTCTGCTCGTGTGAAGTGCTCCTATGATTTCTATGTAAGTTCAGTCGCCTTCAGACCGGTCTGAGCGATCAATCTCCTTCGTGTGAAGGCGCTCTTAAGTAAAATTTTGTTTCATTTGGATAACATGTGACGAATAAGAACGTTCATTTGTTCATTTTTTTTTTTTAGTCTGCTGACAAATTGTTTTTTGCGAAAATAAAAACGGAAACGAAAAAAATAATTCATTTAAAAATGTTCTAGATTGAATTTTAAAATTTGCCGCGACCCAAAAATTTTGTCTACCTGTGTGCCAAATCCCATTATTGTAAGTGCCGTAGATTCATTTGGACTGTGATAACTAAAAACATAAAACAAACACTTCCTTTAATAATAGTAGAGATGAATGCATTGAATATGGATGCACGTACCTATGCGTAATGTACTTAAATTGGTAAGGTAATAAATTTCACTAAAAAAATATTGCTTATTTCGTACTTACTTTGCGAATTAATTTTCAAAATGTTATTTAAAGATTATGAGCATTATATTCTGATAGATTAATGTAATCACGCCATAATTAAATAATGTAGTATGGTTCCACTTATATCAGGCATGGGCAACCTTGGAAACTTGCGGGCTAAACTTTAGGATATTAATGAAGTAGCGGGCCGTATAGAATAGGTAGTTGTGAAAAAGTAATAATAATGACGTTTATTTTATATACTTATAAAGTAGAATGGTAAAGTTACGTGAACAGAATAATATCGTATTGATTAAGTATTTACTTACAATCAGCAGAAATTAATGAGAAGTTTGCGCTTGAACATGAGAAACAAGAAAATCAATGTTGGGATCAATCCCACTAATACACAGGCGCAGAGTGTTTTCCAAATTCTCATCTGTAAGCCTGGTTCGATACTTCGATTTGTTAGTTTTCATCAGGGAAAAGAACTGTTCATATTTATAAGTGCTTCCAAATGCGCAAATAATTTTTCTTGCAAATGCTCAGAGCTGTGGGTACTTTTCTTCGGCAAGGTATGTCCTGTAGAAATCACTCAGCTCCACGACTACAAATGTACGTCTTCTTGAAGCTCGATCAACTCCATTTGTAGGTGTGTGGGAGCCTTTCCTACGTCACTTTTCATCGGAGTTGCAAAAAAGTTAAAACAGCTATCCATGTTTTTAAAGTCGGAAAATCTATTAAAAAATTGCTCAGACAGTGTGTTTTTAGCATATTGAGTATATTGCAGCATATTGAGCGTAATCAATATTTTCGTGACTGGATAGTGTTGAAAAATGATAACAGCTTCCAGATCGCATTTGTTTCCACAAATGAAGTTTGTTTTGGAACGCTTTCAGATGGCTGTGCAATTCGTTTACCAACTGACCTTGTTTTTGAAGTTTCAAATTCATCTCGTTTAAGTGACAAGTGATGTCTACTAGAAATGCTAAATCACAACCATTTCTGACCACCGACTTCAGGCAATGATTTTTCCTTGATTTCCATAAAATCGGCTATTTCCTGTCTAAGATTGTAAAATCTTTTCAGCATTTTGCCTTTGCTTAACCACCTTACTTCGCAAAAATATGTCACATCACCGTGTTCTGAAGAAAGGTCATCCAAAAATGCTTTGAACTGGCGATGGTTAAGCGCGCGGGATCGAATAATATTAATTGTCTTTATCACCACATCCATAACGTTCTGCAATCGAATTGACTTAGTGCACAAGTTTTGTTGGTGAATAATGCAATGTAGGATTATTAAATCGTCTTTTTGCACATACAAGTAAATTGCTTTTTCTTTCAAAATTCATATGAAACCTTTTCGTGAACCGACCATAGAAGATGCACCATCTGTGCAAACCCCAATTAATTTGCACCACTGCAAACGATACTGTTCAATAGCACTTTTAACCTCATGAAAAATATCTTCCCCAGTAGTGGTCCCTTTTAGAGGCTGTAAAGCCAGCAATTCCTCAGTTACAGTAAATTCTTCGTCAACGCCTCGTATAAAAATAGCTAGTTGAGCTGTATCAGACACAAGTCGGTGCTCTCGTCCAAAGCAATTGAAAATGCTTCAAAATCAGTCACGCGATCAGCCAATTTTTCCTTGATATCACCAGCCATCATATCTATACGTCGAACAGTACGTCTTGATAAGCTTATTTTCTCAAATTCCTTTTTCTTTTACAAATACAAATATTGACGACCAGCTACAGGCTCAAGCCCAACAAGGCTGGTCCTTTGTTTATGAATTCTCCAATTCCCACTGACTATCCAATTGTGTCTTAAATTCGTACACTCCCTTTGAATTAACTTATTTTCTGGCAACGCGTTCCAACTGTCCATTACCCTATTAAAGTAGTAGTTTTTCCTTAAATCCCGATTAAAATGTCTTATTCAATTTATACCCATGACCCCTTGTTTTACAAACTTGAAAAGCTGAATCAAATCCCCCCCCCTCCTTTCCAGTGTATACTTACTTAAACGTTCATTATAGTCGAAATTTGCTACCTTTCGGGACATAAAATATCTGAAATTTCTAACAGGCACTCTTTGACAAATTCTCCTTCACCGAATGGTTTCCGATGACTTCGCTATTTTTTAAGCCGACTATGAAGAAAGCTTTCACAACATTGTCCAGTTGTGTCCTTTGTTTACTAAAAATTTGTTGCTGTTTGTCCAAATTGGCGATTAATTTTTGAATTTTATCTTTTCGCAAGTGACCCGTGAGTATATGCCGCTTCATGTTGTATTCTTTTAAAACAGATATGGATTCATTACATAACAGGCAGATAGGCTTACAATTCTGTATGATAAAAAAGTATTCATCACTCCATCTTTCTTGAAATTGGCGACATTCCGTGTATACTTTTCGCTTTTTAATACCAGACATTGTCATACACTTTCCGAACTAAGAACTCCAAGCAACGTAACGCGATAAGTGTACCACCGACCTAAGAGGAGTAGGACATATAACTGGGCGCGCGATCGGACATTCCACAGAAAAGGGGAAAATGCAGGGGTTCCAAGGACATATTTCAAAACAATTTGAAAGATGGTAAAAGCGAACGATGGTTTTTGACAAATTATTAAAATTGTAACTTTAAAGTACCGTATTTTTCTGAAAATAGGACCTAATCAAAAGCACCTCTAAAATAAGACCTAGTTGTAATGATAGAAAAAACATAAGATAGAAAAAATTGTAAAAAAAAAAAAATAAGAGGACTTATCGTTATCCTGTAGAATCGTTGATGATGACTCCTTGGCTGTCTTGGAGGAAGAGACCAATGACAAAATGAAAATATCTAACTCCTCTTTAACAATAACAACTAATTTTTATTGTATTCTAAATGCTATGTGAGGACAGTTCAACTTTTCTATGAGGGAAAACTTTCTTAATATAATGAACCACAGTAGTTTCAGATCGGCAGACAGACGGGCGTCAGCCTTTTTGCCTAAGTTTCAGAATGCGACCAAGACACCTGCACAGGAAGAATCAGTATTTTATGCCGGTGGGCGCCAGGAATCCGAGTATTGTTGGTTTGTATCAGTGTTTTTTTTAACAATCACATCCGCTAGTAAGGAATGGAATCAATAAGTGCACGGCCGTTTCTCGGATACAATCAATAACGAAATTTATAATTATGATTCACGATTATCCGTAGAATTGGATGGCGTGATGTGTCGCCGATAACTTGTCTGGGGACTTCGTAATCTCGTTCTGATTTAATATCTTCAAGAAAACAGGCTCATCCATCTCATATATCCAATACTAATTTTACTAGTAATAATAACTTTTTTAGATAGTATTGAAAATACCTTTTACATTTTTATATTCAGGTTTGCCGCAAATAATTCAAGATATTTTTAGTGTGCCCGTGCCGTCAACTGAAAAGGATTGAGAAACACTGACCCACGTAGTTCAGGCTTTTGTTCCCCCCCCCTTATGAGTGGGAGGGGTCCCACTCTCTTGTTGGCGAGAACAGAATATTTACTTCTTTTCGAGCACGATTTTAGAATGTTCCGCGGGCCGAAGGTTGCCCATATATGACTTATATGGTCTGATTTTTCTGGACCGCTGAGCTGACCATACAACCGATACCGACTGTAATAGTAATAAGATATAGATGAGTTTTTTTTAAAAATAACAAAATGACCCGATTAAAAAAAAAAAAAATAATAAATAAAAATTTATCAGGAACCAAATTGAAATTTCTTAAAAAACTCGACTGAAAATTTGTATGTCCTTTGTTCACTTGCGTTACAAATTTTGCTTTTCAATTTTGACAATAAACCCTAAATTAATAGCCACATCAGAAAAAAAATGTTCATTGTCTTGTTCCCTATACAATTTTGAACAAACCATGTCAATTTGCTAATTTTCTGATCCGCAGTTTCTCGGAAAATCGTCTAAGAATAGAGCGAAAAACGCGAGTTTTCAATCCTGTGGCGTCTGTAACATTTTTTTAATATAGAGACAAAGCATTTCAATTGATAATAGCACATTAAGGAGAAGATATTAAGGGCTGTTTTAATAGGGTCATTTTACAACAGTTTTCGAATTGAGATTGATGAACCTCACCTACAATGATTTCGAATGTTTCAATGCTCACAAAAAAGAAACAAACACATTTCAGTATCAATCTTTATATAAATATTTGTATATATACAATTTTGTACAAATGGAATGAGTTTGTATTTGGCTACTGAATAAAATGAGTTTAAATAAATTCACTTTACAACACATGAGGATGTCTTAAGGAATATATTACATGTCCAAATATCCACACGTTGGAATACTTCCAAAGAAAACAAGCTACGAGTTAAGTATGAAATTCAACACAGCACACAAAAATATTAAACTTTAAATTAAAATGCACACAGGAATTTAATAGTTGACAAAAAAATTTAACAGGTAGAAAAATTCTTTGATATTACGAACTTAAAACTCTGCAATGAAGATTAATTTAGTATTTAATTGCTAAAAACATATAATTTTGTTTAGTACAAAATAAAAAGAAATCTTAACAGTTTAAATTAAAATTTTCATAAACTGAATTCCTTCTGGGGGAATCGGACATCCTTTAGACTTCTTTTACTAACAAAGTGTTCATAGGTTTTTACAAAACGCACTGCAAAAACCCAATTTCTATGTCACACAATATAAACTCTTAAAATTGATCTTCCAACCAACAATAACGGAAATAAATTAATAAAACTAGTTGCTGCATTCTTGACTGAGTTGCTGCTGAGAAACAGCAGCTGAAGATGAGGCAGCAACATAACGCAAAGACTGAATTCTTTAAAGGGAACAAATGACAAGACCAGAGACTGATATGCTGCTTTGTGTGTATCCCTCTTACCTTCAACTTTTATCTGCTAAGAATTTACCTAGTGTAAAAATAAAAGCAAAAAAGGGAAAAGGAAAAAAAGAAAATTATGCTTTAAGGATTTTTGAAGTCATTTTTGTTGATGAGACCAACCCTAATGCGTCGTCCAGGTGATGCAAGATTTAAACTGCTTTAATGATTGGTACAGATAGCAGATTTCCTATCAAAAATTCCCCATCATAGCAGTCTACTGAATACATCACTTGGTCACAGCAACAGTTTTAACACAAGTCCAAAATAAATAGATAAAATTTCAATTAGAAAGTGGAACATCTTGGTCTTGGGAAAAGATAACTTCCAAATGAATTCTCAAAGCCATCTCATTTCTTCACATGGAATTAGAGAAGCACTTTCAACAGCATTGCACTCCCTTGGAACTCTAGTATTTCAAAATAGGTGTTTTTAAGGCACACAGTCAATAGTAATAGAACCAACCATACCTTCTGTTCAGAGTTCATTGAATTCTTCCAATTATCTTCTGAATTTGTGCACAGGTAAGATACTGCTCCTTAACTGAAACCTTTCATTCATTCTATGAGGAAGCCCATATTTACCTAGCTACTCCATGAGTTACTTCAGATTAAATCTTCCACATCTTCATACATCCCAGAAAACAAGGTCTACTTCCATTCTGTTATTCCATTACCTATGCTTCACCAATTAGATCCTTCTTGAGTGAACATACTTTAACTTCAAACAGCAGCACGTACTTCATTTAGACGAACTTGAAAGATTTTCTGATGACAGCCTTCTGAATAAAAACCAATTTAAGCACCAAATCCAATAACTATCAATTATTATCACCACTTTAAAAGCTTCATTTCACTTAAATTGTTTCGTTTGTAACGGACTGATTTTGCAAACTGGCTAATTTCACCTAAACAGCATACTTCATACAGCAAGATCTCAACAGCTTCAGTTACGATTTTGTACCACCTATAGAGCGAAAACTGTTCTTGATATAGAAAATTGGCCAATTTCCCCCTTGGCCAGCATACTTCCTTTTGCAACATCTCACCAGGTTTAGCTTATCATCTAGAGTGAGAATGAATTCAACTTATGCAAAGTCCTACATTTAGAACTCAAGAGGCAATACAGCTTAAAATCTCGGCAAATACTCAGGCTTCCATCCAGAGGAAGATTGAAAGGTCACCTGCCACAGACCAACCAATCATGCACCACCTGGACCAACACAGCCAATTTTGGAAAGATGCTTGTGCCTAAGATGTATCCTTAGATGTTTGCCAAAGCCCCCATAGACTCCTTGCAGTTGATATTGCCAGCGTCCACGAAAACTAGGTTGGCCTTTGTTAAAAATGCCAAGCACTCCTCAGTAGAAGGAAAAGCTAAGGCACTTTGTATATGAGATACTGGTAAGTTTGGACGAAATCTATGAAAAACAGGACACAATAAAGATTAACACAAGAATATGACCGTCATTACCTCAGAGAAAGAAGAAAATGCAAGGATAAAATTAACACTTTTGAAAAACCTGCACAAGAAATACCACGTAAGAGATAGCTATAAGGACAGTTCCATATTTTCAATGCTCAAAATCTAATTTAAAAGAAATGTTATTGGACACACCTTTTAATTATGAGAGATTTCATAAATTTAGTTTATTTTGAATTAATTGGCCTGACACAGTTTAACAACAGATTCTCCTTTTCGTCCAGTTGATAACTTCAATTTTTTTTTATATCCTGATACAAATATTTATGTACTTACCTATTTTGATGAAATACATTTAAATAAATCAACAAATACACATAAAAACCTGAGAAACATGTTGTATTTAACATTTTTTCAAAAATCAGTGAATGACACCCTTATACTTTGCTTGATTTTAAAATAAAGTATTAGCTAGTTATGAAAAAATTAATCTAGCCTATCATGAATGAGGGGGGGGGGGGGGCTGGGGCAAGTGGGACTGTGGGTATATTAAAATACCCCCCCCCCCATTGTTTCTTTTTAAATTAAAATATTCTGTTAATTTTTTTAGAGACACATATTGAGATTATGGCAAATATTTTTTATTTTAGTATAAGCTGCTTATGAACTTTCTTCTAAAATCATTATTAACTGGCAAAAACTATCAATTCTAGTTCAGATTTGTAGAGGAACTTCTAAGGAACAGATCTACATGTGGCGGGGTAATTTGGGGGTATGGTTAGGCTTAATAGTGTTGTATGATAGGGATATTTTTTACCTGTGTTAACTTTAGTAAATGTCTAATGTACTACAACCATTAGATCTCAGTATTTTCTCTTATGACAAAAGCTTGGAAGGAAATTTTGAAACATTGGTTTAGAGAAAGCAGATTACAAAATGTTTCAAAAGCATAGTTTCCATTTCTCTTGATAAAGTTGTGTGAAAAAATGAAGTCGAAATATGCTGTAAATGGATTTAAAGGAGCTGGACTTTATACTCTGAACAAAAAGGCCACCCAACACCGTATTCTCATTACAGAAAAGAGAAACAACCAAGAGCATTGTATCTTTTGAAGCAACTTCTCTCGACTCATCTTTAAAAGATTTTGGAATGGTTGAATCTCTTCCCAATTCGAATTTGGCTGAATTTGACAATGAGCAACTCACCACGGGCAATGCCGCGATGGCTGTTATCCAATAGGCTACGAATTCCCTTTTAGTTTACTAAGCAAACCAACACCACGGGCAACTCAGTTATGGCTCTTATCCAATAGTATACACTAATTTTAGAGCTACCCTCACAAAACCAAACAGAAACGGAATTTAAAAAAAAAAAAAATCTATCATCTTTTTGTGTTGCCATTTTAAGGAAAATAATAATTAAATTCCAACAAATGAATTTAAAAATGTTCTAGATTAAATTTTAAAATTCGGCCGCCACACAAAAATTGCAAAAAATTCAGACTACATGTGTGCCAAATGTCATTACTGTAGTGCCAGTTTTGTCAGGACAGTATACACTCAAACATTTCCTTTTATAATAGATTGTGTCATGATCGGTAGAGGTGGGACTCAATCTTAATTTTTTTTTTTAAATTTTCGGTATCAGTAAAGACAAGAAAAGAACTGTCATGAGAAAAGCCACGCTGGCTTGTTAAGCCTTTCATATTCTACAATAAGACATGACATCTTATCATCAAGGGTATCTTTTACAAAACACAACTATAACTTTTGCTGTAACGATTTTAGAAATATTATGGCCAGAAGTTTGCTATGCGAGGAGTTGACATAGAATTATTTTAGTCAAGATATCACTAGGGATTACAACCACTGATCTCTTTAGACATGCACCTGAACCATTTGAGTTTGTTTCTTGAGAATTTTTTAAAACGAAGAGGTACCTTTGATGTGGTATGATAGAACCAAATAAGGCTGATAAACACATTCAGTTTAAATATATTGCTTGTACTATACATACACAAGTGTGAATCACAACTGCACTTGCAGTTTGCTTTTTAATCAGAACACGTTTTGCAACAAATTACCACATAGTAATACGTTATCAATAAAGCCTTCAGCAGGCTAGAATAAAGGAATATCGTACTGTTGGATAATAACACTTAAAATCTCATTTAAAACACATACTTACCTTCAAATTAAAAACTTTAAAAAAAAAATTAAAAAATGAAAATTATACGTACGACTTGATGAGGGTCTTAACAGCAGCTTTTCTAATTCTTTCTATAAACCAGTCAATAATAAAAGAACCCATCTTAGGAGCCGATAAATAAAGCTTAAAAAACCTAGAAAAATTATTACTAGAGCATGCGTAGGCTAGCCATATAGCATGAGATACCACCTCGTCACATTTTTCTTCAACAGTTAGATCTCCAAGAATATTTTTCAGTTCTAAAAAAAAATGTGCAATTTTATTATACAAGATGTAAAAATACATAGTGTAGATAAAAGCATCATCGATTACATTTATATTTAATCAAGCTATTTCAAGAAAATTTATAGTGGCTCTGGTAAGGCGCATTAGGAGAGTTCACTCCAAGAAAAGAACTAAACCTGCAATGGGAAAGGATTACCACAAGCAGAAGTATGTATGGTATAATCGCCAAGGCTTAATTTTAACCATTGTAATCAGTTAGTCAGTGTCATCTCTTCAAGTAAACTCACGGAAACTAAAGAAACGGAATCCACGCCAAAGTTGAAATTTGTGGAAGCGCATGGTTTACCTTTTAACCTACCGCCTAATTTAATGAATTGATTCCTTCAAAGCTCCACCACTTAAAAAATGCCAACTTACCAGAGCTGGAATATATCAATTTCAGAGTTTAAACATAAATTCAAGATCGTTGATTTTAAAATTAAATCAACACAACACATTGTAGGAATAGAAATGATAACTATTGATATGGAAATAAACCATGTGCATAATCCACTTATCAAGAAATGGATAAAATTTTTTTTTAAATTTTCCATGTCTTTTTTAAGTAGCAAGATTTTTTTGTATACTGAACACAAGTTAAAATAATTACTTTAAACACAATTTTACAATTTAAATGGACACAAGTTTTATAATGCAACAAAAGTAATTTCATGGTAAAATACTGCTCTGAAAAGAAGAAATACAGTAACCCCTCATTATATGGAGCTTCTTGGGCACAAGAGAAAGCATGATACATCAAGGGGAGTGGCATAGCACTAAGGCAGAGAAAAAAATTGCCTTTTCGAATAAAAGAACATAAAAACATTGCACTTTTTTTTACAATTATTTAATCCAACATCGATGGTAAAGCAATGTAAATTACCAAATATACTTAATTAATTTGAAAATAAAAATTTCTTAAGCACACTTCCAACACCAAATATTCTTACCAATTCATTTAAGCCTTCTTTATGGGGGTCGAGTTACATGCAGTCCGGTAAATGGGAACTTAAAACACTTAAATTGGGGAAAAGTAGTTCTGTACATAGGACTATAGTGCGAGAATTCCCACTACTGCAAACCCAAAATTTACGGGTACAACAAGTAAAAGAGGAGATAGAATATATGTAGAGGTACGACAAGGGTTTACAGTAACTTGAAGCAGAAAAATGTTGTAAATTGTTATGAAAAACAAAAAAGTTTTGTACCAATTGTTTGATAAAATCTATAACAGTTAATAAATTTTTCACAGAATTCCAATAAAAGATACTGGATCAAGTATGACAAAAGTTATAAAATGTAAGGACTTAAACTACTACAATACCTATTTCATTTTCAGTATACATTGCATAAAGTATGTGGTATCCAGTAAACTCTAACCTATTCCCCTCATTGACTTCTTGATATAATACTTTAAGCTGGGATTGGCACTGGTTGAATTCTGTATGGTCTCCCTATAACAATATTCAGGTCATGTCATCAGATGAGTATGTTTTGTACAGAAAATTTTAACTACAATTGTGAATTTTCTTACCTTTTCTAGAGCTATTCGTGCATGTGTTTCATAAACCTGCACTGTAAAACTGTTACGAACACACTGAACCTAAATGAGGGAAAGAAAAACAAGTTTTAAAACGTCATAAATATAGAAAAGAAATTATGCATCAAAAGATGAAAGTTTGATACTTTGCTTATTTCAAAAATGCAACTCTAAATACGCTCAAGAATGGAAGACGTAGGTACCACAATTTATTTCCACAAAACAATAAAATTTACTCTAGACTCCCCTCGAGCATACAACTGCCTATTTTTTCATAATATTCTAAAATAATTCCAACTCAGAAAAAGCCCTCAGTCAATTTCAACAAATGGAAAGACCAATTCAGATTGCACTCTTCATGGCTGATTATTTTCCCACCAGCTATGTTAATGTATCCCATAAAGTAACAGTGAGCATTCATCACAGCAAAATTTTTAATAGCACATTAACTCTGGCAAGCCAAACTAACAAGCATTCCTCACATAACAATCTACATACATAATGACCTCTCCAGTGAGGGGGAATCCCTTTCCTTAAGTAGTTTTCACACACTGGAAAAACCAGAGCTATTGCTGGTCAAGGATGCAATGCAATCAAATAGAGGTATCCACACACAACCCAATCCGGTTGTAGATAACGGAAAAATGAAGCAGGCATTTACAGGGTTCCCACTCTTTTTTTTCTAACTAAAAATAAGGACTTTCTAAGCACTTTGTAAGACAAAATAAGGACTTACATAAAACATTATAGAAGCCGTATTATACAAAGTAATATCCGACTTTCGACCAAATGGGGATGCTCTTACAGATTAGATAATCTTATAAGAACAGTAGTATGTAAAAAATTTAATATTCAAGTCTATTTTCTAAAAATTATACACAAATAAAGCCACACAAAAATTAGATTTTTCAAAAAAAGCAGTCTGATTTTTACAAAATTCAGCAGTTAATATGTGGGCATTTACGTGTGCACGTATCTATACTATTATAAAAGGAAGTGTTTATCTGTCTGTATGTTTCCTGCCCGCAAAGTCCTGACAAATCTGTGGCACTTACAGTAATGAAATTTGGCACACAGGTAGTCCGAATTTTTTCCAATTTTACAGTTGAGGCGAAATTTAAATCTAGAACATTTTAAAATGAACTAAATAGTTTTTTTCACCATTCTTCATTCTACTACAGTAAATCAGAGGAATAAAGAAACATCAAAATGTAGACTTCTTGCCCTCACGTGTCCGCTTGATGTCAGCCTTTGGAACCATGGCAAGTTTTTTTCATCTCCAAGGAGAGAACACATTCAAATGACCTTCGTTTGTTTCGAGATTCATTCATAAATTATAATTAGTGGCAAACTATAAATTTACTAAAAGTATGTAAAAGGATTGCAAGTTGCATACGTCAGAGTCAAATTTGACTGGATCGATAACCGAACGAGTTTCTAAGAAAATATTTTCCCGTGAACCAAAACAGATCATAAGAGTTATGCACAAAAAAAACTTTGATAAATTTATAAAAAGGTTAAAAAAATAAAATGCAACCTTATTGAATAGACATTCAACTAGTTGCCACAGTCCCAGCCTAAGACATTCGGTGTATTTCCACATAATTTTGAACCACGGTCAGATGACGAGACATCTGAGCTGGTGCCCTACTCTCCAAACTTTCACACCAACCCAACGTGAGGACTTTCGGCCACAACAGATTTAAAGTGCACCAGCCGCTTCTACATGATATGCTTACAAACATCATTTTAATGAAACAAAATTAATTTGAAAATAATCAACTTAGCTGACAATGGAAACAGATTGCGCATGGCATAACAAAAGAAAGTGAAGTTCAAGCACATTCGGCCATTGAATATTTGTCACCCGGATACAAATAGAAAAAAATTATAAAGCATAGAAAAATTACTTTTGTTTTCGGTCAGCAACCAAATACGATAAGAGTCCGAAATTTTTAGTTTTCAAACTACTTTTCCTGATTATTGAAATTTCCCGACTATTCTCGGTTTTCCAGCACTAAGATTTACGTTTTTGTGATCTTTTCCTCCAATGTTTTTTTTAAACGAGTGGGTTGGTTTTCTTTTGGAACTGATAACTGATTGCTTCAAATTTTCAAAGCAGAATCACCCCCGAAAATCTTCAATTATTTTTAATATTTTCTGGGATAGTTGTTACAGAATCAAAAGCATAAAAAAAAAGCTAGATTAAAAAAAAAATTACCTTAGATAGCAGTATTAATTAAAATAAATTATTTTTATATTGTTTTCGATTCACCTACAAACTTAAAAAATACATTTCCCCATAGTTATAATAAATTTTTAAAACATTGCACCCTCAGGTAACTGAATAAAATAAAATAGAGTAACATTGGATGATTGTATTCTAGTTTCCTCTATCAGGACAACTACACTCTGTAACAAAAAAATCGACGCACCAAGAAAGAATCATCGAATTGCTTTGAAATTTCGTATGGAAAAATGTTTTGACCAAATACGCAAATTACTAAAATTTGGTGTCCAATGAATGAATAGTGCGATCTCCAGCGCACCCAGCAGATGTATATAAGGAGTTGTTCTTGAACTGTTAAAAATTTCTGCTGCATTGCTATTTAGGATACCTTTCAACGACTGAGAAAATGCCT
Organism: Metellina segmentata; assembly: GCA_947359465.1. Lineage (NCBI taxonomy): Eukaryota > Metazoa > Arthropoda > Arachnida > Araneae > Tetragnathidae > Metellina > Metellina segmentata. Next base: position 109,015,906 of record OX375881.1, on the reverse strand, counting down.
CGCCGCAGGATTCCAGCTCATTACGAGCAACTTTCAGAGCTTGAAAGAGGTCGTATCATTGGATTGAAAGAGGCAGGTTGGGCAAATCGGAGAATCGCTCGTCATGTGAGTCGAAGCGATTAGAAGATGCTGGCAAGAGTGGGTGGACAATGGCAGATTTCAGCGTCATGATGGTAGCGGTCGACGTAAGGCCACAACAGATCGTGAGGACAGAGTGATTGTCAGATCAGCTGTCACAGCGCCTGATTCATCACTATCCACCATCAGTCGTGCGACCCCCACACAAGTGTCCACCATGACCATTCACAGACGGCTGAGAGAGCGAAATCTACGCTCGCACCGACCGTTACGCCACCTGCCACTCACGCCTGCACACTGTCGAGCCAGATTACAGTGGTGCTTGGCTCGACCAGGCTGGAATGATGCGGACTGGTCTTAGCGTATAGTCTTTAGCGACAAATCACGCTTCAAACTGTGTCCTGACGATCATCGAAAATGTGTCTGGAGACGGCCAGGCAGCGTGCCAATCCTGCTTTCATTATTCCACGCCACACGGGCCCTCAACAAGGAGTTATGGTCCGGGGTGCCATTTCCCTTGATAGCCGGACCCCTTTGGTCATCATTAGAGGTACACTTACTGCACAGCGGCACGTTGACGACATTCTGAGACCTGTTTTGCTACCGTTCCTTTCGCAGTCCCCTGGGCTTATTTTTCAGCAAGACAATGCCAGACCACATAAGGCACGTGTTGCTATGAACTGTCTTCAAGCTTGTCAAACACTTCCTTGGCCAGCCAGATAACCAGATCTCTCTCCCATCGAGCATGTCTGGGATATGATGGGAAGGCGACTGCATCCGGTAGGGAATGTTGATGACGTAGTCCGACAATTGGAGCAAATTTGGCAAGAAATACCGCAGTAGACAATTCGTTAGCTTTATTGGTCTAAGCCACGCCGTGTGGCAGCTTGCATCCAGGCTAGAGGTGGGTCAACACCTTATTGAGCTCATTAATGTAACTCTGAAATAAATCATTCAATTGTTCTGAAATTTTAATCATTTTCGATTCTGTACATAATTTTTCTATCCACCAATTTTTGTCTCCATCGGACAACTCTTTCTTGGTGCGTCGATTTTTTTTGTTATAGAGTGTATTTTGTGCATTGCGAAAGCCACTCGTTAGACGAAAAAGACCGATTTTCATGGGTTTTCAAGTTTTTAAAGTGTATTATGAGCTCTTCAAGAGTCGATCGGCGATTTGTATATCGCTTATCAAGGGTTGCCATTCTAGCAAGCCAGTTCCTGAATTATCATTAAAACCGTACTTGTAAGCAGTTTTATCGCCGATCAGCTGCTAAAAAGAGGTCGGAAATATTGTGAAAAAATATAGTCATTTGAAAACTGAATTTTGTTTTTAAAGGAAAATAAGCACTTTCTAAGGACTATTGATGCAAAATAAGCACTTCTAAGGGCCCTTAGAAATGGAAGGTTAAAATAAGCACTTAGAAGCACCCGTGGGAACCCTGATTTAACTCCACAAATCGGTTGGTTAGATTTTACAGAACAAAGGCCATATTTTGGCAAGCTCTGACAAAGTCAAGTAAATTAACAGCTTTAACCCACAGAAAACCAAACATTACAACTCAAAAAAATTAGGAACTGGAAATATTTTATATCATGTTCTATCAGTGATTTATGTGCTCTGCTGATCATGCTATTTCTTAACAGAACTTAATTTCTGGATGGTCCCTAAACAGACAGTACCAGATACAATGTGATTAAATAAAAGAAACCAGGGCGTCTACTCAATTTTGGAAACTTAATTTCATGACCTGTTATTAATGAATTTCATGACCATAACTTTTAAATATGCACATTTTCTAAGAATTGGAAACATTTTTAAATAATCATTTATGAACCTAATATTTATAAAAATATTATTTTTCGTATATCTGGCCTTTCACTGACAAATATTCAGTGCTTGTGTGTGTGTGCATGTCCAAAGCTATCAATTTATTTCACCTTTTAAACACATACAATAAAATTGAAATAGTCATGCACTAAGTAACGGAAATGTATAGATTACTACTTAAAAAAACCCACAAATTAATCAATGCACTTTTTCTATATTTTAATCAAACAAAACCTGTCCTACATGCCACTACAGATCTGATCTAATCTAATGACCTATCACGAAAAAAAAAACAAAAAAAAAACCGAATAATACAACAACCTATGTTGATTCTAGTCAAAAAGGTTTATAGATTTTCTTTAAACCTTGGATTTTTAAAAATCATGGAGATGTTTTTTGATAATGTCTGCTTTAATGCAAGTACATAATGATTTTTTGCAACAAACTACTCCAATGCTAGTGTGATACGATTAAATTTAATGGCATTTCCTAGCATTATTCAAGGAGATAAGCAAAACACTTCCTTGACAAGAGTTATGCAATGGTAATTTATTAAGCATTTTTAAATATAATGTAATTAAAAATTTCTACCATCAGAGCAAAAAGCAAATAAAAGGGATTCTTTCACACCTTTGCAAATTGCTGCAAGACCAAAACCAACATTTAACTAACATGAAGTTGCCATTTCATGAAGTTGATTTTTGTTTTCTGTTAGTTGACTAGCACTTTTGATAGATTGTACAACATCTTTTAACATGAAACGACTAGCTATACACTGCATTATTGCATAACATTATGCATACAAAAAAGGCAAAAGTGGTTGTTCACTAAAATTTTCTGAAAAAGGTTCAATTTCTAAGGCAACTGGTTGTAAGAACATTAGTTTTGAAAGTAAAAGTTTATCTTTCAAAAATCTTTGTACGACATGAAAATTACTTGAAGCAGGTAACTTTGATTTAAATGCTTCAACATACTTTTTAACATATGGAATTACTTTTATGGCTCTTTTAATAATTTTACGATTTTCTATCCACCTTATTGAGCGTAATAACTTAAGGGGAAACTAAGTTGAACCAGAATGGGACATATAATCTGCTCTTCGAGTAGGAAACTTTCAACAGAAAATACAGGCAACGTAAAAAAATTACTCAAGTCTCATCCAACTTTTTTCAAGGGCAGTCTTGTACAATTCATGGACATTATGGAAACATATACCAACACTGATCAATTTTTCCTCTTCTGAATCCTGCTTAGGCTTCATATTAAAGACTGAAAATCATTCAAGAATTTCAGGTTTAAATTAGGGTTACCAATTGAATGTTGGTAGTATTTTCTTTACAGATAAACACAATCCTGACATAATATGGGTAAATGCACTTAGTATATCAACACCAAAGGAGTGGCACCAAAACGTAAAAGTGAGATATTGCGTTTTAATCTGATGTGGTGTGTATAGTTGAATCCCAATAATAGATTATTATGTCCATTTGGCCCTTCTGTGCTACATTATTAAAACTTTCGTTTTATGACAGTAAAAATAACATTGTTAAGATCTTGGAAAAAAAAAAAAAAAAACCAACTAGATTAAAAAAAAAATTGCAACATTTGGGTTGCCACTCAGATATCAGTATTAATTAAAATAAATTATCTTTATATTGTTTTCGATACACCTACAAACTTAAAAGTACACTTGCCCATAATCATAATTATTTCTTAAAACACTAACTGAATAAAACAAAATTAATTAATATTTGATGATTGTATTCCAGTTACCTCTATTGGCAACTATTTTTTGCATTGTGAGAGCCACTCACAAGTCAAAAACAGACCGATTTTCAGGTTTATAAAGTGTATTAAGTGCTCATTAAAAGTCGATCGGCGATTTGCATATTGCGTATGAAGGTTTGCTATTCAAGCAAGCCAGTTCCCGAATCATTACCAAAACCGTACTTGTAAGCAGTTTTATCGCCGATCAGCTGCTAAAAAGAGGTTGGAAATATTGTAAAAAAATATTGTCATTTGAAAGATAAATTTTGTTTTCAAAGGAAACTAAGCACTTTCTAAGGACTATTGATGAAAAATAAGCACTTCTAAGGGCCCTTAGAAATGGAAGGTCAAAATAAGCACCCGTGGGAACCCTGATTTGGTATCACACAAATAGTGTTTTAAAAAAAAAGAAAACAAAAAAAATTATTCACCAAGATGCTAATTTCGCGATTTTTCATGACATTTTCTGAATTTATGACTGGTAGACACCCTTGATACCATACATAACCTGTAGCGGCTGCCAACCAGGCAAATAGGGTCAGCTTTGAACCAAACACATCCGACTCCTAAATGTTCTTGTAACATGTTTAGTTAGTGCAGAACACATCGCTTAACCTGTACCTGCCATTTCCTGTTGTGATTTCTAAGCATTACCAAGTACTGAATAATCCCCTAAAATAAACTTAAGTTGGAATTTCCTTTATTCCTTTTTATTCAGAATAAATAGACAATTTAGATCTTCACTTAACGACCTACTCCCAGGAACTGAACTCAGCTGTTATGATTTATTTTGGGGGTGATTCCGAAGAGTGCCAGCACTGCGACTAATAGTCTATTGTACTGAACTCTGCTGTTAAATGAATACCTATACATTTATAAAGAAATTTGTAATCAACATGAAAATTATAATAAATACCAGACAAATTATTAATAATTTTTATATTTGTACAACTTGCAGTACCTGCAATTCATTGCCTGCATGGTTCCCACTCTTTTGTGGGGAAAAAATTCAAGTACTTTTCCAGGACTTTTCATGGCCCATTTGAAGTTTTTCGAGGACAATCATAAAGAGGCAGAAATTCGCTCTGTAAACCCCCATTTTAGTAGAAAACATATTTCTAGTCAATATTCAAGCATGTTATAGGAAAGAAAAAATTTAAAAAAAGAAAAAGTAAAGTAGCTAAGTTATACTTATGTTCTATATGTTCGAACTGACACAGAATCCCACTGACCTTGAGGAAAGAAAATAAACACATGTCTTTTGATGAACAAGTGTACTTGGCGTATTCTTCTCAACTGGAATAAAACCACGCTTTCTAAGTGCGCTGCTTTCTAAGCCCAATTCCATGCTTGAGAAAATTCCAGATTAAAATTTTTCAAAATAAATTCAAGGACTTTCAAGTACTTTGCATTAAATTCAAGTACTTTCTGGGGCACTTGAAAACGAAATTCAAGCACTTTTCAAGGCCCGTGGGAACCCTGTTCTGTGACAGCATTCATGGTAAGAAACAATACAACCTAATGCAACTGCACTGGACTGTCACAAATCAAATAGAACGTTAAAGGGAAAAATAAAAGAACCCATCAAAGGAAAACTTGGCGTATCGCTATACTCAAATCAAACAGAATGTTAACGACTACACACTATCTCATTCCCAAAAAGAAAATCCGTTAAAAACTGTGAAAAAAACTTCAAACCCATGAAATAAAAAATTAATTATGTGACATATCAAATAGAACACTTCCAATTCACACTTCATTAAGAAAATGATAGGAAACAATAACATTCGATCAATGAAGTCCAAAGCCAAAACAAATATAGATTCCGCAATTCAAATTGAACAGAACGTTTTCAAATTACAATATGTTAAGAAAATGAAAGGGGAAAAAACAGAAGTACCTGTGTACCAAATTTCACAACAAAGTTGTATAGATTCGTCTGGACACCTCCACCTCACAAATAATTCCTTTGTAGATTCAGATGTAGTAGATTTTTTAAGGGCATTGTAATGACAAACTACCTAATTGACAACTGCAATGTAAAAGTAAAATTACTCATGCTAACACGTCGATTTTTAAAACTTCACTTACCACAAGATCTTGTCTTATGGACTTCAGTTGTTCACATGCAAAATGATAATCTTGCTTTTCAACCCAATGCCTTTTAACCATATCCAATGATCTCATCAATACTTCTTCAGGGCGAACACTAGATGGATCCACAGCCTAAATACAATAGTTTAGTTAGTCTAAACTTCCTGAAATGAGGACAAACATTTTTGCTGTGATCCGAGTAAAAATTACTTACACCAGTCAAACGCAAAAAAGGTTTTTCCATGTCTGTACATGTGCCAATGACAGCATCAGAATTCCATTCAATGTCATCACCAATCTCGTCAATTACCTAAAACAAGCAAAAATTGAATGAAACAGGTTCTAAATTGCGAACAACTTATCAATGAGGTTAAGAAATTTTATTCCTTGAATAAAAAAAAAGAGATTTAAAAGAAAATTATGCAAGGTGGTATCACTTACAAAAGGATTGGTGATCGTAAAGACAAGATTGTTTGCTTTCGGACTCTTTGCACTTTTATTTTCAAAACGCGCTGCACGTTTCAACAGGCGCTCATCAGTAGAAAAAGCAGGATCAACAGAGAAGGGTCTAAAAATCAAAATAAAACCCAAATACTTTTAAAGACAGAAAATATAAATATATACTATCACTGTAGATGATATTAACATAAAAACACACGTTTTATTAAATTTCCTTTTCTTTTTTTTGTTCTTAACACTGTTAGGAGTATTCTTGGGAGTCCGCATCTCAGATGGTCCAATGACACTAGAACTTAGAATTTTCTTAGAGCCTCTACTATCTCCACTGGATTCAGATGAACTAAATGAGAAAATAAATCCCTCAGGAAATTTATGATGGGAATAAACAATACAAGTTCTAAGAAAACGTTTAGATCATAATTTTATACAAGATAGTCACAAGTCTGAAAAAATACCTTGAATAGTGTCTCCTTCTCAATACTTTTCTGGATGAAGGAGGGCTTCTGGATCTTGATCTGGACCGAGAAAGAGATCTTGAATGTGACCTAAAGACAAGTTTAAATAGAATAAACATTTTGCACTGAATGCATAAGTTGCTTGTTCATTCAACATTCTAAGAGTGAAATACATTTAAAACGCAATTACTAATAACCATTAAATTGTGAGGAGAAAGGCTCATGGTCATTTTAGTACATCTGTGCTCAATATTCAAAATAATGTTAGTGAACAAGAAAATTTTATAGTGAGATTAATCCTAAATTTTTTAATTGACCCTTCCAAAGTATGAAAGTTCCAAAGTCCAGGTTTGATAATGTAAATAAAAATGGCTTCCCATTATTTAATTCAAATTTATTTTTTAAATTGATTTTAGTTTTTACACATAGGACATTATGCATAGAATCTCATCAAAATATTCAGACATTTCTAATTTTGGGAATGACTATTAATGCTCTAAAAATCATTCTTACTATTAAATTTTTTTACTCTAAATTAAAACCATTACTTTAACTAATACACATCTCTAATGTTTGTGCACTCAATGCAAGGACCTGACATTCTTAAAAACTATTTACTATCAAAAAGATTTATAGTTCCAGATATATTTTTATTTTTTAAGAACCCAATTATGAAATGGGTGTCATTTGGAAAATTCCTTTCTAAACACAGGAACATTTTTTTCCATCCGAAAGACCAGAAAAACAAGTGGCTTTCCAAAAGTGTTGTCAGATATGCATTTATAGTGCAACGAGAATAATTATAAAATCAAGTCTCCAGTCGTTCCTCCATACATTCCACACAATGTTTCGGACAGCTTGACGGTAATTGTTAATTTTTTAGTTAACGTTGCACTAGAGCAACACAACGGGCTATTGACGATGGTCCGGGATCAGTCCCTTAAGGTAAAGATCTGAGGACAACACCTCGTAATTTTGAACCACTGTCAGATGAAGCAACACCTGAGCTGGCACCCCACTCTCCAAACTTCCACGCCAACCCAACATGAGGACTTTCGGCCACGACAGATTTAAGGTGCACCAGCCGCCTCTATACCATACGTTTACAAACGGCCAGGCCCGGATTCGAACCAGGAACCTTCGGATCTAGAGGCTAACACCTTAACCACTATACCGACAGCTTGACGGAGATCATCGTACAGAACGCAAGGATGGTAGCAATCTTTGCTGGATTATCAGCTCACTCGTAGCCTGCAATCCCGACGTTTCCAGGTATCCAACGAAAAAACATCAAAGCTACGATGATGGATGGTTTATCAAGTAAGAGGATGTTGAGAGGAGTCTGATGTTAAACACATCAGGACAATTTTTGAATCAGTATAGACAATTTGCCATTTCTGAGGTAAGAAATGCTTTACAATTTCATAGATTTGCAATTTGAAAATAAAATTTAATAATTACCTTGATCTAGAATATCCATGGGCCTTGTTTCGATTCTGAAAGTTGTGCTTGGAATTGTTGAAAGAATTATTTGGTTTCTTTCCCTGGTTCCTCAGTAGTTCTGGCATCTTTTTCATGATTACAGGCGACTTATCACTGATTTGCTTAGTTAATGATTGCTCTAGTTCCAATCGATCACTATGTGTGCTGTATGAAACAAATTTAGGACTGCAAATAAGTAAATATTAAAGGAAATTTTTTTTGAACAGTTCAAATTAAATTACAATTCAGTTTTAAAGGCTTTTAGCAAAATATACCAACCTTAGGTTAGCAGAAATAAGATGATCAATTTTCAGTACTGATGTGTTGTATTTCAGTATAATGATTATATTTAAACTTAGTTAATATACAATTGAGTCTTAAAAGACATAGCAGATAAAAAGATCACAAAAATATTGTACTTAATCAAGAAAATTTACAATCTTTGACATATTTCAATAACAAAAGATTCAGTAAATACTAGATTCATCGACATAAACTCTAGTTTCAATCATACATACTTAGACAAGATACCTAGCTTCTGATCATAATTAATAATAGGGGGGAGGGGGGGAATGTAGATGCAAAACTCCAATTTGATGGTTTTCAGATATTTGTAGTAATTTTCAGAATGTGTTAAATTTTTTTCTTTTATAAATATACAAATAGAACATAATTGTATTTGTTGCTAGAGACAGTTCTTTTTGTGGGTCAGGTGTGACCACTTCTCGCTAACCCCCAGTGATTGCTACATATTCTCATTTGGTTTGCAAAATCTGCTGATTTCTCGATAGCAAAGGTTTTAAGTTCGCATTGGGAAAAAATATGAAAGTTACAATTTAGAAATTACTCAAGTAAGAAAATCATATTTTTAAGTATCGATCTAATGTGAAATTTTCAGCAGATTTCAAATCCGTTGAACTACTTAACTCCAGTTAAAACTTTATTTCTTTTTTCGTCAGCTGAAATTGTTCCTCCTCAAACTCAAACGTAAAAATTAAATTTAGAATATGTCATCTCTTTATGCTGATGCCATTCTAAAGAAAACAATAATATAAAATGCCATTAACTTAATTTAAAAATGTTCTAAATGTGGGCTTGCACAAAAATTCTGAATACCTGTGTGCCAAATCTCATTACCGTACATAGATTTGTCAGGACAATGCGTGTAGAGATTCAACTGTTATCTCTAATATTATAAAAGGAAGTGTTTGTCTGTCTGTTTCGCGGCCGCAAAATCCGGACGATATATGACACTTACATCAATGAGATTTGGCACACAGGTAGTCCAATTTTTTTTGCAATTTTTGGGTCACAGCAAAATTTTAAAATTCAATCTAGAAGATTTTAAATGAATTTAATAGTTTTATTTTCTACCTGGTTCTTTATACAAAATACAAGGTACATATAAGGTAAAAAACATATAACTGGGATTGTTAAGTTCCCCCCCCCCATAAAATCGGAATTGCTAAAGATAGATTGAAAATTTCAATGGATTTGAAATCTGCGTAAAATTTCACTTAAGATTGGTACCTAAAAAATATGACCTTCTTTAAATAAATTATTTCTAAATTGAATATATTGTAGCGAAACTTATTCACTTCGTCTGAAAATCGTGGCTCAGTCGGGTATTGCACCTTACTGCAAATTGGAAGGTACGGAGTTCCAATCCCACTAGAGGCAAGTGGCCTAAAAGTAGATTTCATTTTAAAGTTCCCTTTCTGTTTGTTTCTCACTTCTTCAGTAATATACTTATGTTAATATACTTATGTTAATTTCTAGAACTTTCGAATTCTCGAATGTTCGATTCATTTTTCGGAAAAGGTATAAAAGGAGATGTATCACTCAGTTCAAGAATAATAAAGTCTCGAGTTGAGATCAGCAATCTTTGTCCTCGCTTGCCTTTTGCAAATCTACACGACAATATCTTCAACCGATTTGAAATCTGCGTAAAATTTTACACCAGATTAATACTTTACATCACAACGCTGGGCTAGCCACGCAGTCTAATATAATTTAAATGTTCTTCCACTACTCTAAGCTTTTCCCATGGAAGCAAATCTTAAGTAAATAAACAGTAGCATCAATAGAAATTTTATTAAACCCACTTTTCCTGATAAATATATTCCATATCTGCCTTAAATACTTAAAATGGAGAACATGGAAAATTGTCTGCTGACTAAAATATTAAGTCATCGAAAAAGAGGAAAGTTACGAAAATCAAAATTAAATATTGGCTCCCGTAATGAAGAAAAATACCCAATTGCATAAAGGTTAGAAGGAATGACAATTTGGCAAATTAAACGCATTTGAAATGCAAAACAATTTATTGGAAGTAAGATCAGCAACACAAGAAATCTTGCATTATATTGTTTTAATTTTGGAGGCATAAAATGTATATATTAACGCATGGATTCATTGTAAGTGGATTTAAATAAGGTAAAAAAATGCAAGTAGCAACACTGCATCAATAGATATGGATTCAACTGTAGCACAGAGGCTATGTAAAGGTATGCTAGTAAGTGTATTACATCTATGTAAGATACAAAGAGAATCAAATCAATAACTGCAAGCATCTAAGCAATATACCTGGGTAAAGGTTCATTGTCCCAATCTTTAGTCTTCAAAGTACCATCACTATTTGCTTTCAGAAGTTTTCCTTTCAATATTAATTCTACTTGATCCTTATCAAGGTCAGTTTTACATTTATCAAAACATCTTGAAACATAATTTCTGAAATTTAAGAGCAAAGCAAGTTGTTAAAAGTAGTTCATAACCAATATGGCAGTACAGATTATTAAATGACCATAATTCTTATATTTGGGAGAGTTAGCTATTTTTGATACAGCAAGTAGTTTATTTTAGTAACAAAATCCCCCACCGAACAGTGCTTTGATATGTTCAAAACAGTAAACAATTAATGTAATAAAATTAGATTAAAATATAAAAACACATTCCATATATTAATGTTATGGTTTTGATAGAAAGGTTATTTACACTACCACTATATAATGCCAATATAAAATTAATTTAATTATCATTTGGAAAAGGACTAATTAAATCCCTGATTCTTACTTAAGTGAAGGTGGCCAAGTGTCGGCAGACATTGTTGATACCCTACAACAGAAAAAGGGTATATTGTACATCAGATGACTTTAAGATAACTATCAAATTATTTGGCAAACAAGAAAAAAAATCACTATACCTATAAATTAAATAAATTATGCTAAAAATTACAATGGACAACTTTTGTAATTATTTTTCTTTAAGAGTAATTTAATTTCTATAAAACCTTTAAATCTGAAAACTAATTTTAGGAAAATTGTAAAAGGTTCTAGAATTTAAAAATTTCCTTAGAATTTATAATTTTTGTACTAAAAGCATTGAATTAGATATTCAGCAAGTGCAGACATCAATACTTACGACTTTTGGGCAGCCATATTTTGCTGGTTTTCATTTTTGTTTTGATTTGAGGAGTTTACATTAACACCTCTGAAGTTATTCAGTCTTTCCTGCATAGCTTCTCGAGCAGCTTGAAAAGCATTTTTCTTATTCTTTTTCTTGGGGAGATTAAACTTGACACCCCCACTGCCCGGTGCTTCTGAAATGCAAGAAAACAAACATGAAGCAAAATACTTTTGATCAAAATATTTGCATTTATTCATACAAGACAAACAATCCGAGCGATTCTATGAATTGTAACAAAACAGAATCAAGACGAGGTCATGAACTTACGGGTCATTTACAAAAAAAAATCTTGAAAGATTCTCTTAAAATGGTAAGAACCTTTAAATATGTTAGAAACAGGAATACAAATACAGTAAAACATCAATAAGTTGTCATTCAAGGGATTAATAATTTTTTTGCTACTCAAGCGAAGTAACTACAGAATGTATTCAAGATGTATTATGGCAAAGATAATGTAAATTTTAAATTCCGTACATGGTATTCACAATTTAAATTAATGGGCGTATTAAGTAAATCATAAAGCTAACTAATACAGTACAAAGTCCCAAACACTGAATCCTCCGGAGCTCGTCCATTCCTGATTATTTGAATTCTTTGTCAAAAAAACCCTACTCTAACCCCCCCCCACATGAATTTAGAGTTTTAAACAGTAAAATAGCAGATATATAAATCAGAATAATTCTTCTGTGTGGTATTTACCATGAACATGTCCGTTATTTCATCAAGTAGGTCCAGGTTTAACTCCTTGTTCTTTAAAATATGTCGGAAAGGTATATAAAAGTGAGAAAAGAACAGGGGAAAAAACCCGCCGGATATTGGACATCCGAATTTGAGACTTAGTACTGAACCAAATACTTGTCTAACTGTAACAGAAACTAACATTTGTACAGAAAACACTGCAACATTGTTATAAATGTAGTTATTTGTCATAACTAGAACTACACACTACACTTTACATTTCATTTACAATTTCAAATAAATGCAATAAATAATCAAGGTAAAAGTTCTCATTTTAGCTTAACGTGGCATTAGATTTCACAATGAGAAAACAAGTCTTTAACTACAATGCTCTCAATGAGATTGAAGAAAATATATAACTCTTATGGAGGTTTTACTGTAGTTATTTGTTATGCCAATAAAAGCGATTTGGAGTGTATAATGCAACTTCCTTCAAAGAGTATTCCACCAACAAATTCCAAACACAAACCACCAACAAATTCCAAACACAAAACTAAAGAAAAGTTGGCATCAGCAATAACTTACGAGAAGTTATGTTTGTGAAAAAAGCAGTGGTAGGAGGTGAAGGGGGTGGTGGAGGAGGGGGCTGAGATAGTGCAGAATCCCGCATATTCCCAGAAGATTCTCTGTTGTTAGAATTGGACAATTTGGGCCCTGCCATTGTAGTGGAAGGTAAGGACGCAGGGATTTGAGGTGCAGGTGCCATTGTAAAGTAAGGGTTGTTGTTCATCATGTAATTGAAGTTCTGTAAAAAAAAAGTATTTTAAAAAACACAAAAGGTTAACAAAGCTACTACTAATAAAATACCCATAGCAAGATATAAATTTTAATAAGTGTATACCATTGACAAAGTAAGACAGCACAAAATGAATTAATTACAAACTTCAAATTATCAATAAATTTCAGCTCATACATCAATCTTAAAATTTCTAACATGTACATTACAAAATCTAAAAAAGTAGTTTTGCCATACACAAGGACATTTGATATACAGTGAAACCCTGATTAAACAATTTCCAGCATATAATGTCAATGGTCCCAAATAATTTCCTATACTTTAAATGTTAAAGAACCCAGTACTTAATGTTAACACTTAAGAAATATTTTATGCATTTAATGTTTTTCAGCAGGGAGAATGAGTTCCACCTCCACCCAACCTGACAGGAGCATGTTGAAAATTCGCATTACCTGAAGTATTGATCTGGTGTAAAATTTTCCGCAGATTTCACTTCTAATGAAATTTACACTCCATCAAAGATAGAAACTTGGATTAAAGAATAAAAATAGAAATAAAAGCCAGTCAAAATGTTTTACTTGTTTTGATGGAATTGTCTGTGCTCAGGAAATGAAAGGAAAAAATAAAGTTAGAATAAGCGACCTCTTAGCAGTTGCCATTCTAAGAAAAACAAATATCTACTATTATAAAACGAAGTTACGAGTATGCGTGTGTCCTCTCTGTTCGTCGTGTCCTGACGAATCTATGGCACTTACAATAATGAAATTTGGCACACAGGTAGTCAAAACTTTTTGCAATTTTATAGTCCAGCCCAAATTTTAAAATTTAATCTAGAACATTTTAAAATAAATTTAATGAGATATTTAATTGTTATTGTATTCCTCCGAAGGGCAAGTCTTCAATCGGTAGACTAAATTCATATTTACAGTGCATATAAAGCCAGCTGATTACTGTGGAGATATCCTTTATAAAAATGTATTGTTTTTTTGAAAGAATATTAACTTTTAGTTAAGGTTAACTTTTAGTTTGGATTATCATAATCTATAATATAAGTTTCTTTTAATTTACTTTTCACTCTACATTGTTGGAACTGGATCATGGTTGTGCAATACTTTACTTTTGTTTCTTTTTTAGAGTACGATAGTTTGGATCATTTGGATAATTTTGACCTTTTATGGAATGTTTCATTTCTGCAATCTTTTGTTTGTTTCTGTAGAGTACTTTGGTTTTCATAAAGTTAATTCTTTTATCATTTTGGTTTGGACGTCTTATGGAGTAAAGAGATATTTAATCTCAATTTTAAATTTAATGTAGAATTTTTAAAAATTAATTTATAATTATATTTTTGTATTATTTGGTTTCCTAAATATGTCTTCAAATGGTTTTTACTGCACTCCTGCCAATCTTGGATTTGGATCATTTATACAAACTAAGAACATTTCTATGTAGTTCCACGCTCACAGGATGATAATGTGCTCTTTGAATTTCAACGTTTTACTGAGAAGCAAAGACCTGTTCCATCAACTTATTGTTGACATGTATTCCAAAATTGAATCGAAAAGGACGTTGTACATACAACTGAATCAGAGGACTCTGTAATTTTATTGCTTGTTTCTGTGTCTTTTGGAAAGTTGAGCATCAGGCGTCATTCAGAAGGGGAATTATTTCCCCTCCTGAATGACGCTCAAATGGCATACCTGCCATATAGGAAACTAATCTGGACAAGTTCCAATGCAAGACGAAATAACACAATATGTACTAGGTTGACATTTAATTTTTTAGAGAAAAAATGAATTTTTTAAATTGCACACTAAAAATTGTTTTCTCCAAGTAGAATTTAAGGACTAAAGCACCTGAAAAAGTGACGTGTTATAAGCCCTGAAATTTGTTTTCCACTCGCACATATGGGACAAACTTATTCATTGAACTTAATTGTTTCTAAAGTAACATTTAACATCAACAAACATTGCTAATTTTAAAAATTTAGATAAGCAGAAAATAATTTACTTAATAGTCAAGAAAATAAAAAAATTACCTTTAATTTTGGTCTATTAATCTATTTAATTTAACCGGTGCTGGTACTCTCTGGAGTCACCCATTTACAAGTCATAAACACCGGTGGTTGGCAAGCGTTCACAATGGACACACCTAACCCCACAAAGTACAGCACGGGTAACACCGTGCTAGCCACCCAGTGGCTAGTAATAAATTTTAAAATGTTCTAGATTAAATTTTTAAATTCAGGTTTCACACAAAATTAGGACTACATGTGTGCTAAATTTCACACATGTAAGTCCTATAGATTCTTCTGGACACTGCACACAGACAATTCGTTTTGTAATAGTAGACCGTGACAAAAAAAATCTTGCAAAATGGACAATAGCGGAATTCTTCCAGTGTTCAGCAAACAGATGCAGTACTCATTTTGGAAATTCCCCTGTTGAATAAACTCATCCATTGACAGGTTTCCTTTATGGACAATGTAGAGTTGTAGCAGAAGTTGGCATTTGTACACAATAAAAATATGGCTTCAAAAAAAAAAGCAGGGGGGGGGGGGGATTTTCCTTCCTGGGGGGGGGGAAACCCCGGATATAATCAGCAAAGCCATAATTTTTGGAATTCATTGTTCCACTCTACAAACAATTTTACAACAATCAGATGTTGTGGAAAGAAATTACAAAAAGATATTAAAACTAGCTAAAAAAGTGAAATCGCCTTTTGAGGAATTGGGAAATGTCCTTTTCCAATGGTCCAACAAAATTTGTGCAGCAAGCATTCCAAGTGAATGGCCCCGTTTTGAAAAAAGTAATAGAAATCACTTCTTAACAAGGAATTCAAAGATTTACAGCTTCAAACGGTTGGATAGATTGCTTTATGAGGCACAACTTATAGTAGAAGTCTACTGACTCAGATGGGACTGAAAAGTTAACACCATTAAATTATAGGAAAAAAAAATAAAGGTGCCTGAAGAATTTTCGTACAGAACATGACTCAAACAAAAAAATCTTGGATGACAAGAACAATTTTTAAAATTTATCTTATCGCTTAGTCGCTTTGACAATTTGATTTCCTCAGTGTGGGAGAGAGTAAGGGGGAAATGTATTTCAAGTTCCTTTGTAAAGGGCAGGTTTCTGGAGACATGATGAATTTGAAAGCAAGGAGAGAAAATGAATATTCTAATGAAAGGGATGAGTTTTTCACTACTTCAGATATAGAGTTAGTATTATCTAGCTTGAGATACGAACGTTGTGACATCAGATTCCGAATCTAAGTGATTTGATACTAAGAATTGAATAGTTCAAGCGAAGAAAGAGATAAAAAACTTATAAAAAGTCATCTGTGGAGAATGATGCTAATACTTTAGCTAGTAAATGCAAATCAAAACAGATTTCTTCAAACAATAAGATAATAAATTTAGGAAGAAATTAAAGATATATTACTTAAATTAGTCTTTATTTCATGCACTAAGTTTTGTTTTGCTCCGACCCCGATTAAATATTTTCCTGCATGTTATTATTTCCTGTGGTCCCTTGAAATACGTTAAATCGGAATTTCACTGTACTGTTTTTCTAAAAATATCCCAATATAATAAAAGAAAAGTCCAGTTAAGCTTGTTTTGGCTAAAGTATATAAGTTGCAATGAAGCTGAACAGTAGTATGAAATGTTAATTAACTTGCTGTCTAAAAATAAAGCACAAAATAAAATGCATTCTCTTTAAAACGTTGTGATTCATACATAATCTGCAACATAAATACACGAACCAAAAACATTCAAAACATTTATTTTTTATTTAAAATTATTAAAGGAAACTTACATAATTGTAGTAACCATATGCAGGTGGATAACCAGTAAATCTAAAACACAAAAAAGGTTTTACTGTTTACTTACAAAAGAAACATTTTTTTTTTCCACATGAAAGTCCGTTTAGCTTTATAAATATTAATAGTTACTAACGAAAAGCAGGGAAATTTATCATAAAACTTATTACAATTCCCTTTTTTTATTACATTCTGGAGAGTATGTAGTACCTCACTTATTTATCTTTATGTCCAGATTTTCTAAATCACATGTTAAGATCAAATGAATCCAAACAGTGCGAGAACTAGACAAAGAACATCACTTATGCTTGGCATTTGTGGCACTTACCCAATTCCAAAACCATTAACCCAAAAGCATCTGGAAACTACACTGATGAATGCACATCTTAGTCTAATAAATTTAAATTTGTAGGGACAATAAATGAATTAAAATAATAAATATTTGATTTAAATTTAAATCTCGATTTTTCACACTCTGATTTTAACTAATATTGCACAAACAGCTCATCTTCAATGGTTAATATGACAGAAAAGACAGCAATTTGGGGCTAGGATTTAACCATAATTTCCAATGGAAAAAGAAAAACTTAAGCAATTTAAAACCTCTAAAATTTAATACATTGAGTGAAGCAGATTTAATAACACTAAAATGCTAAGGTTTTTACTAATACTTACCCTGGATATGTTGCATACATCTGTTGGTTTTGCCATGGGTAACTAAATTCACCTATACTAGCATTCTGATCTTGTGACGAAGTTGAAGCAGCATCTGATGCATTTTCCTTGTTTTGTGGTCTGACAGCTTGCAAAGCAGCATTAGCCTTTTCCCATTCTTTAGGAATTGGCATTGACGGTTTATTGGGCATAGGTGCCATAGGAAAAGGTGGCCTTAAATAAAATAAAGAGTTTAAACTTAGTCATCCATACAATAAACTAAAGTTCATCCAAAATTTCTGTTATTAAAGTTCAATAAAACAGTTGTGGAAGAATTTTAAAACGGAAAATGGTATAATGGCAGAAGGTGTAAAACATTAATTGGCAAATGAAGACATATTTGTTAGACGTAGAGTGAAAAAATAGAATTTCAGCTATTATTGGACCCAAGAAAATTAAAATGTTGACAGTAATTTGCATTGTTTAATAGTCTTAATCGTTGATTGACGAAATTGATGTGAACTTCAAATGGAATTTTAATGAGTAAAATGTTGCAAAAAGAATATAAATTTACCATGTCTGTTGCACTTAAATTGTACAGTTTAATTAAAAATATTCATTTCATTTGAAAGACATTTGTAAATATTTTAAAATATGTCTGTCTTGTGTAAAGCACACAAGTACTTAAAAGTTCACTTTGATCGATATAAATATAAGCTAATCTATGGAAAATAGATCCCCCCATTCATTTGAGAATGCATAAAGGTAGTAAGCTCCCTTTTAATTATTGAAATGTTTTTAAAGCATCCAAGAATAACCAAAGACTACGACAACTTCTAATGCACATGATCTTGACTCGCAGGATCTATGCTTATTAACAGACAAGTAATAAAAATAGAATAATGTTCCACAGAACTGAACTATAACCGCGATATTCACAAGTCTCGAGTTAACTCGAGAATCAGTTGATCCGCGAGCAAGAGTTAACTCGAGGATTAGCAAGAACGGTATTCTCAAACAGCGTGTTAAGTGATCCGGGATTGAAATGAGACGCTCGCTGTGATTGACTAACGATCACATGGTATTGTTTACATTGGTTACGACGCCCGAATCTGCATTCATACTGATCAAGCACGTACTTCGCCATAGAATTGATTCCAAATTGTGAATAAATAAGACTCATACAGCATTTTAATATGGGTTTGGGAAAAGAAATGCAAAGGTATTTAATTTCAAATTGGATTTTTATGGAAACCTAAATATTGCAATAAAGAATTGTACACAATGTCTTAACAGATGTATGTAATCCGATTATCCATGTACTTGTCAGTATGGGTGTGTGTTGGTGGTGTGAAAAGTGACTTGCATTGTCAATTTTCTTTCATTCGAAATAAATCAACCGAATAATTTTTATTCTACGACGAATTTCTATCTGCCATGGTCGTTTTCTAGCGTTCACTCTCTCTGGCTTATAGGACAGAAGTGGCGCCATCTATCTTTTCGTTAAGTCGCTTGTTTAAAATTTACGCAGCTACCTTTATTTTCATTTTTCTTTTGAATTTCAATAAAATTGTTTTAAATTTTCCATTTAAGCAATATTATGATGAGGACATTAGCTGCTATGTAGCAGGTGTTCCATAATGATACGGCGAATCCAGTGACCAATCGTCGGCAGAATACTATACTTTAGCATAGAATGAAATGTGTCATCCATTTTGTTTTGAAGAATATCCTTCGAAAAAAGATAGTACTGCGCATGCGTAACTCTTACTCGCAAGTTAACTCGCCGATTTCGGAGGATCAAAATGTAACACTGAACCGGCAGTTTAAACCACATATCAGGACTTGTAAATACGTTTTTTCGATAACTCGCGGATTATCGTTGATTCTAGAGTTAACTCGGACTTGTGAATACGGCCGTAAGAATACAAGAATCATTCCACAAGATGTCTAGTTCATTTCTAATTAAGACCACATAAATCATTTAGCAATAATGTTTTCAAAAGCATCTGTACCTAATCTTTGTAACAAAATTTCTGTCAAATTAATTTAAAAATTAGATAAGGATCCTAAAATATACATATTCTTACCATTGAGCCATCTTAGCTTTTTTGAACCTGCAAAGAAAGAATATTGTTTGAAATAAAATGACTAGTGTAAAATAGTTTTCACAGAAATCAACTCTAGCTTTATTAGCATAAATTTGTGAAAATAGTAGCAAAACAATTATCCACATCAAGCATATTTTAGTATAGTTTCAAGTAGGAAACATTTGGTTTAAAATAGGAGACTTAGCTTTTATTGATCAGAAGTCAATTGAGTTTTTGAGATGATTTTGCTTAAAGATAGGGTACAGCTACACTCTACGTTTAGGAGTGATGGCAACGGCTTGGCGATTTTTTTTGGCACACTTATAGTAGCGAGTTCCAATAAATTAAGGCAACCCATCTTTCGTTACAGTTGTTGTGGTTTTCATGGCAACCTCGGCAAACAGAAACTTTAAATTTTCATTTTGAACACTGTAGAAAGTTTTTCCAAGAGCAGTTTTATTTCATTGATTCGTTTCGAAATTTTTTTCTTTCCTCACATTGGTTACTTCGTTTTTAAAATATCCTTTGATTGCACTGGTCCTTTTAAATCGTTTTCTGTGATAACATTGGTCCATTTATTTTACTATAATAGTTTTCACGAAAGGATTCTGACGTTATTAGGTTGTAGTATTTCTTGCTTGTTTTCTTTTGTAAATCTTTTTCTTTTTCAACATGCCCACTGTATTTAGTGTAATTGATAAGTTTCAGGGTATTCTTACCCAACATTGGTAGCTTAGTTTCCCTGCTGGTTCACAAATGTGTTTTGATATGTTCTTAAACTTACTACTTTTTATGAAAGTTTTAAAAAGTGTGTTGTAAAAAGAAAAAAATTAGTGACAGAAAAAGAGTTAGAAAATAATTATTTCCTTGGCAATTTTAGAAGTGCGCCAAAAAATCGCCAAGGCCATTGCCAATAAACGTAGAGTGTAGCTGTTCAGTTTCTTTTTCTCTGCCATATTGTGTCAAGCTAGGTGACTAGGAGTACTATCTTTGGAACAGCTACACTCTACGTTTATGAGCGATAGCAACAGCCTTGGCAATTTTTTGACGCACTTCAAAAGTCGCCAAGGAAATAATTATTTTCTAACTCTTTTTCTGTCACAAATTTTTTTCTTTGTACAACACACTTTAAAAAAAAATTCAGAACGTTTTAAAAAGTATATTTTTTAAAAACTTTCATAAAAAGTAGTAAGTTTAAGAACAATCAAAACACATTTGTGAACCAGTAGGGAAACTAAGCTACCAATGTTGGGTAAGAATACCCTGAAACTTATCAATTACACTAAATACAGTGGGCATGTTGAAAAAGATTTACAAAAGAAAACAAGCAAGAAATACTACAACCTAATAACGTCAGAATCCTTTCGTAAAAACATAATGAAAACGAAAATGGTCAAAAACAACTCTTAATCCCCTTTAAAGAGGAAAACTGTTAAGGTGATAAGTTTCAAGACAACTCTGAGCTAAATAGATTCAACCCTTGCTATTCGTAAACATTCTCATCCATTTGGGTCTTATCACGTCAGACTAATAAAAATAACCGTCTCCGTAATAAGTAAACAAAACATATTACGGTAGTCCTGAATTATGAAATTCTTACATATAAGAACATTTAACACGCTATTAAAAGCTATTGTCAGACGAGTTCGAGATCTAGTACATGAATAAAACCCATGATTCGGATTTTATTTACTACTTGTAAACATATCGAATTACCAAAAATAATGAAATCGCACACAATAACTATTAATAGAATAAAAGCTTGAACAGATATGGAAAGAAAAGGAACTTCAAAATTTCTAAAGTCAAATTTCCCCAAAAGACTAAGTTTATGGACGCTTTCAGTTAAAATGCAAAGAAAATATAAATATTTGCGCACATTTTAGAGATAAACAGAGGATACAGCAAATGAAAACAAAAACATGTTTGTAAAGATAATCATTCTCCTTGCACAAAATTTTGCAAAACTGAAACATTTTAATGAATTTCTGCAAATAAAGCATTAGTAAAAATAAAAATACCAAATATAAATTCTAATATTTAAAATGGCGACGACAGAGGTTTAAGTTCGAATAATGAAAATAAAATGACTGAAACTTACAAAAATTGATTTTATGATCAGTTTTCCCGCTAAATAACGATTAGCGTTCTCTATTTTAAACCATAAAATAGTTAACGAATGCTCTCAAACAATATTTAAGACTAAGTACAATTTATCCACGTTACATTTGTGCAGACAATCTAGACTGAGAATAAGAGAACAAGGATAATTCTTTTCACTTCTTCAAGACGTCATCTCATATACAATTTTATTTGTTCGCCATAAAGAAATTTTGATTAAAATCGAATTAATTTCCCCGTTAAGTTCATTGAAAATTAAGGTATTTAATTTCTTATTTGGAGTAAAAACAGTTTTTTTAAAAATAAATTTGTACACATAACTCTATTAAAATTAATATCGGATGCAGAAAGACAGTAAGCAAGTCTACTCAACTCCACATTACATTGAAAAAAATTTCTGTATGTTTTGATGATGGTTCAAGAACTTCAAAATAGTTTAGAAAAATAGCTTTCATCATTGTCGATTTACATGTTTTACCACATAAAATTTTTCATGTAGATAACAATTTTTCATTGATGCATCTGACAAATTATGGTAAGAGACTTGTCTATTCATTACGCTATGTTTATGAAGGTAGTGCATTTTATTCAAGTTCTGTTAAAATTATGTGTGTTGTTTGATGAATTCCCAGTTCTATTTACATTTTAAAAATGATATATTCCATAAGATTTTCTGAAATTACATGAAAATCAAAGCATAATGTGCGTTTTCTGATTTCGAAACTAAATTTTGATGTCTGCTATCTCAGATCAACATCTGCTGGGGCAAGATCACATTTTATGTTGTACTAATATTTTCTGTAGAGATATGTTGTGTGAATTTTATAAAATACAAACTGATGTTGAGTTGAATACTATTTTGAATTTATTTACAGGGCTATAAAATCCCCACCTTCGAATTGTTGTATTTGTTTTACTGCCATTGGATTGATAAATGCATTAATATCTCCCACTATGGAAATTGAAGTCATTGAACCCCAGGTGAAGTATTTAGATTTTTAAATGCAGATATAAATGCAAGGTTTCATTTTCATCTTGTGAATTGTGTAGTTATGCTGTTGACACATCAATAATTCATGCTTCCTAACTCTTATCTTTGCAGTGTATTGTCTATATGTTAAAAGTTATTCATGTAGACTGGAAATTTGTGATCATCAATACATTAGTATTGGTTAAACTTCAACTTATAAGTTTGAAATTAACTTACAGTAAAACATGGTTTGTAGACCAAACAACGATTTTTTTTTCTTTTTAAAAAGGCATAATTATTTAATTAATTTAATTTTATGACTTAAACTGTCAGTATACCTATGCTGATACATCCATATCTTTGATGAAAAAGAAATTTCTTTCGAGAGACTTATAATTATAAGAATTTAAAAAAAAAACATTTGTTTTCTTAATTATATTTGATGTGACGTTTCTTTGTTTTGTGACTTAATTCTCCAAAATTTAAATATTTTTAAAGTTGGATCTTGTAATGTTAAGAATACAAATGTCTTTTGATTCTTTTTTAGTAAGGATTCAAAATATTCACCGAAAAGTTATTAAAAAAAATACTTAAAACTAAATTTTATCTTTGATAAATGCAAATCAATATTTTAAATAATTGTTTTCAACATATCAGCAAGAAAGATCGATTTTATTTAAAAAAATCTTGAAATTGAATGTAATGTTTATGTCTTTCAAAATAAAATTTTTATTTGAATTAAATTTTCTGTCATGTATTATTTGGCTGCTGATATTTGAACATTGCAAGTAGTACTTTTACTTCATGTTCAAGAAATGTGAAAAAAATCATTAGTTTGTGGCTTGAGTTTGCAAATATAGGATCAATAAAAAATGTCTTAGGTGCAGAAACCACACGAGTCATTTACTCTTATTTAGTTTCCGTACCCATTTTTCTTAAATAAAAAAAAAAAGGTCCCATTTGCAGTGGCGGTCTTAAGGCCCAGGGCCTCTGCATTAAAGTTGTACTTAGGGCCTACACTTATTTAATTATTACTATTTTTTTAAATAGAATGCAAAGGTCTTGTATGGTATTTTAGTATGGCACAGTATTTTTTCAAAACCCATTCGTTTCATTTAAAAAAATACAAATGTCACTATCACATAACAGGTGTAATTTTTTTCTTTCCTCTTTCGAAACCTATTTTCATACTGTTATTAGTTAGAAGTTCAGAACAGTATGTTAGTGATATGAAACAGGTGATTGCCCAAAACACAGAAAAAGAAAAGTAATATGCCAGCATATAGAAGAAAATAAAATTGAAAACCAGTCGCATATTAATATTTCTAGTTACACCACCACGTCTGACTTTTGCGTCCACAAATAATTTAATGACATTAATCAAGTAAAGACCATCACATACATCTTTTTCAATAGTAATCACAGCATCGGATGTAAGACAAACTTCTCCCATTGTTGACTGTAAATATGATTTTAGTTTTCAAAGTGCGCTGAATGATTGTTCGGCACTTGGTACATTTATCAGTAACGTTAAGAATAACTGAAAAAGCATCTCGAGTTCACTGTAGGAATCTACAATGGAATTGTAAATAACTTAAGACCGAGCTATCCATGCGCTCTTCATTCACTTTATCACCATCACTAAAATACGAAATTTTTAATATCAATTGTGTTACAAGTTTAGAAGTGAAATGTTCAGGAAACGTTTTTATGAGGTTATCACCATGAATATGAATATTCTCATTCGATAACTTTGATACCTTTTTTGGATGCGAGAATCCAAATGTCTCACAGACAGTTTAAAGTCTTCTAACCTTTTTATAAGTTCTGACATCATTTAATCAAGGCTATTGTAGAACACTTCAGATTTATAATGAGACACTGCATCAGAAGTAACATCACTGCAGAGTTCACCATCTAACTTTTTTTTATCCTATGATCACGTACAACCTTAAAATTAGTCTTTTTAATCCAAACCCTTAAGTACCCACTAGAACTTTTAGAACACCTTTTTGAAATTTAAATAAACTCTTCCTCTGTTCTCAGAATTTTCAAATTTAGCACAGAGCTTTTCTTGCAACTTTCTCAAAACTTTTCAACGCCAAGAAAGAGATTACTAGTCTTAGCTTGTAAAACTCGGGAACACACATCTACTATACAGAGTGTCCCGGAACTTCATGTAAAAACTTGGAGGGGAGGTAGAGAACATCATTAGGAACGATAATTACATAGGAAAGCATGGGTGAAAACGTCACCCTCACATGATAAAGGGACACAATAAGGCCACAACACATAATGTAGTGTAAAACACTTTATTACACAACAAAAGAGTACAATGTATGACTTACAAGCATCACATGAGGTGTTCGAAATTGCGCCCATCGGCATGGATACATGCACGACATGGATTGGCGAACATTTTCGAAGATACTTGTCGTTTCGCTGATCGTAGCAGCAGCTATGAAGATTCGTGCCACCAGGTTCATTTCAGAATTTACGGGCATGTCATACACAATGCTATTCATGGCACCTCATATAAAATAATAATCAAGAGGAGATATATCAGGTGATCTGGGAGACCAAGCGACGGGACTGCCACGCCCAATCCAATTAATTCCAATTGTCTGGTCTAAATGGTCACATACACACCTTGCATAATGAGATGGTGCCCCATCATGTTGAAACCACATTCTGTGCCAAACTTGTGCGGGGAAATCGTCAATCATTTCCAGAAGTACCTCTTGAAGAAAAGACAAGATTTTTGCGAGCGTCCAGTCGAGGCGGTAAGATGTATGGCCTGACTAAACTGTCCTCCATGATACCTGCCCACACATTAACAGTGAAGCTTTGTTGTGCGGCTCATGGTCGGGTTCCGTGTGGGTTGAATAAGGCCCACATGTGCGTATTAAACATCCCTTCACGTGAATAGGTTGCTTCATCACTGAACATAACAGAACTGGAAAATTGCGTGTCGGACACACTTTGGTGTAGAAACCACTGTGCCAACGCGACATGTCGAGTGGATCATCCGGCTGCAATAGCTGAACTCTCTGAAAATGAAAGGGACGAAAGGCTTCTCTCTGCAGTATGCAATGGACAGTTGATTGAGATGTTCTGGTGGCAGCGGCAAGCGCCCGTACACTGGTACCAGGGTGGTTTTGGTCCACAGCATGCAACAGACCCTCTTTAAATATGGTTGTTTATGCTGTTCGCTGCTGCCTAGTATCCTACATCGTGGCTGTTAAGGATTCATTTTCCGCAAGGTTCTGATGTACCTGAGCGAACATTTGATGATTTGGTTGGCGGCTCGTTGAATATCGTTCCCGATACAACTGAACAGCAGCGCATCCGTTTCTGTCGGCTAGGCCGTAGATGAAGTGGATGTCTGTCAACACGGCGTTTTGTGAAATTATTCTTGATGATTGCACGCAGTCGCCGTCTACAATGCGGAAGCTTTACGTGCTGATCTTGAGAGCTAGCATGCAGCGCCACCTATCGATTTCCGTCCATACTTTCCTTTGTAATTATTGTTCCTAACGATATTCTCGACCTCCCCTCCAAGTTTGTACACGAAGTTCCGGGACACCCTGTAGATAACACTTTATGCCACAAAGTGAGTGTTATAAAAAATGTCCAATCTAGTTTTTCCTGCAGATTGACTGCATCACTAAATCCAGAACTAGTATGCTTTTCCGGTCTATTAACTCAGCCATACAATCAATGATAATACCAAAATATCTTAGAACAGCATTGACGGCTAACAAATGAGTCGCCTATCTTGTTGATAGACTTTAAAATTGAACTTCTTTTCTTAGTTTTTCTGAGACTGTTTGTAGTATCAGTATTGTCAGGTTCATAATCATCATCTGATTCACAGTCGAAAATAAACTCGTTGGATTTAGTGTCTACATCTGATTGCACATCTCTGAAAAATGCCAAAAGTACTTGTATTAATTGGACTAGATTTTTCGGCCATCGAGTGCAATTAATCCCAATATCAATTGGATGCACTGAAAAATGCGTATGTCTTTCCTGACCATAAAAATTCCAAATTTCAATTGGTGTATCCACGTTCTGTTGTTGCTTTTTGGTTTACAGTGACATACACTTGTGTGGTGAGGTGGCAGTGAACGTAAGGAAGGTTTTTAATGTGGCTTGTACGCCACCTGATGCTCCACTCATTACATTGACACTGCCGTATGCTTGTTCACATAAAAACATTTTTACTGATTCAATTTCTGCAAGCAATTGAGAAATCAGTTATTAAACCTAACCTATAACTTTTATGCACAGCTCTCTTGAATTAGACAATTTCCCTTAATCTTGGCTTTTCCCACTTGAAGTAGAAGTCAAATGGAATATGAATCAACCACTCAATCCATATGTTTCTCTAATTTTAAGCAGTTGATTTGAAGATATAAATTTATTTAGTAATTTATACATGTATTTAAAATGGTTAAGAAACCTCAGTGAGGAATATTTCCACTCTATTGTGGTGGCTTGCACTTTCGAGATAAACAGATCTCTGTACCAAGAACCTTACCATAACTGAACAATCAAGGATGAGCAGCCATTGGTGAGCAAACATCTCAATAAACCTTATCAACTGCAGCAAGCTATTAATTCCAACTATTACCAAGCAGATTTGAGTCGATCAATAAATCTGCTAAAATTATTATCTACTGTTATCAATAGTGTTCTTATTTGATAAAAATGCATATTCACCGGCAGTGCAGAAGCTTACTGTAATCCATTGATGGAATAACTGAAAACATTCAACAGTGTCTACAGATTATAGAGGCTACCTGCATCTGCAGTCTCCTCCACGAATGAGGAATGCCATGAACCATTGGCGCTGCTGCTGTCTGTTATGAAAGGGTAGCTTGCCACACTATGTCCATCTATGACGCCTAATGTTTGCTTCCATGACCATGGAAATCAAATCTTATTTCACATTGACAACCTTATCATATGCATTGTCTCAAGGATCTACAGTGGATCTACAACTGCATATCTACAGTGGCCTTCAATGTGTCATTGCTGAGGAGTTACTCCTTTATTTAAAAAAGATAGATAAGTTTAACCCCTTCTGGGTATAAGGGATTAAAATCTTGTAATTTAATTCTCTGGAACCAATTCAAATCAATGCAATAGTACTGTGAAATTGGCTATTTTCTATGGCAAAGTTGAACCCTCAAAGTCACATTCCTGAGTGCAAGTCAAATTGATTTCTGTGTGTTTGGCAACAGACCCAAAATATTTTGGAGAACGAGATGTAGGGTTGTTTAGGAGATAGTTCAATTATTCCGTCTCCTGCTTGCCTGGGAAGATTTTTTTCTGGGTTGTACTTGAATTGAATTTCTGAGCTGTGTTCAGGCATGCCACTTGGGGGTTAATTACATAGACTAAGCAAAACAGATCAAGATGAAACACATATTACTCAGATCTTTAAACTTCTCTGACTCTTACAAGATGCCCCCCCCCCCTCCGAGGCTGAAGAGATAGTCAACCCGCCTTCCACACCTAATGAGCTTTGCACATTTTTGAAAGTTTCAAATGAAGTGACACGAAACTACTGTCAATTTTCCCTTTCTTGCAGACTAACAAACTATAATTCGATAACTTATTTAGAAACCTTGATTCATGTAGGGAAATTCATGTTAAAAGTAACTACTCATCAATCAATTGTAAAGAGGTTGATTGTTTGAAAATTTAATATCATCAGTCAGTTTGAATTTACTTATGATATCATTCAAAGTTGAAACTTTTTCAAATTGCTGGTTACCAAGAATCAGCCACTTAACCTTTTGACTATGGCTAGAGATATCATTGATTTGACTTTCTTTCCCAGAGTTCACACAGTGACAGGACAGGGCTTCGTACAAAAAGGCTGATTTTCTCGAGGGCCAGTCGCTGACAGCTCGCAAATTGTGATCAATGTCAACAGTCACTTAACACTCGAATGTCCACCATTGTGATTGCCCTTCAACGTTTGCTGGTGTCATTTCAACATTAGTAAATAAATTGATAAAATATTAGCAATAACTAAATATTACTAATACTAATATTCAGTTGAGTTAACTTTTAAGATTATTTCATGAAGTTTACATAGAATATGACCTTATATATATCAGAAAAATGCAGCAAAACAAAATATTAATATTATAAAATAGAAATAAAATAATAACATTATTAAAGATAAGAGACAAAATCTTAATTTTTTCTTGATAATAATTGTTGATCGATTGTTATGTTCTCATCAGACAATGTATCTATCCCAAACTTCCGAAATCATAGCAAATTTGTTGGTTTGAATTCTTTAAGAATGTGTGGATTTAAAATCAAATCTTAAAAATCTAAGGATTTCTTCGAATCTATTTCGACCCATTGTCTCTTTACAGAAGTTTATGTCCCAATAGTCAGATCATAGGGACTGCAGTTCAATATTCTTGGCACCGCCTACTCCTCCGCAAGCATATAATAACGCAAGAAAAGCACATAGTTCATCAACAGCTACAGACCATCTAATATCGTTCAAAACTCTTCTAGCTTCAACATTTGTGTATTTCCTTATGTGTTCTAATATGAAACTGTCGAAGAAAAGTAAAGCCAAACTTGTGAAGTATTCATTGACGTTTTGTTTCGCAAAATTAGTTGGACCACTACTTTGACGTAAAGCATTTCTAGACGTAAATCTGCCTGTGACGTTGCCATTATGCGGTATCCATTCTGTGCCATGCCTAGCGACATATATATCCAGATTAGTTGGAATATTATCAGTTTCATCTGCACTTTCTTCAGATTCTTCGCACTCCTTTTCCCCCTTCCATCTGATTTATTTACAGCAAGTTCTCGCAACGAATTAGTAATTTCTTCAAGACTTTGACCTTTCTTATGAGTCATCGTTTTCGTGTTGGCAGTACACAAGGTTCAAAAATTGAATCTGTTTATTTTATGAACAGATAAACAGATGTAAACAGCGAAACACTTAGACCCAATCACACAAGTATAATTTATTTGTTTCTGCTATGAACATAACATTGAGTTCAAGATCAAACAGATATTCAATAAGAATTTGTTTGGTTTGTTACTAATGTTTGCTACTCAATGATCTCTATTTAGAATGATAATTTCGCTTGGTGTCAAAACAACACCAGCAGACATTCTAGGTAAATTTAGCTGTAAAAGTTTTATAAATTAATCTTGACTAGACCAACAAAATTTCTACAGTGTATTCATCTAAGAAAATAATTAAAAGTCACATAAAATTTTCAAATTCAATACTCAAATGCAGAAAGGAGAATAAAATAAACAGGCTCTGGTATCGCATCGACATGGATGGACTAGTGTTCTAGTTAAAAGGGGGGCAAAAGAGGAAAATCTCACTACAACTGTTGTAATGGCCGCATAGTCTAAAGGTTAATCAAATTTGTCTGAACTGAAGTTATTTTACTAAGCAGTTGGCACTTTATAGTTTAACAATCATTCAGAGAAAAAAAAGATGTTCTTTTTACAATAGAACTCTTTATAATAAAAAAAAGTTTGTAGAAAATATAGTGTTAGAAGTATTATAAAGACTAGTGAAAAAATTACCAAGTTGTAACTAGTTGTTTTGATCTATTGAAACTGCTTAGAAAGCAGTATGGTTTTTCTCAGCATCTTAAGTCTCACTGTCTTCAATATTGGTTTATTGTTGGTTTTCTATTGAAATCCAACTACTAATTTTTCTTGATAATGCTTCAATTTTTGACAATTTCTCCTGTGTTTTGTACTTAGTTTGTTACAATTCTTAAAACTCTAATAAATTTAATTGTAATGTAATATGAATCTGAAATATGTAATCTTTACCTAACCTAACCATGTAACTGTAATATATTTTACAGAGGGCGCCTCTTAACTTCCCTGTGGAGCTGAATGGAGCACCACCAGAAGTTGCAGAGGTTGTCCAGGCTATTAAAAAGGTATGTGCAATATGTCAGTGTTGCTTGATAATTGTAATTATCTCTTTTCATAGCACCTTTTTATTTAGTAATTTTGCATTTATATTTTTAATTACAATTTTATTAAACATTGCATTTTTAATCACCCATAACATTGCTTCTCCTACTTATTTATTATTTCACTGTGATGGAAATATGAAAATGTTAATTGTCTCTTTATTCATGTTTCCTTATTAGGTTGCAGAACGAGTCTTGTATCATTGGGATGAGTTCCCAATTGTGTTGCCCCCTCCCCTTACAGTCATCACTACAGAAAATGATGGAAACAAAAAAGTAAATAAATTTTTCTCTTGAAACTAATATGCTCATTAATGCAGTATTAGTTGTGTGTTATATCATGGTGGGAAAAAATATTTACAAATTGTGCATCAATAAATTTAATCTCTCTAACACTGTAACATACCTGCCAATATAAGCATTTAATTAAGATTAATTAAATAATAATGTGAGCTTATGAATATTTTTTTTATTAGATTTTGATTTCCTAGTCTCTTTGAAATTAAAGCTTGGCAAACAAAATGAGTTCATTGAAAATTTGTCTCTGAAGTTTTTATAAAATATGCAGATTGTCCTATGTAAAAGTGGAAACACTAAAAATCCTGTTGACAGTTGCTTGATTCTAGAAGCATGAAGTTTTTTACGGAACCTTTTGGGTACATGTTTGGACTTGTAATAAATCCTAAGCTGCACATTTTAGTTTTGTTCTGGGTTTTAATTGTATTTCTGTTGAAACATCCTTGTTGCAATCTTTCATCCACAAAGCAGCACCAATTTAGTAAAATTGGGGTAGGGTGCAATTTAGTTCCCTAACACTTCATGTATACATATGGCATAATATTATTTTGTTGAAACCATCATTTTACTACTTATGTTTGTATTTTTGTTCTATCATTCTCTCACTTTTTTGGGTAACAACCTGGCCTCAACATAAAAATATTGGGGCCTAAAGGGTCCCCTTGGACTCTACATCTGTGGATTTGTTTTTCTACCTAACCAGAGATGCTAACTACTGTGGATTCTCCGTAGTTTCTACAGAATCAATGATTTTTTCTACGGAAAAATTCAATTTGATTTATTTTTCACAACACATCAATTAGTTTACTCATTTCTGTATTTTTTCATTATTATTATATTTTTTTGGTAAATGGGAGAAAGTGCTTAAATTTAATTATTAAATGTTTTTTTATACATAATTCTTTCATACACAATTATTGGTTCTATATATGTGTTTTTCATAAAAAATATACCTCACTAATTATAAATAATATAATGTGTTGCATATATGGTTCAAATTTGTAATTAAATATTTCAATTCATGATATATGCATGTTATTAAAGCTGATTTCTGAAAATATTAATTGACTACTGAAAAAACTACGGATTTTTTCGTTTTGGTACTACTGAAAACCTTCATCGCAGGTTGGCATCTCTGCACAACAGATTATGACTGAAACTTGGCTACTGATGCAAAGAAATCATTGATGTTCATTTGAACACGAGTAAAAATATTATTCATTTTGATGGGTGTATCATGTTCTCACCAAATGTCAAAGCTGAATAGCTTCTTCAAGTGCATTTGCACAAGTCTGTTGCATCCTTTAAGATTGGCACACAGGAAAATGATCACCATTGAAAACACACTATGAGGAGTCATTAGAGACATAAAGATGGAAGAGTCTGTCCTGCTCATACAAAAGAGATTGGCAGACAGTCAGGATACATTAAAACTATGAAATGGTCAACAGCTGCAGATCTTGGGGATTCCAGAATGACATTCCTGTTGTCCACAAGTGACCTCCAATTCACTTATCATCTGCAAGTTGAGAAAGCTGAAATTTTGCCCTTAGTTCAAACCTGTTGGTGGTAACTGATTAGGCCTTTGACAAAGGTCAAGAAAGCCTTTGAAGAGAGAGGGAGGCTCCCTTTATTTGCTAATTGCATAAGCCCAAGAAAGTTGCACTACAGTGGTCAGGAAAAAGGACCAAGAAAGCTGCAAAACTAGCAGATGAAGCACTAACCAGGGTATACCTTGAGGCCTGGACTGATGGATCATTCAGGGTTCCCACGGGTGCTTAGAAAGTGCTTATTTTGACCTTCCATTTCTAAGAGCCCTTAGAAGTGCTTTATTTTTTATCAATAGTCCTTAGAAAGTGCTTATTTTCCTGTGAAAACAAAATTCAGTTTTCAAATGACGATATTTTTTCTCAGTATTTTCGACCTCTTTTTAGCGACTGATCGGCGATACAACTGATTACAAGTACGGTTTTGGTGATGATTCGGGAACTGGCTTTCTTGAATGGTAACCCTTGATATGCGATATACAAATCCTTGATCGACTCTTGATGAGCACATTTAAAACACTTTAACACTTTTTACACTTTAAAAATTTGAAAGCCCATGTATGTAAAAAAAAAAGTAGTATGTAAAAATTATTTTTTTAAAGATTGACTAATCTGTAAGAGCATTTCTATTTGGTTGAAAGTCAGGTATTACATTGTATAATACGGTTTCTTCAATGTTTTATTTAAGTCCTTATTTTGTCATAGAAAGTGCTTAGAAAGTCCTTATTTTTAGTTAGAAAAAATGAGTGGGAACCCTGTCATTGACATAGGGAAGAGTTAGGACTCATAATTGGGTTATCTTGTCAGAGAAAAAACAGAATTTTATTTTAGATGTTTTAGAATTTTAATTTGAAGATTGATTTTTAATTTTGCAGTCAAAGCCTCTTGTTGTTCGAGATCTGTTTGTGGCTCCTACATTTGAAGAATTGAACATCGTGTCGTTAGATGCAAAAGGGGATCCCCAACCACTTTCTAAAAAGCAGCAGGAAAGCATAAAGGAAAGTGGGTAAGTATTTTACGACAGTTAAATAGAAATCTATGGTCAAACTTATAAATGCCTGAAGTGTATATTCAGTTACACTAATTATCCTATAAATTTGATCATGCTGTGCCATTTGTTTTGTTAATTATATAAAAATTGAGCAAACATGAGATGTTGTTTTGGAATCAATAAATTTTTTATTTGTTTTATTGCTATTTTAAATGAGCCATGAAACTTCATATTCTTTAATATTGTTTTTCTGTGTACAATAAGCATTCAGACCAATGCCAGATTGCTAAAGTTATAGAATGATTCAGTAAATTAACTTCTTTAAAATAATTGAGTTTACTGTTTCCGCAGTTATTTCAATTATATGATGAAATGTTTTAGGAATTTTGAAGTAGAGAGCATGAATTTCCCTGGCCAAGTGCACAAGTGGCATTTAAGTCAGCTACTACAAAAAGGAGTGCACAATATCCACGACACGCTTCTCAGGGTGAGATTTCGTGCATCTTTCGCTTAAAATCATTTTATAATGACATTTTGAAAAAGGTTATTGCTTACATTGCACTGAATATTAGATTATATTTTTGAAAGTAAGACTGAAAATTGTTTACACATCAGTCCTTAACTTGAAACACTGCTAACCATCAAAGAATGGGTTATGCTGTAATTATTTTATTCCTAAGAAATTATCTTGGAATGTCTATAATTTGTGTTTTACTTCATCTTTTTCTCAGTGGCATTTTGTGTTTGCATTTTGTATCAGTAATGACTTCAGGTACATGTTCTGAAAATAATTTTAGGTGACCCAATCTTTCTGTATTTTGTAGGAACATGTTTTGTTTTATAACACTAGGTGGCTCCGCCCCTGCTCCCAATTTAAAAAATAACTATACCATACGAAAGAGTGTATTCTAAGTTCACTAGTGGAGAAGCTGAAAATTGCAGGGATACCTTTTATTAAATCTTTCAGTAAAGTTATAGGCAAGTTGTAAAATTGTGACATGGCATAGTACGTAAAGGGGTCTGTGTTGTATGTAGGGTGTTTGGAACAATGAGTTAAAAACTAACCTGCTTTGGGTTAAGGATTATGAATATTATTAGGCTTGGGGACCTATTAAGAAAGCTTATTGATAGAAAAGGCAGGGTTTCTATTAAGCCTCATGTACCGCCTAACTGATATAGTGGTCATAGCACTCATCTACTATTCAGTGAGTGACAGGTTGTAATCCAAGTTTGAGAGCCCTCAGTTGTTAGTCATTATCCTTGTTATGAGTGAGAGCAGCTCACACATTGTGTGCTCCTTCACAAGTATATGACAGTTTGCCCTTTGTACAAACAAAAGCAGATAGGTCAGTTGTCAGGCAAAAAAAAAGTTGAGCTGTGCATCTCAAGTGTTGTGGTGGAAGTGCACATGTGATCAGAAAAGGAAGAAATGAACATCCCAAGGAAGTGTACCTGTTTTAAGCCATGGTTAGCAAGATTGAAAGTTGTTTAAAGGTAAAAAGATAGTTTTGGGACCATATGCCTATATTAGTGACAAAGATTAGCTGGTGAAAAAAGGGGAAAAGAAAGACAAGTTATTCTGGGATGTTGAGGAACACTTGGCAATGTTAAGGGATGTAAAGATTAGGGCAAATTTTAAGGGTTCTTTTAGTATTGTTTCATATATGTAAATTTTAGTAAATCAAATTTTGATTACCACTGATTGAACTTCAATCAGCAGGAATTTATTGTTTTAAGCATTAAAAACATTTTGGGAAGGCTCAAACTCTATAGGCTCTGTCCTTAAGTGGCCTATAAATAAAAACTTTCAGATTCAACATACATTGTCTGAGAAATAAAAAGGGTGTCAAGATTTAAATCACTTGATTTAAAACAACGATTAAAATCATGAGTGCAATCAAATGATTTAAAAAAAAAATAAACATTGATTTAAATCACAACCATTCTTACATTTTTATAACTAAGTAAATACACCGTAGGAAAATCACAGAACTCGTCGAATGCTTTAAACTTACTGCACTCATGGTGATTTCAGCACTAATGGTAACACCCAGTACTGATCAGCTTTTGAAAAAATGTTTGTCACTGGACACTTGCAAATAATCTGAGGTGTCTATGGACTAAGTAATCTGTTGAGTGTTGATTCAGGGATTCTGCCAAACAGTAAAGTAAAAAACAAGTTGACATCTATTTGAAAGTTTTGACAATGTTCATGCATAATTTTATATGTTACATACAATAAAGCATTAATTAATTAATTCAAGTGTGGGAAGCATGGAAAAATATTGTACATTAATGTTATACTTAAAAAAGTCTAGCTATTTATATCGTCCATGACCAGTAGGTCTACATCTGAATGTCAATACAGCCAAAGAAAAACCCCACTAGTAGGCCTAAACTACTTGTTTCCCCTTTAGTTAACCGTGGCCAATGTCTTAGCTATAGTGATTTTTAAACTACTTTTTTAAAATTGAGACATAAATACAAAATGACACAGTTAATGTGATTAATAATTTATTAAACTAGGGGGCTCCGCCTCCTGCTTGCCTACAGTCTAGGGAACAGGATGAAGAACAAACCATGTTAATTTCATAATTTTCTGATCTTTACTTTCTCGGAAAACTGTCTAAGAATGGAGAAAAAAAAGTGAGTTTTCAATCCTGCAATGAAGTCTGCGGCAATGCTTTTTTAATATAGAAAGATAAAAAATACAGCTGAGCTTTCTATTTGAAAGGATGAAAGTTTAAACACTGAAAACATCTTTCATTTTGCAAAATGCACCCTGAAACAGTCACCTGTCTCTTTAAGAATAGTGACCATAACAAATATTTAAAAACTATGTAGGATGTCAACTTGTGTTTTAAAGTTAAACAAATTTTTACTTTTTCCTTTTATTTTGAAAATTTATTTTTTAAATGTATTACCATGCAACAAACTATGATTTTTAGTAAAATAAATATTGATTTACCGTGTCACAAATTCCGATTGTTTACTTAAAATAAATATTGGTTTACATACCAGGTCGAAAACTCAATTTTTTATTTAACAAATTTTATATAATTACTATAAAAACAATATATGGGGCGACAGAAATTGAAATAAAAATGTCTAATTTAAATTTTAATAAAAACAAATTTAAATTAAAAAAAAATCCAATTGATTAAAAAAAAATTTATTACTTGATTCTAAAAAAAAGTTATTTTTTTACATCCCTGAAATAAATACAAATCCTCATCCCTGAAATAAATACACCCATTTAATCTTGTGTACAAAAATTGTTCTATAAATAAGGTGATTAGGCATGCCAGGTTAAGATTTTTATTCTGAGATTGCGTTATTATGACTATCACGAGTTTCTTTTTTGCTGATAGTGTTGCTTTGATTCTAATTTTCAAATTCTTCTAGACCTAAATTAGTCTTCAGTGAGCTGAAAATTTTGCTACTTGATTATAGTATAAATAGGATTTGAATGCTGATAGCTGTTTGCTTCAGTCTTGTGATTTTCAAATCATATTTTAACTACATATAACTTTATCCTACATTCTTTACAAATGTCCAATTTTCCTTTATTTCACTTAACTAATTTTGTAGTATTTTGTTTGACTTATTCATCTAAGTTCTTGATCTTATATAATTTGTTTATTTATCTTTTAGGATATAGCTCTTTCAGTGCATTTAATAGTGGTAACAGCTCGCAATCGGTTGATTTCTGACTTCTTCAGTGTGTCACAGTCTATACGTGCCTTTATTCATGGGTTAGCTATTCTATTAGGTAAACATTGTTTTTGTAGTGACAAGAGTTATCATTTGGGATAGGTTTCTGATTATTGAATATTTTGTAAAAAAATGTTTATTGCAATAGATTTGTAATTTATTAATTATTTAAATATGTATAACCTAAATACCTCAGTAACAAAAATTATCACAAATATTTTTTTCCAAACTTTAAAAAAAAAAAAAGCGTTTGAATTATATAAAAAAAAATAAAAATTTTCAATTTTCCAGAAGTATCCTTAAAATACGTTTTAATTTGTTATCGATAGTTTCTCTAACAAACTGAATGTATTTATTTTCTTAATCTTTAGACTATGGACAGTACAACAGTTGTACCTTGAAAGTCATAAGAATCACGCCAGTTATATCTATAGCTGTAGTCTAAAGGTTAATACAAATTAAGCCTTGTGGAAAAAGTACAAATGCAACTTAGTTTGTCTGACTGTTCCATGTCAAAGTGAATGTTTGATGTTTACTAACACAAATATTTAGCTAATTAATGAATTGAATATATTTAGTTTGTTTTAGTGAACTTAAATGGTTATTCCTCAGTCCAAGAATTTCAAAACAAAACAATTTTCAAATTTTCAAAAAAATGCTTTTCTAAAGTCTGCCAGCAAGGTTTTAAGCATATGAAAGCTCCTTTTTGCTCATACTAAAATCACAGAAGCACACTTTAAATTAACAATGCTTTGTTCAGTCTTCTGAAATATAGCAGGTAAATGGTTTACAATGATTGAGGATAAAAGTGGAATTTTATGGAAATTTATTAAAACAATCCTTTTTTTTTTCTTTGCAAAACACCACAACATTAAAGTTCTTCTCAGAAACAACAAAAAATGTATTTATGATCATGCATTATTTTAAAATGCCCCAAATCAAAGAAAATAAATTTTTTTGTTTGGAATCCCAAAAGATGAAAATACTTCAACAAAAGCACTGATCCGCCTAGTCTTTTATGAAACACATTTGTATTCACTCGAATAGCATTTCAGTCTTGAAAATGTTTGTTAAAATCACGCAAAATTCTAGCCTAAATTTTCAAAGTTTTGATTTGAAATATTTAACAGTTTGATCTGATTTGTTTTTCATTTCAATTTTCTTCACAGATGCATTTATTGGTATACCATCACTCTCTGCCAAAAATTTAGATGTTCGCATTCAGGAAGAACGGAGCAAATATTTAGTAGCTGAACTCACAGTTCGGGTAAAATACAATTATTTCTTAACTGCTATGCATTTAAAAGTTCACATTTTTATACATTTCTTCTGCTGTTCATAAACATTTATTGATTCAGTTCTTTCATGAATTGCAGCCAAACTTTGAAGATGATATTGATAATTTGTGCCAATTCGTTAAACACCAAATTAGAAAACAGACAATGGAAAAATATTTGTTTGTGAGTATTATTGGTTATGCTCTTAACTTAGTTTGTGCTGTATATTTTGGTTTAAATAAGAATTGTTTCATTATTCAAATTATTATAGACGGAAATCACTGCCTGAGAATATAAAATCAATTCTAATGAGCTAGCAAGTTTTAAATTATTTTGCACTTTTGAAAACACTTGCATGGTGTCTAATTTGAGGCAATATGTTAGCATAATTTCTTTTAAATGATGGTTTGGCTTACAGAAAGATGAGCATTTTTAGTAGTGTCTAAATTGCTCTAGTAATCGCTAGACCAATTTATTGACTGTTTTGTACAACCCTTAATTGTTTCTTGTAGAACCATCTAAAACAAATTTGAATTTACAGTTCAATTAACTAATACTTAAATTTATAGTAATAAGTAAAAGTATACAGTAAAGATAAAACCCAAATAATAGTTAACTGTAAAAATGCTTTCAAAACGATTGATAAAGATGCTGTAACAATAGATGAAGTCAATGCTTGTTTCAGAATATCAAATCCCTTACTACCCTTAGTCACTCTCGAAGCTTTTATATAAGTAAGTAGAGTTAAACTATATTAGCAGGTGATCTGTTGCACAATTATTGAAGATAAATAAAATAGTATGTGTAATGTGTGTTTTAAATTCTTTAAAATATAAAAC
Source organism: Metellina segmentata (assembly GCA_947359465.1). Classification (NCBI taxonomy): domain Eukaryota; kingdom Metazoa; phylum Arthropoda; class Arachnida; order Araneae; family Tetragnathidae; genus Metellina; species Metellina segmentata. The sequence continues at coordinate 108,976,485 of OX375881.1, read as the reverse complement.
AAGGAAATAAAATTGAAAGTTTTTGTATTCAATTCCTTAGCGTGACATTCCTTAGCAAAATTGTGTCATTAAGTTAACTTTTTGAATTGGGATTGAAAATTTAGCATTCAATTTTGAAGTTTTTAAAAGTTAAGAGGTTTTTCTAAACAATTAATACTCAGTTCATCAATAATTTCCTCATTGCATTCTAATTTGTATTTCAGGAAAATGAAAAATCTCCTCCACTGCCATATTTGTTTCAAACACCCAAGGGCAATGAAATTGACTTACGGTTGTTCAACAAAGGTGAACCGCTCTTGTCCTTTTCTTGTTAATTCACTTGTTTATATTGATTGCTAATTCAGTGCAGTTTTTAGGTGATTATATGTTTTCATTTATAGTTTAGAGAGATAATCAATTTATGAGTTTGATGAACTGATTTTTAAGAGGTTTTTAGTGTTTAATATATATGTAGATAAATTGTATATTTCTACTTTTAGAAGTTATACGCAAAGCACTTCCATTGATAGCTAATATTTTAGAAAAGGAATCCAGAGGTTGGTTTTTACCATTTAGAGAAAAAGTAATTTCAGATTTAAAAAGTAAGTTGACATTATTTTTGTGACATTTTTTATGAAATAGTTAAACCATACCAGAAAAATTGCTGTTTTTTGTGTGCAAAATATAACAGTAGTGCAGTATGTCCTGAACAGTGTTGAAAATAAATACGATTTCTTGTTTATTTGGTATTGGTAGTTTTAGGTTAGCTATGCACAGAATTGGAAAGGAAAAAGAAAAGTGACTGGTCCCAAGGACCAGAGTATATGGAAATATACCGGTCCGTTCCTCAAATAATAAATTAATTTAGCTAATAGCTAGTTAATTCAGGGCACAAAATTTCCACTCGCCATTGGTGAGCGAAATTTTTTCTTTGGCAAATGAATATTCTGTCAAATTGTAGATATAATTTTTATTAGCTTCAAGTCTCTTAAGGAATTCTAACTGTCCCACTCTCAGAAAATTCGAACTTGCTGGCCTTCACAGAAGAACAGAGTGTAATGATATACCTTGTGGTCAAGTAAATGTGACCCCCTCCCACCGATAGCGATAACGAGACCGGAAATGCTCCACAGCTCACTCTCTTTAAGGACCTGCCGATCGTTAATGGCCAATGATTCGACAGGCGTCAATTATTGTGTCTTATTGTCTATTATCAATTATTGTCTGTTATTACTTTAGTGGTCTCGGACCAGCAGACCACCAATGTTTTCGAATGCTGGCTATGCAAGATATAAAATTTAAGTATACTTTATTGTTTACGCTATGCAAGGACTATGACAGTGAATCAAAATGCATAGAAGTTTAATAACTTGCAGCTGAGGAAAATCTCAGATTTTTAGAGGACAGTAATCTAAATGTATACTTCTATATTTAAGTGTGATCTTTACAAAGTGAATTCCTTTCCTTTTTGATAAAGATGAAAAATAAGTAATTCCCATTATAAAGAGACTAATTGTTAAAAAAATGAGATTTATCATTTCAAGGGTTAATAAATCTCTTATCTGTGGTTTTTGTAGTTGTAGAAGCAGCAAGTTTCAACTGTAAGTCAACATCAAGCAATCAAATCACAGATTTATGTTTCTTAGGAAAAAATACATTATGGTTTACAACAAATTTTCTTTTATTTCCCCATTTGTCCAGTATTCCCATGGATTTTTCAGATGTCATGCAAATTTTGTACATTCATTAAGATATAATTTAAAAAATAATAATTAAACTTAAAAAGTAATTTAATAACAGAAAATGAGTTAAAATAACTAATAAAATTTTATCAAAGTGATTAATTTGCATATTTATTACATTACAGTTTATTCAAATACAATTTTTTATTCAAAGGAGTTACTGAATTTTATGTTCAGAAAAAGGAATCGTGAATAAAAAAAATTCGAAAAAGTCTTGTGAAGCAAAAAATGACAAGTGTGACAAGCCAAGCTGTTGTTAAAGGCCCTAGAAATAGGAGTGGGTGCTATTGTTAGTTTGTATGAAAAACAGCATTTTTTGTTCCAAAATTAAAAATAATTACGCTAATGGTAATTCTACAATAAATTGTTTAAAGTGGTAAACTTTGAAACATTTTGATCTTCAAGAGCGAAATCTACGCTCGTTCCGACCGTTACGCCACCTGCCACTCACGCCTGCACACTGTCGAGCCAGATTACAGTGGTGCTTGACTCGATCAGGCTGGAATGATGCTGACTGGGGACGTATAGTCTTTAGCGACGAATCCCGCATCCAACTGTGTCCTGACGATCATCGAAGACGTGTCTGGAGACGCCCAGGGCGGCGTGCCGATCCTGCTTTCATTATTGAACGCCACACGGGCCCTCAACAAGGAGTTCTGGTCTGGAGTGCCATTTCCCTTGATAGCCGAACCCCTTTGGTCATCATTAGAGGTACACTTACTTCACAACGGTACGTTGACGACAATCTGAGACCTGTTTTGCTACCGTTTTTTTCGCAGTACCCTGGGCCTATTTTTCAGCAAGACAATGCCAGACCACATACTGCATGTGTTGCTATGAACTGTCTTCAAGCTTGTCAAACACTTCCTTGGCCAGCCAGATCACCAGATCTCTCTCCCATCGAGCATGTCTGGGATATGATGGAAAGGAGACTGCATCCGGTAGGGAATGTTGATGACGTAATCCGACAATTGGAGCAAATTTGGTAAGAAATACCTCAGGAGACCATCTGGGAGCTTTATTGGTCTATATCCACGCCGTGTGGCAGCTTGCATCCAGGCTAGAGGCAAGTCAACACCTTATTGAGCTCGTTACCATAACTCTGAAATAAATCATTCAATTGTTCTGAAATTTTAATCATTTTCTATTCTGTACATAATTTTCATGTCCACCAATTTTTGTCTCCATCGGACAACTCCTTCTTGGTGCGTCGATTTTTTTTGTTATAGAGTGTATTTGAACCGAGAGCCAGAGTACTCATTGATCACACCCCAGTATAAAAGTATCTGGGCATACAAAATATGTGCTAATCCTACTTAAAAATGGCCTTGTCAAAAAGAGAATGATATGACAACCCAACTTATTTGTCATATATTACAGACATGTTAGCTTGTTTTATCTTAGCTTGCTTAGTACAATGGAAAATCAATCTTGTGGAACATTTGAATTTAAATTTTTGTGGTATGAGAGTAGAACATTGGGAGTTAAATGTGTGTGGTATGGGAGTAAAACATTGATTATCCGAGCTCCGATCAGCAGTGTCTGTTATCTGAGCCAAATTTGATACTGAGTTTATTGAAACTTTAAAACTGTGTACACTTTGTCCAAAGAGGTGAGAAAGTAATTTGAAAGAGACCAATAAAGGCATTTTAAGAGAATTAAAAAGATTCATAACTAACATGCAGATTAATTGTAAAATCTCATTACCTCAGATAATCAAGGATCTACTTTGTACAAAATACTAATTCCAAAAACAATACACTGTTATTGTTTAATTACTTCAATATATTACTTGAGTTTTAAAACTTGTAATGGACCAGACTAATATTTTTAGTCGTAGTTTTTATACCAAACATGTCTAATTTTGATTGCATCTTATCTCTTTGAATTGTCAATTTCTGATATAGAATGTAACTTATATTTTATGTTCACCAAAAGTATTTTCTTTACAGATAAGAAAATTTCAGAAGAAGAAGTAGAAAGGGTATGTATGAATAATAGACTTTTTTGTTATACATTTATTTTAAAATGTCACATCAATTTAATTCCAAACCTACATATTTATTTAGAACTAAAAAATTAGAAATATTTTTCCTACTAAAATTATTAACTTCTCTGAGTTTTGAATATTTTTTTGTTGCAGTTAGCAAACATTCTAATTTTGGATGAATATTTGAGAAGAGTATTTGCAGCGATTTTATCTCATCCTCAGATGCAAGAACTAGGTCCAGGAATAGGTAATTTTTGATTGAGTTTTCAATTTACTATTTTTATTCTTGAAGTATTCTGTAGTTCTTGATTTTTGCTAGGTTCCTGTTCAAATATATTTTCTAATCATTTAGGACTATTACTAGTCGAACAAGCTCAAGCAGTCATTTTGATGCACAGAGCAGTAGAGAACATGCATCGTCGCTTGAAAGAAACACTTTCTCAGGTGATTCTTGATAATTTTTATATTTTGTTATTAATTTAAAACCTCTTGATTGTAAATCTAATTTTTCACCTTGCAATTTTTAAAACTTGTCTGTTTACAAGTGACAAAAGACACTAAAACAAAATTTTCAAGTACGAGTATTTAACTTTTTTAGACCAGAATGTGGAAATTTTTAGGTGAACTTAAACTTTCTGAAGTTTTGTGATGTCCACTGAGTCATTTTTTATCCTGTGAAGATTTAGATTTCTTGAGAAACATTTAGCGATTAGAATTTCCCCCTGCATTTCCTCAGAACTTTTTTTGGCTTAGTGTTTCTCTTGTAAGCTGACAAACTAAAATAATTTCCAACTACTTTAGTTTGTGCTTGATACAATTTCTAGAAGCTTACAATTAGACAATACATATATGAATTCTGCTACTCTTTATGGTACATGCTTACATTAGTCTTCAGGTGGCTATGAAATATTATTAGGAAAGCTCATTACGAGATTTCAGTGGTAAGTTAAGAGGAATCTTTACTGTATTTAAATATGTCCGTAATGTCAAAAATAATTGTCCAATTATTTAATATAATTTCATGCTCTACTTTCAGCTTAAGCATTGCCTTGAAGAGCTGTATCCAGTCCTATCCCGGGTTCACCCATGGGTTCAAGAGAAACTGAACCTAGCTCAAGTAAATAATCCTCTTCCATGTATTAATTTTATATACAGTAGAGGTCTAATTATCGTTATCAATTGGGACTAGACCCCATCTGGTTAATTGGATAATTCACAGTATAAAGATTATTTCTTAGTAAAAATTTTTTTTGTTTGCTTTAGTATGTAATGTAATTTAATGACTATATAAGCAATTTTGTTTTCATTTTGTACTTACATACTGTATTAAAATGTATCATTGCTTGAACGTGTCGGTCAAGTAAGTTGTTTCGCGTTTTCACTCGTTTCTATGCAGTCAAGTCTCATGTGCTTGACAGTGAGTAGCTGTAGATGGTCACACTCAGGCTGCTGCTCCATCCATTTTAGCGCTGTGTCATGGTCCCCAAACGGTCAATATTATTGTCAATGGGATTAATGGTTTCGATTGATAGGTGTTTTAATACAGCTTCTCAATCAACCGTCAAACTCGTTCGGTCAGTATTTTTCGAAGGGACGTGTTTCATATTTGAGTTTTAAATTCAGATTTGGGCTTTCTTGCCTTGACTTTGGCGGTTTGCAATCAGAAGAACAAAAAGAAGAGGAAAAGACGCTAGTTCGAAGTGTGGTATATACTGAAAAGCCACTTTACTCACAAACATTTACTAATCTCTGAGATACTGAATCAGGACTGCGAAAATTTTCTACGAATGGACCAAGAAGGTTTTGATATCTTTCTATAGCCAAATTGACTTAACTTACCATGACTCAATATAATTATGATAAAAAGTAATTAAAAGCATCACAAACTCCAGTTCCCTGACAGAATCGCTTTCTGTGTGGCTCGATGCAACCATCATGTTTGCTGTCTTGAGCAAAACTGCCCGAACAATTGACAACTGTGTATTTCACATGATCAATGGTGCCGGTCAATGTCCTTCAATCAAAGTTTCTTTCAATATCCATCCATCAATGGACAATCGCGCCAATCACCTACATTTTCAATTGGTAGCTTCAAGGAGCATCATTGACAATATTACTGACCAACTAAAGACCCCTTTACAGTAGTTGTTATAGGTTTCCATTAACTAATTTAAGTTACTATTATGTATAGTATTCTAATTCCAAACACCCATGCCAAACACCCAAACAAACTAGCCCGTTGTGTCACAGCGTTATCACAGCTATCACGGTTATCACCTGTATCGTGTTACCCCCGTATCATGGTGTTGCCTGAGCAAACCAACACCACGGGCAATGCAGTGTTGTAAGGTATTAATCTGGTGTAAAATTTTCCACAGATTTAAAATCCGTTGAAATTTTTACTCTATCTTTAACGGTCTAGGAGATAGAAAAAAGAACTACAAAACTAAAGTTAAAACTTTTTTTTTATCCTCTGATGGAAAATCATTCCTCCACACAAAATGAAAGTGGAAAAAGAAAAAAAATGTTTTTCGTTAAGGCAAAAGGAAAGCGGAAATGGAAGAAAAAAAAATTTAGAATATTGTCAGCGTTCTCCGTGATGAAAAAAACTTGGCATGGTTCCAAAGGATAACAGCAAGGTCACGTGGGTAGATATAGTCAAGATTGGGGTGGTTCTTCGGAAGAAACGCGTTGAAAAACTGATGTAGAATAAAACTACTAAATCCATTAAAAAAATTTCTAGATTGAATTTTAAAATTCGCCGCGAGCCAAAAATTGCAAAACATTTGGACTACCTGTGTGCCAAATATCCTTGTTGTTAGTGCCATAGATTGTCAGGCTTTTTAGCATGAAACAGACAGACAAACAAATACTTTCTTTTATAATGGAGATAAACAAAAAAAAATTAATGTTAAAATTATTCTGTTAATTTTTATAACTATTTAATATTGTGGTTTCTACTTGTTCTTGTCGCAAGCCAACCAAAAACACATCAAACTGCATGCAAGTTTTCAATTTTGCAAAACATTTCTACAAAGTCTGTTATACACTTCCAGGAGGATTTTATTTTGGATCATCGTTGGGATGCACACGAGGAAGCTTTAGCTCTCTGCCGTCAGAGTCGTCTGGAACAGACATCTTATTTCCTACAGAGAGATTTGTCATTCATGAGAGAAGTAAGTCTTTGTCTTGCTTAAAATATTTTCAACATTTTCTTTTAAATCTCCGAGTTATAAGATTTTTGAGTTTTATTACTTTCTCCTCATAACACACATGACTAATTAACCTCTACTATTGGTTATAAGATTCCTGGGAAACATTCTATAAATAATATATATTTACACATCAGACAAAAAGGAAAACATGATCATAAAATATAAATAACTTTATCCTTGAAAACTCCTGGAAAGTTATATTTCCTTTTGAATAAAAAAAAAAGAAAAATGTTCTAAAAATCTAAGTTTTATCTTAAAAAATTTATTCAAACGGATCATCACAGCCATAAAGCAGAAAATAAAAACAAAAGAATAATATTGTTAAAAAAAAAACGAAATCATTTACAATTTTGTTGAGATTGTTGCTAAATCATGTCCAAAATTAAGTAACGATCGACGTCGTCGCCATTTGATATCGATCATACACATTTGCTGCACACATGCTTAATAATGGTATTAATATTGTATCTGCTAAATTCACTTTATTTTTCGATAAAAAACTATTAATCTGATGAAAAGAGATTGTAATTAATGTTTTTTGTTTTGTTTTGGGACATTGGCACCTTTGTAACATAAATTAAATCGGCAATTCAATCATTACGTGATTTTGACATTGCATTTTAAAAATAAGAAAAGTATGTTTACGGCAAAGAAAATGCACAAAACGCATAAAAATGCTTTAAAACGTTTAAAAAGTTATTTTAATAGTTAAAAAGTTATTTAAAAGTTAAAGACAAATAAATGCAGTTTAAAGTACTTACTAATACATATTTTGCTTCAGGTATAGAGCTATATCGATCGTTACTTTTTGACATTGCGAAACATACTAGATGGCTTAATATTATTTCTTTGTTATTTCTTCAACTAATAATACTATCTACTGTTCAAAATAGTAAACAAACTATCGTTATACTCTATTCATTTACTACAATTTTTTCTGCAATTCTGGATAACACATTAGAATTTATTTTGTTGATGATGTACTGTATCAGTTAACATTATAGATGTCCAAAATCCGACATTTTTAACTAAATAATTTAATTTTTTGGATATTTACACCAAACTACTGTTGTATTAAGTCAGATTAATTCTTGTCTCTGAACAGAACTAAAAACCCATTGAGAAAAACCAAAATTAAATTTAAGAATTAAATTTACTTGCTGTCAAAGCTTAAAGTTATGAAATGTGTCTTGCTCCCACTTTTTGAGAATTACCCACCTGCAAATTGAAAACTCTTATTCTTGTATAAATATCAAATTATATCTGGGTATTTATATTTGCCACAACATCAATGTAAAACATTTAAAAAAGTAACTGGTATTTTACTAGACTGTTAATTACGTTATTTATTTTCGAATGCTGAAACTGAAGCTATATTTATGTGGTATCCAGATGAACATTCTTGATACTAAGCACTAAAAGATTTTTTCAATTACTAAATGGTTTGGTTTCTTTTTGATTAAGCCATATTCCAATTCTGGTTAAGCTACATTTTAGAATAAAATAGTAGAGTTCACGATAACACTTACTGCCGAACTACGTACGTTTGTAGTTCACAATTCTTATAAACTTCTATTACCAGAAACCAAAGTGTGGCAATTATGACCAATGCCGCATTGCAGCAAATTTAAATACCCAATTTAATTTAATAATTTTCATCACATGATTACCAACATTTATCTGAATTTGATTTTTTTAAATTATTTATTTTCTTTTTCTTACCAATAAAAAGACCTTACTTTAAAATGTTTGGGTGTTTAAACTATGGTGTTCTATAGTGATTTCTGCACTTTCAGAGGGAGCCTGTTCTGAAGCAAGAACTAAGTAGAGTTCGCAATCCAAACCGCTCATTTCATTGGAGAACTCAGATCTGGTCTCCTCACCACTGGAATATCAGGAAGGTGTTTCAGGGGGAAGCCGAGATCGTCCCCACCGTCATCAGCCGCACCTCTTCCTCACTTGCTCAACCACGCTCCGATCCAAACCAGGTAATCACACAGGCTTCAAACAGGCATCGATTGTCAACAAATTGGGTTTGGACCGATCTCGGCTTATATATCACTAGCAGGACAGCACGGTCTTGCACATGACAGTTCTTTCCTTGTCCTTACTGTTACTAAAAACATTAAAAAAAAATTTAAGAATGAGTCCCACCTCTACCTGACTTGACACAGGATACAGTTGAAAAATTATGTATTAAAAAAAAAAATCGCATTTAAGATAACAGTCTAGTGTAAAATTTTCCGCAGATTTCAAATCCATTGAAATTTTTACTCGATCTTTAAGGATCACGAAGATAGAAAACCTCAAATAGTCCTTGCCCGTTGCAAAGTTAAAATCAATAGCAAGAAAGTTATGCTGATCAACAACGTAAATCAAAACAAGCTTTCTTCAATCGAGGAGCAGTAATGTCAGCTCCACGAGTGAAGAAACGATGGGGGGAAAAACTAATAAATTACTTTTAAAATGCGCTAGATTGAACTATAAAATTTGTATGAAGTTAAGACTACCTATGTGCCAAATTTCTGGACTAAGTAGTATAGATTGTCTGAAAAGTAGGACTGACACACACACAAACACTTCCTTCGTAGAGATTAGGTCCTTCAAGTGGGTAGAATGCAGTAGTTAGTGTGATTCCCTAGGGCACCATGGGAGGTGCTGCCACATTGCAGACACTGAACTGTGTGGGATATGTCTCGCTTGTGAACTTCGGGGAAGCTGGTCCTCGTGTGTCATCTTAAAACTAGAAAACTACAAGCAGAACTTCGGCCTATACGAAATTTGAATTTGTAACCAAGTGCTTCTGTTTACCAGTTTTTTAAGATAGGTGTTTTTAGCCGCTTCGTGACTTTTGGGATAAAAATTAACGTTTGGAAAGTTTTTAACTATCTGCTTTTAAAATTGACGAGGAAAAGTTGTTTGAAATATCAATACCTGTTTTAAAATTTTTTTTCCTTTTGAAGTCTTTTTCTCAGTTTTTTTATTTTAAGAAAACTCAATCAGAAAGACCAATAAATAGCACTTTGCACTCTACTTTGTTTCAAAGATTCTATCTGAATCTCATCCAAACCATTGGATTTTGTAACACCACAATTAAGTTTCAAAACAAGCATTTGCACACAGGAATGCTTTTTAACTTGCGAAATTTTGTTCCACACAACCGATGCCTTTTAATTGGTCAGACTTTAATGTACTGTCTTTGTGACAAGTACTGCAGTGTAATAGTTCAATTTTGGTTTTATACTATATTCCTTTCTTCCTTGCAGCCAGTGTATTTGGTGGAGAAACAAAGAATGCACACCACTACCACCAGATCGCCATTTTGGAGATGGATCAACTACTGCTATCGCACTTACTCCTGGATGTGGAATGCAATGTTTATTTTTGGGGTGAGTGGAAGTTAATTTTATCACCTGGTGTTTCTTTGTTTACTGTTTAATTTTGATTTGCTACAGGCTTAAATGTTGTGGGTATAATACAAATTTTAGTTTCAAGGTTACCATAGTCCTCGGAAAATCCTGAAAAAGTACTTAAATTTTATTTTTATTACTTAAGATCCTGGAAAGTAGTTTGAAAGTACTGAAATTTTAGCAAATCCGTGAAAAGTCCTTGCATTTTATGTAATTGAGCTCATCAATTTTAGGTGCGTACAGACTTTACGAACATGAGGCACTCTTGTGATCTTTTTTCCCATTGGGATTATTATCTAGTAAATACAAGTTGCACTCTCTGGATACCTAAGCAATCTTTTTCATTGCGCTACTCTATTCTCTAATCCCTCTTTTCTTTTATGATATTTCTTTCTAGACGTTGTCTTGTGTTTGACACAGTTTGGCCAAATATGGCTATTGCGTCATAATAATTAGAAACAATCAACCAACCTTGACCTAAAATTTTTCATTGTATATTTTCCCCTTTTCTTTCATCTGTGTTCCATCTTTTTATTACAGTATTACTGCTAATGAGTTTGATAATTTGTATATTAATACTTTTACTTACATAATGAGAGATTAAACTTCACTTTTCGTATGCTGTGTGTGTGTTTGTTCAATGTATAAAGCTGCTGATTAACGAATTAAGATCTTTAGATGTTTTTTAAATGTACTTGAGTTGGAACCCTGTAATCCAACACATTTTTTCCCTTAACTTGAGAGAAAACCAATTTATAAAATATGTTTGCGAGCTACAAAATGTGTGCTCTTATTCTAATAGAAAGTGCAGGAATATTTAATGCTATGCCTCAGCCACTAAACGTTTTCAGCTGAGGAAAACATCCCGAATGCCTCAGTCCTGAACACATTAAAACACTTTCTGCTTTTGAATGTGTAGTTTGCTTGTTTTTTACTTTTATACTCACTCTATTAATCAGAATTAAAGCAAAATGTAGGAGGTAAAAAAGCTATTTTTATTTTAAGTAATATTTGAAAAGGAAATATTTTGTGTTGGAATATTTCTTAATGTGTTTTATTTTGTAGACATGCTCTATTTGCCGTAAGACTTAATACCTTTAATACATGTCATGTTTTGTCTAAAAGAACAAATGCAGTGCTTTTAGTTGAGATATTTGTGAGCCTACTTTTAAAAGTCATCTAATTTTGTTTTCATCTATTACAATTACTGCTTTTGTGATGGATAAAAAAAATCAATCACAAAAATTTATTATAATGTTTTTTATTATATTGAAAATTTCAATGGAAGTGTTTTTTTTTTTTAGTAAATTGCATTTCCTTTTATTTTCCAGGTTGTAATACCATGGTGTAGTCCTGTTAGTCTGAGAGCATTGTTTTGCATTCGTCCTTTCATACCAGATTTAGAAATAAATCAGATAGATGTAAGGTTTTATTTGTGTTTTTTACATTGAAAGTTATTTGTGATTTAGGATTACACTTTTAATTTCCTGTCACTTTTAGTTTAAAGAGAGAATTCACTAATTTCCATAACATTCATACATATAAATTCAGTTGGATCATTTATTCTGACAATATTCCTAAAACTAATGGAGGTTGCCATGGCTCATTGGGTTTGCCCACTTGACGAGCAACTTGCAAGTTTTAGATGTCACTTATTTATATATATTTCTCTTTTCTATTTCAGTAAACTTTCAACCTCGACATTTATTTTTTAAAACCTTTTGTCTTACAATTTAAGTGATCTAAGCAGTCATAATGTTTAAGAAAATAAAGCAAATGTTGTGATTTTTTTTTACCAATTTAAGAAGCATTGAAGGCTACTTAATTACCTGCAGTGCAGCCATGAACTTTATTTCAAAAATAGACAGCATACAATATCATTATTTTTCAACGTTTTACATTTAATGTTTTTTTTTATCCCTTGCTTTTTAACACATTTGTTCTATCTTAACAAGTTTTTTATGCCTTAAAAATGAGGGGTGGGGGGATGAGCTTATATCCTGGCATGCACTACTTCTATCAGTTCTCAGTCTGGTGAATTTACCACTTTATCAACAATAATTACTTGTCTGGTTAGCAGAATGATATTACATACACTATAAATCACTGTTGTCGGTTGTGGCAGATGGCTGTCTAGAGCTTCTTATGACATACGTCTTGTGTGACCATTTTTGAATTTTTTCAATCTATTTGTAGTCACTCCATTGTAGTAAAACACTATTCCTGTACTGTGATTAAAATCTTGATGGATTTGTAGCTCTCTTAGAGTTACAAGACAAAAATAAAACAAGAAATGCTTTCAAGTAATAATTTATTACAGCATGCCAAACGAACTGATTGACTTACAACAAAATTGCTACTCAACTGCTTCTAGCGTTCATTAAGAAAACAGTATTTATACATTATTTTTGTCCTCGTTGCCACAAGACAAAAACTAAATAGAGTATTTACAGAAACAAGGATAATAATCTAGATAGAGACGCTACAGATTTGTCCAGGTGTCAAGCCCGGGAAACATCTGAAAGAACTTCTATTTCGCATGGATTCGCAATGTTTGTTCTTAAATGAGTTTCTAAAGTTCTCTTACCAGTAATAAGTTAATCCAGACTTTCATCCTTTTTATCTTAGTTTTATTACATCACAAACAACACAAGCAATACAGAATAGGATATCATGGCTTATCACATCGTTTTCAAACCAATGTCCAAATGCACACAGTGCTCTCTGGTCTCTGTATTTGAGTTTCAACAACATCTTCAAACCACGAAACTCATTGAATCACTAAATGCTGCTCTTTGGTGCAAACAGCCATGATCAACAGCACGGCATTGACAATTGAATTGAACCAGCAAGCATGGAGATCTGTCATATCAAGCAATTTAAATGATTTTGATTTATAACTAAACTTATTTTTAAAAATTTATCCTGATCGCATGATTACAGTATTTTGAATAATCTCATATTATAAATATGAAAAGTTACAGTATTTTTATAAAATAATAAATTCCTTTTTGATACTTCCAAGAGATACAAAAAATTTTCTGTTGATTAAATGAGCAACTTTTTTTTTATTAGACAGTGTCTAGAAATGAAAATGTTTCTTATGACATGCGTTTTTTCATGGGAATTTAGAGAAGGAAAATATTTCCTTTACTAAAATTGTCAGAGTTTGACATCACTTATACGACTGAAACAATTAACTAGTTACAAAAATGATTTCATAAATACATTTAAATAAAGAAACGCGTGCTGAAATTTTAATATTTGATATTCTGACATTCATGCATGGTTCTCAGTCTAATATGACAAAGGCACATAAATTGTTGCTAAATAAGCAACAGATTTCATTCAAGTATTTTGTGTAATGTATCCAATGTAATTTATGTTTATATATGGCCAGAGTTAAAAAAATTAACCAGATTTGTACAATATGTTAACAAAGTTGAGCACGCACAAAATTAAATTTATGGTAATTAATTGTTTTTTCCACTTGTGCTTTAATCAGAAAAGTGTAGTTATGTATAAAGTAAATCTGCAGTTTTAGTTTTGTACTTAATATTTCGTGATGAGGCATATGAAATTAGTATTTACAAGTCCCATTGAACCAAACTAATGATGAATTGTCTACACATTATCTGGATTATACATTTTGCACTATTTTAGACCCTTAACACATTTATTGCACATATTCGAATTATTTTTCATGTTACAAATTAGTGTGAAAAGCATTCAGTGATTAAAGTATATTAATATATAACTGCTAATTTCTGCTTACTGTATTTTTTTTATTGACAGGGTACTCTGTATCCAAGGAAATCATCGTTAACTCATACTTTATGCTCAAGACTTCTTTTGCTGTGGAGGCATATATCAAAATCTAGGACTGAATTTGAGTCTAGACCTGATACTGGTAGGTTCTCTAAAGTATAAAACTAAGTGCATTCGACAGACATGTTGGTTTTCATCAAGATTACTGTATTTAAAATAGAAATCTGTGTTTTAGAAAGAAATCTTTAATGAAACTTCCAGTTATTTTTTTATTTCATATTTTTTTATTGTTAAAACTTTATAATTGTACTTAGCTTTTTTTTAAAGCTGAGAACGCAGAACTATTTGATTGACTATTGATTTTTCTGTAGCTGAATTCTATCTTACAATGACATGATTCCCAGATCTTAAAAAGGCTGAAGTTTTCATTTTAGTTTTGAAGGATCCTCAAAAGCTTTAATATTCTCTCAAAGCTGAAAGCCATTAAAAATTTCTATAAACAATTTTTTGTATGAGAATAAAAATATTGCATTTTGCTTCTCCTGAATTCAAAAATCAAAGGTATCCTTGGTGAAATGTCATCAAAAATTGATAATATTTATAGGCATAGCTCTCATGAAATTTTCTTCACCTGTGCATGCATATGTTTATATATGTGAAATTTAGGCTTAAAATATGAAAGAAAAACTTGAAAAGACATTAAAAAGGCGCTAATTTTTCTTTTCTTTAAGAAAGGGGACCCTGAGTAGTAATCAATGGTATTTAAATTTTGCATACTTAATAGTGTGGTTTGATTTGGAAGTTTGAACTACAGTATAACTTTGATTTGATTATCCGAGGCAATGCAAACTGAGGCCACTTAGTATAACCAGAAACTGGAATTAAATGGTTGTAACTCAAAACACCTGTACCAAACAAGGAAAACATTTACTGTACTACTTTACTACAGCTACTGAAAGATTCATGAAGCATGGATTGAGAATAATCTTGTATTTGTGCCACAGTATGTATTTTTGTAATAATTTTGTGTTAGATCTGGATATGAGTTGCATCTCTTCTAAACTCTTGAAAACGTCCTTAACAGTTTTTGTTTCACATCTCTGTCACATGCACTAACTGCATCATTTCATTTTTCTCATCAATGCATTTAAACTGAATTTTACTTTGGATGTGAGATGTTTTTAATCTACTTACTTTTCTCATACCTTTGAAATGTTTATTTCGTTTTCACATTGGTAACCTAATTGTTTTTCTTGTTTTTAATATTGTTCTGGTAGTTAACCTGATGTTTTAAAATATATTGCATTTTCTTTTGCCTTTCGTTTGGCTCAGCTTATTCATTTTTGGATTTTGTACCATAAAACCCAAACCATTCTGCCAAACCTGAACCGTCAATACCAAGGACCAAGCATGCACACTCGTGCATGAAATTTTACTTAAAACATTTGGTTTATCAGTTTAAATCATCAAGCCTCTGCTGTATAATGCAAAGAAAGGTTTATGCACTTTTGAAGGAAGGATAGCCTTATAATATACATGATATTGCTTAGTCATAAACTAAGCATGTATCTCGTGTTAAATGTGACATCTAGACTGCCCTACAATAATGGACTGGACGCCAGCGGATTTGCATAAAATCCGACTACTTGTTTGAGGGTGTTTTTCATGTTATGGCCTCGGACCTCTGCATGTTGTTCCTGGTCAATTGAACGCCGCCTACACGAACATTTTAGACAGTCAGGTTCTTTCTACGCTCTGGCAATTTTATGGAATGGACGCATGTTACTTCTAGGATGACAATCCTCCGTGTCATATTGCAGCCTCTGTGAAGCAGTGGTATCAAGACATGGATGTAAAACGTCTTCCCTGACCTGCTCAGAGTCCCGACCTAAATCCCATATAACATTTGTAGGACAAGTTAGAGTGACCCTTACAGCTCAGGGAACCATGTCCGAAATCTAATGTTGAGCTGGCGACATTCTTGCAGTAGGAATGGACACAAATACCCATAGCTGTGTATCAAAACCTTGTTGAAGGTATGCCCAGAAGGGTTGCTAGTGTAATTGCAACACGTGTGGAACCACCCCCCTTTTAAAGCATGTATTCTTTCCCTTATACCATCACATCTTGCTGTCCGGTCCATTATTGTTGGGTAGTATATTTTGTCAAATTAGGTTAAAAATACATTAATAAGTGTCTTACGTCTGCTGCATTTTATTTAAGAACTGTCTCCATAGGTTTCATAGGAAAAGGTTTCAGCCGTCATCTCAATCGACTGTGGAACTACTTTGTTAAAGGTGCTCTGGGTACCCTGCTGGTAGTGTTCCTTTTTCCATTAGTTTGTCTTTTTGTATCATTCCTCTCACTGTGTGTGGCCATTTTTGCACCTCTATGGTAAGCATCCTTGTACTTATGTCCTTTGTATGTATTAACCTCTTTTCCTATTAAGTACACTGTTGTAGAGCCTTGTCTTCCCAACCACAGGGACAGAGTTCGTACGTTTCCCACAAATCGCTAAAAACTTGTGGAAATTTTTGATTTTCCCAAAGTCACTGAAAAACTTACATTTACTGGCAACACATGGAAAACTGAAATCCTGGAAATATTTTATTTATCTTATTATTTGTAATCCAAGAAATATTTTATTTAAATTCACAAATTGGTGTCAAAATCGACTGGGTAGCAAATGAAGGTACACAATAACTGGAAGAATAATACTAAATGTTACGGTGTCTCAAATAAGTAAAAAAATAAATTTAATCATTTCTATCTTGTCAATAATGAAAGTGAAAATGTGTGAAATGAGACCCGTCAATTTGCTACGGAAAACGTAGTTTGACTTGTTAACATGAGGGTTGGTGCCAATTTTCGTGGCACTGCTTGATGGAGTGGCAAAGAGTAATGAATATATATTAAAATCAAATTTCCGTAGTGTAATCTTTTATTTCTAATTTAGTTTCTACTTTTTTCAATTTAATAATTTGCTTAGGAACAGGAGAGATAGGGTGTATTTTTTTAGCTACTTTTATATTGACTTGACATTTCTTTACTTTTATGTGAAGTAATTACACTTCTGTAAGATATGGTTTCAATTAAATTGTGATTATCATGTCAAAAATTTCAAAATATTTCTCAAAAACTGGTAATTTTCCCTCTTAAAGTGTACGAGCCCTGTAATTCCTGCAACATGTCAATGCATAGGATCCTAAACTATTACCTGCTGGCTGGATTCAGCCATCAGAATAAATGTATCTGGACCTGGATATGTTTCTCTCTATATTAAAAAAAAGTTACCGCCACCGCAGGATTGAAAACTGTGTTGTTTAACTCGATTCTTAGACGGTTTCCCGAGAAAGTACTGATCGGAAAAAAACGAAATTAACATGGTTTGTTCTTCATCGTATTCCCTGGACAATTATTAAGATTTTTTTCCGATGCAGCTATTAGTTTAGGGTTTATTAAGTGAGCAAACCACATACAAATTTTCAGTCTTCAACCGTGAGTTTTTTTTTAGAGTACCTCTCAACGTAAATTTTTGTAGCTCATCGAGTTTCTTTTAAAATTTCAATTTGGTTCTTGATAGTATTTTTTTTTAATTCGTGAAAAATCGGGACATTTTTGTTATTTTTTTTTAAACTGCCGTATATATATCTTATTACTATTAGTTTTTAATTTTTAAAATATCTTTAAATACCTCAGAATGTACTCTTTCTTAGGGTACAATTATTTTTGAAATTAGTTCATAATTAAATTTGATGCGATCAAAAGTTGGTCATACAAAGTTCGGAATCTTTGGATATTTTCGCTACTTTTTGTTAAAACTGTCATATCTACAGCTTAGTACTGTTATTTTTTTAAATTTGAGAATATCACTGAATGCATTACATTACACTCTTTCTTATGGTACAATTATTTTTCAAATTGGTTAATAAATAAAATTCATGCAATTAAAAGTTAGTCATACAATTTTCGGAACTTTCAGATCGTAATTTCCAAAGGGGCGGAGTTTTCCAAATGGTTAAATTTTCAGGGTTGGCGAACGTAAGCGAGCAGGGGGCGGAGCCCCCTAGTATATTAAATAATGCAAAGTAGCATTTTTCTAGTGACAAATTATGTTTAGTTTGGAACATAATTTCACAAATTCAGATGTCTGGCGGTAAATCTAAGGCAGAAAATATCTAAATTTGTTTCTTTGTTTCGGAACTTGATACAAATTTTTGTCAGAAATAAATTGTATAAAAAAATTTCAATTTTGATCACATTGTAAATATTTATATAATTTAGGATGGTACTTTCCAGCTATAGATTTTTAAACTGAGTAATTGTCTCTATAGCAATCAAGCCTGCTTAAAATTTTAACTGTCTTAATGTGGTTTTCTGCTCAATACGTTTAGGAACCCTACTGCTGATGTATGTGTTACTAAATACTAGACGCTGCGTGGCTAGCCCGATGTTGCCCGTGATCATGGTGTTGGTTTGCTTCCTAAATTAATTCAATTAATTTGCTTCATAAACCAACACCACGGACAACACCGAGATGTAAGGTGTAAAATTTTCCGCAAATTTTAAATCCGCTAAAATTTTCAATCTATTTTTAACGATTCCGATTTTATGAAAACAAACTTTCCAATCCCTGTCAATATGTTTTTATTTTTTTGCTATCATTCTTTCAAATTGAATAGGTCAGGAAATGTAATCTGTTTCTTTTTTTTTAACGTGAAGGGCAGTTGATGCAATCTGTTTTTTTTTTGAAAGAGTAAGTTCACAGTGACGTCACAATCTCTCTTTCGAAAATATAAAAGACTAGGGGGCTCCGCCCCCTGCTCGCTTACGCTCGACAACCCAATCCTGTTAAGGCAGCAACATTTTTTTAATATAGAGAGATGTATTCAATTAAAAAATTTTTTATTTGAAGAAAATGATACTTTTAAGTATTGATCTAAAGTGAAATTTTCCACAGATTTCAAATCCTTTGAAATTTGTACTCTATTCTTAACGGTCTAGGACATATACGGGAAACCCTCGGTCCTCGGGCCAGACATGGCCCGCCCCGGCTTTTGATCCGGCCCACGAAACATTTTAAAATCGCACTCGAAAAGTAAATATTCTTGGTTCTCGCCAACAAGAGAGTGACAGGGGTGTTGGAGACACAATAGCCTGAACTACGTGGGTCAGTGTTTCTCAACCTTTTTTAGTTGACGGCACACAAAAAATATTTTGAATTATTTGTGGCACACCTGAATATAAAAATGTAAAAGTAGGTATTTCCAATACTACCTTATATTGCTATTATCACTAATAAAATTAGTATTGGAAAAATGAGATGGCTGAGCCTGTTTTCTTGAACAAATTAAATCAAAACTAGGTTTGGAAGTCGACAGACAAGTTATCGGCGACACATCACGCCACTCAATTCCACAAATAATCAGGAATAATATTTATAAATTTCGTTATTGATTGTATCTGAGAAACAGCCTTGCATTTCTTGATTCCATTTCTTACTAGTGGATGTGATTATGAAAAAAAACCCTGATTTAAATCAACAATACTCGAATTTCTGACTTCTAAAATAGACCACTACTGGAAATGATATTTTCATGATGTTAAAAGTTCTATTGAACAGTATAGTTTGCACAGATGGGGCACCTTCTACGGTCGGCTCACGAAAAGATTTCATCGGAATTTTGAAAGAAAAAGCAGTTGACTTGAATGTGAAAAAAGACGATTTAATAATCCTACTTTGCATTATCCACCAACAAAATTGTGTTCTAAGTCCATCCTAAGTCCAGTTCAAAGCATTTTTGGATGACCTTTCTTCAGAACATGGTGAGGTGACATTTTTTCGAAGTAAGGTGGTTAAGAAAAGTCAAGGTGTTAAAAAGATTTTACAATCTTAGACAGGAAATAGCCGATTTTATGGAAATCAAGGAAAAATCATTGCCTGAAGTCAGTGGTCAGAAATGGTTATGTGATTTAGCATTTCTAGTTGACATCACGGGTCACTTAAAGGAATTTAATTTGAAGCTTCAAAAACAAGGTTAGTTGGTAAACAAATATTACAGCCATCTGAAAGCGTTCCAAAACAAAATTCACTTGTGGGAAACACAAATGCGATCTGGAAACTGTTATCATTTTTCAATACTATCCAGTCACAAAAATATTGATTACACTCAATGAAGAACTAAAATCACTGTCGGAAAATTTTTTAAAATAGATTTTCCGACTTTGAAAACATGGATAGCTGCTTTAACCTTTTTGCTACTCCGATGAAAAATGACGTAGAGAAGGCTCCCACACACTTGCAAATGGAGTTCATTGAGCTTCAGGAAAACGTACATTTGAAGACAAAATTTGAAGACGTGGAGCTAAGAGATTTCTACAGAGCATACCTTTCCGAAGAAAAGTACCCATAGCTGGGAGCAATTGCAAGAAAAATGATTTTAGCATTTGGAAGCACATGTAAATATGAACAGTTTTTTTCCACGATGAAAACTAACAAATGAAAGTACCAAACCAGGTTTACAGATGAAAATTTGGAAAACACTGCGCCTGTGTATTAGTGGGATTGATCTCAATATTGATTATCTTGTTTCTCAAGTTCAAGCTCAAACTTCTCATTAATTTCAAGTGATTGTAAGTAAATACATAATCAATACGCTATTATTATGTTCATACAACTTTACCATTTTACTTTATAAATATATAAAATAGAATAAACCTTATCATTATTACTTTTTCTCAACTACCCATTATCTACGGCCCGCAACTTCAGTAATATCCTAAAGTTTAGCCCGTTACTTACCAAAGGTTGCCCATACCTGGTCTAGGAGATAGAAAAAAGAACTAAGTGACTCCAGTTGAAAAATTATTTGTTTTTATCACCTGGCTGGAAAATCATTCCTCCGCACAAAATCAAAACGGAAACGAAAAAAATAAATTTAGAATCTGATTTCTTTTATCAAAACTTCCTATAGCAGGTGTTGCTTCTATGCTGTTGCATTCAATAATGATTAAATTTTGTTAAATTCATTTAAAAATGTTCTAGATTGAATTTTAAAATTTTCCTTGACCCTAAAATTGCAAAAAAATTAGGACTACCTGTGTGCCAAATCCCATTACTGTAAGTGCCATAGATTCGTCAGAACTTCAGATCACAAGAAACAAACACTTCCTTTAATAATATTAGAAATTAGCCACTGCGTGGCTAGCCCGGCGTTGCCCGTGCCTGTGGTGTTGGTTTGCGAAGATGTCGATATTAACCGGCGTTTACGCCGAGATATAAGATATTATAATCTGGTGTAAAATTTTCCTCAAATTTTAAATCCATTGAAATTTTCAATCTATCTTTAACGATTGCGATTTTACGAAAACAAACTTTACAATCCCAGTCAAAAAGTTTTTTATTTTTTTGCTCTCATACCCTCAAATGGAATAAGGCAGGAAATGTTATTATTATTATTTTTTTAACGCGAAAGGCAGAAGATGCAATCTGTTTATTTTTGAAAAGAGAAAGTTCACGGTGACGTCACAATCTCTCTTGCGAAAATATAAAAGATCTATTCAATTTAAAAATTATTTATTTAAAGAAAATCATATTTTTAGGTATTGATCTAAAGTGAAATTTTCCGCAGATTTCAAATCAGTTGAAATTTTTACTCTATCTTTAACGGTCTAGGAGATAGAAAAAAGAACTAAGTGACTCAAGTTAAAAGATTATTTGTTTTTATCGTCTTGCTGGAAAATCATTCCTCCGCGCAAAATCAAAACAATCCAGTCAAAATGTCGTTGTGTAATCGTTTGAGCGGAGACTACGCATTCCCATTTAATTGCGAAGAGTGAAATGAAAAAACTTGTCATGGTTTCAAAGGCTGATGTCAATAGTGAAGATTGTAATGTGACATCAGAGAGGAAAATAGAAGAATTCCGTTGTTTCTTCCAATGCCAGAGTGGGATGATACAGAGCTCCAAGAAAGAAAAAAACTTTTAAAATTATTTTAAAAGTTCTAGATTAAATTTAAAAAATTTGCCATGACCCTAAAATTGCAAAAATTTTGGACTATCTGTGTGCCAAATCCCATTGCTGAAAGTACCATTGATTTGTTAGGACTTTGATCACAAGAAACAAACAAACAAACATACAGACAAACACTTTTATAATATTAGAGAAAAGAGATATTTCAGATTTGTCATGGTTAATGCATTTAACAATTCATATTTTTCCTGTGTTCATTATGGTACCCAATGCAGAGGTGCATGTTGCAATTATGTACCATTTTAATGTTATATGGCTCTTGAATGTAGCTGCCAGCCATAGATTTTTGCTTGACCAAGTATCAAGACTTGCTCTTGATTGTCCTAAATCCTACTTGTACTTCCAAAGATCATACTTGTTTAAAATGTTATTACTCTCTTTACCTTTTTGTCAATTTTATTTGTTTTATTATTGAAAACCTCTGATGAGTATCATATTAAGCAAAAAAACATAATTTTCTTTTCAACAATCAAAGATTAATATGCTCTGAATTACATAAATGGAACTAATATGTTTTGGGCCTAACAATTATACAAAGGCTTAAAAAAAGTCATGTAAGTGTATGCAGTGTTAATAAGTTTTGATTAAAATTTATGTGTAAAAATAAGGATGTTTTAAACTTACATTCTGAATAATTGTTTACAAAACTCTTGTTTCTTATAAAATATTTTACTATTAAAATTTTTTTAGGGTACCTGCTGTTACATTACTTTTCCATATGGTAATGGTATTTGTGTACGACTTTGACAGTCCAGGTGAGATAATTTTGTATTTATTTTATTTTATCTGTGTGATTCATTATTGCATTATAAAAATCTAAAAAAGCATTAAGTATCTCAAAAGCCACATTTTTTTGGATCCTGTGTCAAAATTGCATAGAAATTATTTGTGTGAATATTTAATTAATAATAATTGATTTTTAAATGGTATTCAATAATAGTTACACATTTCCAGGTCTTCCACGAAACAAAATCTGCATGGTTCTAGAAGCTCTTGTTTGGCATATCTTCGTTGCAGGTATTATTCAGCCTCTGCTTGCTCTCCTAGTGGCCCTCTTCATTTGTCCTTTAGCATCCTTTGTTGTGTGCTTAGGTGAGTGTTCTAGCGTGTTTAACTTCATCTGTGCCAAAGCCTACTGGCTGCTATGAAAGTTTATTTTTAATAATATGGTCACATGTTACTAAAAGAAAAATGTTCAGACAATTTCAAGACTCCTTAAGGGATTGGCAGTACTCTTTTATTTTAAATTTGCAGCAAAATGTTTCAGTGTACCCTATTCCAATAAACATAAAATAGAGATTACGAATGAAAAAATCATTTGTATGTAAATAATAATCTTAAAATTTAACTTAAAAATATTTAAATATTCAACTTAAAACTATTTAATTTTCCTACTCTTTCTACAAATTATTCTTTTTCTAATATTTTTTGTTTTCCCCAGAATTGGTTCACAGTTTTGTGCATGTTCTACTGCTATATTTTTACAATTTTTTTTCCCGACACTGAAAAAAACTTTTAAAAAGCTCAATTGGTTTTTATCAATTAAAAAAAAATTTAACTGTTCTAAACCTTTATTCTTTGGATAATGTTATTAAATACATTCTAGTCATGAAAAACGAAAAATTTATGAGAAAATAGACTTTATAATTTAAAAGTAATTAATTTAAAATTGATAAAGTAATTAAGTGACATTCACTAGAAAAACTTTTAATAAATGCTTTAAATAATGTAAATACAGCTATAAAATTTAAACCACATATGTCTTAAAGCTGTACAATTAATATAAGAATATTTTAATAGTTTTGGTAATTGTTCCATTTTTAGGGTAATGTGTCCCTTTAATGTAATGGATAGTTATT
This sequence comes from Metellina segmentata, assembly GCA_947359465.1. Lineage (NCBI taxonomy): Eukaryota > Metazoa > Arthropoda > Arachnida > Araneae > Tetragnathidae > Metellina > Metellina segmentata. The sequence continues at coordinate 108,952,490 of OX375881.1, read as the reverse complement.
ATATGGTTACCAATGATCGATAAAAGAACATTATAATAGCAGGATTATTCAGTTGGAATTGGGGCAGTGATAATTTTGCAAATTATGTTCAATAAATTTTTGCAAAATGAATGCAATTATCTCTAAGCTAAACTTCCCAACTACACCTACAGAAAGTAGTGGGAAATTGATATAAATGTGTACTCTGCTTGGCATCTACTTGGTAAAGTTCTTCTTTGTTTACTTAGTTGGATTTTACTCTGCCTGCTTGACTGGATTCTACATCCAATTGTGTTCTAAATTTGGCTAAAATTTTTTTTTATTTTTTTTATTTAAATTTTTTTTATTTTTTTTATTTATGAATGTAGTTTTTAAATCTTACAATTAGATTTTTTTTTTTTGACTGACTTTAAATCTTAAATTTTGGAATTACAACTTTTTATCACTGAATATTTGTTTGTTTTAATGGCGAGTTTTTGAAAAAGTAGTGTTTAACGGAAGTATTATTATCTATTACTTTTGAGTTTGATTGTTTTTAAGGCAGACAACAATATGTATCGTAACATTTTGTTCTCTATTTAAACTTAACGCTGGTTCGAGCATAAACATTTAATTAAAATAAAGAATTTAAAGTACAAGTTACAAATAGTCATTTAAAGTTAGTACAAGGGCACAGACTGTTGAGAATAGGAATGTACCACGTGGGTGTTGTTGAGAGTGGAGCTTCTTGCTGACACTCTCGGCGAGAAGACGTGATCGTTCGAAAAGTAATATGATTCAAAATAATTTCAAAGACTTCCTGAATGGCATGGTTTCTGGGTGTGAGCTTTCTTGATAAGCTCCCTCCTTGTTCTAGAAACTTGAATTTATGTATTTCAGCGTAATATTATTATTTGTTGTATTGTTGTACCGTTTGTTTGATGTCCGAAAATAAATCACAAAAAGACATTCTTGGACTCGATGATTCTCGGACTCGATGATTCTTTACACAGACATTAATTATCGAATCTGCTGCAAAACCAGGAGGAAATTTGAGTATGAAGAATGCGTTTGCTCCTTTCGTAGTTTTCTGTCTCCTCTCCTCTCCTCATCTTTGGTGGGAGTACGTCTTAGTATTGGAATGTTCATTCTGGTGGTCACAATGGCACCTGCAAGGGAAGGGAAAACTCCATACCTGCGAGACCATTTCTTTGTATCTCGGAATCATTAAGAAAGATGAGTTTGGCAGTTACCAATCCCCTTCTAGAGGATAACGGAAAGGGAGAGCAAGAAGTCAGATTGCATTCTGATGTGAGGACAGATTTCATGTCTTTCTGGCCCGGATTTCTACAGAACTGTAAACACAAGTATTTGTGTGCGATGGACCGTCTGCATTTTTCTCGTGGAAGGCCCAATATAATTTAGAAGCGTTGACTACTTGTTTGGTTGTCGAGGGTAGTCTGAATCTCAGATGTGGGAAGGCAAGACTGACCAGTACAATAGACAGTTATTACTAAGATCAGGTTGTTATTTTTTAAAGAACAAAGGCACCAATTGTATTTGCTTAGATATCTGAAATTTCTGCTAGATATCTCAATCTTTAGCATACCCTCTAAATATCTGAAATTTGTTAGGTATATAGAATCTCTTCTTTTCTCTGTTGTGTAAAATTAAGCAAAAGTATTTGTTATTTTTATCCTTAAAGATTAATGTAACTTTAAGCTTGTTCAATTTTTGTTTTCAAGGATGAAGTACAGTGTGTTGTGTGAGAAATGAAAAGCATTTGTTAACATTTGGTTTTTGTTTAGCTGCTGTTGTACGTTGCTGTGTGAGGTTGGTTTGGGATGTTGCCATGTTTCACTTCTTAATCAAGCGGCGAGGTCGGGTGCCTTCCAGTGACAGCTGGTTAGTGAAACGCATAGCTGGTCCTGGCCTCTCCAACGAGCACTTCTTTCAGGTGAAATCTCAATTTCTGTTAGATCTTATGAATGTTTTATTTTGCAACTTACTGCATGTCATGCAAATATTTCAAAATATTTCTTTACACTTATTTTAGTTTATATGAATATGTTCTTGCAAATTTGCTGTCTCATTTCTTCAGAATACGCATTTGGTGTTTATGAACTTTTAAATTACATCTGGTGTTTATAAATTTAAATTTTTTAAAATAAATTTCAAAAATTGTTTTTATTGCATTTTTTTTTCATTTGTTGAATTTATAATGTGAAAAGTACCCAAGTTAAAATTTTTTTTTTTTGAAATTTCTTTTTTGTAACCTTTTTACTACTAACTATATAAAAATAGTTTAAAAATCAGTTTTTTTTTTTCTGATAAATGTTATGAAATGCCTCAAAGCTCTCAAGTAAATTCCTCTTTTAGATGGTGGAATCGTAGGGGGCTAAACACTTTAGGTACATGCATGAGTACCTTGGGTCTCAATTATGCTGAAAGCTTGATAATTTTCTAATAAGATATTGCTTAAGAACCCATACTTAAGAAGAACTCAGAAATTATCAACTAAAACACATTAACTAAAGGATTTTGAAATCATAAAAAGCAAATGAAATTGACTTACTTTCAAAAGCACATTGATTCGAAGCCATTGTTTCCAAATCGCTTTTGAATAATAAACATTCCACAGAAACTACCGATATATACTCCCATCCATTGGTGTCAATAGGAAACTTAGACGTCTACGCAGTTCCGAGTTCTTAACTATCCCTTTTTTTCAGAAAGGTTGTTTTTCAGGCGAAAGAGTCGAGGTCCATGTTGTGGACATAGGTAGCAAAGAGGATAAAGGAAGTAAATTCTATTTTTTTATCTTGCATAATCATAAACATCCTAAAATTTAGCCACAATGCACTACAGTTCTGAAGATTTGATGTAAGAATTGCACTTATTCCAACCAATTTTCGTCCCTATCATTAGGTGTGTACTGGCATCACAACCTCAAAGTACCCAAGTGATCTTGCCTTTTTTTCATTTTCACCCTCACCTGCCCTTCTACTTTTTCGTCCTCTCACATTGTGTTTGCTGCCTTATGTTTGACTAAATATGGCCCTTAAAGCCATTAAACCGAAAACCAATCAACTGACACTTTTTCAGGCTGTCTTAAAAGTACCAATAGTTGACATCGACCCCGTTTTAAAATATGCTGTAAGTACACTGTGGCAATATATGTGGGACATGGAAATGCAAAACAAACTTCACCATTTCGGAGCTTTTAACCCTAACCTAAATGATTTATTGATGGATCCTTTCCACACTAACTTGTTTTTATTAATTACCGACATTGGTTTTATAAACTACGTCTAGATTTTATAATTTGGATTTCTTGCAGTTTCGATTTGAAATCTACTTTGTTTTGGAATTATAGACTTGAGCTCTCACTTCATATATTACAACACTAACAACGTACAATAAATAAACCTCGTCTGGCGTAGCATGGCCAAATGCGGCCCTCGTGCAATAAAACTCCAGCCAACCATTTTCAGGCATAGTATGTAGTTTGTCTCTTACATGTTGTCGTTTATGAATATCATTTTTAATAATACCTCATAATAGTACATCATTTTTTGATAATACCTCATAACTTTGGTTAAAGCTGAATCATTTCCCAGCAATCCTAAACCAATCCCATTCTTGTCGACTTTTCCGGAAGTCTTCAGGAAAACACTTGACTGAGTTACTTTTTTGGTTTTCAGCTGTAAGCCCAATTTGGCTCATTTACTGCTAATATGATGCTTTTAACTATTGTTAGGCATTATTCATTTAGGATGTGCTCAGTGATTTCCATGTCAGAATTGTTTTTCTTTTAGGTTAGTAGGTACACAATCTTTTGCCCAAATGCATTTTAAAAATATTTTTTTAGTTGGCAAGCATTTTTATTCAATTCTGATTGAAAAAAATCAATGAAGTGTCTGCCCCATACTGAATAGTTCTGAATATATTGCAATAAATGCTTCCAAATTATTAAAAAAAATTTTAATTTTGGTATGAAACAAACATTTTAGTATCCAGTATCGCTGCAAAAATGTTCTCTAATTTTATAATAAGTGGTAATTCTGAATATATTTCCATCATAACTTTCTTGTTTCAGATTTCACCAGAACAAGCCCTAGCAGCATTTGAGGCCAAGCTTGAAACAGAAGAACTGAATGCTTTTAGGGAAGAGGTTGAGAGAATTATTTTGCTTCCACAACAAATTTATAGGTGAGAATTTACAGCTTTTTTGTTTGTGGTGTCTTTTAGCCTTCCATTTGAAAATATAGTAGTACATTGCAAGGTCTTCATTCAGTTATAAATTCATCGTAAAAATTAATTTGGTAAGTATTTACTTTGGGGTCAGTTAAGATAATCCTGTTTACTTCAAGCATTATCCTCTTTTCACCTTGCTATAGTGAACTTTTGCAAGAAATATGAATGCAATGTAAAATGATTGGTAGTATTAGTACTAGAAATCCATCTAAAAGAGAATACTGTTATGTGAATGTTGTGGTATCAATCTTCACACACACACACACACACACGCACGCACACACACACACACACCTTACCTCAAAATGTTTCTACAAACTACATTAAAATTAATATTGTGTATTGTATTAAATAATATTGGCATTTAAATTTCAAGGATATCAAGGATATTCATACATTTTATTATGTAGACCATCCATAACTATTAATTAATATTACCATTTCAATTTTTAATTGAAGTATTTTGATGTATCCAGGATATTCATACATTTTATTGTCTGGGCCATTCGTAGCTGAAGTGTCGGTCATCTGTCAATTATCTAAACATTTGTTTTCAATTGCAAGTCCTAAAAATTCGATTTATATCACTAAAACAAATATTTTATCATTAAGTGATATTCATAAAGGAGTTTTAATGTAATTTTATGAAACATTCATTTAACTGTATCATAACTATTCTATAACTCTTATTTTATAAAAATGGCTATTTTCCAGAGAATTTGTAGCCCAATGCTTCCACCCCTTCTCAGCAACACTGTGCAAGGAAGGAGTTTATAGGGATGTAGAGAAAGAAGCCCAAGAACTTCTAGCAGCGCTTAGAGATCAAGTAGAAAGGTATGAGTGCTCTTTGTGTACTTGCACTTAGATTTGTTAGCAAAGAGTATCCTCTGAGAATGAGAATATTCTCCAAACATTCAAATTTGGAGATAAGTTAGGAATCTGCTACAGTAGAACTCCAATTATCCGGATCAATTGGGACCAGACCCCATCAAGATAATCAAATATCCGGATAATTCACAAAATAAAGGTTATTTCTTAGTAAAATATGAATTTCGCTTTAGAATGTAATGTAATTTAATGACTGAAAACAATTTTGTTCACATTTGGTTCTTAGGTACTGTATCAAAATATATCATTGCTTGAACATATTGGTCAAAGTCAGTTGTTTCGCTGTCTTCACTCGTTTCCGTGCTGACGAGTTCTACATGCGCTTGACGCTGAGTAGCTGCAGATGGTGTCACACTCGGGCTGCCACTCTATCCATTTTAGGGCTGTGTTGAGGCTCTCAAACTCTATACTAGCTGACGGTCCGTAGTCTGGTTGAGTGCTAATGTTGTCGTCATCTGCCGGGTCAATGATGAGTTCTCTTGCATTTTAAATGAGTTTATTGTCACTGAGGATTTGGAATGCAGGGTCTGAAGAATCATCACCAGCCATTTGCCTATGTCCTCTGCATTGCACTTGGAACATCCAGGAATTTTAACTATGATGTTTCTTATGACCTCAACTGACACTTCGTCCTCTTCGTTTTTATCATTCATCGATAAGAATCTTTTAATTTGCAGATTTTGCTGATTTCTTTTTTCTCAAGTCAATACGGAGTATTGAAGTTCAACTGCATTTGAAACCTCATTTTTGAATATGAATATATATATATATAATTCTGCTGCCATAGTAAAAGCAACACATGCCCCCATATTTCAGGATATAGTTGTACATAGCACACACATTAAACTTATTGGTTAAGGATACATTAAAAACGAACTCCTTGAGTGAATTCGAAAGTAATTGTACATGTATAGTCGACGTTGGTCAAAATAGTAATTAACTATTGTTATAAAAAAGTAGGCAATTCACACTTAAAGCAATACTGTTGATAAGTGCAGAGTATCAAAATAAATGAAATAATTACGTTTACTGAAATGTTTACTGTTTTATCATTTTAATGCCTTAGAAGTACTTCATTTTTAAACCTAGGAATTGTTTTACTTACTAGCCACTGAGTGGCCAGCACGACCTCGCCAGGGACGGTTCTTTTCGTGGCGTCAGGTGTGACCACTCCTTGCTAACCTCTGGTGATTGCTACGAATTCCTGCAAACCAAATGTGAATTCGTGGCCTATTGGATAACAGCCATAATGGGCAATGCTTATTGTCAAATGTGGCCAAATTCGAATGGTGAAGAGATCCAATCGGCGTGACAATCGCTGAGATAAAAAAGAAAAACTAATGATCTTGATAGCAAAGGTCAAATTTGTATTGAAAAAAATATAAAAGTTACAATTTAAAAATTATTTATTTAAAGAAAATCATATTTTTAGGTATCGATCTAATATGAAATTTTCCGCAGATTTCAAATCCATTGAAATTTTTACTCTATCTTTAACGATGTAAGCAATAGTAAAAAGAACGACATAACTCCAATTAAAATTTTTTATTTGTTTTGTTCTACAGCTGTGAAAGCGTTCAAACGGAAACACGTAAAAAATAAATTTAGAGACTGACATCTCTTTATGCTGTTACCATTCCAAAAAAAAAAAACAATAAGAAATAAAATTCCATTAAATTCATTTTAAAATGTTCTAGATTGAATTTTAAAATTCAGCACGACCCAAAAATTGCAAAAAGTTCCGACTACCTGTGTGCCAAATCCCATTACTGTAACTGCCATAGATTTGTCAGGACTTTGCGCACAGAAAATCGCACACAAAAGTATCGTCACTCAAAGTACGGAAAGTCGTATGTCTAAAAACTGCAGTTTTCATGAGAGTCAAAAAACTAACCGTTTCCCCTATGATTTGACGTCATCTGACCGTGGTTCAAAATTACGAGGTGTTGTCCTTGAATCTTTCCCTTAAGGGACTGATTCCGGACCGTCGTCAATAGCCTGTTGTGTTGCTCTAGTACGACGTTAACTAAAAATTACCATTACCCCTATGATTTGATTCTATTATTATTATATACATTTGGATGTAACTTTTATTGGATCAGCTGATGACATGAGATTTTGCTACCAAGTGGAAATCACAAAATGTTGCATATAGCAATAATAATAGAAAAAATAGAATTTTGACTGACGACCTTCTGCATTTGGAGTGATGATATATTGTATGGCATTTTTATGCCTTTGGAAAAACAATTCAAGATTATTTTCCTCTTGAAAAATATTCTCCAAAAGATTATTTCCTAGAAATTCAAATCTCTATTTGCGCTACATATTAGTTGGAAATTGACTGCTTCTGATCTGCTTAAAATGTTTTCAGCATCTGTAAATAGTCAAAGGAATAATTAAGTATGTAACTGAATTTCATTATGAGTTATTATCAGTTGGTAAACCACACACACATGTAATAATATATTTTTAGATTATTTATATGTATCAAAGACTCTTTGTTGAGAGTCTAATGATAGTCTGAGTAACATTTTGTATTGCAGACGAAAGAAAGAGCTTCAAACAGGCCTGAGTGTCAATGTGAGATCTAAAGTAAAATTAACATCAGCTGATTTGCAGGTGAGTGCTAGGGCTTAGAAATAATTAATAAAATACAGTACAAAGTCCAAAATCCGGAATTCTCCAGACCTCGGACATTCCGGATTTTGGATATTTTTTACGGATTCAGATTATTTTTCTAAAAAAACTTAACTAACTACAACCTGCGCGAATTTTGCATTTGCAATAGTAAAATAGGAGATATATAAAAAGGAATAATTTTTTAAAAAGGTAAAAAGCCTTTTAATACAAAGCAAATTTTACTTGCAAACGTTCTAATTTTTCTGTGTGGTATTTACTGTGAACATGTCCGTTGAGAATAATTTTTGTTTCAAATGCTGTAAACGTTTATCCTGAAAGTTGGCTTTTCTCAAACAGTGCTAAACAGGAAAGCGAAATTTACTGTTTAGGTACAAACACGAATACTTTTAAAATTATTAATTTTGCCAACTTTCTGTTCAAAATTCATTTTTTTTGAAAAAGTCAAATCTATAGGTAGAAAAAATACGGGCTAAGCAGAAACAAATGAAATTGCACATGCAAATTAAGAGAGTTCGAAAATAGCACTCATATGTATAGACAAAACAGTTAAGTGAAAGTTTCGAAATAAATTTTGAACAGCTTTTTAACTCAACACATTCAAAAATTTGGGTTTCAAATAATTATTTAAACTTTTTCTATTAGCCGACACTTCATGTTGCCACTGTAGTTCTGCAAAGGTTTTTCCCCATCCATGTACTGAAGAGATTGCAAATCAAAGAGGAAGACTTTTGGGACAAGAAAGGGCTCTCCTATAGAGACTGGCCAGGTAGCTCCAATACCCTACTTGTAAAAAGCTTTATTGGAATAAATTCAATTCTTGAATGAACTATATACTAATTAGCATTTTTATGTCCCAGGATTTGCTGCTCAACTTATCACAGAAGTCTTTTCCATCGATATACTAACTCCTCTTGAAGAAACAGACACACGATACCGCCTCGAAGTAAGTATATTCAGTGTATAGAAATGGTGTTTTCATACAGGACACCAGTCTAAAATAATTCATGCTTTTAATTTTCAAGGTTCTCATGGGCTTTAAGGAGGTCTGATTTTTCATTTTACTTTGGTTTATGTATGTACTAAAATTCACGAAAATTGACCAGAATATGCATAATTTTTTATTAGTTCAAAATATTTCCTATTCCTTTGTTTTCAAATGATACAAAGTTCTTGTAAAGTTTCAAATAGCTTCCATAGGATTCTCAGAGGCTTGCGGCGAAAATGATTGTGCGTCCAAAGGGAATTCAAAAGTCAAATATCGGGTGTCCAAAGTCTGTTGTCGTAAATTGAGAGTCGCATATATGTGTGTCAAAATAGGTGGTAAGTCCATAGTCAGTTTTTCATTCTCTTTTAGAGAGAGGCCCACAACAAGCTTCTAATAATGGCGTCGAAGTTGTCGTCTGCAATAACGTTCTTTTTTGCAGGCATTAAAGTCTCATCGATGATATAATGGGCCTGTACATGCCTGGCCCTGAGACTTTCATCAAGCCATTTATGGCATCTATCATAGTGCGTGCCTTTAAAAAGACAGTCAAGCCTTTCCTATCTGGGCGGGGCAACTGGAGCTCAGACTCCGGTGCTCCAAGTGGTTCGACTTCGTTTTTATAAAACTTTATCAAGACCTCGTTTTTGAAATTCTCCAGTAATCCCTGGCATTCTAAGTCTCCATGTTTCTCCAGCATGCAACTGAAAGGAAATCTGAAATTGTCAGCTTAAGCGTTTTGTATGACTTGATCCCTCTATTTATTTAGTTCTTCATTTTTCTTGTACGTCAAGGATCAGACAGTAAGTTACTACAAATATAGTTGATGCAATTGACTGTTACTTAAACTAAAGAGTTAAACATTTGTTTAAGCAGTATACAAGAAATTATGAAGGAATCATATTAAAATTATATTTGATTTACCATATTTATCTATTTTTTTAACTGACTACTGACATTTTATACTAGCTTCATTGGTACCCCACTCTCTAAACTTGCACTCCACTAAAATAAAACATGATCGCTACTTTTGCAATGCTGTGTTAAGTCTATAGAATATGAAAACACTAGCTGCATCAAAAGTATTTCTTCCATTCGTCATAACTTGTTAAAAGGTTTTAAGATTGAAAATTAAAAAAAAAAATAATAATAAAAATAGGGATTAATCTTGTGCTATCTCTAAAAGCGCCTTGTGTTACTCCAGTGCAACGTTACTTTACTTTCGTTACCACAGTTATTAAAGAACGTTTTTTTTAATGCTGCGATTAAATGTTTGCCACGCCTTTTATGATTATAGTTTGACTTCGTGTGCTGAGTTAAAGGTTATGGAATCGAACTCTTTTGTTCCAGCAGTAAATATTTGGTGAAGCGAAATGTATCAAAATCCCTCCAAGAGAGTTCAAGAGGAAGACAAACCTTACAAATCGTGCAACTTTTGGCTGCTAATGAGTTTAAACTGAAGCAACCAGTTTAAATTCAGTCGGGATTCAAGTGCAAAGACCATTCTCCATAGACCTAACCTCTTTTCACCTAAATATACCAATAAAAAAATTCAGCCTCGGGCCTCTAAAAACCTCACAGAAAGGCTTATTTAGAAGTAACACAAGCGCGTATGTTGTATAATTCAAAATTTCTCCTTTACATCAATAAAAAAATTATTCATTGTCCTCATTTAGTCATCTCCCATTTTTTTAAATTTTTACTGTAAACCCTTTGTAGTATCGATATTCAATGATGAAGTTGAGTTTGAGAGGCAGGTTATTTTTTTTTGTATTGGGAACATCCAGAAAGTTTTAGAATTGTTGCTTATCCTCATTCTCTTTCGTCCTAGATAGACCTGTGGTAAAATTATAATATTTTGAAATAACAGGTTGTTTTGCTAGTTTAAAATAAAGGTTTAACTTTTGACATAACTTCCATTGAAACTATAAATAAATACGTACATTCGCAGTGAAAAAAACGAATCGCTTCTCTCCATTCAAGCAATTTTAACAGCAGAAAAAATTCTAAAATGGCGTTTGATAGGAACTAACGTCTTACTAAATTCAATAAATGTATTTAATTTGCATAAGGGGCCGTTTTCATATTAAATTGAGCACCAAATCCATAATTTCCACTCGAAACCCTTTATTTCGAATCTATCAAAATTAATTTAACTTTAGACACCAAATTTCCTGTCATTAGGTCCTACTGTTTCAACATGAGTACAGAAATATTAGAACTTTTAATATTAAATCAGTTTCTTGCACCTTTATGGATAGCTTTCTAAATATTTCTAAAGTGCTGATATTTGGTACCATATTACTCTAAAGCAACCACCTCCAAAAAAATAAACTAATATTTTATTTTCTTAATCTAGTATAGCCATACAAAACTTTTGCTCATTCAGATACTTAGTTTTAGCGCTACCTTAAATATTCCTTACTAGCCACAGGTGTTGCCCATGCCAGTTGCTTTTGTGGGGTTATTGGTTTGATTCGTAGCCTATTGGATAACAGCCATAACAGAGTTGCACTTGGTGTTGTCGTGACAATTGGGAATTCGGCGTGACGTCACAATCTCTTGCGCAATTATAAATATTTAATTAAAAAATAATTTTAAAATGAAAATCAAATGTATAAGTTATCTATCTGTGTGGTATCAAATTTTTCGCAAATTTCAAATCCGTTGAAATTTTCAATCTTTTTTTTTAACGATCCCGATTTTACAAAAAAGAACTAAACAATGGAAGCCAAACTGTTTTTTATTGTTTTGCTTTCCTTCTGAAAGTACAGGAAATGTAATCTGTTTATTTTTTAAACGCAAAGGTTGGCTTGACGTTATATTCTTGCAAAAATATAAAAGATATTCAATTTAAAAATTTTATTTGTTTAAAGAAAATCATATTTTTAGGTATCGATCTCCTTTGAAATTTTCCGCAGATTTCAAATCCGTTGAAACTTTTACTCTGTTTATAACGATCTAGGAGATAGAAAAAAAGAACTACATAACTCCAGTTAAAAGTTTTTTTTGTTTTTTATCGTCTGCTGGAAAATCACTTTTTTGTGCAGAATGAAAACGGAAAAAATAAATTTAGAATTATTGAATTTAGAACTATTATAATTGTGATATTTTATGCTGTTGCTATTTCAAAGAAAACAATAATAATTAAATTTCTATTAAATTCATTTCAAAATATTCTAAATTAAATTTTAAAATTAGTTGAAATTAGTTTTAGTTTAAAAAAAATTGAACCCAAAAATTGCAAGAAATTTGGACTACATGTGTGCCAAACCCCATTACTGTAAGTGCCATGGATTTGTCAGAAACAAGCAGAAAACAGACAAACTTTCTTTTATAACAGTAGAGATTATTGCAGCCGACCTGATGTCTAAGGTGGTTTGGCGCAGCTTGGCCCTTCCGCTATAAAACTTGCCAACCAACCGGTCTAGTGGTTAAGGTGTTAGCCTCTAGATCGGAAGGTTCCTGGTTCAAATCCGGGTCCGAGCATGGATGTTTGTAAATGTATGGTAAAGAGGTGGCTGGTGCACCTTAAATCTGTCGTGGCCAAAAGTCCTCACGTTGGGTTGGTGTGGAAGTTTGGAGAGTGGGGTGCCAGCTCAGGTGTTGACTCGTCATCTGACCGTGTTTCAAAATTACATGGTGTTGTCCTCAGATCTTTTCCAAATGGAATTGATCCCAGACCGTTGTCAATAGCCCATTGTGTTGCTCTAGTATGAAGTTAATTAAAAATTACCATTTATTACCTTATTATTGCGACTTTAGAGGTCAACCTAAGAAAATCGTTTGTACTTGCATAATATAGTATTTCTCGGATTGCTGAAAAATAAGTTTTTTAAATAGTGATCAAATTTGAAATTCGGGTAGCTATACCTACGATTAATCTCGATCTACTAATAGTTACTTTTTATGTGGAGATCCCTGAAATTGACACCAACTTTAGTATCGAATATCTCCGGATATAAAGATAGTAAAGTAATGAAATTTCATATTTAGTCTAATGTAGTGATCCAGAATCTGATTATAACATCAAAACATGGTGTTTTCACTAGAAATTTTGTTAATGTTATATGCTTAATGTGATATGAAGATGTTTCCTTATGCAATTTTTTGTTTGAATTTGTAAAGGATGCTATTCCTTATTGCATGATATCTTTGAATTTGTTCTAGTATATGAATAGTGCTTGATATAAATGAGGCGGTTCATTATTTTTTCTGCAACTTGTACATCAATTACCTATTGTAAGGGAAATTTGATTTTTAAAGTCAAAATTAAAAAACAATTTTCTAGTATATACATACTCCTTGGCCCCTTAAAAATCTTAATATTTGCTGAAAGTCCTTAAAATTTTCTATAAAGCCTTAGATTTTACAAAAAAAACTGCATTCATATTTTTTCCTGCATTAAAAAACCGATTTCAATAATTTACACCCAGTCTAGTCACAAAAATCATTGATATAAATATTGATGTATTTGAAACTGTTTCTGTGAGACCCAATTATAGCACCTGTGAAATTTGCATGCAAACTAACTGTATTGCGATGTGTGGGAAATGTAGCCTTGGAAAAACCATGATTTTTCTTTTGCTCAAAGAATAAAAACTGTGTTCCGTATTTCTGAAAAAATAATTTATCATAAAAAGGGAGTTTATTGTCTACATGAGGAAACCTAGGATCATCTGAAGTTCTCAGAAAAGATTTGGTTTCCTTGTATGTGATGTATTGTGTCTAAAAATTAACATTCTTCCATAGTAAACATATGACAGCATATTTTTATTGGAACATTTTGAAAACCATTTTTTAAATTCAAAACTTATCAAGATTAGTTTTGTTACACATTTCCAGGCATTTTGCTATAGCCCCTCTGGAAAACTACTGCACATTTCTTTTCAGTTTGGAACCAGAATTCTGATAAGAATAAATAAATTGAATGAAGAAAAGTTTGGAGCTTAACTCTGATATTTTTATTCAGTGAAACAAAATTCAAGTGACGACACTCAAAAATGTAATATATATTTAAACTTTCCCCAAATTAAATACTTTCAGCTAATTTGATTTCATTGGAATTGAAACTAATGAATGTATTTGTAATGCACTTCATCTCAGAAGTTGCAAGAAAAGCACTTGATGAAAATTGTTTTTATGATAATTCTTCAAATATATTAGATGACAATATGAAGGCAATCATAAATTTCCTTTTGAATTTTACAGGCTCATGGGGTGAACCTTTCCAGGTACACAGAAATGTTGCAGTCTGTAGCTCAGCAGCCCAATGTAGATTTCAGCAATGTAATACACATACCCAAAGGTATGAGAGAAAATCTGCATGTTTCTATATGGTACATTTTCTACATGAAGAGGTAATTTGAGAATTGAAATTTAGATTACATCAAGTTTTCTAACTGCTTATTTTTAATTTTCTAGGAAAAATTCACGTTCATTCTCCTTACCTGGATCTGAGCACATTCAATCCTGTCAACAATGCTGTCACTACTGCACACAAAAAGGAACACAAAAAGTTAGTCGATCTGTTTTACTAGTTTGGTCTTGATCAGGTTTTCTTTAATCGTTAGGAAACATGTTTCAAGATACAGTAGAATCTTGATTGTCCGAGCTCCTCTTAACTGAATGTCCTTGCTGTCTGAGCCGAATTTGATGACCGATGGATTCGACTTAATTTTACTGATCACGGATTTTTAATACTTTGATCGAGCAATAAAAATATTTCATTCTCTGCAACCATCCTCTAAAATTTTCTATTGGACTTAATGAGTGCAATGACAAAGCAATGGATGAGTTGGTAAAGGAGTTTTGTTTATATACAAGTGTTTCTATGTATAAGTCGAGCACCTTCCAAAACAACTCGCAAAACTATGCCAACATGTGGGCTGTGCCATAATATTGATGTAACCTCTTCTGTATCTAATTTTAGTTCTTTAATTAAATGTTGTGTTAGTCCTCATTTCCATGTATTCCAACTTCTTCTAATTTTTATCCTCCCTAGATAAAGTACTAATTGACATTTGGTGACATTCGAATTGCCACCGAGCATGTAACAGTAATAAAGAGCAGGGGCTTGGTTTTTCTATTTCGAACTGCTTTCTTAAAACTCAATTGTTGCTAATTTGCCTCTGATTGATTTTTCATTTCCAAATTAATTTAGGCAATTTTCACTTGTCGGCAATCGCATATCAGTTTTTATGTCGTAAAAATCTCCCCCATTTTTTCTTGGATTTTTTAGTAGGTATACTGCTGTATCTTCCTTTTAATTTTAATTTTCAAAACAATTACCTTTAAAAGATCTAGTAATCGGAGAAATCTGGTGGACATTCTGTAAAAATTATGTGCAGACAACTCTATGCTTTTTTTAAGCATAGAGGAAGTTATAGATCAGCATGATGAAGTGAATGCTTTCAGGCCACAGCTATTCCCATGGCGAAGGAAGCCCAAGAAGAGCCATCCTGAGAAGATTCTCATACCCTTGCCTGTTCCTCATCCTGTTCAGATAGCAGTTATCATCTTCAACAGGGAGAACGAGGACCCCATCCCAATTGAAACAGACATGTGTCTCGAGATACTGAAGGCAAGTAGCCACTGCTTTGTATGACTACTATGTGAAGTGGGGGTTTTATCATTCCAAGCCAAATTAATCTCTTAAAATGCAAAAAAATTATATTTTCCCTCTAAATCTAGCACTAATAATTAGTGCTCAGACCAGATTCAAAGTATGTAACAAATCGAACTATTAGCGTGTTGAAAGGATACTGAACTATTGGTTTGTTGACAGCCAACTACACCATAAACTCACAACCCGTTCTTGGCAATTGCATAATCGAACTGATTACCCTTTTCTTCCTTATAAGAAGGGAGTTCTGTTGGTTCCTTCCAGGTATAGCACTGGGCCATGGTTCTGTCTTATGAAATGTTTTCTCGTTTTTTTGTGCAATTGTTAATAAATTGTGTTAATTTTAACCCCAAGATGCTTACTTTTTTTAACTCCACTCACCCATATTGTTACTAGTTATCACACTCTGCTTGTCCAAACAAAACATCATTGGAATAGAGGTAGTTAATCATGTGATATTGCAGATTAAAGAACACCATGAATCAGGGTTTCCACAATCCTTAAAATGCCATAAGAAGGTCTGATTTTCATTTTAATTTGTCTGGTTACCTAAAACTTACAATGAAAGTTCTTAGAATTTTAATATATCTAGGGCCATATAACCCAACCAACCAAAACCAATACTTACGAATTAGTGTTAAATGTTAACTGTGTTTGACTATGCAAAATTGAAAGTTAGTAAGTAAATATTTTGCAGTGGCTAGAGTTTATATAATCTGCATTGATGCTATTGGCTCTGAAATATGTGCTCTAAAACGTCTGTATCAAATTCCTGAAAAGTTTTGTAAAATAATAAACATAATGGTTGTTTAACTCTTTTGTTAAATTATCTGCAATGTCATTATATAATTGAGGTGATGGACATACTACAATGAAATTCATGACACTGATAAAATGGTGGAATGCTGTTGGAAATTAAGGTAAAAAAAAAAGGCGAAGGTTCATGATCCATAAATGATTCTTCACTTAAGTATCTGATGTAGAATTTTTTTACAACCATCGACTCGTCCAACTTTTCTTGAAAACTTGGTTTTCTGTATTTTTGTTACAACAGAAAATTTTTACCTGGTGCTAATTTCAAAATTTAGACACCAAGCCATTGCAACCATGATTGAAAAACATTGGAATCAGTGGTTGGTAGATTATCATATAAACCTACCAAAGCACTAAATTTCAAGAAACACCTCAAATATACTTACTTTTAAAACACTAAAAACCAATTGCTCATTTTTTACATGTTGGCTCCATTTTGTATATAATGCCAAATTAGTTTCAGCTATTAAGCACTGCCAAGCATGTAACAATAAAATAGATTTACATTGTTGATCAACATAACTTTCTTGCTAGCAATTTTGACTTTGTCACGGGCAAGGACTATTTGAGGTTTTCTATCTTCGCAATCGTTAAGTTAGAGAAAAAATTTCAACGCGTTTGAAGTCTGGAAAGTTTTACACCAGATTGATACCTTACATGTGATTTTCATTAAATAAATAATTTTTCAACTGTAACCGATGTCATGTTGGGTGGTGGTGGTGGTGGGACTCATTCTTAAAATTATTGTTTTTCCTTTTTAATTTTTCAGTATCAGTAAGGGCAAGGAAATAACTGTCATGGGCAATAACTTGCTGGCCTGCTAGTGTACTGATATCTAAACAGTTTTTGACAATTGATACCATTCTTGTTATTTGAAATAGGTTATAGCAGATGGTTCAAAGAGCTCCTCCATCTTGATGTACGAATACGAAGACAGCCCAGTGGATGGGCAGAGTGTTGCCACCACAGCAGACGACTACAGAGCGGTGACGTCCGACCTAGAGACGATGGCATCGGAAGACCGATTCAGCCGGTCCAGCTTGAGCCGCAGCCACAGTCAGCAGCTGAGTGTCGGCGACAGCATCGCCGTCAACTTGGCATCTACAGAAGACGTCACCTTGGAGCCGGAGGATCAAAAGGTGACATACAGCCACAGCTCGTACAGCACGACTGTATAGGAACGCGACGCGCTAGAGTTGCGAACAAACACAGTGGGATGGACGGAGCATCCGCGAGAGAAGTTTCATGTTGTTGTTCATTTCATTTTGTCGTGCAATTGCTAAAGAGAATGAGGCATTTCTGGGAGTATTCCCTGGCACAAGTGAGACATTGCCTTCATTACTACTGCCAAAAAAGATGCAATTTTCGCTTTTTTTTTTCATGCTGTGAGTGTAATGTGTATTGTGGTCTATTTATTTTTAACTCTGTGAAGTCTGACGGAAATTTCTTTTAAAACGTTTCGATGGGGGCTGTGAAGTTTTTAATGAGCAATACAATGGAATAGAGGTTTATTTACATGCAATAGGATGTAATGTAGATTTATTTACCTGTTACATAAATCATTATCCTTCATTCACCTGTATTGAAAAATGTTTCTGTTTTATTAGTTATTTTAAACTGGTTTATTAACATGGGACCATATGTTGTGTGGCCTATTCTACTGTGTTCATGTAACATTCTACTGGTTTGGGTTGTATAGTTCCATACCTTTGCACAATGCTAGGTAATTAAAATAAGTTTCTCTTAACTGTTCATTAAATTCAGGAATTGAATAAGATTTCGATAAATTCACAGACATCTGATTTTAACGGCATTTTCTCAGACATTTTGAAAGGTTGCCCCTAAAAATGCAATTCTGTAGAAACGGTTTTGTTGCATTTTATCTTGCAGACTTGATTTGTCAAGAAATTACGTGAATTTATTTCCAGATAAGTATTTTAATTTGAGATAATCCCAATTTATTTGTTGTCAATCTACCGAAGTCTGATTTTTCCGTTAGTTATGAATACACAATTATGTTTGTGCTTGCATCTGCAGTGCAGGACAGCCTATCAAAAGTGACACCAGTTCTGTGTTACCGCCATCTCATATTAGTTGGTATTGCACTACAGGGACATTGGTAGTCGCTTTAAATATTGAATGCTACTAATTCAAAGTTTATCACTTTTTAACACAAGATTTTACAGTTGCTTAATATGTATATTCATGTGTTAGAGTTGTAAAGGTTAAATGTTATCTTTAATATTTTTACTGAAAAATACAAGTGCAGATGGATTTGTAACATTGGTGTGTGTATTTAATCTTTAAAAAAAATCTTATTTCTATTATAAATAATGCTGAAACTGTTTTTTATTGGTTTTCATTATCAGCAGTATAGTGTAAAAATATTATGCAAGAATAGGGTTCTCACTAGTCTTAGAAAACATGATTTTGTTTTCCCAATTGAAAAAAAAAAACCAAACCAACCAACTTAAAAAACCATAATATTAAACTTTTTTTAAATCCTTTTTTTTTTTTTTACTGTAGCAATGCATATTTAATTTTGCATGTATTCAGAAACTAGAATCAGTTAAGCTTTACCATTCAACTTGGTTTTGATATGTGTTATTGTAACTAATGTAATTTGAAGGACATAAATTATCGATAGTACAATAGGTTGCAGTTAATATTTTATTTTATCAATTCAAGAATAACGTTTTAGTCTGTTTAAGAACATTTGCACACATGTTCAATTTTAAATCTTCACTTATCAATGGTAAACATAGCCTTAAAATTAATGTACCTTTTCTTTTTGTCTAAGAGTGAGAACCCTGAATAAAATATAAAGTATCGAATTGTCATAAAACTTAATATAAAAAATATATCTAGAGTTAAGAAATATTTAAAAGTAATTGTTTTACATTTTTCATCACTAATTTTAAATAAAAATATGTAAGGAAACGTTCAGCCATAAAACGACAGTGGGCGTATTCAATTTATCTGCTTTTATCTTCCGTATTTTATCGACATTTATCATCTACATTTTAAGTAGGTTTTAAATATGTGTATTGTCTTGTGATTGTGTTTTGTAAATGTGTTATTACATAACTTATTAATTAAGTGCATTAGTGGTAGTTTTTATATTACTGCTTTGAGACAAAGTTGAATCAGGTTGGAAATGTTGTGTTCTGTACTGTGACTGTATTTCAGGATGCAATACTGTTTTATCCTGGGTTTTTTATGTTTATACATTTTGCATTTAAAGTTTTCTTTTATAGTTTATTTGATTTTGCTCCTTTTTTTTTATCATTATTTTAATCTGTACCTGATGTCAGCTAAACTTGATCATTCAGATTTTTACTTCAAAGTGGGTGCTTCTTCCACGAAAATATAGTTAGCAAAACACTGCAAATTTATCTCAATAAATAAATGCTGAGTATAATTTTCCATTACTCTATGGAATGCATATTTAAAGTTAATAGCTTGCTGATTTAATTATACTAGGGGGCTCCACTCGCTAACCAACACTCTTTTCGAAGATCATATTTGGTTTGCTTTTTAAACCAACAATCCTTTCTCAGAGTCAATCTCCTGCGACGGCGAAACCTCCGCCCCCTGCTCGCCAACCTCCGGTGATTGCTTTGCAAACCAACACTCCTTTCACAGAGTTATCGATTTTCTGCAATGTCGAAACTATCTTAATAATTTGTATATTCCTGATTGGACTCTCTGTTCCATAATGTCGCAGCAAATTTTATCAAGGCCGTTTCATATTTGATCTCCGCTAGGAACAAATTGACCACTATCGTGAAATTATGCTTTTCATCCCATGGAATTTATTTATGAACAAATTTTAAAAATAATTATACCATAAGAAAGAGTACATTCTTAGCTTTCACGTGGTATTTTCAAATTTTAAAACTAATAGCATTAAGCTATAGATATGACAGCTAAAAGATACGAAATTTGTATGACCAACTTATAATCGCATATAATTTATTTATTAATCAATTTCAAAAATAATTGTACCCTAAAATAGAGTACATTCTAAGGTTTTCCCTAATGTTCTCAAATTTAAAAGCTAAAAGTAATAAGCTATAGATATGACTGTTTTAACAAAAAAAGTAACTAAAATGTCCTGAATTTCAAAAAAATATCGCCAGGAACCAAATTAAAATTTCTATAAAATCTCGACGTGCTGCAAAAATTGACGTTTGGAGGTACTAAAAAAAACTCACTGCCAGAAGACTGAAAATTTGTACATCTTTTGCTCCCTCGCGTTAGGAATTTTGCCTTTTCCTAATTTGACATTTAATGAACCGTGTACTAATAGCCCCATCAGAAAATAAAAAAAATCTTCTCCATCTTTTTCCCTGTAGAATTTTGAACCAATCATGTTAATTTTTTAATCCGTACTTTCTCGGGAAACCATCTAAGAATCGAGCTAAAAAAGCAATTTTTCAATCCTGCGGCAGCAGCGTTAAATTTTTTCAATATAGAGACATATTTTTATTGAATATTACGTCTTAATTTTTGAAAAAATAATCCCACAGTGGCCATCACTTTAGAGGAGGAGCTTGTTTACTTTTCTTGGCAACACTAAAGACACCCGAAAAAAAGAAGAAAATATCCTAAAGGCAAGCAATTTTTCTGATGTTTCCAGATAATTTTTATAGTTGTCTTGTTTCAACTGATCGAATCGTTGGGAGTATCGCTTATTCGGGACTGGTTGACCAGAGTGAAAGCTAGCTTGTTCTATTCATGATGCTATTAAATCTATAAGCTCATAAAACTGCATTTTTAAAAATAAACCGCTTAACTTTCAAGCAATAATCAAGCCAAATATGGTACACATGAAAACCACCTGCTCTTGCACGTGCAGTGGCTGAATCCAAATGAAAGCACCCTATTGTTACCCATCTAGAGTATTCTGTTTAATCAAGTTAAGTCGACGTCAAGTATAGTTTTGAAATTTATTTACTTTTATGTATCTAGGACGCAAGTTAATATTTTTATGAATTTAGAGTCATTGCTGGGTGATAGTTGAACATGTTTCTTGTGAGTAGATAGTTAAATATATATTCTACTAAATTGTAAATATGTTTGTGTATAATTATTACTAAATAGAGTTGAAGCTGGTCTTCAAAAATTTTAATTTAACCTTTGTTTTGTAATTAATTTATAGTAATTTTATTGTTTTCTTTTCTCTCCTTCGGATTGTTTTAAGTGTCAAGGGTTGCAGCATTTGCAAGAGCTTATCTGAACGACATGCGCATGCTGCATCGTGTTTGTGTCAGCTTTAGCTGGCTTTACTAAATTATTTCTCACTCAAAAATTGTGGGTTTGTAAACCATGTGCAACTAAAATGTTTCTAGAGTAGCAGAAGGATCTGCTACAGTTAACGAATTCGAGTCAGTTCAAGGCCAACTTAGTTTGTGAATCGGACATCAAAGCGTTTATCAATTTGATTCTGCAGTAATCACAGTTTTAGTGTTTTAAATTGGGCTCTAAGTGTAATTTTTCTTTTATAATCCCTATTGTAATAAGTACAATATTGTTTTGTAACTTCATATTATGCATAGCCTGCCAACTTGTGTAGATCCAGTGATGTAGCCAGAAAGGGTTCTTGGAGCCCGAGCTCGCTATCCTTTAAACCTTGGTCAATGAAACCCAACTATCAATCATCCCTATCCTTAAAGTGTTGATTCCTTATGTTTCTGTCTTTTTACTAATAATATTTTAAGACAACTTTGATGAATTTTTAGGAAAGGTCTCTCATTACTCTCTCGTATATCATGCCAGTGCTTCAAAAATGGCATAAATTTTTTTAATTTCTTGAATATTTAGTATTTAGATATTTTTTTGGTGAGCAACCATTTCAAAAAGATTTCTGTACTTGTATTAGCTGAGATGCATCACTTTCTGTGCTTACGTAATGTCCATTGTTTTAAAATTAATTAGAGATGAAAGTGAAGGTATAAAGAATTGGTGGAGCTTTATACGATTTTCACAGGCGGCAGATCTTAAGATTGCATAAAAATTGTGGTTCTAAATTTGGTCCCCTCCAAAAAGAAACCCTGGCTAGGCTACTCATAGGATATATGGCTACTTTAGAATCTTATATCCACTTAAAATAATTATAAAATCTTGTGAAATTCACATTCAATAGTTTCATGAGTTAATAACTAAATTAACCTGTTTTTATTTTTGATCTGTTTAATTTAACATCTATAAAGTTATGTTGACAGAATTTTGTTTTCCAATCTGCATAATTGAAGAAGACTTGCAGTTCTGTTTTCTAGGTTTAAATTTGAGATTTTCAAAATTTTGTTACCGTCAAATTTGTGAAAAAATGTTTACTGTATAACTTAACTTTTGTGAGAAGAGGTTCTTTGAATGTGTTTTAGATATGAACACTGAATGTTGGCAGCTATGTATTTGAGAAGAAAATTCTGGTATCTGTGTTATTTAGAAATTTGTTTGGTGTTGTGCATTATTTACATTCAGATTATAGCATTGGTTTGAGCGTGTGTAAACTTTAATGCTGGCTGAAAATTTTAAGTTTTTGGGAAAAAAAGGTTAGTGTAATAAAAAAAAAGTAGTTTAAACTTAAAAAAAAATTATTTTTATTTATTTCCAATTTTTTGGTTGTGACATTAGTTTTTAACTAAAAAGAAGTTGTGTAAGCAATTTTATAGGGCATTGAAGCAAGTTAGCATTGAAACACATGAATAGCATTGCACATCGACGATATTAAATGTATTAAGTATCTTCTGTATGCAAATATTGAACATTGAATTAATATAAATTTTTTAACTGTTTTCAAATTTGATTTATTGATCCTATTGCAAAGTTGCACGAAGGAAATAATTATCACGAAAGTTCTTACCCTCAAACATTATTTACACGGTATTGAAAATCTATTTAGCTCCCATGGTTGATATACAATAAATTAATCAGGTTAATTGTATACAAAACTTACTTTAAATTAGTCCTAGAATGTGGGATGCTTTTGTTTTTCAAATTCATAATACAGTAACCCTTCCATATATCATGTTCTATGGGAGGACAGAGAACGAGGGTTAATGTAAAGTTTGTTAATTAGGAACGAAAGGGCATAAATTATGTGCATTGAATTAAGCATTTTTTTGAACAATAGTTTTAAATCATACTTGTGTGCCAACATTTTTGGAGGTTTTTCTTAAGCGATAAAATTTTCAAGTTACACCAATCTCGAAGTTTGGGCGCCAAACCAGAGCAACCATGGAATATAAACATCGGAATCAATGTTTGTTTAATTGCTTCAAAAAAAAGTTTTGCTTTTTTGCGTATATTTGGCCCTCCTTTGTCTGAAATATCGCCAAATGGGTTTCGTTGAGTTCGAAAACCATACAACATAAATAGCAGAGCAGTAGTAACTTTCTGATTTTTTTTCTTGGTCTGGTAAAGGTATAGGTATGTAAAATTACAAATTAAATTCAAAATTAGCGGTGAAACCCATTTAAATAACATCACATTTGGTTTATCGTTTGAGAAAGAAATTCCCTGTCACACATTCACACTTTCGAGATAATCAAATCTTAGTGAAACTCAATAACAAGGTACCGGCCTATAGCCAAGCGGCAATTTAGATATGTGTACGACGAGTAATCATATTCCAAAATTTTCGCTATTGGATGATGGCACCGTTTTTTATTCCTGAGTTAAACCCAAATCTTCAAAGCCACTACAGTTTTGGAAAACTGCTGGAAACAAGTTGCATCTGAGCTAATTTTTAAGAAACACGTGACAATTTTCTTTTTTCAAACCAAAAATTCATCTTGAGACAAGTAAGAAAAACGATATAACCGATTACTCGATACATCTAGATATGATATAAGGAGGGTTTACTATATTAATATAAATGATTATATTGAACTATATTGCTATTGGTTTAGAACTTATACCTTTTGAAAAGAACTGTTAATGGAAATGCATATAATCATATTTGTACCGTATAAAAAACAACTGACGTTTGTTTTGTGTTTGAAATCGTACTCTTTAAAAACTACCTCTTACATTTACTGTACTTGGTTTCTCTGACTGATTGAGGAGTAGATTTTTCCCATTTCTGAAATCGAGCAAAACACGGATCTGCTGTATTCCACTCAATGTTAAAAATATAGCACTATTTTTTGAAGAGAACTTGATTCGAAGGCACTGTAAATGAAAGAGAGAAATAGTATGTTTTGTAAGGAAGTTTCTGTATTGTCATCAGTCATTTCTTCTCGCTAACTAACCTATAGACTTAACATACATTTCTCCGATGCGTGCGTTTTTTGCACTTGGCATGTGAAAATCCATAATCTTGGCTATTATTTCTGTACAATATGACATTAATAGTTCCCAAGGTATAACTAGCTGTAAAAATCACCTCGAAAAATAAAGTACTATATTGCTGAAAAATGCGTGTGAATGACTTGTTATTTCCACCACTCAAATCTAATACGTACGAGGCAAGTCTGGAAAGCATCCAGCCATTGCTAATATAAAGGTGCGTATACATTTGCGAGCCGAGCCGCTCTTTGGAATTATTTTCACTATGAGCTTCCAGCGATCCATGTGAAAGGAAGTAACCACCAGGCAGTCGTTTGCCAGCAACCGTTGATGACGATGGAGGTTCGCGAGCATGAAGACAAGCAACGAACTTCTCACGGCGCCGTCCAAATATGAACCGAGAACGCCTTTGTGTTCGTCGTAAAACCGACAGGAAGCGGATTGCCACGAGCAGTTCACGAGCCGCTCTTTTGGCGCCCCAAACCCCGTCCAAATCGTGAGAACTAGAGGCTCGCAAATGTATACACAGCTTAACCAGAACGGTTTGCACGACATCGCTGTTGATAGGTATTTTAAATAACGTCGCTCTGGAGGAACATATCCGGCTATTGGCGACGGTCCGGGATCAATTCCAAAGACAGCACCATGTAATTTTGATCCGCGGTCGAGGTAACACCTGAGCTGGCACACCACTCTCCAAACTTCCACGCCAACGTGAGGACATTTGAGGCCCCGACAGATTTAACATGCAGAAGCTCCTTTGCATCAATGTTTTGGCATGACGGCATCAATCAAGGGATATTAATCAATGTAACATGGCATCCAAAGAGATGGGACTCTGTTGTGCACGCGTGGAAAACCACGGAAGTGATTGGACTAATCCGTTGGTGCTAGACGCTCTTGAGTAAGCGAATGTTTTGCAAGACCGTCGCATTCGCAATGACCGAGCGAGTAGAACAAGCGAATGTGAATCAAATTTTGCGTTAAACTTGGAAATTCCTCTGAAGAATCTATTCGGA
Organism: Metellina segmentata; assembly: GCA_947359465.1. NCBI lineage: Eukaryota > Metazoa > Arthropoda > Arachnida > Araneae > Tetragnathidae > Metellina > Metellina segmentata. The sequence goes on along the minus strand of OX375881.1, from coordinate 108,927,010 downwards.
TTATAAACCCTGCAAATAGTTTCGACGAGGTATCTCGTCCATTAAGATCAAACCAATTTCGCAATTGACGAGATATCTTGTCATCAAGACATTGGTTCTCTTCTGATGACCAAATATGTCATTCATCAAGATCTGGTCAGCTTCTGATGACGATTTAAATTAAATTTAAAACGATAGTAATTTTATGAAATTATGCAATTAATATCCCTTTCTGAAGGTTGAAGGGTATTTTTTTTATAAAGAATTGTTTTAACCTTAAAGGAAATCTTCATATTACATGCATGAGACCTTACGTCATGAAACCCCAACGTGCATGTGTAATGTAGCTTTCCATATTATATAAATCATGTAGAAATAAATATTTGAATAGATGGGACATATTAGTACACTGCTCTGAATACATTAATTCAACAAACTAGACGGACACACTGAAAATGAATTGATTCAATTGTGCAATAATGTTTGGCTTGTTCGATTAGAAGGTTGTATCTAAAGAAAATTAAGGGTTTTCAATAAAAGAGACTTCAGTTTATATAAATTTATATTTTGGTTGTACAAATGTGAAAAAAATTTAATTTACACAATACTGTACAAAAACTTGGCCACTGGTGTGTTTTCGCCAAATGAGTGTTCTGTTCTATGCTGTTCTTTAAATTGATTAGGTTCGAGTAGTTTGACAAATGGCAAGTATTCTGTCATTTGACAAGTAAGCATTTGTCTAACATTGTAAGTATTGACCCTGTAAGTTCTTTTCTAGAAGCACATTGATTTCACCGATCGAGTTGTCCTTGCACATGAACTATCGATTCATCATGTTCATTGACATGGTTTATAACAACTGATTTCTTTACAAGTAAGGTGAAATGAAAGATGCGAAATGAAAACACTTAATCTTCCAACAATGAACGGTTTTTGTAGAATAAATATATTCACTCGAGAAGTCCATGGAAATATCGGCACCAATTCATAGTTTGTGTAAATATTCAAAACCTGAATCAACATTTGAACTACGTTCAGAATGAGATGATAGCATTGCTGTATTTGGTGTCATGAATGCAAAAACGGAACTGCGTTTGCCAAACCACAATAAAACGTTTACTGTAACTCGATTCAAGCATAGCGTGGTTCTTGTGACAAGGAAGATGAGCTTGAGTGAGTCCATTTCTACAAACTTGCTAATCGTAAGGGAGAAAGGGTACCTTACGTAAAAACCTGTATGGTGCCCTCCAGGTGATTATTTGTTTCGCCCAACTCGGGTAATCACTATCTATAATACTATCGCTTCTGGCACCGAACGGAAAATTCAAAGCCAGGATTCGTGTTAAAAACACCAAATGTGGAATAGCACTCTTGTTAGGGTCTGAAAACCACAAGTCTAAAATGCTAAGTCCCCGGAGTCTGACTATTAGTCGCATATTGTTTTGATCATATCAAGCATTGAAAGTTGCTCATTTGAGCTTGCAATAGTGTGAAATTATACGCCAGTTTGGGGAACCTCATCAGTAGTTCCATGTTCTGTCGATGAAATCCTCGGACAGTTTCTTGTCTAGCGCAAAATATTTTTCATCTATAACAGGGACATTCTGGCGAGCGTCGCTCACGTCACTCGGCTCCGTCGTCCGATTACCGCCCGACCGCCTTGTGTTGGTGTGGCCTCTGTCTGCAGAGTTCCTTGGCTCCTTGTTCTTCCGTTCCCCACGTCTCCTGGACTCTGCCGCCGAGTGCTTGCCCAGCTCGTCCGCCTTCACCAGAGGCAGGTCGAGGTTGGCCGACCCCCCGCCGCTGGAAGACGGCAGGGACTCGTTGATGTCCCCGGGTGCGACCGGGAACACTCTCAGGGTGGACGGCGTCTTGGAGCGGGTAGGGCCGCGCTGCTTCTGGCGGACCGACGGCACAAGCTTCACCGTCGGCAGGCTGAGCACCTTCTGGGGCGGCTGCTGCGAGCCCAGCCAGCTGATGAGGCGGTCCCGTCGCTGAGAACTGACGATGGCCGGGGTCGGCCTCCCGCAGCAGCAGACCTCGCGTCCGCTGATCACGCAGCAGGCCAGCGAGAGGAGGCTGTCCGCCGTGGCCGTGGTCAGCAGCAGGAGCTGCACCACGAACGGCGACGCGTTCTCGACGCCGCGCCACACCATGGAGCCGGCCACGTCCTCCATGTAGATCTCGGCTACCAGCCCCATAGCCGTGAAGGTGGCTAGTAGCCCCGTATTGAAGAAGCCGAGGACGGACAATATGAGCAGGGCCACCAGGAGGGACTTCCGCTGGGGTTTCTGTTTCCTGGCCGTGAGGATGATGCAGAGGCCGGTGAAGATGGCGAAGAGCCCGCTCCAGATGCCACCATACATCCAGGCGGACCAGGCCTGGACGTAGACGGCCATTCCGCCGAGCAGGGCAAGGCAGGCGCCGCAGAGGAACTTGGCCGTGCCTAGGCCGCTGGCCAGGCGGCTGGGGAATCCGCTGTAGGAAATGACCTCGTCCTCGCTCTCAGCACGGACTGCGGGGTACAGTAAGGAGGGCCTGCCGTGGTAGGTCAGTAAGCCGTCTGGAGTCCCGTGTTTCTCCATGGGGGTTGCAGCTAGCACAGCCTTAGAATGAACTAGACAAGAGAAGGGAACAACAATTATAAAACTGAAGTTTCATATCACAGTCAACGATTGTGCCAAAGAATTCAGTCCAACCCCCCCTCAACATTACCATCTGCTGTCCGGGCTCCAGTTCCGGGTTAGGTGACTGGACCAGGTATTAGGTTTGATGACCACTCCTAGAACCAGATTAGATGACCATCCCTGTATAGGTTTAGATGATAGGCTCAACTACTAGTTTAGATGAGTGTCCTAAGTACAAGGTTTAATGATCGCTCTCAGAACCAGTTTAGATGAAAGGCTCCAGTTCCAGTTCACATGACTGACCCACTACCGTTTAGGTAACTGGGCCCAAGTAACAGTTTAGGTGACTGCCCAAAGTATGAGTTTAGATGATATGTCTCAGCATTTTAGATCTCCGGCCCAACAAGTACCAGTTTAAATGACCAATCCAAGCACCAATTTGGATACAGGTCTCAGAAGCAGTTTAGATAAAGTTCAGGTGACCAACCCAAGTACCAGTTTAGATGACGAATCCATGTACCAGTTTAGATGACGAATCCATGTACCAGTTTAGATGACCAATCTAAGTACCAGTTTAAATGACACAATCCAAGTAACAGTTTAAATGACCAATCGAAGTACCAGTTTGAATGATTGATCCAAGTACCAGTTTCAACGACTATTCTAAGCACCAGTTTAGATACAGATATCAGAAACAGTTTAGATAAAGTTCAGATGACCAACCCAAGTACCAGTTTCATTTACACTGAAATTTCCTCTAACAGACGATATATTCTTCCATTTGCCTTGAATCTCCCTACTAGTTTCTCTGGTACTTGTCTCTACTATCATAAAATGGAAGTTCGTATATTGGGTGTTCGACAAGTCCTGACGAATCTAGGGCATTTACAATAATGAAATTTGGCACACAGGTAGTCCAAATTTTTTGCAATTTTATAGTCCAGCCCAAATTTTAAAATTTAATCTAGAACATTTAAAAATGAATTTAATGAAATTTAATTATATTTTTTTCTTTGGAATGGCAACAGCATAAAGATATGACAGATTCTAAATTTATTTTTTCCGTTTTCAGTTTGCGCGGAGGAATGATTTTCTAGCAGAAGATAAAAAACAAAGTTTTAACTTCAATTATGAAGTTCTTTTTTCTAACTCCTAGACCGTAAAAGATTGAGTAAAAATTTCAACGGATTTGAAATCTGAGGAAAAGTTCACATTAGATCAATACCTAAAAATATGATTTTCTTTAAAAAATAAAATTTTTAAATTGAATATCTTTTATAGTTTTGCAAGAGAATGTGACATCACGCTAACATTCGTGTTCCAAAAATGAACAGATTACATTTCCAGCCCTCTTACGATTTCAGCGAAAGAAAGCAAAGAAAATAAAAAACATTTTGGCTGGCATTATTTAGTTCTTTTTTGTAACATCGGGATCGTTTAAGACAGATTAAAAATTCCAACGGATTTGAAATCTGCGGAAAATTTGACACTAGATAGATCGATGTATACGTTTGGTTTTCTTTTAATACTAGGGGGCTCCGCCCCCTGCTCGCTTCCGCTCGCTAACTTTTTTTTAATATAGAGAGAAATAATTTTTCTATTAAATATTTATATTTTTTGGTTAGCGAAGCAAACCACCACACGTTTAATGTGACTCCCACGAAAAGAACTGTCACGGGTAATATATTGTCCGTGGTTTGCGAAGCAAACCAACACCACGGGCAACTCCGTTGTGGCTGTTATCCAATAGGCTACGAACTCCTATTTATTTTGCGAAGCAAACCAATAACCCCACAAAAGCAACTGGCACGGGCAACGCCGGGCTAGCCACGCAGTGGCTAGTATTTAATAAATGCACATATACTGAAAATTGACTTCAGTTTGTAAAAGAAAATGTAAAAATCGCTTAAGAGGGTCCGGGACACATCAGAAATTTTTTTTTATTAATTAATTTAGAATTATGAATTTTTTGTACTGAATACCCATCTAACTAATAAACAAAATTACAACACAAAAATTTTCTAAAATTTAAAAAAAAATTTAAAATTAAAATTTTTTGAAAAAAAGAGAGATTTTTTCAAATTGCTAAAATTCAAAATATTATTGGTCAATTTTCAAAATTCTTGCAGTAAATTATTCACAAATTTATAAACTTTAATTCTGATTCAGCAAATTTAAAAATATTAATTCAATAAAAAATAAAAAAATATTTGAATAAAAACTTCTAAAAATTTTTAGGTACTTTTTTTTTAAAAAAGTTATGTTTTTAAAAGTAAATATTTGTTTCAAATTTGCTGAATCAAAATTAAAGCATAATATTTGAAAAAGATGTATTCCAAATTTCAACCCTTAAACTTTATCGGTTCTTGACTTATAAGAATTTGAATACAGGAAATCTTGAAAATTGCATCATGGAGAAAAACGCATTTAAAGTTTTAAAGACAGATTTACAATTAATAAAATGTTTAAATACCCTTTAAGAGCATCCAGATGAGTATCTAACTACGTCTTTCCTCTTAAATCATTGGTTTAGTTTAATTTTTGCAAGTTCTACCTTTTTTCTGCATAGTTTAAAGGTCTACGTAGACTTAAATAACGTCTTTCACATATGTTGTTGCCATGACAACAGCTGAGTGTTAGGTTTTCAAAAGAACGAACCACAAAATTAATTCTTTCTCTCGTTCTAATTAAGATAGAAACATGATTCAGACGTCATTTTAAGCAGAAAAACACAGATAATTTTTTAATACAAAAAAAATTCGAAAATTTTGGCGATTTTTGTGTCCCGGACCCCTTTAAGGTATAAACGATAGAAGGTCATTGATGGATTTTATTCTCCTGGAAGGAAGGGGTAGTTTTTGTCTTTTTCATAAACAATTCAAAATTATCTTTTGTTGCTTCCAAATGATTTTCCTGTGGAATGTAGTTGCTTACTTTCATCAACGTGCTTCTTGGTGTTAACAAACGATATAATTGCTCATGACATTTTCACACGTGGTGTTTTGAATGAAGTATCCGATTGTTATGTTTGTCAAGAAATTACACTGACGTCATTTTTAATTGATTCTGATATCATAAAATGTTTTCACAGCAATGACGCACGCCATTTTCTTTAACTCGAGCAGTCTGAATGCGGCTCACCTTGAATGGGTGAATAGGGTGCCCGCCGCCAGCGGGATTGGAGAACCCACCATCCTTTTAAAAGGTTGCTTTTCCTCTTCATCCATTATTATCGTTCATGGTTATGATCTTTTTGATGGAACATTGTATGAAGCTGGGCAGATGCTCGCCCATAATTTTTCTTTGGGAGGAGCTGAGGAAATGATCATCATGTTTTTTTTTATGTGGGATGAACACGGTCCGGAATCAACACCAAACTTCACTATCGATCTGATTCAATAGTTCTCCGCCCTCTCTTTTCGGGCAAAAAGAGTGGAGAAAATTTAAAACAATAATGACAAAATTTGGTGTGAAATTTTTATTTGAGTATTATCGACAAGGTTTGAATACAATCAAAATAATTGAAAATTCTTTAACAACAAAAACATGCAAACGCATATTCTTTTATATCCTACAGAAGCACGTTCCGCTATACTGATTCCATGAGGAGAAATGCTTTCGATGAGAGTGATTTTCAGTGTAACAAACCAGACGGAAATTTTTACTTCAGCTATCGAAATGCTCTCGCATAACACATATCGGGGTTATCTTAAAATGTTAATCGCCGTTTGGAGGATTTTAGAAATTCTATTTAACTGACGTTGACCAATCAACCGTCATATTTTAATTAGGAATTCATTCTTTGAAATTTTTACTGCTGAAGTGCTGAAATCAGATACGTAAAGTAAGGAAAGAACGTTACGTTCGGAATGCATTCAAGAAACACATTACCTTCAGTCGTTCAGAAACACTACCGCAGCCAGTGAGAGCTGTATCTGTATCTTTTAAGCTAAATTAAACTGACAGTGTTTCTGGGACGGAACATTTTTCCTGTACGCATTCCGAACATGACGTTACTTGCCTTTTTTCCGGATTGGTAATTGGTAATTTTTAGTTAACGTCTTACTAGAGCAACACAACGGGCTATTGACGACGGTCCTTAATCAATCCCCTAAGGCAGTGTTTCCCAAACTTTTGACAAATATGTACCCTTTCTATAATTTTCGTAACTCTGAGTACCCCTCGTCAAAAAAATGGATGTATTTTAATAACAATCAAAATGTATTTTTTTTCTTTTTTTGTGACATACACAAAATAATAAGAAAAGAGAAATAAATTATTCATAATAAAAATAAATAAAAGTTATATTATAAATAACGTTTATTTGGATCAATGAGGAGGATGTTTGTGATGAGATATCAGATCGTCATAATTTGGTTCCCTGGTTGTTAATTTTAATCTGAGATGTGGTTCCTCGTCCAATAGTCTGTTCCTTTTTTTCGACTTAATGTCTACAAATGCTGAAAAAGCAACTTCACATTAATATGAAGTTGGAAAAGGCAAGATGTATTTTAGAACTTTTTCTGTTAAAACCGGATACACAAGTTGCATTTGTAATCAGAATGATGTTAAAATACTCTCCTTTTGTTTATTTTTCAAGAATCCGCCTGAAGCCAATTCCAACAATTGCTATTCTTCCGCATGCGATAAATCTTCTGGCATGGATGCAGGGCCGGCCCTAGACATTTTGGCGCTCCGGGCAAAACCTTAATTTTGCGCCCCCCCCCCTCCCCGTTTTTTTTAAGTAAATCTCATGCGACCATATCAGAAAATCAAGAAAACATTGCAAAAAAAAAAAAAAAAAAAAACGTTTTATTAAAAACTCAATCATCAGATAACAAGATAAGCAATTTAGCACTTAAGGCAAAATAACAAAAATTAAAATGTAGTAATGCTAACTGAACTAATATCCCATATTATAAATAAATTCTAACTAACCAAAGTAATTAAAATGCCCTTTTTCTAACTTTTCTGTCGGCAAACTCACGAACCAGTGATTTCAAGTCTAATTTGTCACTAATTTGGTGTTCTATAGCTATCATTGCCAATCCATTGAGACGATTTTGCGTCTGCATCGTTCTGAGATAATTTTTTATTATTTTTAGTTTTGAAAAGTTTCTTTCCCCTGAAGCCACAGTGACTGGCAATGTAAGTAGGATTCTTAATGCTATGCTGAGGTTTGGTGCGAATTTAAGTGTAGCGATAAACTTGAGAACTTCAACAGGGGTTTCCTTTTTTGTTAATAATGACGAAACAATGCTTATTTCATCGGCTAGTTCCAGGGCGTTAAGATCGCTTGAATTTCCATCAGTTAAAACTACTTCCAAATCTTTGCAACGAGCTAGTAGCTCATTTCTGGGCATGTCTTTTAGACCAAAAATATTATACAAAAAGCTGAAATAATTACTGTGAGTATTTAGCAAATTATATCTGGTTTCCAAGACATTTATTGCTTGATCTATAGTGTGAAAAAAAAATCTATTTTATATTTTTGTTTGAGGTCTTGAACGGGTTCATCCGGGCCCTCATACAAAAACGTTCTTGTTTTGCTTCTGACACGATGACGTGGTGTGGTGGTTTCGAAATTAGCTTCCACGTCAATCTCTGAAACAAGCTCGGTTGCTTCTAAAATGATGTTTTCAAAAGCTTCATCTGATCTCAGGTTTTCAAAGAAGAGTTTGCAGTTGCCAAGTATATCAATAGCTTGTGACATATTAAAATTTACAGTTTGCAAAAGTTTGCTGATGGGGTTAATATGACTCAAAATTTTGTACCAGATCACAACAGAGCATATAAATTTGAACTGCTTCAAATTATTTAATAATCCGCTAGCCTCGTCTCTGATCATAGTATCGATTTCTGAATCTTCATATATGCTGTACAAAGCATCGCGTGAATTGGACCAATTTGAAACCGCAGAGCTTTTAATGAGTCGACTCGACTTTCCCATCGCGTATTACTCAATGGTTTTAGGGTGTAAGTATCAATATAATTCAGTAATATTGCCCAACGAAGAGGAAGAAAAAAATGTATATAACTTTTGAACAATATCGAAGAAGTTGGCTGCCTCAAACAAGGATTTTGACATATCGTTTACAACCAAATTTAGCGAATGGCTGCTGCATGGAACATAAAATGCTCTGGGGTTTATATTTCTGATTCTTGTTTGTACTCCCGATTTTTCTCCTCTCATATTGGAATCATTGTCATACCCTTGACCGCGCATCTTTTCTACTTTAAGCCTATTTTTCTCTAGCTCTTCTAGTAAAACCTCCGACAATTCCTTAGCTGTTGATCTCTCAATGGGTAGAAAACCCAAAAAATGTTCGTTGATATTAACTTGAACTTCAGACTCTGATTCCTGTATGGAGACAAATCTTACCACAAATGTCATCTTACCACAAATGTTCTACTTTACTTGCATCGGGAGTACAGTCAAGAATCACGGAATAATACTTGGCCTTTTGAACTTGCTCAATGATGTGGAGCTTTATGTTGTCATGCAATAATTCAATTATTTCATTTTGTATAGTTTTCCCTAGATATGTAGCTTTGATTTCTTCTTTATTGAGGACTCTGCGAACGTGTTCCTCCATTTTTGGATCAAACTCAGCCAATAACTGAATTAACTTCAAAAAGTTTCCATTATTGTGTTCATACAGTTTATCGCTTGTTGATACAGTTTATCGCTTTTTAGATTCACTCCCAGAGGGTTTTCTCTTAGCATCGGACATTTTGGTTTCTGGAACAAATTAATTAAAATAAAAGATAATACTGATATAAAAAAAAGCCATTATTTAATTTAAATTATAATTTCTGAAATCCCCCACTTGTGCGCCACTGGCTTAAAAAAAAACGTATTTCATTCAACTCCAGACTCAATTACCTTTCATTTGATATGTACAAGCCATGTTTTGATCTAAACTCTAATTTTCAAAATCCCCCCCTCCCCCTATGCGTCACTGACTTAAAAAAATGTATTTCATTCAACTCCAGACTCAATTACCTTTCATTTGATACCACACAAGCCATGTTTTGATCTAAACTCTAATTTTTGAAATCTACCCCCCACCCTTTTTTTGGCTTATGTCTGATGGATTTTATTAGTTTTTAAAAATGAAAACAAAAATTAAAACACTTACCTTCACAGAAGCCAAACGCACTGGACAATTTGTACAAACACTTTTTTAAAGCTTTTTTGCACTAACAATTTAAACAAACTATTTTATTTCGCACCAGCCGAAGTCTAGTGGCAAATAATGCATTGTTTTAAATCTACTTCCTTTTTACATGCAGTTAAAAAGGGCTGTTAGATCTTGTTTCGCTTGGTTTCAAAATTGTTGTTTCCTGTACAGTCGTGTTGCCACGGGCCGAAAAACTTGTCAATTCTTTAAAGGCGGTGGCTGAGTGGTTTTGTCATGTTGAATTGAATTCAACTAGATTTTGCCTTAATGTTTAAAGATATTATATTATTTGAATTATGTGCTTAGAAATAAAAATGATAAATTCTGCCTGCCGCCTCTTAATCTTGTCAACTATCAGTCAAATCTTGCAACGCGTTTTTGAGAAAATTCCCGTGAACCGATTTCAATGAAATTTGGTATACTTACAAGGGTCCGATGACAATGCAAATATTATGAAAAATAATTTATTGATATGATATCAGAATGATAAAAAGCCTACCCTGAGGCCGGCCCTGATGGATGTTGTGTTAATGTTAAACGGATATACAGGGTGACCTGTTAAGTCCTTTTAAGCCCTTTAATTTTGAAACCGCGTCTCGTAGAGTCAAGGTAGTAACGTGTACCTACAGTAAAGTGACAATACTGAATTTATTGAGACAGCTCACAGCGCCCCTAGCGGTGAGATAAGGAAATTTTAAAAAATAACTCGAAAACTAAAGGAGATTGGCCAAAAAGTTCAATTAGAAAAATGTACAAAATACAATAATAAAGGCGCAGAAAAAAAATTTCATGGAGTTATCTGTAAAACTCGTGGAGATATTCGCGATTGAAATTTGAACTTTTCCATGTCACACACACACGCACGCACGCACGCACACACACACACACACACGCACACACACACACACATATATATAAACATATGAAAAACGTACTTCGGAAAATAAAAAAAAACTGACGATCCGAAATCACAATTTTCGTGCAACAACTAAAATACACGATTAAAAACCTCTCTGACTAAAACCGAAACATACATATATATATATATATATATATATATATATATATATATATATATATAAACATATGAAAAACGTACTTCGGAAAATAAAAAAAAACTGACGATCCGAAATCACAATTTTCGTGCAACAACTAAAATACACGATTAAAAACCTCTCTGCTATACAACCACGTACGAAGATTAACTATTTAATCCTTTTATCCTCATAAACTTTGAGTGAGATTCGAAAATGTCAAACAAATGCGTGTTATTCAGTGTGGCACATTAGAAAAGTAAAAGACACAGATGAACAACAGCAAGAAATTTATTGCTAAACAAAAACATGTTGGTGCCGCAGATCCAGCAAACTTGTCAACGGAGTTCCATACACCCGATCGTTGATGTAACCCCAGAGGAAGAAATCGTGTGGGGTTGTAAGATCTGGTGATCGTGGAGACCATTCAACACAGCCACCGTAGCCGATTAACTGTTGGGGCCAAATCTGTTCTTAAGAAACATGGTGAGGTTTGTACGGCGGGGCTCCATCATGTTGGAACCACGGTCAGGTGGCAAAGTAACGCCTGAGATGGCACCCCAATCTCCGCAATTCCACATTACACCAACGCGAGGACAAGAGGCCACGACGGATGTTGCGTGCACCGAGCACCTTTTTTACCCGTCGGTATTTGGATGGCACAGACGAGGATCGAACTTACAACCAACAACGAACTTAACAGCTGTCCACGTTTTTCAATTTCAGGACGGCCCCTTTTTCAAGGCTTGGAAAAGTTAAAATTTTATTCGCGAATATCTCCACCAGTTTTACAGATAACTCCATGAAATTTTTTTCTATGCCTTTATTATTGTATCGCGTACATTTTTCTAATTGAACTTTTTGACCAATCTCCTTTAGTTTTCGAGTTATTTTTTTTAATTTCCTTATTTCACCGCTAGGGGCGCTGTAAGCTGCCTCAATAAATTCAGCATGGTCACTTTACTGTATGTACACGTTACTACCTTGACTCTACGAGACGCGGTTTCAAAATTAAAGGGCTTAAAAGGACTTTACAGGTTAACCTGTATATCTTATCCATTCAATATTTTTGGTTAAATCAGGGAAATAGTTTTTCATGCCCACTTGCAAACTCTCCAAATGCTGTGTTATGCATTTCAGAGTATCAGCATCAATTTTAGTAGTCGAACTTGTTATAAACTCATGAAGAGAAGGAAACGAGTCTACTTCTCCATTACCAACTCTCTTTTGTCATCACTTAAGTTTTGCGATGACAGCGTTCAATTTATCTTGAACGTGAAACAATGAAATTTCTTTGCCTTGTAACGTACCTTTGTATGTGTAACGCATTCGGGCACAATGTGCCTGAGAGATCAGAATGACGCTAAGCTGTCCACGAAGCGCTCGAATAAAATTAAAAGGTTGGGTCCAAACATCCGGTAAAGATGAGAGACTACTAGAATAAGCATATTTCTACCCCTTCTACGAGAGGAGTGGGGAACAGTTGCTATCGACGGATGGTTAATGAAGTAAGTTGCTTCTGTAACGAAGTGTGGTATATTTCCGGCGTGTCACTCCAGACTATCTCATGCTTCACCAGACTGTCTTGACTAATGAGAAAGTAGAATTAGGCACAGCTACGCACAGTGCAGTGCATATCCTCTCCAAACTCCGGTGCAACGCGTACCCCCACCAAACTCTTCCCGTACCCCTGGGGGTACGCGTACCACACTTTGGGAAACACTGCCCTAAGGGAAAGATTCGAGTACAACACCAGTCGTTTTGAACCACAGTCAGATGACGAAGCAACATCTGAGCTGGCACCCCACTCTCCATACTTCCACACCAACCCAACGTGAGGACTATCGGTCACGACAGATTTAAGGTGCCATCAGCCGCCTCTACACCATACTCTTACAAACACCCATGCATTGACCCGGATTCGAACCAGGAACCGTCCGATCGGGAGGCTAACACCTTAACCAACAAACTGGTTGGTCGGTTGTCTTTCAAATAGAATTCCAGCACTTCGACAGTAAAAATTACAAAAAGTGAATTTCTAATTGAAATATGACAGTTGATTGGTCAACGCCAACTAAGCTGAACTTCAAAAGTTGCCCAAACGGCGATTAACTACATTTTAAAGTAATTTCGATATGTAACATGCGATAGCATTTTAAGAGAAGTAAAACATTCGTTTTTCGTATGGTTTGTTTACACTGAAAACATCCCATACCCATGCTTTTAACCAAGCAGTTGTAATGAGGGGTTCATTCGTATAATTCCATTATGCAACCTGTAGTCTTTTCTGCATGATTTTTTAAAATCAATTTTGATCTTCTTGGGCAATAGAACGGATCATATTCTAAGGAAATTATCAATAGACACTTCCCAAATGATTCCAATCAAAGGAAAGAAGCAATAGATTCTTTTTCCGAGGGATTATATTAAAAAAATAAGCAATAGACTCTTCCCAAAGGATTCTACTCAAATGAAAGGAGTGATAGAATCTTTTCCAAGGGATTCTATTCTAAAAAAGAGCAATAGAATGTTTCCAGAGGATTCCATTGAAAGGAAAGTAGCGATAGAACTTTTTCCGAAAGATTATATTTTAAGATACGAGCAATAAACACATTCCAAAGGATTCTATTGTGAATAAAAGAGCGGTAGAATCTTTCCAATGAATTTTTTTCTAAGAAAAAGACCAATATAATATTTTCAATGGATTCCATTCTAAGAAAAGACCAATATAATATTTCTAAGGGATTCTGTTCTACAGATACGGCCGATAAAATCGTTCCAAAGAAAAATTCCATTTTAAGGAAACGCGACCAATAGAATATTTCCAAAGATAGATTCTATTCGAAAGACCTATAAAGTATTTCTCAGGATTGAAAGAATCCGTGTGGATTCTTGAGAAAATGTTTATTATTATTTTTTTTTTCATATGGCTGTATTTTTGGAATTCAATCCATATACATACAAGGTCGGAAGCGATGGCCATTAGTGAAGGAGTATCCAATGGGTGGCCATCATTGCTCTCTAACATAAGACAGTGCAATTTATATCCATGCCCTGACCCCGGATTCGAACTAGGAACCTTCCGATCCAGAGGCCAACAGCTTAACCAAACCGGTTGGTCGGCTGAGAATAATGTGGTTATTTAGTTATTACCGTGTTGCGGAGTAAAAGCAACATTACACTGCTTGGAATCTCGCGACGTTCGCAAATTTTTTTAAAAATGGAGTCTCTTAATCGGGATGTTGTCAGATAGAGGCAACACTTTATCGTTGACCGATGGAACACGGTCTGGTAATCGTTACCACGTTTTTTTTCCTGTTAGCGTGGTTTTTATCTCTCCCGAATTAGAGCTCCGTGGTCATGCATCGTCGGTGGCCGGTTCCGCCAACTTTGTTTATGTACACCTCTCTCCATAAAGTAATGAAATGAAGAAAAACGGATATCGCCTTCTTTCTTTCGGGAGATTGACAAGCAGAAATGAGACGCTACAGTTATCTCCGGATGCATTGTGTGGTTCCTAACCGTTACTTCCACACCCGAGTGGCTTTCCACGGCAGGTTTTCTCATTCAGGCGCTCACTGATCACGGGAAAGAGCTAACCAGGGTATGCGATCTTATTTAGGTAGGTAGTTGAGGGACTGACGTCAATAGCCCGTTGTGTTGCTCTAGTACGACGTTAACTAAAATTACCGTTACCATTACCATTTAGGTAGGTTGTTCGATTTACGTCGCACTGGAGCATCACGCGGACTATGGACGATGGTGCTGGATAAACCCCGAGAGGGAAAAAAAAGATTAGAGGACAAAACCTCGTAATTTTGAAGACAAGGAGACCAATACAATAGATAACGAGGTCAACACCTGAGGTGGCACCCTACTCTCCAAACTTCCACACCACACCAACATTTAAGGCCACGACAGATTTATCACAGTGCACCAGCCACCCAAGTACACGATGGTTAGTTCGATAGAGTTTCGAACTTGCAACCCTAGGTTTGCTAATGCGTAATTACCAACTGGACTACCACAGCCTGGAAATTATTGGACGGGACAGGTTCACCCCCAGTTTCTTCATGTATTATATCATTTGCATTCGGAATTCTATTTAATTTATAGAGATTGTTATCGGAATCAATGGGGTTTGCAGTGGAAACATCACGACGGGCTATGGACGATGGTCTGATGGTCAAGATCAAGACGGTCTGTGAAAATTTTACTTATGCTGTCTCATGATGCATATCGGGGCTACTTAAAAATGTAGTTCTTAGCAACGATTGATATTTAGTATAATTGGTATTGACCGAATCATATATCATATAACAATGCGGAATTAATTCTTTGGAATATTTTTCTGGCGAAATGCTGATATCGTATTCGAAAACAAACCAATTGACGTCAGGTTCGAAATGCGTACAGGAACAAATGTCACTGCTGAAACGCTTTCGCCACCTATATTTAGCTTGATAGAAAATACAACGTTGATTATTGGAACGTTGATTAAGCAAACGACTAGTTATCCGAACAGCAGTGTTCATAGATGAGCCAATCGGCTTGTTTGGACTTGTTTCTCGATTGCAGTACTTCAAATGATGGTATTTGAAAATTTTTAGAGAATATAGATGTAGTAAGTATGTAATAAAATGTGAATACTCGTGAATATGCATGTTGAATCAATGGATCAATCAGATGAATGGAGATCTTCTCCCATCCCGTGGACCAATAAGATGATGAATATTAGGTTCTAAAACGCAGACGGAAGTAGTCTAAGGGTCACGTTACTGCTAGTTTTGGTTAAAAAAGTTACATTGCTCGCACTTCTTTTGTATTTCTCTGTGGTCGAGTATCTAAAACTTCGCGCTTATTATGGATTTTTTGATGAAGCAACGCATTTGGTACTACCCCCTTTTAGTAAAAATTTGCCATCTACCCCTCCCTGTTGAGGGAGAGTAGCAACCCCTTATAAAAAGAATGGGCGGGGGCAAGGGGTTCGAACCGTTTAAGAAATGACACCTACGGCTTGAACAATTTAGCAAGCCCGAAATAAATAGTGCAACTTTTTTTCCAAAAAGTCCTTCATGGGAGAGTTGGGTTAAACTGTTATATATTCTACTGCATCGTAAGTTAAATTTTATAGTAGTGGCAAAGCTCGCTACAATAATATGTCAGACTTGAAAATGGTGACTTTGAAAGAGAACAGTTTGGAATCGAGATGAAGAGTTTTTGATTAAAAAAAGCTTGTTTGAGAGAGACAGAAAGAGAGAGAGAATGTCTGAAATAATTTGAGACGTTTTTTTTATGAAGCTTAATGTAGATGGCGGTAGTGTTTCTGCGGCTGAATATGTTTCCTTTACGTATTCCGGACGTGACGTTAATTGGCTCGTTTTCGAGTACAATTTTAGCACTTCGCTAATAAAAATTCCAAGGAATGAATACTGAATTGATTGAAAGATGGTTGACTGGCGTACTATAATTGGATTAAACTCCAAACGTTGTCGCAACGGCGAAAAATAACATTTTGAGGTGAACCCGAAAGGCACCGTGATAGAGCATTTGCACAGCGGAACTAAAATCTTCGCAGACCGTCTGACTAGTTTGTTTACACTGAAAATCTCTCACGTAGAAATATTTAGTGCCTCGCGATGTATAGGTATTTAGAAGATGCACTTAGCTATGGAATCGCACGGAAGCACTGGCTACAGGAAATAAAAAGGGGGAAGATTCAGTGTTCAGGAAACACACGCAACACTGGTAACGTAAGATTGCGTGTTACCACATTGAGAAACATTCGAGAATCAGTCTGGGGAACGTTTTTGCGTTTAAAATTAGCAGCGGCGAGGTATTGTTCGAGAAATCAAAATGACGAAAAGTAACCAAACGTACCTTTCCAATCAGATGGGAAATTTCGTGCAAAACTTCAATTTCTTTGCCCTTATGTTCCGGGGTTATGCAAGTTCAAGCGATTTGTGCCGTCGGTTGTTTCAAAACGTGAGAAGGTTCGCTAAGATTTGGGGTTAAGTCCTAGTATATACAGTCGTCATCTGACCATGATTCAAAATTACGTGGTGTTGTCCTCGGTTCTTTCCCTTCGGGTTTGATCCCGGACAGTCGCTAACAGGCGCTGTGTTGCTGTAGTAGAGAGTTAATTTAAATACCTATCTAGTATACAGGGTGTTTCAGTGAACCGTTTCAGAACTTCTAAGTGGGGTAGGGTACATCCTGACAACTCGAAATCATATAGCAATGTGAGGTCGGAAATGCTTTCCTGAAGCGGTGTTGTACACAGAAGCACCGTAAAGAAAAGAGACCGTAAGTGAGAAATCGTTTTAATAATACATGAAAAGAAGCAAAAGGTACATGGATTAAAGTAAGTGTTCGAAGTTTCTTCCACGGGCTACAATGCACGCCTCATATCTCCGACGCATGGATATCCGAACATTCTGGAATACTGCAGGCATATCTCGAATTTCTCCGTCAGCTACTGCAATTCTTGCAACCAGCTCCTCAACATTGTCAACAGGGGTGTCATAAACTAGCGATTTCAGATGACCCCAGAAATAAAAATTAAGACATGATAGGTCGGGTGACCGAGCAGGCCAACGCACGGGACCACCACGTCCGATCCACTGCTGACCAAATGTGACGTCCAGGTAGTTACGAACATCTCCGCTATAATGAGCAGGGGCTCCATCGTGTTGGAACCACATTGTCTGTTGCGTCGATGCAGAAATCTGTTCATCTCTCAAAAGTTGTGGCAATACTTGTTGCAGAAAGAGCAAGTAGTTAGGCCCGGTTAGACGAGACGGTAACAGGTAAGGTCCGATGAGGTGATCTCCCATAATACCGGCCCATACATTGACCGAAAACCGAATCTGTGCTGCACGACGTCGTATTGCATGCGGGTTCTCGACCGCCCAGATATGGTCGTTATGCGTGTTGAAAATTCCTTCCCTTGTGACGGATGCCTCATCGGAAAACAACACTTCAGCAGAAAAAAGGGGATTTGTAGCACATTTTCCAAGGTACCACTGTGCGAAAGCAATACGAGGTGCATAATCCTCCGGTTGCTGTGTCTGGACACGCTGCACGTGAAACGGATGCATGTCTTCTTCTCGGAAAATCCTCCAGACGCTGCAATGGGAAACCCCGACTGCGTTTGCTACACTTCGTGTACTCGTTCTTGGATTCCCCTGTACATGCTGCAGCACATTCTGTTCGACGTCTGCAGTCCGTGCTGTTCTTACCCTGTCACTGTTAGCTCTTTCTAATGAACCTGTCTCAGCTAACCTCTGTTGCAGTCTTGCAAAGAAAGTATGACTGGGGATACGCCTCGTCGGATATCGTTCCGCGTATAAACGCTGTGCGGCTGGCCCACTACAATTTGCAGCCCCGTACGCCAAATGCATATCGGCTAACTCTGCGATCGTGTAATCATCCATCCTACTAACTTGGCGTTCTTGCACGAAATGAAGATTCCCTACACGAAAGCTCGGGATTTTCGCACAACGCCATCTACCGCGTCAGGAAAGCATTTCTGACTGCCCATTGGTATATGATTTTGGTTCGTCAGGATGTACCCTACCCCTCTTAGAAGTTCTGAAACGGTTCACTGAAACACCCTGTATAGAATGGTCGCCAAATTTTGCATCTTTTAATCGTTAAAAAAGCAATTTTTAAAATAGCTAAACGTTTCACAAAATTGATAAATGAAATAAAAATATTAAAATTTATACAACATTTGGTAAAAATAAAAAAGTTTAAATGACCAATTATTTATTTATTGAACAATATGAATAAATTTTTATATTGTTAAGAAATAAAAAAATTCTAAAATTTATATCATAACATTTGGTAAAAATAAAAAGTTTAAATGACCCCTTATTTATTTATTAAACAATATGAATAAATTTCAATATTGTTTAACAAAAAAATGTTAAATTTATTAAACATTTCGTAAGAATAAAAGTTGAAATTAATAATAATTTATGCAACTACTAACCACTAAATTTCCGATTAGCGTCAATTTCCCACTCCCCAACAATTTATAAATACAAACTTATTCACTATCTTCAAGCAGAATGGAATGAAATTGGTTTCAGTTTGATCAAATACCTCGTTCTAACAATGATATTAGATTTAAAATGTAGGTAGGTTGGAGGGAGTGAATTTACGTTGAAGAGCATAACAACGGGCAATTAACGACGGCCCAGGACAAATTCCGAAGGGAAAGGAATGAGAATACCTTGTCATTTTTAACAAGTCAGATGACGAGGTCATATCTGAGCTGGAACCCCATTCTCCAAACTTCCACACCTCGCCGACACAAGGATATAATAGATTTAACGCGCACTAGCACCACGTGTACAACGGTCTTTGGCTGGATCGAGTTCCGAACTCGCAACCCTCTTTAAAATATTTAAACAAGTATTTTCCGAACGGCTAACGAAGCTTAATCATCAGGTTAATACTTCTAAACTATTTAATTAAAAACCAAAATTTTCAAAACTTTTTTTTTGTTTTGTTATTTTATTCGCCGAGTTATCTTACTTTACTTATTAGAAACCCTTACTTCGTTTTTGTCTACTTTATTTCAGTTTTTGAATTTCTTTACCATGTCTTGAAAAATTCATTTTCAGTGGGATGTGCTCGACTTATCGACTACTAATTTTCGAGGAATTTCACTTACTTTCTCTCATGGGTAAGCAGACAAACTTCTTATAAAAGCATAGCGGAAATTCCTCTCACACTCTGTAGATTCTCGAGATTCACCTGAAACAAAGACGAATTTCGTTATCAGGGGAAATGCGCCAACTTTTAACACGTAATTATCCTTTTCAAAGCTTTAAAATCAATGTACCATCGAAAAGACACACAGAGCGGCGAATTTCGACGAGGTAGTAGGGATGAGACATCGATGTCGATGTTTTCAAAACATCGATGTTTATACGTGTCGATGTTTTTGCGTTGTCGATGTTTTATTTTTAAATGAAAAAAGTACCGTTATAAAATTTTTAAAAATAACCAAGTAGCATAATTTTCATAATTAGCAAATTGAACATACTTTTTGACCAAAGTGACCTATGATGGAAGGGTTTGAAAAGTAGGGATGCGACATCGATGTCGATGTTTTAGAAAAAACATCGATGTATTGGAGCCGATGTCGCATCACTAGTTGCTAAACCAATTTTAAGAAATGGGGAAACAAGTTTAAATACACTGAATTTTAAAAACATGGAGGATTTGGGGGCGATGTATTATCAACATCGATGTTTTGCTGTCGATGTAGCATCACAAGTTGCTAAACCAGTTTTAAGAAATGGGGATAAAGTTTAAATACACTGAATTTTAAAACATCGATGTTTTTGGGTCGATGTATTATCAACATCGATGTTTTAATTTTGAACTTCGATGTTTTTGGGTCGATGTATTATCAACATCGATGTTTTAATTTTGAACTTCGATGTTTCAAAACATCGATGTTTTGCTATCGATGTCGCACCCCTACGAGGTAGCTTGTCCATCAAGATCTGACCAATTTTGATAATGACAAGATTTCTCCTTTTTCAAGATCTCATCAATTTTGATAATGACACGATATATCGAAAATCTAATCTGATCAACTTGGACAATGACAAGATATCTCGTACATCAAGATCCTACCAACTCTGATGATGATAAGATATCTTGCCCATCAAGATACTGACGATTTTTTGTTGATGACGTTGTAGAGATCTAGTCAGTTTTCTTCTAATGACGAGATATCTCGTTTCATTAATATTCTGTCAGTTATCTTCAGATACCTCGTCGAGAAAACCACTAGGAAGGTTAAGGCCAACCTCATATGACAGAAATTGGCCCCATTTGAAATCGCTCTATTGTTAAAAATACGCACCGAAGAGCAAACGCGTTAGCATATTCCAAAGATGCAGAATCAATCAATTCTTTGCCATGTATTCGCTGACAAGTCCTGACCACAGAACACAATGTGGATCACATCCTTCTAAGTAAATTCCTAAATACTTGACCAGTCATAAACTCTCTGCTAACAACCCTACCCTAAACTAACGCGGTTAAAAGATTATCTTTTCAATTCCCATTCGAATCGCTGTATACCGCATGTGTATCTGATAGGACAAAAATGGAAACTAATGAAAACAACCAGCTATAAATAAATTAAATAAGTGGTATCAGAAAATAAGAATAAAAGTGTTTGTATTTATAGTAAACGGTAATTAGAATGAATCGTTTATCATGAACAGAGCTCTATCATAGACCTTTGATATCAAAGATATTCTGTGTGGTATATTGGTTTTTGTAGCATATTGGGGTGAATGAAACGCCTAATATAAGTGGTGGTTTTGCTTTGCTGTTAATCCTCCGAGAGGTTTTGACAATATATCGTTATCAAGATATTGTTGATTTTTTTTGTGAAAACGAGATCAAGACCTGGTAATTTTTCTTCGAATGACAAGACTCGGTGCAATGCATAGTGGTGTATGCTACCCTCATCACCCCTCCCCCTCTATGAGCAGGGAAATGATGTAATACTTCTGGGTGTACTGCAATGTTTGACTCAGTTAATCTCGGCAGCCGTGAGTGCAACACGACTGTGATTGACACTCTCGACGAGAGCTATTGAAGTATAGAAAAAAAAATTTCGCAGTGCTTTTTCACTAAATTTAAAATAGGGCGAGGCAGTGGTGTATGCGGATAATCGAGTTATCCATTAAGGCTGAGTGTAGTGTTTGTTAGCAGTATTGTGCGTTCACAAATGGGAAAACTTTTTTAAATCCTTCAGTAAAGTTGACAAGTTGTAGTAACATAATGACATTCGTAGTGCGTGGAGGGTTTCTGTGTTGTGTGTAGGATGTTTGGAACGGCTCAGAGCTTATTATTCGAAGCGGCTGGTAAAAGAATGAGTCATTAGTCCGTTCTCGGTTGAAGATTTAGAGGAATGGTACTCAATTAAAGGATCAATAAATATAGTTTATTGGCAGAACAGGGGGAGTTTCTACAGAAGTCGCATGTATATCTTAAGTGTTGTAGAATGCATCAGTTATCGGAAAGGAAAAAGCAAACAACCTGAGCAAGCGAGTCTAATTGACTCTATGGTTAGAGAGGTGGGAAAGTTGAAAAGGTGAAAATGGTGGCAACAACTTGGACTCATTAGTAATCGGATAAAATAGAAAGGAAACGGACTAGTGGAAAAAAGTTGAGAAAGTTATATATATATATATTATATTATATTATATTATATATATATATATAACTTTCTCAACTTTTTTCCACTAGTCCGTTTCCTTTCTATTTAAATATATATATATATATATATATATATATATATATATATATATATATATATATATATATATATATATATATATATATATATATATATGGAAAATTATACACTAGATCGATACTTCAGTTGTCCGAATTTTATGCGAATTTGCGACATGCCCGTGTCATGACGGGTGGAGGTGGGACTTATTTTAAAATTGTTTTTCTGTTTTCAGTATCAGTAAGAGCATGAAAGGAACTGTCACGGGCAACGCCGTGCTGGCCTGCTAGTATCTGACTAATTAAAAAAAAAATAGCTTTCTTCCCGCTGAAAGAAACATTAAATGTGGGAAATATTTCGAAGTGATAACGTGAGATGGGAGATTTTTTAACATTCAAAGTATAGGAAATTAATTGGGATCAATGAAAAATGACGTTATATGCGTTTATTTATTTTGGATTTAAACATATTTTTGTTAATGACTCCTATATGACTTCGTCTTATAATTTATGAAAATTCAATATTGTTTTCATCTTTGTATTTAATCATTTGTTTTGTTTCATGCGTAGTCCTATTTGCTACTTTCCTGCCGCATATCGTGTCAATCAAAACTGTACTTGTCGTTTTTTTCTCATTTTACCTTTCGTGCTTAACTTTTGGTAGTGAGTGTAATTAAAGTTAAACTTTTTTCAAGAAACTGTAAAAAAAGAAACACTGCTCAGAATGACCTAAAAGTTGAACAGAATCGAAAAAGAGGAAATGGAATGGCATAAGAAAAAAAAATAGTTCCAAATTTTACCAATAGATGGCGTTTTAAGCATCATAACGGAAATGGGTTCGGCTACAAGTGACACTTGAATAGCAATACGACGGCTATGGCATGAGTTGCACGTTGAACCAACTGTATTGTTCAATGTGCATGACTGTATCGGTTTTTTACAGAAAAAATGACTTCCAAGTCATACATCCACTGTTAGTGGAAAGCCCATCCACCGCGACAAGGTCGTATCACATCGGATAGGGAAAATCGGTTTTGAACTATCCTGAGGCCAAAAAACCTCACAAAAAGAAACTAAGAAATATGTTTTTAAGTGTCCAAAAACCGCATAAAAAGCGACACTGAAATCGGTTTTTAATTTTTTTTATTCTTAAAAACGACATAAAAAGCAATAATGAAATCGGTTTTTCATTGTCCTGAGAACAAAACCCGTTTTAAAAGCAACAATGAAATAGGTTTTTAACTGTCCTGAGGCCTAAAACTGCATAAAAAGCAACAATGAAATTGGTTGTTAATTGTCGCATGTCTTGTCCAAGACATGTTCAATATGCTGTCCACTGTTAACTGCCACAAGTTGAAACCGAGTTACAGCATGTTCCACAACAGATCGGAGTATCCCAGGGGGCACGCTGTGAATGCGTTGCGCAATGTTTGCCTTCAATTCAGCTAAGTCTGCAATCGGACCACTGAATAGAATATTTTTCAGATAACCCCACAGCCAGAAGTCACAAGGATTAAGATCAGGTGATCTTAACGGCCAGGCTGTTGGAAAATGACGGCTGATAATTCTATCATTTCCGAAATGCTGCTTGAGCAGCTGCTTCACTGGCGCTTTGCAATGTGTGTGGAACGCCATCTTGCATAAAAATGATGCTACCCACACATGCATGCTGTTGAAGTTGCGCAAAAGACTCCATAGCGTTTACCATTGACGGTACTGATAACAGGACCCGCTCGACCCATCTGCGAACGGATTTTCCGTTGCCCATATTCTGCAATTCTGAGTATTGACATGTCCTTGGAGATGGAAATGGGCTTCGTCGGTTCACAAAATGTTCCACTGCCATTCATTGCCCACTTCCATGCGATCAAGAAATTCTAGAGCAAAAGTTTGTCTTAGTGGCAGGTCAGCAGGAAGCCACATCTTCTACTGACGTCGTAGCAATTGGTTTCCTCCCTCTGGCAGATTTTACTTCTAAAGAATCCGTCTCTTAGAATTTCTTAATCAATTTCTGCAGACCCTTGGCAGACATCAAACTACAGTCTTTTTTCATACTATTTACTGTCCGGAACTCCATCAGAGCTAATGGCGCAGTAACGGTTCTTGTAAAAGAGCTTTACAAGCAGAACGCAATCCTTCATTGAGAGAGTCATGACGAGATTCTCAGACGCAATTTGAGGAAAACGTCTTGTACCTCGCTTTTTTATAACAAATGCAATGTGTCGTGCGCATGACACGTCTTTCATTTTGCATATTATGACGCTTAAACCGCCATCTACTGCTAAAATTTGGAACTATTTTTGTTCTTATGCCATACCATTTCCCCCTTCTTCGAGTATATTCATTTTAAATTTCAGGTCATTCTGAGCAGTGGTTCTTTTTTTACCGCATTTTGAAAGTTGAACTTTAACTATAATCATCCTGTATATTTCGTAAATAAAAATTCATCCAGGGACGAATGAAAAATAGTGATATAGATGAATGGGCACGATATAAAGAAGGGTCACTGTATTTTATTTGACAAATGTAAACAGTATACTTCATGCATCTATAATATTTTACTTTGAAGAAGATATTTTAAAAGCCAAAAAGCCTACATCAGGCGACTATATTGTTATTTCGTTAAAACGTGTTTCTCTACAGAATAAATATCCGACAGAAAAGAGATATGACCCAAAAATGTAAGAAAAAGACATGCACAAATGCAGTTACAGATAGTATAAATTTCTGATTGCGCTGACACTAACTTAAGCGTTATTTGTAACGAAGTGAAACCGTTTTGTACAATATTCTTCGAATGACTTTCCTACTAGAGTTGTTTATTTTACTTTTTAGATGTGGTCTGTCCTACCCAGTCTTCCCTTAAATTTTCATTGCTATGAATATTCAGTCAATAAACTATTCTACCATATAATGATTAAGTTATTAAATGATTTTAGCACGTAAGGAATAGTGTGCAAAGAAACACTATTTTACCACATAATGGATATTACATCATTAAACTATTTTATCATGGAATGAATGTAAAGTTTTTACATTAATTCACACACTACATTACAAGAAAAAGAAATACACAAATACAGTTACAGATTGTACAAATTTATCACTGCGCCGACAAAAACACGAGCGCGATTTGTAATAAAATGGAACCCTTTTGTAAAATGTTCTTCGAAGGACTTTTCTATTAGAGTTGTTTATATGTATCACATTTTATAGGTATTGCCTGTTGTACCCAGTCCTCCATTCCATTCTTTTTAAAGAATAGTTATCATTAAACGATTTTACCAGGTAATGATTATTAAGTTATTAGACTATTTTGAACAAAACAATCATGAACATTAAGTCATTGAACTGTTCTACCATATAATGATTAAGTAATTAAATTATTTACCATGTAATGAATAGTAAGTCGTGAAATTATTTTACCATATAATGGATATCAAGTCATAGGTGGTTGTTTTGATGATGTATCTCGAAAACATGAGCAAAACGGATCAGATCTTGATGGGCGAGATTTCTTGTCGTTAGAAAAAACTGACTAGATCTTGATGGACGAGATATCTCGTCACGAAAAAAAATTACTAAATGGATGGGATGTCTCGTCATTAGAAAAAAAAAATGGCGATCTTGATCTCGTTGCACAAATAAATCGTCAATATTGTGCTGACGAGATATCTTGCAATTACATAAATTAGTAAGACATTTATGGACGAGTTGTCTCGTCGAAACCACTTGAAGGGGTAAACTGTTTTGTGATACAATTACTATTAAGTATTAAAACTATTTCATTACACGCATTAATTAATCGACAGAAGTGGCGCACGATTATAAACAAAGTTCGAAGAACGTGCATACACAAAAGCAGACACTCACCAGATACCGAGTCCTCCCACACCTATACAACTAATCTGTTGCAGAAAGCGTGTTCACGGCGAGAAGGGGAACGCATCTGCAACAAAAAAAAAAGAAACAATATTTACGAGGAGGTCAAGAGGAGGAAAAATATGATCTTTAAAGAAGAGAGCTGGCGCGAAAGCTGAGGGGATCAGTGGAGCGATGAATGTTACATCTTCACCTTTCTTGTGGGAAAGAAGCGAAAACCTCGTTTCACGAAAGGCACGGTGGGTTTGGGCGTCAAGAACCTTGTCGTTCTTATGCCGAGTGAAAACGTCCTTGTTGGTTTTCCTTCTGCGAGGATGCGATTTAGGAGGTGTGAATATTTTTTCTGCCAATTCTTTCTCGCAAATGATCATAAATAATTAACTAACGCGACTCAAATACTAAAAGCTTTGAACAAAACGAGACTTCTTTCAGCATTTGAGTAACTGTGGAGAGGCATCCGGCAGAACTAGCGTGCATGCCATCAAAGCAATGAAGAAATTGTCGTCTCAAAACCTTGAAACACACATTCAGGTAGATAGTTAATTAACGTCTCACTGGAGCAACACAACAAGCTATTAGCAGCTGTCCGGGATAAATATTTAAGGGAGAGGACCCAAGGACAACGCTTGGAAATTTTGAACTACGGTCAGATGACAATAACAACACCTGAGCTGGCATAACACTTCCACACCACGTCAACGTGAGGACATTTGAGTGCACGACAGATTTAACATGAACCAGCCACTGTGTACGCGACAGTCTTTGGCGCGCAAGTTCCGAACTCGCAATCCTCTGGTTGCTAATCTGTTACTCTTCCAACAGGGCAACTGTGGACCCCAATACACGATGAAAGGATCCCTTTCCACGTTGATCACAAAGGCTGGGGTCCCAGCTCAGGTGTTGATCTCTTCATCTGACCTTGGTTCACAATTATGAGATTTCGTCCTCGGATCTTATCCTTCGAGATTTATCCCGGACAGTCACGAATAGCTTGGTTTATTGCTCCTGCACGACGTTACTTAACTATCTACCTTATAGGTTTGGGTTTCACGGCACAAGGACCATATTTTTCCAAGCTACATCAAACACACGACAGACATCAAAAAAATTGATTTCAAAGGAAACGAAAAAGCCGACAAACTGGTAAAAGAGAGGCTGCCTGTTAATAGGGATAACAATTTCGGGATCTGATATTTGCAGAAAATGCATACTAAAATGCATTCACGAGCCAAAAAACAACTCATATCTGAAAAAAAATCTTTATTTTTTTTTAAATATAACGCAGCCCTTTAAATGAAAACATGTAAAAAATGAGTACAGGTAGATAACATTAACAACTGCTGGTAATTTAAAGTTTAAAATTTTGAACAAATACAAATATTGACGGCTACAGGCTCAAGCCCAACAAGGCTGGTCCTTTGTTTAGGAATTCCCCAATTCCCACTGACTATCCAATTGCATCTTAAATTCGTTCACTCCCTTTGAATTAACTATATTTTCTGGCAACGCGTTTAGTTCCATATTTTTAGTATGCTATGGGAAACTAACAGTTTTTATTTAATAATTCTAAGACTAAAGAGCTTAGAAAAGCAATGTGTAGATTTTCATAATTGATTATTTTTTTTAATGTCTGCCAACAAACGTTTAGCATTGAAAAATATCTTTTCCACTGCAACTGTAACCACAAACACACTAAACAAATACTATTCAGGGACGGATCAATTACAGAGTGACTAATATACAAAACACATCTTAGCGCCACATTATAATTAATAAAAAAATGTTATAAATTTAATATTTTTATAAAAGAGAGAAGTTAAAGGAAGTGCCTCAAAGCACTGTAAAAAAGAAATATAAATAGGAGAGAAGATAGAATTTAGTAACTGATACAATAAGGAGTTCTATTAAGTCTCCGGAAGTTTCACCAAGGAAAAAGGTCTTTTCCTATTTGGTGCGAAAAATAGAGCTCCGTAAAATGCGTGTTTCAAGAAAATTTATTGAAAATTTTCCTTTTTCTTATAATGACCAAAATATATAAAATGTATGACTCAAAAATACCCGAACGCAGCCGAAAATCTAAAAGGGCCTTAGACCTTTTCATGTGAAAATAACAAAAAATACGTAACATTTTGCAACGTAGATACTAAACTTAGTTTTTATATAAGCTTCTTTCGAATAACATCTCAGAATCATCAAAATCCTAGTTCTTTTTTTTACTCCGAAAAGAAAGCATTGCATGTAGAATCGTTACACAATATGACAAGTATAGGATCTCGATCCTGGTTCGACTCATTCGAATCTTTTGAAAACCCCAGCGGGTCTTGTAGACTCACTGAATTGTGAATGTGGTAATCTGTCGGAAATATACTAGGCATTATTAATAGTGTTCCATATGATCAATTGAATCATGGTGTATTTAAAAAAAAAAGGGTATCATGGGTAAACATTGTCTTTGTGCACTGTTTTACTTTTTATAAAAATAATCATGTTTTAAGGTATATTTTTGTCAAAATGTGTGATTTGTATAATTTTCATACACACTTAAAACATTAGAATTTAAAGTTCGTTTTACAGGGAGGATGGATATTTTGTCCCTTACGGCAGTGGTCCCCAACCCCCGGGCCGCGGACCGGTACCGGTCCGTGGATCAAATGGTACCGGGCCGCCCAAGGAACATTAAATTATTTCCATTCTATTTACTGTGGTGTAATTCTCTCGAGTTTGTGCGGTTCTTATCTATGAAATGTCCACTCAAATTAGGAGGCGATAAATCAGAACTTGAAATTTGTTCTGTTACTAGAGCTTCCATTACTAGAGCTTTTGTTACTAGAGTTACGCGATCCATTTGTCAACAAATCTGGCGAATCTAGCATGTCTGTGCAAGAAGATGATCAACAGCTGGAGATAGCAAATGAAGGCGGCCTTAAAATTACGTTCGAGTCAACAACTCTGCTGGTGTTCTGGATTAAAGTCATTGCGGAATACCCTGAGATTTCCACCACAGCACTTAAATCCCTATTGCCATTTCCGACAACCTATCTGAAGCGGGGTTTTCTGCAATGGCAACAACTAAAACAACGGTATAAACTGGACATAAGCAACACACTTCGGGTGTCATTGTCTCCTATTACCCCCAGATGAAACCGTCTCGTCGCAAAGAAACAAGCTCAGGATTCTCATTGATTTAGCGTTCTAGTGAGTTAAAATGTTAAATCACTTTATATTCATTTTTTGGTGTAACTGTATTTTATTTTGGAGGCATGTTTAAATATAATCAAATTAAAAATTTAATTAAAACAATCTAAAACATAAACAATCAACGTCCCCTGGGGGTAATAGGAGACAATGACACACTTCGGGTGTCATTGTCTCCTATTACCCCCAGATGAAACCGTCTCGTCGCAAAGAAACAAGCTCAGGGTTCTCATTGATTTAGCGTTCTAGTGAGTTAAAATGTTAAATCACTTTATATTCATTTTTTGGTGTAATTGTATTTTATTTTGAAGGCATGTTTAAATACAATCAAATTAAAAATTTAATTAAAACAATCTAAAACATAAACAATCAACGTTCCCCCCCCCTCAGCGGGCCGCGTTAAAATTATCAAACGTTGATCCGGTCCGCGGCGATAAAAAGGTTGGGGAGCACTGCCTTACGGCATATACCGGGGGTGGCCATAACACGGCTCGCGAGTCGCCGTGCGGCTCTCTCAGGCGATTGGTGCGGCTCTTATGCAATAAAATTTTTGTATGATGTATGGTAAACTGAAGATGATTAATGTCCAAAAATAACTCTTCTTGTTGCAAAGTTATTGGTAAACTAAAAATGATCAAAGTCCAAAAGTAATTATTTTATTTAACTTCTAGTTACAAAACATAAAAGTTCGAAAGATATTGAAAAACGTAAAAATAAAAATATAAAATTGTTCTGATTCTTTTTCAAACGGTTTTGTTGAGAAAATCTATGAAAATTAGATTTGCTTGTGGATGCTTTACGGATTTGTCCATTTTAGCAGTTAGCTGCCGAAAATTTGGTTGATGACTTGTTAGGATAGTTCGCACATTCTCATTGTTTGTTTTGTTATCAAAGATAAAATAAATAGCTCTTTCAAATATTTCTTCCTGAAATGTGGCTTCCAAAGGTGGTGTAGCTGGCCACCCCTGGTATATACTATGTTTTAATAGGAAGTCTTTGCACGTGAAAAAGTTATCCTGTAATTCTTTTTCTGCGGAATACCTTGAAGACCTTTTACTCAGGTCGCTCGATTTGCCGAACAAAAAGAACAATCGACCAAATAATCATTAAGAGATCGTGTTCCGAGCAAAAAGTGAGAACACATAAAACCAAATGACTTAACCATTTCCTTTTCTCGCCTTTTGCTAACAGTTTAACCTCATTACCAACACTTCAAGTCACGCAAAACGATATCGACTTCAGTAGTCTTAAAATGTTCTAACACTTGATAGCCCGTGTTAAACATATTCTCAGGACCTAACGGGCTACATCCATCTTTTCGAACTCCACAAATGACACATAATTCGGACGGAAGCGTAAAAACTCATCGTTTCCTTCGAATTACCACAAAAACGTTCTCTTCGAGTGGGAAGCGGAGTGGAAGAAATTGCTTTCAGAGTGTAATAAATATTTCGGAACACAATAGGAAGAGTGCTCAAACAAGGCCGCACGACAACAATCGAAATTACCATCTTCAGGTATTCCAGCTTCACAGATGAATGGTAAAAATGGGTCAGGCAAACATAGGCGATGCTTTGCAGTTTCCGAAAAACACCCTAAAAATAATTATGCGCGTTTATTTTTTCCTCGTTCGGCTGGAAGTCTGAACTGGCACGTGTAACATGTCGCACAATTCATTCATTTCGCCACGGAAGAATCAATTGAAAGAACAATGGTTTTGAAACTGTTTGGTCTTTGTACTCCAGTTCGTTCACACAGGGCTTGGGCATACAGACGACTTTCACTGGTTCGAAGCTCATGAGAAAAAAAAAATCGAAAGTTTTTTTTCCCTTCATAGATTAGGCACGTTGATATTTTTAGTTCTTTAATCTTCTTGAAGAATAGAAATCCATTGAGCATTTTCTATTCGAGATCAGAAATTCTGAGCAAACTTCATCGTTACCTGATAGACTTCAATAAAAAAGAAACGGAAGATTTTTACGACATATTTTTATTTTTTTTTTATTTACGACAGAAGATTTTTAGATTAGATGACGAAGCCAACACCTGATCTGACATACCACTACCCCAGGGCTCGAAATACCCGGGTGCACAGGTGCACTGTACACATGAAAATAAAATTGTGCACCTAATTTTTTCCCGCTAGATGCACGCAGTGCACTAAACGTTAAAAAAAGGAGTGAAACGTGTTTTATGTTATTTTGATGTTGGAACAAAATATTAGTATCGACCACTCTCGCTCTAAAGGAACGTAATTAAAATTCCTAAATACACACTATGCGAAACAAATCGTTCGTCCGTAACGTGTTTATACAGGAGGAAGGTTTACTTGTGCCACTGCCACCAGAACTTTCCGAGGATCGAAACATTTTCCAGATGGCGCTGTTGAAGCGACTGTTGCGACAATAGTGCGCCGGAGAAGGGAGAATTTAGATGTTTAAATATTTTTATTTACTATCTACTACTGACTTTTATAAACATACACAACTAATAAAGTAGTGTACATTACAATAATGCTCGTACATTACGTTTTTTTTTAAATATGCACCTAAAATAAAACCTGTGCACCTAATTTAAAAACTTATGTGCACTAAGTGCACCTGTATAAAAAAATCTATTTCGAGGCCTGCACTACCCAAACTTCCACGCCACTCCAACGAGAGAGCATTTGAGGCTATGGTAGATTTAACATCCATCAGCCCCCACATACACGACGGTCTCTTTTGGATTGATTCCTCCTTGGGTGTATTTCTCTCTTTTGTGCCAGTAAAACTTGCATTATGTGTGTGTCTATTACTTTATATTGTACGTCTCCGCACATGGCCAAATGTGGCCTTTGCGCTATAACCCCTCCCCTCCAAACCAACCAACTTTTGGATCAATTTTCGAACTCGCAGCATCTCCGGTTGTTAAACCGCTACTCAAATTCACATTAGGAATAATTGCGCCGAGCCGCGGTAGCTCAGTCAGTAGAGCGTCGGGGTCGCATCGGAAGGGCTGTGGGTTCTGTCCTCGACGGAGCCTGCAATTCTGATGGTTGCGAGATCGGCGCTTAGACCTGGCTAAAGACCGTCGTGTTCACTAATGGTGGCTGGGGCACGTTAAATAGGTCGTGGTCACAAAATCCCCCATTTTACCATATCAAATCAATACCTCTGGGGGTACCTGATCAGGGGGTTATCGGCCTCTGATTGGGATCTAAATTACGATATGTGTGAAAGGGACCTTCCTGTAAAAAACGGATGTGTCATGTAACCCTCCGGGGCAATGGCACCCCCAATTGGGCCATATATGGCCCGCACGACAACAACAACAATTGCGCCCAATTGAGCCTTTATGAAAGTAATTCAAAACAAAAAAGCACCCTGCTCTTTACTTCTATTATGCTTATTAGCAGTTCGATTAGCGTAATGGATCGGGCAGTACTTTGTACAAAGTGGAGTTAAATATATGCAAATGAGCAATAAAATTTTATCTTGAGTATTTTAGAAGTTTGAGAGGGATTTTCTTTAAATTGTGCTCTGTGTTGCTCCAGTACGACGTTAATTCAACTATCTTCCTGTCTCCCTTTAAAATTAGGACCAATGAAAGTTTTCACGACAATCTGACAACCACTAACTTCAAAATCGGCGACGTTTAACAAATTTACCCTTGAATAAAAATTCAGAAAACTTTTTTTCTGTTCAGAAGATCGGAATATTTATTTCATTATTATTATATTATTATTTCGGTATAGTATTATGTAT
Organism: Metellina segmentata; assembly: GCA_947359465.1. NCBI lineage: Eukaryota > Metazoa > Arthropoda > Arachnida > Araneae > Tetragnathidae > Metellina > Metellina segmentata. The sequence goes on along the minus strand of OX375881.1, from coordinate 108,894,086 downwards.
ATATAGGTATAGTATTCGATATAGTACTTTTTCGGAAGACTTAAGAACTACACACTGGTACTCTTACAGTAAAGTTTTGTCTATTATATGTCTTTGCATGAGTGGTCATGAGTATTTGTTATGGCACTTCGATTATTATTATTTTCTAAACGAAATAATTGCCAAGGAAGTAAAAAAAAATGTTTTTGCTCAGTGACTATAATCTGTCTTGCTAGTCAAAAAGGTACTATTCTACAAGTTTGGTCTTTTCCAGCTGACGGTTGATACATGTTGCGTATAATAAATATCTGATATCAAGCAACCCTAGATAAAATCTTGACCACTCAATCCTATATTGATGTAGTGCACTCTATTTTCAAGCGGTATTAGGTCGCTTAGGTTATTTTGCACGCAGCATTTTAACTATCTTTAAACGCACAGATCAAACTTGGATACATTGCTTCCTTTTTGACTAGTGTGGCAACTGGTCGCTTTGGCATAAGGGTTTATTGTGCCTGTTTCTGTAAAGTAAATGGACCTACACATACCAGAAAAGTTGGTGGGTAGTTGAATTTACGTCGAACAGGAGCCACACCATGGTCGGAAACACACAATGAAAGCTTCTACTGATGCAGAAGAAAGAAATACACAAATAGTAGTTACAGTAATCGAAACTCAGCTGCCAACAGCTCACTTTTGGTTGTGTATTTCAAGAGTAGTTGTCTTCCGTTGGTACGTAGTTGAACTAAAGTCGCACTGAAACAACACAACGAGGTGTTGTCTATGGATCTTTCCTTTCGGACTGATCCCGGATTGTCGCCAGAAGCCCGTTATGGCGCCCAGCGCAACGTAAATTCAACTTCCTACATGCACTGTTGAAACTCAAATACTGAGACTAGAGCGCGCTGAGTGCACTCTGACTTGAAGCTTGTAGTTAGAACTGGTTTGAGAACGATGTCATAAGCCATGATAACCGATTTGTGTTCGTAATGTAAAAAAAAACTTGGATAAAAAGGGTGAAAGTCTGGATTGACTTATTACCGTCTGACAGGTAAGAGAAGTTTAGAAATTCATTAAAGACCAAACATTGCGAATCCATGTGAAATAGAAGTTGTAACATATCTCTCATAGATAACTCTCACTGAAGTGAAAAACATGCCAAAATGTATTTCAATAACGTAACAATCGCACTGAATTTATATTATGTCATTTAGTACCTAAACAGTTCACTAGATGTCGCTCATATTCCAAGCATCGATGTTTTCGAGCACGCGGTTGTTTGGACCATTATTGTGACTTATGGCCCATTGGCCACAGTTGTACGGAATTACGATATCTGCTCTATACGGAAACCAGATCGAGTAATTAAACAACTACACTCGTTTCATTTTCCCGCATGCAAGTGCGATTCGTCCAGCTCATGTGTGAAGTCAACGTCCACTTGATGATGCGTCACTAATTCGCAGCTTCATGACCTGCCATGAGGGGTGGACCCGACGATCAAACAACGACCGACGATGTGAACGAGCTGCATTTGTTACCGCTCATATAGAAGTTCATTTACATCGGTTCCCAGGTTAAAAAAAAAATCAGCACGTTTGGAAGGGAGAGTGTTGGTGAAAGACAGCATTTTATTCATATTCTCACATAAAAATGTCATTTGAAAGAGAAACACGGTACTGTAGCAAATTGGTTTAAAATGTGACTCGCTGTTTCTTTCATTGCAATTTTGAAAATTACCCAGAGAAAACTGATAACATGGTGCTAGAGCATAATGGTTCAACTTTCACCATTTTGAAGAGAAGAAATTCTACGAGATTTTCAGGCCAATAAACAAGTCAGAGGGAAAGAAAAGATTATACTTCCGCTAGCCAAATGCTCTCGCATAATACATATAGGGGTTAACGTAAAAGGTAGTTTATCACTGCTTTGGCGTTTAATCAAATTGGCGTTGTCGAACAGCAAATATTTAACAATTCGGAATTCCCTATTTTGAAAATTTTTGTTGTCCAGGTGCTGAAATGGTATTCGAAAAACAATTCAAGTGACGTCACTTTTAATTTTGTACGAGAGGAATTTTCATTGGCAAAAAAAAACTATCACTAAAAAAAATATTTACGATTAATAAGTAATTTCATTTATCGTCGTTTTGACGATGTTTAGCTTCAATTTTTAATACAAAGAACATGCTGAAATTGTAATCGTGTATAACTTGCAAAGTTAAGCTACAAGTTATAAAGAAGTTATCAAAGCACTAACACCTTAGAAAATCCCCTCTCGTCAAATAGTTAGGTAGTTGAATTTATGTCACACTGAAGCAACACATCGGACTATTGGCTATGATCCGGTATCAATCATAAAGGAAATACAAAAGTTGAGTGAGCAATGGTAACCTTTTATGCGCTCAGGATCATGTGACCAAAACTAATAATAACATGACCTTTAGATTATATTTGTGTCTGCAGGGCGGAAACGAACATTCGCAATCTGATTGGTACAAGGGACGGAGAGAGAGAGAGAGAGAGAGAGAGAGAGAGATAAAGACACCCATTCATTGATAAATTATCTAATTGCTTCACCCGATATAGTAGTAACTGTCGATTTCACTATATTTGTCACCACTGTATGGACATGTCCATTGATGATATCTCCTGTCATAGAGTGTTATAGCGCCAAATAAATCGATAAGATACCAAATCAGTCAACCGAGTCAATTTTTCCCCAAACAGTCACGTGACACTAGTCAACAAGGTCACACTTTTTGAAGCTTCTCTGAATAGCAATGCTCAGTCTTTTCTCGTCTATGGTATCAATCTCAAAGGGAAAGATAAAAACACGTGTCAGAAAACAAACAGAATATTAAGACGTATAACATTAATATAATGGCTCAAACAAGCAAGTAACTATTTCAAACCTGCTTTGTTGGAATTTTTGGAAAGAACCCAACGTTTCGAGAACTGTCCTTGTCACTTTAAAGGACAGTTTAACATTCCAGCTATTTGCATAATTTCGCCCGCATTTGTATGGTTAGATTTTTTTGAAATGAAAGAATTTGAATTGATCATTAGGGCAGAGAAACTACTTTATATAAGAGTAGAACTTTCAGGTAACTGCAGGCAAGAATATAACTACTTGCATAAACGATTTGTCATTTAACCGAACCCTTTACCTTAAAATGGCGTCTCTTCTCTTTCAGCTACATTTAGATAAGCTTAAATACCGTTATAGATTTCCCCAGTCACATGTTTCGTGCAATACATACAAAAATTTACCAGAAGGTTATATTTGTTGACAACAAAACGATCAATTAAAATTGCACTGGAACATACAACATTCTTTCAATTATTTGAAAGTTTAAAAGGTTTTTAAAAGTAATTTTACTGCCGCAAGTTGGTAACCATATTGATCTATTATGTTAAAATTGGATGCACAAAAAGAGCATAATACAATACTTAACGCTTAAACTAAGAAATTCTATCGTTCAAAGTGATTCATCAAAAATTCTGAAAGGTTTCATCGTAAATCAGCCGAAATCTGAGTTATTTAAAAGTTTGTTTACACAATATACCTTGTAATATTTATGTCAAGCCTTTAATATACGGGGGTGTTTAGAAAATATCTAGCCAAGTTAGAGAGAGTGGTAGAGGGCCATAAAATAAACATTAAAAAAAAGGACACACATTTATTCAGGACGGACAAACATGCCTTATCAGGATTCGAACCAGGAATCTTCGAATTCACAAAGCAACATTCTGCCACTGTACAACCTTTGAGCAACTCGTCCGTTTTCCGTTCGCGGCCCCATTTATCAGATACATATCTGCGAGCTCTGAATTCGTGTAGCGATGAAAGCCGTTGAAAATCCGAGCGGTACATGACGCCTTACGCTGCAGAAACGATGTTGAATAACCTAAACGAAGTCATCCACCGCCTAAACGCGGCATTTCTAGACACACATTCTTAGACAAAAATGTTTATTTTGTGTCCCTTTACAACCCTTTATAATCTGACCAGATATTTTAGAAACAGCTAGTATGTGACACGTATACGTCACAAATAAAAATTACTGCAAAGCGCCCAAAGGATTTCTAGCATTATGACAAGGAAAGATGTCCATAGAGGCGGCACCAAGAATTACAGCTCTGAGTGATATAAACTCAATTAATCTCACTGATTCCACTCTACAAAAATCAAAACAAATGTTCGAAATGTGGCATCGTAGAGCACAAGTATCAACTCCAAGGATTGAGAAACGAAAAGATTGTACGCAATTCCTTAAAACGATTCTGTAAAACGAACATTACAAAAAGATATTCCGCCCCCTTCTACCAAACCTAGGTAAATCTCCGCATTAATTTTCTTCCCTGCGTTAACCCGAAGCGAGAAGTGAGCAATTTGAAACATTCCACTAGCCGAAAGCGTGTGCACTGGTGTCAGTTCCTTGCCTCTCAAACAGGTTGCAAAGAGCATCAATAAAGGGTGGTCACGTCACGACCACCTGTGATCTCTTGACACCCAGCTCTCTGGTCAGGTTTGCAACCCACGCTTCAAGTTCAATCGCCGAGCAGTGTTATCTAATTCGTCATGATTCAGTAAATAGTTTCTTGTAATGAAAAGCTTTAAAAGCGCCACAATTAACATGAGAAAGTTCATGGAAATTGCAGGGATTGCCATCCCATGGATTCCACCATTTAATGTCATGAGATATCGTGGTGAGATCGAAGTCGGCAGCTAATTCCCCTGGATTAATTGGTGTTATCTGACTTGTGTTTGGATCTTTTCCTTCGGGATTGATTCCGGACCATCACCGATAGCCTCTCGTGTTGCTCCGGTACGACTTTAATTCAACTGCCTACTTACACAACCTACAATAATGGACGCCATCGGATTTGCATAAAATCCAACTACTTGTTTGGAGTGTTTTTCGTGGTATGGCCTGGGACCTTTGCATGTTTTTCCTAGTAAATTGAACGCCGACGCCTACATGAACATTTTGGACAATCAGGTTCTATCTACGCTCTGGAAATTTTATGCAATGAACGAATGTTACTTCCAGGACGACAACGCTACATGTCATGTAGCAGCCTTTGTCAAGCAATGATATCAAAATATGTATGTCAAACGTCATCCCTAGCCTGCTCAGAGTACCGACCTAAACCCCACAGAACATTTGTGGGACATGTTAGAGCGACGTTTACGGACCAGGGAACCACGTCCGAAATCTACAGATGAGCTGGCGACATTCTTGCAGCAGGAGTGGATACAAATACCCATAGCTATGTATCAAAACCGTGTTAAAAGTATGCCCAGAAGGGTTTCTAGTGTAATTGCTGCACGTGGTGGACCATCCCCTTTTTAAAGCATATATTACTTCCCTTATACCATCACATCCTCATGTCCGGTCCATTATTGTAGGGTAGTGTATCTGTTTCGCGTTTGACGCTGCTTGGCCAAATATAGCCACTGCATCATAAAACCCACCCAACCAAAATAATTAACCTGTTGATGATGACTCAGGTACCGACCATGTCATCTGACCGTGGTTCAAAGTTACGAGGTTCTTTCCATTCGGGATCGATTCCGAACAGTTGCCGATAGCTCATTGTCTTGCGCCAATGCTACGTTAATTAAACTATCTACATACTCATTCTTCCAAATTAAACTTTCGTCCCATGTATCATGGTTTCAATTTAACGTGCATACTTAAAACTACATGAACTAATATCATGTACTGCTGTTTGTGAAAATTGCAACACTATAAAAGAATCATCAGAAAGAAATTAAATTTTTTCCACGTACACTGGTTTAAATAAACGATCAAATTTACAGAGCAATAAAACAAAAATAATACCGAAAATCAATATCTCATGCATCCGCCACGCGCAGCGATGAGAGCCTGTACACGTCGTAGCATCGAATCATACAGATTCTGAATGTCATGCTGAGGAATGGCATTCCAGCTTACCTCTATCTGATGCCGAAGTTCAGCCGTACTCTTTGCCTGATGAGCGGTACGAGCGAGTCGGCGACAGATGTAATCTCAAACATGCTCAAATGCTCAATGGGCGACATATCTGGGAACGTGCAGGTCATGGAAGAAGCGGAACCTGTCGTGTACTGAAGAAGGCTTGTACATTCCGGGCAACATGTGGACAAGAATTGTCTTGATGAAATACAGATCCGGGAATGCGTTGCAGGAGGGGTAGGAGCTCGAGCTCCACATCTTCCCTGATGTAGCGCCCGCTGTTCAAGGTCCTTTCAGTTTGGAGTATGCGGGATCGTTCATGATATCCAATAGCGTCCCAGACCATAGCGGCAGGCGTTCGTCCAGTATGACGGTGAAATAGACACACGGGGTTAAGGCGTTCGCCTTTGTAGCGTCTGACGAGTACGCGTCCATCGTTATAGTCCAGATTGTAGCAGGACTCATCTAAGAAGACGACTTGTTGCCAATCGGCACATCATTGGCTGTGTTGGTGAGCCCATTTTAGTCGGAGGCGTCGATGGTTCAGCGCCAAGGGAATCCTGCTGCAGAGGAATCCTTGCACGTAGCCCATGGCGCCGCAGACGTTGACGAGCCTTGGGGGCAAACAATGACACACCTGTAGCCGTGCTCCAATATTGTGCCAATGCACGAGAGGATACTTTACGGTCCGTCACTGCCATGCCAGGCAGATGAGGTGTCTGTCGTCCCGTGGTGACGTCATATTCGTGGCCCACTGCCGGAGTTTCGACTTGTCCGGTTCTCCATACTCCATCTCTTCCACACATGCATCACTGTTGTGGAATTACGCCCCAAACAAGTGGCAATTTCACGATACGAAAGTCCACCCTCACGAAGACCGATCATGCGTCCCCGTTCGAAACTCAGTTAGTTGCTCGTATAATACTCTGTGCGTTTTTTGGCAAAGCATATTGACTTCTAATCAATCATCTACAGCAGTCAAACGACGATACACACATTTAAACGCACCTTTACAGTACATTTTATACACGTCTCACTTGGAAGTTTAGAGGGTGTTTCACGGCCCACATATGCATGATCACTTTGCAATTCTAATAATCTGCAAATCCGAACTAACCTGTTTTGCATTTCCTATAAGTTTTGTTTAATTTGCATGATTCCTTCATGATGTTGCACTTTTCACAAACAGTAGTGTAGTTTGCGCGAGAATAATAAATATAATATCATGGTAAGTTGGTAGGCATGTGAATTAATGTCGCACTGGAACAATACAGCAAATTATTTATATTATTAAGACACAACGCTTGTATAAGTACGCTATTTGTAGTTGCATGTGGTGTAACGCTCTAAACGCGGTTTCTCTGATCAAGCCGACACACAATGCAAACATATTCAAGAATTCCTTAATTAGAAATAATAAAACTCCTTTCAAGTGATCAACTGTCCATAACTAACCCTAGAAGTATTATTACAGCACTCCATTTGACATTACATCTGTCATAAAGTTCTGGGCACTTGAAATAAACCCTCTTCATCTGACATTACGATCTCATAAATCTCAAGCCCCTTGAGAACACTCAAGATTCCATCGACATGTGATTTTCAACGGAAAGCGACTTAGAACGCTGGAAGACCAGAGACCCTTGAGAACTGAGAGCGAGAGGACCACGCTTGCTAATCTCTGCCGAACCCTTCTTGTCCCAAAATATCTGTAATTATACTGTACATATCAAGCTGCAAGATGTTAGAATAAATGTTGTAGTGGTGAAACCCAAAGATCTCGTTTCTTACGCTACCATTTCCGTCGCCACACCATTTCATCCGGTACAGTGGGTAGGTTGATAGTTGAATTAACGTTGCAATGGAGCAACATAATGGGATATTGGCGAGGGTAAGGGATTAATCCTGAAAAGATCCGAGGACATTACTTCGTCATTTTGAACCACGGTCAGATGACGAGGTCAAAATGGCACCACACTCTCCAAATCACCACACCACGCCAACGTTAGAACTTGTCTTGTGGATGTGTTCGCTCACTACTCTATAAAAGGAAGTATGACATTGTGGGTCCTAACTTAAACGAGTCTCCGTCTGTTTCGATACATGAGCTAGCGGGCTCCCTAAATTTTATTACGTGAGCTCTTCTTTATGGTGAATTGATAGGTTAGAAATTATATTCAAACCTTACAAACGTTCCTTGAATTCTGAATCAACAATTGTTGTTTTGCAATACATTCGAATAATACATTTTATTTTATTTAATCGAGTGCTAAAAAGAGCTTTTCCACAAGCTACCGTCTATTACTTTCCGATGTTCCATTCTGAAACTCGAAAGATAGCACACGAATTCTAAAGCAAAATTCGAATGTGAATAATCATTCGAAGCTCACGATTGAATATAAAGTAGCCGACTATGTTATTTTCGAATTCTGTAATCATGCTATTGAACTGTTGAAACACGAATCTGAATTAATTTCATCATCGGACAGTTCGTGGAGAGAGATAAACTTATTCTTGTGCTAAACAGGTCATCAAAAGTCATCATAAGTCTTTCTCTCTCAATATTTGATGATACAATCAAACGCATATATGACTGATATATTTATTCCCACCTATTGTATTTTTTCTCATTTATATAGTTAATAGAAGTTGAAGTTTAGGAATGTGTAGAATGTTTTCTTTTGCGAATTAAATCATTAAGAAAGTATATAATGTTATGGTGGAAATATTTTTTCATAACTGACATAGTTTTATTTCATAAAACAATCTATAATTTGTGTTTGAATATGGAAGGTGAAGACTTCGAATCCTCAAAGAAACGTGTAGAATTTTGGAGAGTGGGGTGCCAACTAAAGTGTTGTCCTCGTCATCTTACCTTGGCAGTTTCCTTGGATCTTTCCCTTCAATATTGAATCCGGACCGTTGCCAGAGGTGTTGCTCCAATGCGACGTTAATTAATTACCTTCCTACCTTAAAGAAACATTGTATGGGTATTTGCTTCAATGAATAGTTAACTGTTTAAGTTCAGAATTTGTTTCACCCTTGTTATAAGAAGAAATAATAACCTGTAGATCACACACAGTCCAGTAGCATTTTGAAAATTGGGGAGGGGCTCTTAATAGTAATCCTTTTACGTAATCCAAAATAGTTAGAGTAAAAGATAAAAGCCACAGCGAAAGAGAAGATAATTTAAAGAAGGACGTCAAGTCAATGACATAAAAACTTGAAAAATGACTGACAAAGATAATAAACCTGGTTTATAGCTATTTTTAGTGGAACTAAACGTTTACCATCACGATAAAAATAAACAAGACCTTTCCCATTTCCTTAGAAAAGGCCTAATTAAATAAACGAGTGGTGGCAACACTGCTCAAACGTAACATTTAAACTTGAGTTTTCCTGTTGATTATTGTTGTGTTGATTTTCAGTGTAATGTTATTAAATACCTACGAACTTATTTTGCTTCTGTTGATAGAAGAGACTAGGTAGAGCACAAAATCTTAGTGCCCCTACCTTCAGGTCCAAATATTGTTATGGTTGGGACCCAAGACTCCCAAACAAGGGATAAATCGTCAAACTCTGAGTCAGAAAACATAGTTCTGAGGGGAAAAGTTCTACTCTGAGTTTTACTCACTAAACGTGTTTCTGAAGGAAAAAAAACCTTTATGCAAAGAAAAAATTATTTCCGTGAATTAATTCGGTAGGATTACGCCTAATTTCTACCAATTCAATTTGTTTAAAATTGCATATTTTACTTTAACAATTCAGTCGTCCACACATGCTCCCGTTAATGGCTAGGCCAGGTTCTTGCTTGGATATATTTATTTTGGCAGTTGAACAGGAAGGCGTATTTCAAAGTTAATAAATTTTGTTTATACGTAATTAACATTTCACTAGCAAATTCCAAGAATGTTCTCGTATTGCCCCCCCCCCTCCATATCTGTAGTATATCTATTCGTTATCTTTAGTCTCTTTACCATTGCCACAAAGCAAACGAATATCAATACAGATTAAATTCAATACAATAAATTAATTAAATTCCAAAACTGAAGAATTTAAAACATCAATAAAAATCGTAGACAAAATATACATAAAAATATATTTTAATTTTTAATAAATAACTATCGCTGATCTAAAAATTTAAATTATAATTTTTGTTTTTGGATAAACATGGTTCCTCCTCCTCTCTCTCTGATAAAATATAAATTAGAATTTCAGCTATTGAACAAATATCGTCTGATAAAATATAAATTTTACTATTGATTAAATATAGTCTGATTAAATATAAATCGGAATTTAATTTTCACTAGTGAATAAATACAGTTTGGTAAATATATTCATTGTATCACTCACAACAGCTACATTTTCCCGGACCTATATTCCAAGCCGTTGCATACAGTAATTAAGATTAATCTTCAATTTTGTAATGAATAAAATCGAAAACAGATTTAGCTGTTGAAGTATAATGTACTTCTATGTTAAAAATATTTTTTTTTAATCCAATGGGAGCTTGAATCTTCTGACTCCTCTCCTTCTTACGCCACATGATGGCTCACATATTTCGGTGAATAAGTAGCTGCAAAGAATGTCCAGGGTTGTTGACTCAGAGTAAACATGCGGGTGCGCCACATGACAGAACTGACCCCAAACAGCCAAGGTTAAATGGAAACTACAAGACAACTTTTTCCACTTATCCAATCACGGTTCTTTTAGTTTTGAAGAAATCGGTAGGAAATATATCACAGCCAGTAGCGTGCGTTGCCATGGTTTTGTTTCGAGGGAGGTCCAAAATTAAAAATTTAATTCATTTTTTAAAGTTAGGATAATATTTTTATAAGCGTTTTCACCACTTGGTTACAATTTTATATGAATCTGTGGTGTGCGTTTAATAATTTCAGTCTTTTACAATTTTAGTGCTTTATAAATTTCAGTTACATATTTTTAAGCGCACACATATAATTTTATTTGAGAGTGGCTGAGAAAGTGGTCATCTCCATGGTGCTGATAATTTTTAGGGAGTACAACTCTTTCCTCAAAACTTTGAAATCGATTTCCTGACTTAACAGTTTAGTACAAAAAATGGCGAGATGTGGAAATTAAAAAAAATATATATAAACTTATATTTTGTGTAAGTGAAGTGTTTGGCAAAATCTATCAAAAAAATCGACTTGAAGAGAACCACACTTTTAGTTGAGAATTATTTCATGACAGAACATGCAATTAGTACTTATTACAGAATATGCAAAAAATCTTTCTCTTTAAGAAACACGGAATTTACTAGCGATCATTTCTTTAAACCTGCAACTTTAAACTTTCATCTCATGGCACACATAAACTAATTACTAAAATTCAGAGTGGCATAGAAAAATATAATACTTTTTCCCTACTGAAAAAGAAATAGGTATCATTTTGAATGATTTACAAAACTTTAAAGTAATTGCTTGCCCTTTTTGCTCCAATGTGACCTTTAAAACCTTTCTTCAACAATTTATTTAGAAACTTTGTAATAAAAAGCAATGCTAAAAATTATTTATTCGGGCATTACTTGAAATTAATAGTGAACACGTTAGTCAAAAGTCCAAAACTAAACTTTTTTAGAATTCTTAAAAACAAAATCATGTGCCGCACGCGTACAAAAATTTTCAAGTGTATTCTCATTTCTTCTCACATGCATACAAACTACACCACATTTAATTACAAATTCAAACACATTTGTTAAACCTGAAAAAAATACCGTCATGAATGAAAATTTAATTTATGCTTTGTTTTGGGGTGGCTCAAGTCCATCACCCTCTGGGTGCTCCGTTGTATACCATGCGTACAATTAATAGTTTTGTAATGATAAAGGTATGGCCGTATGAGCAAAAATCAACCTTTAAAATCTACTTAAGAACCTTAACTATGTCAAGGATGCAATGTTTTTATATAGTTCTGCATAACTAAACTACAACGTTAATCTGGATTATGCAATCAAATGAAACCAGCCTCGATTAAAATATGTGGGTAAAAATTCCTCAAAAGTTGGTTATTAAGGCTATCTACCGTTCCCATGTTTTGATACATATTTAGAAGCAGGTTAAATCTCGTGAGAATATCACTTCATCCATACGAAATATATTTGTTACCTCTTTGCCGTTACACTGGTGAACATTAATGCATCGGTTAAATGGTAAATGTCCTCTTTAATCTTCACAGGACATAAAGCAGCAGTCTTTTTTCGTAGTGAAATGGGCTATAGAATTTAGGAGGTTCTGCCATGATAAAAAGCCATTTGAACTGTAAAACATAGTTATTGTAATGAATTACTTGATAAGTGTTGGGAAAACTGCGAAAAAAATTGGGTAATGGTGAAGACTAATGTTCAAACTTCCACCGAAATCCGAGGCAGATGAAAGGTTTCACTGTTACAAAGATAAAACTCGCCGTTCAATAAAATCTGCTGTTAAGTTATTTGTCGATAGACAGTTTTGTCCATTTGTTTGGTCAACTTGTTACCACCGTCCCAGCCTAAGCCATTCGGTGAATCGCCACGTAATTTGGAACCACGGTCAGATGACGAGGCAACAGTTGAACTGTCACCCCACTCTCCAAACTTCCACACCAACCCAACGTGAGGACTTTCGGCCACGACAGATTTAAGGTGCACCAGCCACCTTAACACCATTCCCTTACAAACATCCATGCCCTGACCAGGATTCGAACCAGGAACCTTACGATCTAGAGCCTTACGATCTAGAGGCTAACACCTTAACCAACAGACCGGTTGATCGGCTCATCTGTTTGGTCAGATCGCATCACTGATAGAGACAATCTAGCAACTATATCGAATAGAAAAACATTTTTAGTCAGCAAAAGTTGAGATAATTACGTTTGCAAATAAGGTCTGAATGTGATAAAATTAAAAATACTCAACATTTTTATATTTGAACATGGAGGTATTTGCTTTCAGCGATAAAATTTTAAATAAATGTACTGTGGATGGTTGAATTTACGTAGCTCTGGAGCAAAACATCGGGTTATTGGCGACTGTCCCGAAGGGAAACAACCGAGGACAACACCTCATAATCTTGAATCACGGTCAGGTGAATATCCATTGTAGTGACCCATGTAGCTGTGGCATGAAAGCAGACCATATCACTATGTTACCACACCTGTCCTGTCACATCTCATCTACACATCAAGTAACCAGTAACTCAATACTAAAGGTTTACTGTTCATCCCATGCTACAAAGAAAAATCCTAAAAATCGTGAGATTTGCGGTCTTCAGGGAGTGTAAACTCAAGCAAGCGGTTTAAATTCACTTTTTGATTACGACACTTTAATTGTTTCTTTAAACTCATACATTTTTTTAAAGCAGCATTTGGTCATCTTTCACGTTATGGGAAATTTTGTTAAAGCCCTTCGTAGGGTAGATATCCCAAGCCAAGTTAACATCTAATCTGGTATCCCACTCTCCAAACCTCCACACCACATCAATGCAAGGATATTTGAAGTCACCACAGAATGCTTCGAGCACCATCACCAACGTACATTACAATCTTTTGGTTGCACCGAAAATATACTTCGGAAAGAACTACCGCATAACGACAAGACAATAAAATTCAGTTTTGTGATCACAGATTAAAACACCACATTTCTTCGTGATCAAAACTTTAGGTCAAGATTTCTAAACAGGGTGAGCAGAATTCAAATATTCATTTCAAAGGGCTCTGTAGTAGAAACTATTGGTACTAAAGACTTCAAATTTTGCATGAATAATGGAAGCAGTTGCGAATGAAAAAATAGTTCAAAAGGTGCTGCGAGTGAAAAAAATATCGTTTCAATGCAGTGACGAACGATACAATGTATCAAAATCACTTACGAGTTGCGCAAAAGATGTTTAATATGATGTCCATTGTTTTACGCTATTAGATGAAATCGCAAAATAGCATGTCCGAAAACATATTTAAATGTTTCTGTCGGGAATCTGTGGATATGATGCGTATAATGCTTGACTACAAATCCAAAAGGTTTATGATGTGTTCTCTAAAAATAATCCTCTTTAGGTTTTTTTCAAAGTCAAAACTTTCAGGGGTTCTGGTCGAGTGATCGGGCTGTCCACATTGTTTCGTTTACAAAAACATTCTATTGCTTTAAGAGAATTCATTCAATATTAGAAGTCATTCTGACCAACAGTTCTTACTATAGAATTGTGAACTTCAATTATGCTCATTCTGTATATAAAGTAAAGTAATCAAAAATTAATTGATAGTGAATTTAATTACTTGACAAGACAGCAAATTGTTGTATCAAAGGAAAATAGGAATATTTTGACTGAGGCATTCTTTCAGCATAAACCGCTTGCCTTCGTTAGCAGTTTATTCGTTAGCTTCGTTTATTTTCAGTGCTGCTTCATAATCTTTTCTAGAAGATTTGTGTCCACGAAGGCAGAGCATAATCGATGTCATAGATGAATGCTCACTTAACATCCCTACTGAGTTCTTAATTACAATATCATGTAAAATTTGAAATTATTCTGACCAATAGCTCCTTCTACAAAAGCTTTTGAAATGCGAACTGTAATCATGCTCATCCTGTATATAAAGTCAAGTTCACAGCAAAATATAGAGAGTTTCATTACTAGGCAATAACGTAGTTGTAACAACGGGAAAATATGAAGTTTTTTCACTCCGACATACTTCCAGGATTAACAGTATGCCTTCTCTAACTGATATTTATTTTAAGCGCTGGTCTATAATCTCTTCTAGAAGATTTAGGAGCACGAACGGGTGGAGCTCAATCAATGTCACAGATGAATGCTCTGCTAACATCCTTATTGAGTTCTTAATTACAACACAGTATTCATGCAAAATTTGATATCATTTGGATGAATAGTTCTTACTACAGAGCATTTTGAAAAAAAAATGAAATTAGGTATTAATAGTGAGTAAGTAGATAATAGCTAAAAGGTATTAATAGTGAGTGTAATTAGATGACAGGAATTACAATACAAGTTGTATTAAAGATAATGATATATAAATTGAATCAAAGGTAATGACATACTAATTGTATTAAAGGAAAAGTATGAAATTATTTTTTTCAATGAGGCATACTTCCAACATAAGCCGCATGCCTTCTTTAACAGATATTTATTTTCAACGCTAGTCTATAATCTTTCACAGAAGATTTCTGAACACGAAGGCGGAGCTGTGTCGATGTCACAGATGAATGCTCACTTAACATCCTTGTTGAGTTCTTAATTACAAGAGCACACATGACACATTTTCTTATTCATTTCACTTTTTTAAATGCTCGAATTAGCAAGAAGAAACTGCCCCAGTTAGGCAAGACGGGGAAAGAGAGAAAGAATTATGCATAAAAAGAAGCTCCTTACGGTAAGTAAACCGGTCCATTGAGAACATGTCGACTTCGTTCGAGATTAAGTCAATCATAAACTGTTTTTTTTTACGAGATCTGAATTCGTAACAGGTGCTCGAAGCCACGAGCTTTTAAACCAGGCAGTGAAACCGCGAGCAGCATAATTTTTTTCTCAGCATACTTGTAAGGAAATGAAAACAAGACACAATTGGCATTGAAGACATAGTAAGGCTGGTTGAATTTTGTGGCCGTCAGTGAGGTAGCATCTATGGAGGTCCATATGTCCGGCATTCTCTAATAAAATTCGTTGGCAAAAAATGTAATAATCATTGAAACCTGCATCGAAATGGACGATTTAATTGTATAAAGTCAATCAAAAACTTCTAATGCCCATTCAATCAATCACAAATGGTTTATACTACAATTTGTTAATCCTCCTGGTTGTTGTCTTGATAAGGTATCCTCGTCATTAAGAAACCTAACCAAATCTTGACGGACTAGATACTTCCTAAGAAAACTTACCAGATCTTGATCTACTCATCATAAAAAAAATCGGCACTATCTTGATGACTGATACGAGGTTTAAACCGCCGGTTCGGTGTTACATTTTGATCCATCCGAAATTAGCGAATTAACTCTCGGTTGAGTGCTACGCATGCGCAGTACTATCTTTTAGCAAAAGAAACGAGATACACTGTAAACAAAACAAAATGGACGACACACTTCATTCTATACTAAATTGTAGTATTCTTGTGACGACGATCATTCAATTAATCTTATATGAATCGGAACAAGGACGCGATTACATCTATATATATAATTCTCTTACGTGGCACGCAAAAAAGACGTTATTTGTAATCGCGTTTTGGCAACACTGTACGATTGTTTGTTTATCGCGAAGTCTCGCGCATCGATTGAATTTATAGCGTTATCGGATGAAATTTTATTGAAAAAAAAAGGAAATTTTAATGAGCTGTTGCAGTTAGTTTATAATAGAAATCAAAGAAAGCGGAGGATCTTTTCAGGGCCATTTAAAAAACGGTCCTTTTCAGGGCCAACAATTATAGTTCAACAAGACGCTTGCACTAAAACTTTCGGCAACAAACTCAATGAAAAAGTGTGGGTCGTTTGAGTGTTGGGAAAATGTACACACAAACAACATGCTGGGTATTCAATTTCCAAAGCAACGCTCACATTTCGAGTCAAAATTTGCACAAAGTTTTCATTTGAATTCTGATTTTAGAGATACTGTATATATTTTTTCTGTAATACAGCAAATTTAGATTTGAAAAACATTTTTTTTGGTAACATATTTTGTAAACAATCCCTTGTGCTAGGACACATGTCTTCATTGAGGCGAGCGAAGCGAGCATAGGTTCGAGCAGCGAAGCAATCCTCCGGGGGTTGGCGAGCGTTAGCGAGTAGGGGGCAGGCCCCCTAGTTTTCTATAAAATAGATATGCCTACATGGGATCTGGCCTACATATATTCTGGCTCGCCAGAGTAGAACCCAATGAGGGAGCGAACAGTAGAATATGAACATGGCAGATACAAATTTATCGTGGAATAAAAATTATTTTGTTGATTTTTACGAAAATGAGAGAAAATTGATAATGGAAGTGTGTTACTTCACTTTACATCAATAAACAACCCTACTGACAGGTACAAAGAAAATAGGATTACATTCATTTATCAATGCATTGTGTAAAATTCTTACTTGCAAAATTTAGGTTTCGTTAAAGATCCATTTTGAAATTAAATTCCTTTGCATTACTTTTTCCAAACCACAACTGATCCACGGGTTAACTTGAGACTTATAAATATGGCCGTCAGTCTCATAGTTAAATTATTTGTATCAAAGTTATTTGATACGTCACCGCATTGGAATCATTACAATTACGTTTATGTGGATCATTTTGTTATCGCATAAAACTATCTAATAATCCTGTGAGTGACACAATTTGACGAATTCTGTAATATTGCTTTCCCCCTATAACACGCTTAATAACTAAAAAGTCATACGTAGTGATTGACAGAATTCTACAGCTCTGTTGGTCAGAAGGTCAAAAGTGGACAAAGGTTTCATATCGGATATATGCGAGTGAACCCTAGAGTTCGAGGTCAACAAATGCCAAATAAATAAAAAAAGAAAGACAGATTCAAACGGTTACTGTCAGAAATAATTTTACGGTCATGAGATTTTTACAATTTATCATTAAATATAAAGTGGCAATTCAGAGAAGCAAAGCATATGCAAATGAAATAATGACGTAACGGTCAACGCACACTACGATGTTGTTTAGATTTGAACTCGGAGACTAGGTGGAATATATTACAACAGACATCGTTTCGCAATTTACTGGTCTACGAAATACGTTTTTGAAGAAACTTTAAGGATGTATATTCCTTGGCAAAGCTATGGTTTTCCTACCATCTTTGGGTAGTGTTTGAATGTGGCCGGTCAGTTTAATTATTTGTTACATTTGCGTGGACAGACTTCTCTTTCGACGAATGTTACGGAGAATCGGTTTGATTTGTCTAGTAGCCGTGATTATTTCTTCTGCGTAGATTCCTTTTCGATATTTCTGAGAACCCTTTAGGTGTTTGTTGATTTATCCAGGTTTTCCATGAAATAGCTTGTTTAATAATACTTTGATCTGAGGCATTTCTTTGGAATTGGAAACAGTACAAGCAGATCACGTTCCAGTAATGTGAATTTTTCTGCTGGGAATATTCTGCTAATTTTATATTTAACTCTTTAAAGTAGACTGAACTACAAAATTGTTTTTAAGAATTAACTATGGATGAAGATGTATCATCATATATGAGTGTATTTTCCACGTAATAAAAAATATATTGGAAAATGTCTCGAACATTTGGTTGTTTCCATTAGCTCATGGGTAACGTCCCCTTTGAGTGGGACTTCGACAAAACAGTTATCCATGAAGATCGCCTTCTAAAGTAACCAACTGGCCATCGAACTACTCCCTCACAATCGGATTATTTTCACAAATAACCTTCTCTAAACTATTTTTACAGTACAAAATTACAACTAATAATCCTCAGAAAATCTGTATTTCATCAGAATGTACAATGTCCGTTGCAGTTCTTAAGATCAGTCACTCCTAAATGATCAACACTGAAAACAACTTGTCCGGAATCGCATTAGAGAAAGGAGTGTCCGTCACATCCATCCAAAAGGGATGGGGTATAGCTGCATTCTTTTTCCCGATTGGCGGTCTCTTTTGGTGGTCGATATTATTTGCGCGATTTCTTTTGCCGCCAAGGAAGGAATTCTTTAAAAAAAATTTCCAACAAAAAATGATAAAATTAATTAATAATTTAAACTTTACACTTCGTGAACGATTACCCTGAAACTTATCAACAGCACTAAATACAGAACATTAAATTGAGTATACTGGTGGTAAGTGATTTAGCCGAATGAAAGGAAAAGCCCTAGAAGGGTTTAGGATTACGAGGGTTCCTTTTCAGTTATTTCGTTGCCCTGGATACTAGAATGGGTGGGAATCGATTGCAAGGCAGCATGGCTAAACAGGTATCAAACCCGAAGTGAAAGATCCTAGGACAATACTACGTAATATTGAACCATGGCCAGATGACGAGGTCACTCCTAAGCTGACACCCCACTTTTTAAACTTCCATACCACAACTATGTGAGGGCATTTGAGGCAACGATAGAACAATCCTCACGTATGGCCTTAACCATTCCAATTAGGTGAGACGCAAAATATCCATGAAGGTATTAAACAAAAGCACTCATCCAATTTAAGAGTTATTAAGCTCAATAAACTTACCTTCCGCGTTTTTTCATTTGAAAATATGAACGTAACTTTGAATACTTGAGCGTACAATTTTGTCGTAGGTTTTTGATGCTCGAAGTTGTTTGCTGATTGATTTACAAATACTTGATTTATCGAGTTTCCGGTTCACACAAATGGTGATTAAAAACTCCATGTTACTGAAAAAATATGTCACGGACGATTTCTTTGGAACCTGATATTCTATAAGTCGGATCACTCAAAAAGAACTCTTACATTGGTAGGAAAATCTACTCAAGATAAATGTCTAGACTGAACAGTACCTAACGATCAAACACCCATGAATAATACAAAAACTCTTAATCAATTCAAGATCAGATTGACCGTCGGAAATCGATGTATTCGGTTTCTGCATTGGAATTACCATAAGTAAATAATTACTTCTCGTTTCCCATTTATTAATCAAAAACTTATTTTCCAAGGGCGGCAACAAGTGCGAACATTTCCTTTCCACCCCCAATTGTAACAGAACTCGTAATCTACTTTTCAACAATGGTTGGAGATTGTTTCTGACAATGTGATTCTGATACGTGCAGAGCATGAAAAACAAATAGCACTGTTCGAAGAGTAGTCGGACAAGCTTAAATACACTTCCTTGCAGATACACATGGCGATTAAACTTATCAGAATGATGGTATGAAATTATATTTGTCGAATGGTGGCTGTTGAGGCATTTGCAAACTTATGCCGTTTCCCTGTTAGCTATGGTATGGTACTGAAGACAAATCTCAGTTTCGACTTCACGATTCGGTGGAATTCAATTGAAAACATTGATGGAAAAAAGATATATAGAAACTAAAACAACACATACGTTATTATTTATGTCAAATGAAGTAGAACAATCGGTACACAGAGAAGCAGTATATTTATACAACTCTTAAAATATACTACTCTTACAATAACACGAAAGATACGGGTGAAATCTTCCCTTATTTTGAAAACATTTCAAAAACAAAACTGCGCACAACTTGAAATTTCAACAAATGAAGGCTTTATTCTTTTTTAATTATTATGATTTATATTATCCACTTCATTTTTATGCAATGATTGCCTTTTAAATGCGCTATATTTTCCGATCCACTTTATTAAAATATATTTATCACTATAACATATATTTACCCTAAGCTATCAATATTTACATAACCAAGTATGTGTATAAAAGTGGTGTGACCTTTAAATGTGTCAAAAATTTGTGTTCTGAATATCAAATAATTTAAATACCCGCTTTTCAATTGTAAAATTTATATTTACTATTAATATATGTACTTAAAAGCAATTTTAACGCATTATTTAGTCAATCTGATATATAATATCACGTTAAAAAAATCATTGATGCTATAAGCTATCAATTTTACAACGATTAATCCGTTAATATTAAGTTTATATGTATGTATCAAGTAGCCACTGGTAAAAATAAGCTTTAAGAAATGTAACTCGTTGAACCATATTCTCTCTCTCTCTCAATTATCTAAATTTCATTTCTAAAAACCACTAGCATTATCTGAAATTTCGAAGAATGACTTTAGCTGGATTTTTTATAATATTGAAAAACGATAGATAATTGGTGTTTTTAAGTATGGAAGTAGCTACAACACAACAGTTATAAGTATTTTACTTCAAGCATCCTTCAAACCTGCAAATGTATTTTGGGATCCTCGTTAATAATTTTAACGGACAAAGGGCTATTGGCGAAGGTCCGGGATCAAACTCGAAAGGGTTGATTCGAGGACAACACCACGTAGTTTAGAACCATGGTCAGATGGCGATCTGCACTTGTAAAAAGCTATATGAGTCGGAAAAAGCGCGCAAGTATATACATTTTATTAACTCGCTTTTTACGATTTGTTCGTGTGGTTTTTGACCGATCAATTGTAACTTGATTCGCGTGATTCCAGCGACAATATTGTAGCATGTTTATGTTTGACCAAGTGGATAAGCGTAAGATTGACTCTTCTAATGGTCTTCCTTCGTGATGAAAACCGCCCTGTAGTGACTAGCCTATGATGCAAAACCTGTTCAAAAAGTCATGGAATTTGGGTAACAGACAATTCATTTTTCCTGTTTGGACTGGTGCACCTTAAATCTGTCACGGCCGAAAATTCACACGTTGGGTTGATGTGCAAGTTTGGAGAGTGGGGTTCCTGCTCAGGCGTTGCCTCGTCATCTGACCGTGGTTCGAAACTAAGTGGTGTTGTCCTCGGATCTTTCCCCTAGAGGATGGATCCCGGACTGTCGTCAATAGCCCGTTGTATTTCACAAGAAAAACGTTAAGTAAAAATTACCATTATTACCTATTTGGAACTTTATTATCTTGGAGTAATTTTGTGTTGACATCAACAAGACTGTACAGATCTTGAATATCTTGTAATTACTTTTGTCTTGAGATTGTATCTCCTCATTAACAAAACTGACTGGATCTTGATGGATGATGTATCTAGTGGAAACCATTTGAAGTGTTAAAGCTTTTTTTGGCGACAATATTTTGCTACCATTTATTGCACAGTCTTGGTTCTCGATATCCCTGATTTTCTCTGATGCCAACATTACTCTCCTCCGAGATTCCCTTCAGAGAGCAAGATTCCTTCAGCCCATTTTGGGAAACTTGTCTAGAATTAACTAAACCTTAAAAAATAAGTTGCAACAACAAACAAAAACTTATTGCCTAATCTTGGTTTTCAATGCTTCTATTTCCCCTGGTACCAGCATTGCACCCCTCTCGAAGATTTCTTTGGCACTAACTGGGAACGGTAGTACCCATTTCGGAAAATGTGCGCTTGATTCTGTTTAGCTAGACCTTAAGAAATAAGTAACAACACGCATTATTGTCCCACTTGAATAAGGAACGCTGTAACAAATGATTTAAGGCTAGGCCTCCACTTGCGATTTCTAGTCTTGGCGACCAAAAAATCGCTGCCGCAGAAAATCTACAAGGCGCACACACTGCGATAGATAAATCGTTGAATTAGAACAGTTTTCCAATAGATGTCATTGAAACTACTTGTGCGATATCTCTTTTGCTTCGGGAGAGAAGTAAACGGAGGAAGCCTCGTTATTGGGGGTACATCCAATTACAAGTCAAGATTATTGAAAGGGCAGTTTTAACAAGTTATTTGAAGATTTATGTGAGCACCCTGCAAGGTTTTTCCAGCATTACCGAATGACAAAAAGTAGTTTTGATGAATTGTTGGGAATAATGGGGGTCCATCAATAACAATCTTCAATTTCTTTAAATTCTTATTTTCAATTTCTTAATAAGTAACTCAGTATCAATTACTATTAATATCCGTCCATCATCTCCTCCCGTAGATTCGTTGTCAGACATTTAAGACAAGTATTTGCAGTGTTTTAAACAGAGACCAGAACAAGACTGCTTCAGAACTGCGACTAAACTATCGCAAGTGGGTACATGACCATGCCTGTTCGTGTGATTCATTGGTTAGAGCGACAGTCGCGTCGCAGCGAAAATAAGACCTGTTGTAATTTTTAACCGCTGCGATTGTATAGTCGCAAGTTTGTGCACTTGTATTTAAACAATGAGTTTTATTTTTGAGACTGGAAAATCGCGCGACTAGAAATTATAAGTGGAGGCATAGTCTTAGAGAAGCAAACTTGAAACATTTCGAAAAGTTTATCGAAACTAGAATATTTACAGAATTTAAGCTCCCGGACGCACGTCTTTCAGATATGTATGGGCTTCAAGAACCCAAGGTATCCTTGTATTCTATTCTTTTCCCATGGAATTTGCTGCCTCTGATAAACTGGGGAACGCGACACAAAGATGCTCAATCGGTCTTTCTTTCATATCTCCATCTTTTATTTTCACATTTGCTTGACATTATTTGTCTCGTGCTTGGCGCAGTTTGGCTATATACAGCCCTTGCGCCATAGAACCCCCAACCTAACAACCAGAATCATCTGAAGAAAGTTGGAGGAATGAAATATCCCAAAGGGGCACTCCAGAGAATCCTCCATGACTGGTTACACCTGCGCCACGACGTGCAACTTACAGCAGAAGAAACCATGTCAAAAGAAAAAAAAAGGAACAGTCCATTAGGGTCACGCAATTTGTAATGGATTTTGATCTCTGATATAAATGAATGTATTCATTACTGAGCGTTCTGCTGAAGATAAAGAGCCATGTAAGCAGAAGTAAAAATACACTCAATTGCGCGAAAGGTAATCATTACGAAGATAGACAGATCAAGAAAATAAACTGCCATAATTTACTTTGCTGCAGTGAGTTGTTAAGGGTGGAACCTGGTTGGAAATAATCCACATTGGCGCCAGTAGATGGAGTTAGAGAAAATTCCACCTTTCTGTCCTGTCTTTCAGTAGTGTGACTCTTCGTGCTTATGTCTATAGTAGGGATAGCCAGTTTCCGATTAGTAGCAACATAATACTTTTATGATTGGGCTCTTCCCCAAAGCATAAACGCCTATCTTCCTGTAGTGTATTTTCCGTTCCATGTTTTTGTCTATATGCTGTATAAGGGGCACTAGTTTCTGGGGTCCTGATACCCTTGTAACATAATATTTTTAAGACTGGGCATCCTAGATTCACCTAGAGCATTGTACAGTCCGGTCCCAAGCACCCTTAAGACATGGACAGCTGTCAACTTGGGTACGACCCCTTGGAGGGGTGTCGTGCAGAACCAACGGGGTGTTTGGGAAGAGGGAAGCTGAGTGGGGGAGGCTTTAAGTAGGCGTTTTGCTCGAACACAATAGCTCTTCTGTAAACTAATAACTTGATTTTAAACTATCCAATTATCTTGAAACTTGTCTGTAAATTTTTTACTAACTTGCAAATAAACCTTAATTTTAACTTAATTGCACCGTTCCTTTTTTAATTGAACTTATACTCAATTAGAGTGCCTATATAATAAGAGTGGCGACATAGGGAAACATTTTCTGATTGGCTTAGAGATCTTTTCTACCGCCTGAGGCGGTCTTTTCCCAGCTCCCGTAGACTTAACATGGGAACTTTTTGTGTGTTCGAGAAAAACGCGTGAATATTAAATTAAAAAGAAAATATAGCTTTTTTATGTTCCATTTCGTGTTTAAGAATGTTTATTTATTATTATTTTAGTGTTTTGTCAGTATAAATTTGAAGACTTTTTAAGTAAATAGCTTTTTTAGAACAATATGGTGTTTCCCACAGTCTAAGTAAGCGCGTTGTGCAATCCATCTCATCAATTACGCATGTAATTGAGCGTTTATATGATTCATTTATACCGAATGTATCCATATTATAACAATCATATGCTTTTCGTTCTCCCTGAAATTATATATCACTTCGCCCAGTAACCTTCACTGAGACGATTCTGGTAGAAAAATGGCTGCCGCGCATGCGCATTGGGCCAAATTTGGTCCCTTGTCGCCACTCTTATTATATAGGCACTGTATACTCAATGATTCCTTCAACATTCTACAAAATGGCCACGGCATGCTCATCCGAGCACATTTGAAGGAAGTAAGGAAGGAGAATTCGACTGGCATAAACGTCTTTATTTCTATAGTGTGTTTGACGTTCCATGCTTATGTCTATGAGGTTATATAATAGGCATTAGTTCCTGGGGACAATGCCTTTGCCCCATAAAACTTTTATGATTGGACTCCTCCCAATAGTTGACAACGCTTGTCCGTTATTGGGTATTGTGCCTTAAAAATCAAACAACCTATCTCCCCAATGACATAAGCATCATTTCTTTGAGTAGTGTGTTTGACGTTCCATGCTTACGTCTATGTGCTATATAAGAAGTTCTGGTTCCGGCGGGGTCGATTTTATTGATTGGGCTCCTTCTTCTAAACATAAGGGTCTATCAGTGATGTGTTAGACGCTCATTGCTTATATCTATATAAAGTGTGTCACGACCTTGAGGCCCAATCCTCTCGTCCCATAAAACTTAAACCTCTCCAAAAGCATAACTGGATTTCTTTCTGTAGTATGGTTGATGTTGATTTAAGAAATAAATATGAAATAATATGCGAGTTCTAAATGTATGATTCATACGAATGCATTTTTAATACGTAATTAACAGAAAAATGCTAATGTTATCCGTAACCAAATTTCCTACCTAAAGCGCCGCGGTAGTACATATGGAAGATAATTGGATTGGTAACAAGAGGGTTGCGAGTTCGAGACTAGGTCCAGCCAAAGACTTTCGTGTACACTGGGGCTGCTGCGTATTAAATCTGTCGAAACCTCAAATGTCCTCACGTTGGTGTAGTGTGAAAGTTTGGAGAGTGGGTCAGCAGCTCAGGTGTTGATCTCGTCATCTGACCGTGGCTCAAAAGTATGAGGTGTTGTTCTCGGATCTCTCTCTAAGGGATTGATCCAAAACCGTCTAAAATATTACGTTGTGTTGCTCTAGTGCAGGGATAGCCAACCTTTTACATACAATGCGCCAATTGTTTTTCACATACGCGTTCCGATGCGCCATATAACTCAAGCACCTTTTCTACCGTACGTTCATGGTCCTGCCATATCCTTAATAACTTTTTTAATAAAAGTAGGTTTATAGACATAATAAACATTTTTAAATGCTTTAACTATTGTACGTAAAACAATGTCTATTACAGCACATAAACATTACTTACCATTAATAAGACTTTTGAGCCTGGTTGGATTTCGCTAGTCTTTCAATGTTTGGTGTAAAGTTGTTACTGAGAGCAACAGAAAAATTTTCAAATTTGAATCATTCATTCGCTACCTTGTTTTCCTTTTAATGAATTTCATGGATGAAAATGCTTGTTCACTTGCAATCAAAGAATATGTAGGCGCAAGGATGCAATGCGTCCCTTGTAATCATGAAATGCGCCAAGTTTGGCGCATCCGCTACTGGTTGGCCACCCCTGCTCTAGTGAGACGTTAATTAAATATTTGGAATGAAAACTGGCAAAATTGTGTTGGCATTATGAGATATTTCTATTTATTATTATTATTTTTTTAATTCTGAATAATAAAACCCATTTTGTTTCAAAAACATTTTGTTTTAAGTTTTAATCTTTCTTTTTATGTTGTTTAATAGCTAAAAAAAAATAAAATTAATAGTTTTCACCAAGGAATGTTTTCTTGTGGTGTCACTTCCGGTAGAAATTAGATTTCCGTCTCGTATAAGCCTACACTGATAGATGACGTCAGTTTCAATATTCGCGATCTTAATATAGAATTAAAATCGATTTTAATTAATTTGAAAACCAAATGTAAATAAATTTCAAATTAACATAAATAGGATACAATAACAATAACATGAAGAAACTGGTGTACAATTTAAGGAAACAATGGGATCTGAAAAAAAAAATAATAGACGACTTCCCTCTCTTTGTACGCAGTAATAATAACGATAACAATTATAATAATAATAAACATTACAGCATATAAAGAGCGTATAATTGCCGTAGCTGGGCAAGTCGAGGAGTTGTAGATCAAGCCCCAAAACGAGGTCAGAAACATACCTCACAAAGCAAATCGTATCAAAACTGGATTTAAATGACACACGAGAAACAAAAGCAAAGCAGGCTCTAAGCCTTTTGTTTTCATGGGAACTGCTTGGATATTTCGACATTTTCGTGCTTTATTCGCTTCACTTGGTCGAACGTTTCGATCGTAAGAGTTTATTGACGCTTTATGGGGGGGGATAATTTGAGTATGAGAAACTTCCCCATTTGCTAAAATACAAGCTCCACAATTTCCCACCATTTCTTGCTGATGCATCACGTTGAAGAGTTTTTCAGTTTCGGGTTTTACTCCTTAGGGGTGACATGTAGTAAAATTGTTTGTTTAGCGTTTCTATTTTGGGAGAAAAACATAATTGTTCATCGACTAGGCAATTTTGTATGAACGAGATGTGGGAAATTTTTTTCTCCAGCGTTAAATGAAGGTGGTGTAGCATCTGGTGACGGGGACGTACAAAAATAACATTAGTCGAACTTTATATCATAATATTTATTGATATCGGTACATGCCATTCTAGGCCGCAAAGGACCTGCGCCTATCTGCCAATGTTGGCTACACGTAGGACGGACGTCCTAAATCTGACCGTGAGGGTCGTCTAGTAGCACAAGGACTATGCGTCTACCGAAAAGTATAGGCCGCAAAGGATCTGCGCCTATCTGCCGCTAATGGCGAAAAGCCTGCCACCGCTTGAGGCTTCCCGGCTTGAGCTTCCAAACAGGGTGTTCGGATCAGAAGTTTTCATGTTTACGCTGCGGCGCTTAGATTTTTTAATCCTCTCACAGAACGGATTTTCTCCTGATTCTCCGAACCCCCGTACCAAATTACCTAACTTGAGCGATAGGGCCGTGAGTGGAATTTACGACTGTCGCTTTCCTTTCATAGTATCGTTTGGCGTGAGAAGAGACATCACCTGGCGACCTTCTGCTTTCCCCAAAGCATTCACACCTCACGGTCGGCCGGGTAGGGGGTCAATAAACAAAAGAAGGGATCCTCCACAAGGTCAGTCACTGACAGCTCGTAAATGGTGATCGATACCAGCGGTTATTTTAAAGGAGGATAACAATCACCGCTACCATGCCGCTTATGTAAGCGATATTTTAGTGGTAAACAAAAGTATGTCTGCCGCATCGAAAAGGTTAAGTAGCAAGTGTCCGAACGATGGTGTTTGATTTGCCCTTACGGCTCAGCTTCGTGTGAGGGCATTGCAAATCTTTGAATCCGATGACACGCTTGCACCTTCTCCGTTGGATGTAATCAAGGGCGGGTCGAGCCTAGGCACTCAGATTTACAATCCAACGCCTTGATGGATGGATGTTTCAACTGTTCTGAATGGCTATTCTCAGCCGATTCGGCGTCCAAGCTCCACGAAGGGAATGTGGGTGGTCGAATGCAACAGTGGCGATAGGGTTTCTGCGGAGAACGTTCTTATGGTATTGTACCGTCATGTAAGAATTAGACGGACAGCTGATTTAAAATTAAACTATTTATTTAGATAAATTAAATATTTACATTTAAATTTACAAGATTAATTAAGGGCACAGCCATCGACAGTCGATATCCTGCCTGGAGCCAAAGTAACAATGGCAAACAGATACGTCTGTCTCTCGTCGAATCTAGAATCAGTCTAATGCTAAAATCCACGTTCTCTTGGTTCCGCAGAACCGCGGCTGCGAACGGGAGGGGGGTGAATTCCCAGCCCTGGCAAGAGATGTTTATGTCCTCCACAGAACTCAAGACACCCCCACACAGATGCAAAAATCGTTTGTAACCGACTTGGGTTCCCAACAGCAAATCTTCATCCCAGACATGGGATTAGGGAACCGACGGAAACTCCAGCTGTGTCGATGGATCAAACGGAACGCCGGGCCGCCGATGAGAAAATACTCTCTTTCGGTATTTTGTCAAAACCCACACGTGCAAAGTCTGAAATTGTTTTTGTCACCGTCTGGCAGTTGATCACATTCCAGCGTCCACGTGTTAGAGAAAAGGGTCGGCTAGTACCATATGGTACAGTATGTATTCCGAATGTGACGTCACTTAGCTCGTTTTTCGAATACGATTTCCTTTCTTTGCAAATAAAAATTCTAAAGAATGAATTCCGAATTGTGATATATGATAGTTGATTGGTCGACAGCAATTAAATTAACCCTACTGGTGATTGTCTCGACGAGGAATCTCGTCATTAGCAAAACTGGACAGATTTAGATTTCGTCGCCATAAAAAAAATCAACATTACTTTGATGACAAGAAAGAGTCATTAACAAAATTGGTCAGATCTTGATGGACGAGATACTTCGTCGACGCCACTTGGAGGATTAAGCGTCGAACGCCGCCAAAAAAAGCGATAAACATGAGTTAACCTTTTAACTTCGGCTATAGATATAACAAGCAAGATTCTTTATTGGCGCTATTCTTATAACTTTCAAGGTACAACTGCTGTACTATCCGTAGTCTAAATTCTTTCTTGGTGCGATTCTCATAACTTTCAAGGTACAACTGCTGTACTATCCGTAGTCTAAATTCTTTCTTGGCGCGATTCTTATAACTTTCAAGGTACAACTGCTGTACTATCCGTAGTCTAAATTCTTTCTTGGCGCGATTCTTATAACTTTCAAGGTACAACTGCTGTACTATCCGTAGTCTAAATTCTTTCTTGGCGCGATTCTTATAACTTTCAAGGTACAACTGCTGTACTATCCGTAGTCTAAATTCTTTCTTGGCGCGATTCTCATAACTTTCAAGGTACAACTGCTGTACTATCCGTAGTCTAAATTCTTTCTTGGCGCGATTCTTATAACTTTCAAGGTACAACTGCTGTACTATCCGTAGTCTAAATTCTTTCTTGGCGCGATTCTCATAACTTTCAAAGAACAACTGCTGTACTGGTCGTAGTCTAAAGATTGCGGTACAAGTGATGTATTGGCCGTTGTCTAAATTCTACCCTAGCGCGATCATAGTACAACTCTGTACCGGCCGTTGTCTAAAGGGGTAGCTCTGATATATATCTATCACGCGAGAGCATTTAAGGTACGGAAATAAAACCTTCGCAGACCATTCCTGGTTGGTCCATACATTAAATTCCTCATAAATTCAAAATGCATGTTTTGCAAATAAAATAAACTATTTGATCATCGTAGGGCATCTACGCTGGAGTGTTTGTTTCTTATAAACCCTTTACGTTGGTGACAATGAGTTAAGCGCATATTGCCAATATGTCAAAATGCATAAAGCCTTACGTGTTGTTCTGGAGTGAAAGCACTACTGGGAAATAGTAATGCTTTTCTGTATCATAGTTCGGTTTTTTTTATAGAAATCTCTTTAGAATTCTATAAAATTTCTTAAATTATTTTCTCTATAGAAAAATTTCTGGAGTTATATGCAACTCTAAAACATTTTCATGAGAGATATTATCAATAGTAATTTAAGCCGTGGTTGCCCGGTTGGAAGAGTAACGGATTAACAATCGGTAATTGGTAATTTTAGTTAACGTCGTACTAGAGCAACACAACGGGCTATTGACGACGGTCCGGAATCAGTCCCTTAAGGGAAAGATTCGAGGACAACACCTCGTAATTTTGAACCACGGTCAGATGACGAAGCAACACCTGAGCTGGCACCCCACTCTCCAAACTTCCACGCAAACCCAACGTGAGGACTTTCGGCCACGACAGATTTAAGGTGCACCAGCCGCCTTTACACCATACGTTTACAAACATCCATGCCCGGACCATCGGATCTTTCCCTTAAGGGACTGATCCCGGACCGTCGTCAGTAGCCCGTTGTGGTGCTCTAGTACGACGTTAACTAAAAAATTACCAATTTTTTTTCTTATGTTTTAGTTGCTACTTGTTCTAGTGGACGAACATCGATGGATGGCAGTGCCCGAGTTCTGATACGATTAAGAACATGAAATATTGGGTGCTATTCTGTAAAAAAACACGAATAAGAATAGAATTGTTTTACAATTCAGAGGAGCCAGACGTGTTTTTGCACCGGACGATGCGGCGTATATTTTAAAACTTTATATTGTATTGTAAATAAACGTCAATGTCCAATTTAGGTGTGCAGTGTCCCTCTGTTCTTGGCCACACACTGTCTATAAAATTAGACATCGCTCGGTCACTCTGACAACTTTTTTTACATTGCATGATAGATTAACCTTTCCTGCCGCAACCGAGTAGTTATGCCTCTCTAGACAAAAACGAGTTGCAATATACCTTGCATAATGTATTAGACAAATCCAATCACTTATCACTTAAAATTCACCGAGGAAATCGTTAACACAACCTGTTTTCTAAAAGCAATTCAGTTTGTTTAACCGCGTCTGGACATTCCTGATTCCGTAAAGCGAAAAAATAAACCGAAGGTGAACAACACGTTTAACACAATGTACGATACTCTAGTATCCACATCAGTCCGAAACGCTCGATTTAACAATGTAACCTTCCGAGCAACACGCGTCGAAATTCTCCAGCTGGCTTTCTAGGGAATATTGAGATCCAAACAATGAAATTGCACTCTCAATGAAAAAGCACACATTTCATTTTTCCATCTCGTCATGATAGGTGTGAGTCCACGCCCATCCGGATCCAAAGCCGTTAGCGTCCACGAAAGTTAACTCCTGGACGCCGCCAAAACAAAAGAATACAAACTGTTGCCACTCGAGGGAAAATTAATAATAATAATAATAATAAAGAAGGTAAATGAGGGGACGCGTCGGAAGAAAAGTAGAACAATGTACTGACAGGAAAGTACAGACGTCGGCAAATGCAATGTCACGACCGGCACGAAATCACTTCTCTTCCTCCTTGGATTCATTAATAATTGAAATCACGTGCGAGGATTGTTCTGTGAGTGGCAGAGGACTTGCGAGTCCTGAAGTATGTCAGGAATGTAATCAAGGTCAGTATCGCAGCGATGTGGGCATCGAAAGTGCACTATTGATCTTCGGCGGATGGATTTCGATCTGTCTGAGGGCAGCATGCGGCCTGCGATCCGGCTCGCCCTTACCCGTAGGAGTCTTTTCTTAGACATACTTTTCAAAGAATGCGGAATCAACAGGATTCGTTTCATTTAGCACTGGTTCTAGATGGCTGGTTTCTTGAGTCTTATGGTAATATGGTAATTTTTAATTAACGTCATACTAGAGCAACACAACGGGCTATTGATGACGGCCCTGGATCGATCCCTTAAGTGAAAAAAAACCGAGGACAATACCACGTGATTTTGAACCACGGTCAGATGACGAAGCAACACCTGAGCTGGTGCCCCACTCTCCAAACTTCCACACCAACCCAATTTGAGGACTTTCGGCCACGACAGATTTAATGGCGCTATACAATACGATTACAAACATCCATGCACCGACCCGTGTTCGAACTAGGGATGCGACATCGATGTCGATGTTTTCAAAACATCGATGTTTTTAACATCGATGTATTAGAGTCGATGTTTTTGTAACATCGATGTTTATACTGGTCGATGTTTTTACGCTATCTATGTTTTATTTTTAAATGAAAAAGTACCGTCATAAAAATTTTAAAAATAACCAAGTAGCATAATTTTTATAATCAGCAAATTGAACATACTTTTAGACCCAAGTGGCCAAGGGTGAAGGATCTGAAAAGTAGGGAGGCGACATCGATGTCAATGTTTTCAAAACATTGATGTTTTATAAAATAACATCGATGTATTGGAGCCGATGTCGCATCACTAGTTGCTAAAACAGTTTTAAGAAATGGGGGGAAAAAGTTTAAATACACTGAATTTTAAAAACATCGATGTTTTGGGGGGCGATGTATTATTAACATCGATGTTTTAATTTTGAACATCGATGTTTGGCTGTCGATGTCGCATCACTAGGTGCTAAACCAATTAAAAGAAATGTGGAAAAAAGTTTAAAGACACTGAATTTTAAAAACATCGATGATTTTTGGGCGATGTATTATCAACATCGATGTTTTAATTTTGAACATCGATGTTTCAAAACATCGATGTTTTGCTGTCGTTGTCGCATCACTAGTTCGAACCAGGAACCTTCTGATATAAAGGCTAGCACCTTAACCACTAGACCGGTTGGTTGGCAAGTCTTATGGCGGAAGGGCCAAGCTGCGCCAAACCATGTCAAGTAAACGGACATACTATACACACAAGGAATACTTTAAATTAACCTCCCAGGATGTTTTCACACAAAGTCCAAGACCACAGTAATCGGATATCGCGTTCATAAAGATCTTAGTAATTTTGCTAATGAAGAAACCGTTATCAAGATACTGTCATTTTTTTACGGCGACGAGATTAAGATATGGTCAGTCTTCTTCTAATGATGAGATACATCGGCCATCGGATCTGGTAAGTTTCGCTAATAGCGAGATACCTCGGCAAGACAACCACTAGCACGGTTAAAAAGTAATTTATCGCCGTATCACTTATGAAGTTTGACGCTCTTTAACCTTTTGACTACGGCTATAGATAAAACAAGCGCTATTCTTTCTTGCCGCGATTCTTATAGCTTTGAAGATGTAACTGGATGCAACGGCCATAGTCTAAATTATTTCTTAACGCGATTTTTATAACTTTCAAGGTATAAATGATGTACTGGCCGTTGTCGAAATTCTTACTTGGCGCGATCATGGTACAACTGCGTGCAGGTGCGCGTTTCATCAGTCTTATCCTCAAATGTCATCACACTGTCGTGAGTGAAAGTTTAGAGAGTGGACTGCCAGTTAAACTCATCATCTGATCGTGTTTCAAAATTACGTGGTGTTGTCCTTGAATCTTAACCTTCGGGTTGATCCCGGACTGTCGTCAATAGCATGTCGTGTAGCTCTAGTACGACGTTAATTAAAAATTACCTTACCCGGACCGTCGTTAAAAACACGCTGTGTTGCTCCAGTGCGACGTTTATCAAGATACCTACCGATTAGATACACATTCAACTATCACAAGCAAACTAAGAAATCAATTTTTATACCATATTTTTCAAGAACCTAGATCGAATTTTGCAATGATGTTTGTAAATGTTTAATCTCAAGGTTTCATAGGTGATAGTTGATTAACATCACACTGGAGTCACGTCATTTTGAACGGTGATATGACGAGAGCAACATCTGATCTGGCACCCCACTCTCCAAACTTCCACACCAACCCAACGTGAGGACTATCGGCCATTACAGATTTAAGGTACCATCAGCCGTCTCTACACCATACGCTTACAAACATCCATGCACTGACCCGGATTCGAACCAGGAAACTTCCGATCTGGAGGCAAACACTTTAACCACCAGACCGGATATTGGCTAACTAGAGGGAAAGCGAAGATTCTAACTTCGGGTAGTGTAGTGTGTTGCTCTTAGTGTGTTTTTTTCCCTCAAAATCGCAAGTGGTTGGTAGGTACTTTAATTGCTGTCCCACTGGAGCAACATAACTGGCTATTAGGACAGTCAGGAATCAGTGCTCAAGGGAAAGATCCGAGGACAACACCACGTAATTTTTAAACATGGTCAGATGGCGAGGTCACACTCGAGTTGGCACCCCTTTCTCCAAACTTCCACACCACGCAAGCGTGATGACATTTGAGGCCACTGCATATTTAACGTGCACAAGCCTCAAAACCCACGACGGTATTTGGTTGTGGATCGAGTTTCAAACTCGCAACGTTTAGATTACTAAACACCGATTTATGGTGTTGTGGTTTTTATAGTGACAGAGCCATGTTTGGGGCCAAGCTCAAAACAAACAAGATTAAGTAATGGACAAGGAAAGTTTTACTTATGCATGAGAGAGAGAGGATGGTATCGAACATACCTATTTTTGAACTGATCTAAAAAAAGGTGGACA
The DNA here is from genome assembly GCA_947359465.1 of Metellina segmentata. Classification (NCBI taxonomy): domain Eukaryota; kingdom Metazoa; phylum Arthropoda; class Arachnida; order Araneae; family Tetragnathidae; genus Metellina; species Metellina segmentata. The sequence continues at coordinate 108,859,652 of OX375881.1, read as the reverse complement.
GATATTTAATTTATTTTTTCATCTCATTTCATAGTGTCTTAGAAAATGACAAATTTTAAAATTTTACGTCGATGTCATAAGCAAAACAACATTCTCAAACTAGATATAATTGGGATAAGAAAATAAAGATAATTGAAAATAGACAATAACAATGGATACAAGGTTATACAGGGTGGTCCCGAATTCATGGTACAAACTTTAATGGTAGGTACAGGACATTGTAACAATGATTTATTGTATAGGAATGTATAGTCGCAAGTGACGCGGTGAGGCGTAAACAGGGGAAATAAAAGGAAAGAGAAATGGAGTGATCGGTTGGTATCATTGCCGGTAGAGGGCAGTAGATGTCTAGCCGCTGTTGAACATGATGCATCGCAGTAGGGAAAAGCGCCATTCACAATTGTGCTGCCGTAGACGATGGGTGACTTTACGTATGCAGAAAAAGCAGACATGCATTACATGTACGGCCGTGCAAATGGTAACGGCAGAGCTGCGTTACGAATGTATCGCGCGGAGTATCCTGATCGACGAATGCCGGATCATAGAATTTTTCAACGGTTACATCGTCAACTTTGTGAAACAGGTGCGTTCGACGTCAACAGACATGGCGCTGGTCGAGTAAGAGCTGTACGCACTCCAAGGCTGGAAGAAAGCATCTTGAACATTGTGGCTGATAGACCCGAGTCAAGCACAAGAACTGTTGCGCGTGACGTAGGTGTGAGTCATCAGACTGTATGCAGAGTGTTAAACGAAAATCGCTTACACCCCTTCCATTTTCAGAAAGTACAAGCATTGAATCCGGCAGATTATCCTCGCCGCGTGAACTTCTGCCTGTGGGTGATGCAGCAATGTGCGTTGCAGCCGGATTTCGTAGATTATGTGCTATTTACAGATGAAGCGACATTTTCACGCGAGGGTGTCTTTAATGCGCACAATTCCCATGTGTTGGCAACCGATAATCCACATGCAACGCGTCGACATGCGTTTCAACAACGTTTCAGTATTAATGTGTGGGCTGGTATTGTGAACGACTTTTTGATTGGCCCATACTTACTACCCACGCGGCTCACTGGCGGAAGCTATCTTATTTTTCTGAAAGAAGTGTTACCACAACTGCTGCATGATGTTCCGATCGCCATTCGTAACCGCATGTGGTTTCAGCACGATGGGGCGCCAGCACACTTCAGCATTGATGTACGGAATTACCTGAATGCCACGTTTGGTACTCGATGGATTGGGCGTGGTGGACCAGTCCCTTGGCCACCCCGATCTCCCGATTTATCGAGCCTCGATTACTTTTTATGGGGACATCTAAAGCATCTTGTTTATGAGACTCCAGTTGACTCAGATGAGGATCTCGTCGCTCGCTTATCTGTAGCTGCTGCAGGTGTGCGTGAAATACCAGGCATCTTTGAACGTGTACGCCAATCGCTCCACCGACGCTGTCAAGCATGTATCGATACTGGTGGACGCAATTTTGAACAATTACTGTAAACATGACACTTGTCAACAACGCTTTCAATAAAATCTTTGTTTTTCCTTTCGGCCGTTATTTCCCCTGTTTTCGCCTCACCGCGTCACTTGCGACTATACATTCCTATACAATAAATCATTCTTACAATGTCCTGTACCTACCATTAAAGTTTGTACCATGAATTCGGGACCACCCTGTATATTAGTACATATACTACGGCAGTGGGTGGATGAAAAATAGACACAGGAATTATTTTATGCTATTTCTCTTAAAAATATTCTCTTTGTATATTTTAAAAAATATCCCACATTTTTAAAAACAGATTTCATTAGAAATATGATTTATTATCAGTAAGAAAACGAAAGAAGATTGGGATTATTTTTTTTGAATAATTTTAATTCATTTGGATTATATATATATATATATATATATATATATATATATATGCAATTAACCATATACAAGCAATTAATACATATACAAGCAATTAACCCTCCTGGTGGTTGACCCTACGAGGAATCTCGTCCTTACCAAAATTGTTCTTGATGGACGAGATAACTCGTCATTAGAAGAAATCATGATCACGATCAATGGAGGAAAACTGATTAGATCCTGATTTCGTTATTATTAAAATTCGGCAATATCTTTATAATGATATAGCTCGTCATACGTAAAATTGTCAGATCTGGATGGACGAGATATCTCGTTATTAGACGTAAACACGATCACGATCAATTCCTGATCACGAAATTTAACCCGATTCCGATTTCGTCATTGCGAAGAAAAGACAATATCTTTGTGACGAGATACCTCGTCATTAGAAGAAAACAGGAGATCACGATCATTAGAAGAAACTCGACCAGATCCTGATAGAGTCATCCTAAAAAAATAGGAAACATCTCAATGACGACATATCTCGTCAATAGCAAAATTAATCAGATATTGATGGACGAGATATCTCGTCGAAACCACTTGGAGGTTCAAGAAAGTTTAGCGCAGATGCTATGCCAGTGTTAATTATTTGACAAAAACATTGTCCTTACCTGTCAAGTCCAAATCGGAAAATTTGTCGGTAAACCCAGAGTCACAAAAAAAGCACGACGTCGAAACCGAATCACAGTAGAATTAATTCACGCATACCGTCCCATCGCCGGAACAGGACTGAAAGGAAAGCTCCCGACGCGGTGTTTACCGGCGACCTACTTCGTCGACCGCCAGGGGGCACTTCGGCGAATCTTCAGCAACAGCATCAGTAGGCTAGTGGGACAGCCCCAATTCTGCATTGGACGCGATCGAAGCTGAGCATCTTCTTTAAGGTCGTCGTTTTCTTTTGCTTAATCTTCGCACCCCCTGGGGAACTATTCTTCGCCACGGAGCTTTCAGAGAGAGAGAGAGAGTCCGGAATCTTTTTGTGCGAAGTGAGACTGTTTTGGGGATTGGGAAAAAAGTGGATCTGCGTTCTGAGACTGGAAATTTTATGCCGTGTCTGAATTCATTACTTAAACCGGAGTGGAACCTGTTCTGTGTTTATTGTTCATGCTAATGATCTTTTGAGACAAGGTCGGGAAGCAGTTTGGGCTGTTGGAACTATGCTGAGTTTTTGGAAGGCCAGATTCAAAGAGTTTTGCATTGAAGCTCAAAGTGGTTTCGACGAGATATCTCGTCCATCTAACCAACTTTGTTGATGACGAGATACCTCGTCATCGAAGTATTGCCTAATTTTTGAGGATGACGAGATCGAGTTCGGGCCAGTTTCCTTCTAATGACGAGATATCATGATCTGGCCAGTTTTGCTAACTATGAGATACCTCGTCCAGAAAACTATCAAGAGGTTTAATGGCAATACCGTTAACCCCTTGATATATTTCGTTTCTAGGACAAGAAGAAATACCGCTAGATATCAAGAGAAGCAATACTGCGTAAACAGAGAAAAATGTAAAAATTATGAGTTTTTATTTAAAATTATGTCCGAGTACAACTTAAACAGAAAGTCGACAGTAAAACTCTGAGATGTTAAATTTGGTTCAGTACTTCAGAACGATCATCTCATGCACACTAACAAGGTACCTGTTGTTCTGATAGATCTATAGTGGACTGTTTTATAAAAAACACAGTTCGTTGTAACAACCCCCCCCCCAATATCTATTGACAACAAACTTCACAAGGTTGTAGATGGACCACTCTCATTAAGGCAAAGGTAGCCTGGTTCTTGTTAGGGCTAAGGAAGCCTCGTTTTCATCTGGTCTAAGAGGGCACCTTCCTCCTCAGTGTCTCAAGCCTCAATGTCACCCACGCGCTCACACAGCGCCCTCTACAGTATGTGAGAAACAAGCAGTACCTAAACCTTTTTCGGTCAATTTAGTCTTTTCACGTGGCGTAATAGACCCGGATGTGTTTAGTGGTGCACGACCATATTTACTAAGCAGCTCAAACACAAGACAAAGTTAAGTGAAGAACATGTATATACAAGGAAAGTTTTATTGACATAGAAGATAGAGATTTAACCATGGAGGATTTGGTTGGTTTGGGGTTTTGAGGCTCAAAGGCCAGTTTGGACAAGTTGAGCCAAACACAAGGCAGACAACATCAAGTAAAAAAAATGTCGTGGAAGGGAAAAAAGAAAGATTGTGGAGTAGAAGAATGGGATGAAAGCAGAAAAGATCGCTTGAGCATCCTGAGTTCACTAAAGACTGTAAACCCCACGCTACCATGGAGGAATCGAACCTGCGCAAGACTTTAACTCTCAGCTTTGATAACGCAGTGGCTAAACCCACTGAGCAACAGAAGCCCGTTGTTAGACTAGGCATGTTGTGTTGTAAATAATGTTCTCCCCGTGCTTCGAATATTTTTTATATACTTGAGAGGATTGGTTCCGTACAGAGGAAGGGATCTATGCAAATTCAAGGGTTCATTCAAGATATTTTGTACTAAGAATCATGTTTTATCCTCTTAATAATTCGATGAATAACCCGGCGTTCCTCGGGTTTCAAATATGACCGCGACATTTCCCTGTGTTAACATAAGCAAACCCCGTAGAACGTGTTTTCTTTTATCCATTTCCATTTTTTACAGAAAAACCATCTTTAGATTTTAAAATTGGGACTTCGAGGGGCTCCTTTAGGACTACCTGTGTACCAATTTTCATGGTTTCAGATTGGTCTGAAGACAGGAAATAAATAGCCTATGTTATAAAGAAATAGCCTATGCTATATATAGTAAAATTGCCTTCAGGAGGATAGCTGTCGATTGATAGATTACTTAGCAGTGAAAGCGTTACTCAGGGAGTGCCATGTTGAGGCTACTCCGTGCTTATCCTCTGGGAATTCCTCTAGGAACAATTAATACTGATTTTGATGAGGAGGTGGAGGTGATTTGAGTTTCTTTGTGGCACTCAAGGAGCTGTTCTGAAGAAGGGGTGACCAGTCTAATAATTATTACCCAAGTTCAAGCTGTCATTCAGGCTATTGCAAACTATGGTAAAGCTTCCACTTCCGTATTTATCGTAGAATGCAGACCCATTTTACAGGAACTGAACAAATATCACACAAACTGTAATTCAACGGATTTAATCCCATTGTGGGCATCCTAGGATTTGAGGCTGGGGATGCACTGGCTTAGAAAGGCACACATATTTCTCCGTACAATTTCTCTCACAAATCAGCCTCTACTATTAACCTTAAAATTAAGGAATCTATAAAGTTGGACTTGAAGAGAATTGGAATTAAAGTTGGTATACTTTGGAGAGAATTTATATCTATAAAAAAGGATGTGTGTATGTGTGTGTATTCTCTATAGAAATCTACAACGTTGACCAATCCGCACCATATTTGACACACTTATACTTCAGAATACTGCTGAAAACAGGTTTTTTCTTTCCTGTCTTCAGACCAATCTGTAAACTATGAAAATTGGTACACAGGTAGTGCTAAAAGTGCCCCTCAAAACCCCAATTTTAAAATCTAAAGTTTGTTTTTCTGCAAAAAAAATGGACATGGACAACAAAACACGTTCTACAGGGTTTGTGTATTTGAGTTAACGCAGGAAAATGTCGCTGTCGGTCATATTTGAGCTGTCGCTGTTGGAAACACGTTCTACAGGGTTTGTATATTTTAGTTAACACAGGGAATCATTAATATTAGTTAATAATTAACTTAAAAAATTAATAATCAATTGAAATTAATTATTTTTACTTTCAATAAATAGTTTTTATACATAACTTTACGTTTGCAAAGTAATTAATTTTTGAAATTAATTTTTAGAAAACTTTCCTAGCTCAGAAAATGTAGAATATTATAATTTATTTAATACAAAATGTTTTTTTAACGTAATAGATATAACTCTAAGCACTAGCGTAAATCACATGATCATCTAGAATATTGCGAACTAAATACGGTTCTTAGTCAATCTGCTTGGTAAAAAAAATGTATTTCTTAAAAGTTCGACACAATTCATCCCGTTTTTTATGATAACCCATGATATCGGCGTCAGCATTTCTACTTCCAGAAATTGAAAAAACAACAAATTCAGACGTTAATAATTTTTAGGGCTATATCAAATAGGAAATAGTACATCCATACCACTTTGAAAACCGTGATCAAAAAGCATTTAAAAAAAAAAAAAAACTAAAAAAAAAAAAAACCCGGAGGTTTTAAGTATTTTTTTTTTTGCCCTACAGCAGTGTTGGGTTTTTAAGTCGAAACCACCATATTACGCATTTTCAGATGTTATAAAATTGGAATATTTTTTTAGAGTTCAGAAATAAGTTTGCTCATTCCAAACCGTTAATGGAACTAAATAGGTAAAACCTAAAAATTCAGGACCTGCTAATAAGATAGAGTTGAGATAATCCTTATAATCGAGAAGGATAAGAATCCTTTGAGGTCAATGTGAAATGATAAAACACTTTGTGACAGTGAAATTAGGGAATCGCAGCAAAACCGCATTCCATTCTTTAAATCAGAACTGTAATGGATTAGATTTAGTTCCAAAAGAGTAATTCTATTAATATAGTTGACTAATTTTTCATATCTCCTTTACAGCGTACATTTTTAATGAGTAGCAACTTTGCATATGCCAGTTAAATTACAGCGATCATCATTACAAATCTGGATTATCAAGAAACGGAACGATTATATAAGTACATCTTACTGATTGATACGATTAAGATGTTCCGTATCTGGATGCCTTCTCCTACAACTACAGGGTCCAGACAAAAAAACACTGGTAAATAAATTTATTTTGATGGAATATTGCCCCTGACCACCTGAATCTGTAACGTACTGTGTAATGAAAAGAGCCCTAATGAATACCAACATAAAGTATCTATCCTAATTGCACTAGTCTAAAGTCGGAAATGAGTCACTGAGAAGCCAATGCAATTAAGTCCAGAAAACAAAAACTGAGAAAATTAATGTTTTTTATTACACTGTGTGTGGTTTTTCGAATTTTTGGTTTATTAATTTTATCAGAAAAGTATATATAGTCTTTTTTCAAAGTGTAAGCTCTGCAACAAAACAAAATATGTAGGATAAAACGGGGTAATTGTAAACAGAATTTGTAAGTTCACTTTCAATCCCTATTTTCAAACTCTTGATAAAGTAATTAAACATTGTTCATCCTACTAAACCAACTTGTCACTATTCTGCTTTGATATTTAATTAGTACGATGATTTCAGAAAAGAAATTTAACACCCTACTCGGCTGTTTACAATTACCCCCTGAAAGTAGGGGTAATTGTAAACAACTATTTTCCTCGTGAGATTGAATAGTGAATAAGTGACAGCATGAGCAGTAGTCGTGGCAGTAAGAGGAACTCCAATGGTATTTTTACCCTTCTAATACCATGTTTACAATAACCCCGTTTTGATCTTTACATTTACCAAATACTCCCATTTCTTACCCCAGCAAAATATAGGGACACTTGAAAGTTGCATTGATCATGAGGTGAACTTCCAGAAATACATAAGAATAAATAATTCGAACATTTACTGAACAAAAAATGTATTTAGTGTAAAAAAAAAAAATAATAATAATAATAAAAATAAAATAAAATAAAAAAACTAAAAATTTAAAAATACAAACTTAGGTACGAAAAACAAACATTACATTTCTTAAACATTAACAGTGCCCTCAAATAGGAAACTTTCTTTACGGCCTTCTTTGCTACAGGTTGGAGTAGGTAAAATTGCTTTGACATGGTCTTTGGTAACACAGAATTAGTCTTTTTCAACCACAGTTAATTTAGTCGAAGCATTTGAGTACGGTGATCTAAAACTCCTCTTCTGAAACAACACCCACCTTTCATAATACGAAAAATGGGTTTTCTTTATCTTCCTCCCCTCTCCCTCAACATCTACATGTAGAAACATAGTCGTTTTAATGTCTTCCATGAATGGCTCCAAAATATTTAACTTCCCCTACAAGCTAGTCTTCTATATTTTGCTTGAATGTTTGGAGAACTTCAAACTCTTCACCGTCAATGTTAGTCAATTCTTTCAATAGTTCCTCATCCTCGCTGTCCTTTCCATTTGCTTCTTTCTTGGTTTCTTGCTTACTTCTGGCTCTTTCACTATCTTCTCACCAGACTTCCTTTTGTTCTTTTTCTCTTCTGCCTCCTTCAAGCGTGACAGTACTTGATCAGTTGTAAGAACTTTACCATATGTGTGAAGTTTTAGTTAATTAGTTTTCCTGTTCCCCAAGAACACGAAAAATGCAATAAAACGCAATTCAAACGTACTAAATACGATTAAATACAAAATTACACGGGCCAACATATTGATTTTCCATCCAAATTGAACGAAAGTACTGTCTAAGTTATGTTTACAACTACCCCGTCCCTTGAAAAAAATGGGGTACTTGTAAACATTCAACTGTAGGTGTATTAAAGTTCCCAGAAGCAAAAGTCAATGATTTTCTGTTCGATAAGAAATTTGTGTAAAAATAGATTGTTCAAGGTTGTTCTGTGTTTTATCAGTTCATGTTGTGTATGGTAGCGTTCGTGAATGCAACTTACATGACAAATTATTTTCTAGTTTCCTTTTTTTTTTTTTTTTTTTTTTTTTTTTTTTAAGAATTGTTTTTCTGACGCGGCATTAATGTTGCCACCACATATCAAAAGAAAAATAATTTACTTTTTATTTCAAATTTTATGTAAAAAAATATTGAAAAACTAGGATTTCACAATGGCATCTGAAATTATTACGCAACATATTCAGAAGCTATAAAAAGAAGGGCTTTCTGACCAATATAAAAAGAAGAAAGGAGTAATTCCTATGATACCAAAAATGAATGTTATTTATGCCATTAAAATTTACAAAAATTAGAAAATATAAAAAAAATGGACTAACCGCGTTGGCTTCCGAGCAACTCAAATGGCTTTAATAAAAATTTGAGATCAGTTCGGAAAATAGTACAAGGGTGCGCTCATGAATTAAAGATATTACTTTATTCGGGTCTGGATGGTTTAAGGCCACATAACATCCTCGAGTGCCTATGAATAAAAAGGGTGTAGTTGCTTATTCAAATCATGGGAACTTAAGTTTCCCTGACTGTAGATGCGCCCATGAGATGAAAAGGGTATATTTGCTTATTTCGGAGCATCATCTAATGTCATAGCCATTCCATAGTTTGAATTAAAAAGAACTTGTTTGCTTTTTAGAGTTAAGAGGGAGCTTAAGTCTATGTAGGTGCACCATTGAATTAAAAGTGGACTCATAAACATCAGCATTTTATCGGAACTATGGAGATTCAAATCGAAATCCTTTCAAAACAGACTCTATTCGAGTCTCCACCTCTTTTATTGTTGGAAGTAATTTTCTATTGGAAGGTGGTGAAGATAAACCACGCATATTTGTATTTTAACACTGGACCTTTTCATAAAATAATTGGGAGGAATGTGTATGGGCCCTTCTTTCAACCATATTCATTTCTTGACTGGTCCGGTTATGCTAAGATTTTCTTGATAAGTACAAGAAAAAGACTAAAAAATACTAAAACGGAACCGGAAAACGTTAACTGGAGTGTTTTAGCTCCGATTTGGATTGAGAACTCGATTCCGTTGTGAAATTACCTACATCAAGGTCCTCAGTAAATGCTCTAGTGAACCTTTTAACTGATCACTTAAGCGAAGCTGTAAGTTGAAACACCCATAGATTTTTTTACTTTCTTTACTCGATATTGCACTGCATTATATTACGGGTTTTCTGAAACCACAACTATTCTGCTCATATAAAATCTATGTAACAATAATGGACAGGACGCCAGCGGATTTGCATAAAATCCGACTACTTGTTTGGGGGTATGGCCTTTGCATGTTGTTCCTGGTCAATTGAACAACGACGCCTGCATGAACATTTTGGGCAACCAAGTTTTTCCTACGCTCTGGCAATTTTATGGAATGGACGAATGTTACTTCCAGGACGACAACACTCAATGCCATGCTGCAGCCTCTGTCAAACAGTGGTATCAACATATGAATGTGAAACGTCTTCCATGCCCTGCTCAGAGTCCCGACCTAAACCACCCCATAGAACATTTGTGGGACGAGTTAGAGCGACGCTTACGGACCAGGGAACCACGTCCGAAATCTACAGCTGAGCTGGCGACATTCTTGCAGCAGGAATGAACACGAATACCCATAGCTGTGTATCAAAACATTGTTGGAAGTATGCCCAGAAGGGTTGTTAGTGTAATTGCAGCACGTGGGGGGACCACCCCCTATTAAAGCATGTATTCTTCCTTATATATATGTATATATATATATATATATATATATATGTTATATATATAGTGATTAACTATATATATATATATATATATATATATATATATATATATATATATATATATATATATATATATATATTGTAAAATTGGAACATTGCAACACACGTTATGAGCAGATAAAATCAATCATGATTCATTTTCTGATTTTTATGCTTCGTTAACTGTAGCTTGGTTTGTGTGTGAGCTATGGGAGAACAACAAAATATTATTGAAAGGCTGAGATTTCCTCATTCAATTGAAAATTGTTAGCTGTGTAATGAAGGAAGGGCGTGACTATAGATTAAAAAAGTTCAAATGTAGGATATGCGTACTCGAAGAACAGTAAATTTAAACAATCGAGAAATTCGCTGAATCTTTAGATGATAAAAAAAGTAAGAAGTCTTCAAACATGTGAATGCAAACAGAACATTCTAGAACACAACTTCAAAACCATGACTGAGCTGTGCACATTTTGTCTTACTTCATGAAAGTCCTAGATTAAATTGGACAGTCGCAAATTATTTTGTTCCAGTGAGACGTTAATTCAACCACCTACCTACCCGAATTAAACACGATCTAAAATACACAAAATGCTATTTTCAGAGGTTTTTTCAATGCAATGTGTTAAATTAGGAAAAAGTAAATGTAAAATATTGGGCTGATACAAAAATTCGTCTTGTTTTCTTGACAAAAAGTGAAGAAAAATTATTTTACTTACTAAAAAGTACATTTAATCCATACTCTACCCTACAACAATGTACCGAACATTAAGCTGTGATGGTGTAAGGAAATAATACATGCTTTAATAGAGGGGGATCCCCCACGTGCTGCAATTACACTATTAACCCTTCCGGACATACTTACAACAAGGTTTTGATACACAGCTATTGTTATTTGTGTCCATTCCTTCTGCAAGTGTGTCGCCAGCTCAGCTGTAGATTTCGGACGTCGTTCCCTGGTCCGTAAGCATCGCTTCAACTCGTCCCACAAATGTTTGATGGGGTTTAGGTCAGGACTCTGGGCAGGTCAGGGAAGACGTTTTACATCGATATCTTGATACCACTGATTCTCAGAGGCTCCAACAAGACACGGAGCGTTGTTGTCCTAGAAGTAACATTCGTCCATTCCATAAAATTGCCAGAGCGTAGGAAGAACCTGATTTATCAAACTGTTCAAGTAGGCGTTCAATTGACCAGAAACAACATGCAAAGGTGCCAGGCCCATACCACGGAAAACACTCCCCCAAACAAGTAGTTGGATTTTATGCAAATTCGCTAAAGTTCGGTCTGTTATTGTAGTGTAGTGTGTGCCGTTCTGTTCGATGACCTTCTAAATCTCTCAGGTAGATGCATCATCCCGTGGTCGTAGAAGTTCCGAGGTTTCTGGATAAAGAACTAATGGAGGTAACGAAACTTTCTGAACCACTTACGGCACACGGGATCTTTAACGGCACCCTCATGTTCCTTTACAAACACATATCTTTGGCATCTGCGAAGCATTCTTGCCTTTTCGGAAGCAAAAAGCATCTTAGGTCGAAAATGCTCCTAATTTTCTGCCATTTTTAATGCTTGACGAATTTTAAGAGGATCACAACCCAATAATATAATTTTTTCCCAAGTACTCGCTGAAATTCCTTCTTTCAAACATCAAAAGTATACAACACTTCGGTTTTGTGACGTAATGCCATCAAGCGCCAAAAACGGGACGAACTTTTGCATCATCACAACAAACATTTCTAAATCCATTATAAATAGTTGTTATAAAAATATGTATTGTAATCAAAACTGTTAATATTTGTGTATAGTTTTAAATTTTTCTCATGTCTTTTATGATTATTATTTTCGCTGGTGCATGATTTGTCATTTCGCATAAGATTTTCAACTACGAATCCCATTGTATCTAGTCATTTTACTGCCAGTATTTTGACTCTAAATTATAAAACATGGTTGCCATTTTTTAAGCCCTTAATAATGAAATATTATCTATAAAAAAGTTTTACTAGCATAAAAAAAATAAATTATAGCAATAACATCGTAAGTGTGATTGATTTCCATCTCTCCTTTAACTAAATCTATAAATTATCAGAGAGAGGAAAATGGTTTAACAGCACTGACAAAGCAATTGTACCATCAGTGCAGAAGCTCTGCATAGTCTACTAGTTTTAAATTTATTTATTACATTTATTTGTGGATATGTAAAGTTTTAGTTTTGATGAAACTTCGAATTAAAATCCAAGATGGCGTATAAGTGTAGATCAATTTAATCTCATATGACAAAAATAAACATCCATTAGAAATAGATAATGCGTTTATATTATTCTATTTTCTATATATTGCTATTTTTACCCTGGTCATTACCCTAGCATTCATTGTACTTTCAAAGAAAAAAAAAAGAGTTATATATTCAAATTGTGAGAAATCTACGGTTAACCTTAATATAAGAATACAAATATTAGTTATCCTTTAATAAACAGAAATGCCTAAAAAAAGAAACGTTTTCATTCTTTTCATGTAATCGCATTGCTCTTTTTGTGGAACTCTGTAGACGGATTTATTCTTTGTATTTTGCACCAAATTAACGAAATAAAAAACAAATTTTCAAACTGTTGCCCTTCCATTCTATTCCTATTATAGCATTCATTTATGAATGCTTTACGTCTGTTGACAAAATGGCCGATTAGAAGAAAGATTCACCAGCAGAGCGGATCGTCTGCGAAAACAATTTCGAAGCTTGGAAAAGTGGGACGAAATTAAACGATCAAGGTCGCTTTTCGCCCGAGGGACGAAGCACATAAATGATTGCTGGTAGAATCTAGAAAAGATTTTTCGAGTCTTCAGAGGAGGCGGAACCGGTGATTCGAAAAAGTCCAAGTCGTTGCGATTTGTTTTGAAGGGAACCAGGAAGGGGGCTGAAGTCGATAAATTACATTTTTATACTCTACTTAATTATACGAAGCTATAATTTTCTTGTTATTTTCGTATTACATAGCATACGTCTATGTTAAATATATATCTCTTCTCTCACACCACTACATAATTATACTGTGTCGTCGTATCAAATTAATCATTTCGCGACTTTCTTCATCGGAATTTTCCTGTATCTATTTTAGAAGCATTTATCCTTTACTCATAAGTACTTAATTACAATCTGCTGAAATTGGGTATATACATAGTTTTAGGTATTAATATATTCATTGAATGTAGTGTACCTTTTATGTTTATTCGAGTATAAAAAGGGTTGTTTTAGCATTTCCTATTTCAAGCATAATTCTTTGTGGCTTACTTATTGTCATAAAATAAAAATAAGAACTTAATTACACTCTACTGAAATTGGAATATACATTGTTTTAGGTTTTGATATGTTCATTAAATTTAGTGCACCTTTATATAAACAAGAGAATATATAAAGGGGTTGTATATTAATATTTTTTCTCTATTTCAAACACAATCATTCATTGCTTACTTATTGTCATCTGAAATTGGCATATACGTAGTTTTGGGTTTTGATATATATTGATTGAAATTAGTGTACCTTTTATACTATTTAGGTTGTAGAATAAAAAGGTTGTATAGTAAAAAAGTTTTCTCTCCTTCAAACAGAATTCTTCACGGTTTAATTATTGTTTCATAATTTTTCCATGCAAAACTCCCATATAGGGGGTCTCTGGATGTATGGTAACAGTGTCAGAGGACTAGAAGACGCATGATGTATGGGAAACTATTGAAAGAAATAATTTGACTAATCTTCCAGTTAAGCAGGAAATGAGAAATCTGTGATTTCTCGAATCTCGAATCAAACGAAGGTCATTCTTCGACTTTCTCTACAAACTTTCACTACTCCAACATTAGTACATTTGAGGTCCCGACAGATTTAACGCGCACCAGCCCACTTTATACACGACGGTCTTAGATTGGATTTGAAATTTCAACTCTCAGGTTGCTAATTCGTTACTTTTCAACCGGGCTACCGCGGTTCTCAGGTGGTTCAAGTTTCAGAGGATTTAATAAATCTCTCTTTAAAGAAACATTAAAAGTTTTCTGTACTTTGAAATACATAAATACTTCTATTTAAATAAAGGATGATCGACTGACGCTCAAAACAGAATATGAGTACTATCTACTTAAGTAAAAATGGTTTATGCCTACTCCGACGGATTTTAGTATTAACAGTCGAAATATGTTTCCTAACACGTGCTATTCCATGGGTCGTGCACTTACTCTATATAGATATAATTTAACAGTTATAATGCGTTAATATGATATGTGAGAAACTGTTATAATTTGGGCAATTTTTTTTTGCAGCAAAAATGGAAAAAGTTGCATTTATCATTCTCTAAAGTTGCATTTATTTTTGATACACTAAAATCTAAAATAAATTATTCGTAAAAAATGAAAAATGAAAAATTTATTGACATTTTTTGTCGTATACAACAGTATTATGATACATCATTAAATACAAGAGAACGTTGATGTCGTTGAATGGCCGATCGTTGGCCAGTAATTTCTTTAAAATTGAAAAACTGCGCTCAACAGAGACTGATGTTGCCTGACATTGTTGCAGTCGCAAATCCTGACTTGGAGGGAAATCTTCTCGGGAAAGTATAGCAATAACCGTCAGGTTATTCTTTTCCAATCCTTTTTTAATATACGCTTTAGGGTTGCAAGGATCTTCTATAAAATCCGTCGATACTTCATACGGTGTCTCGATGTTGTAAGCTTTCGATTCAGATTTTTCTACGAGACGAATCCAACATTCGTTGCTGCTTTTGATTTTCAGCAAGCTTTTTGGCAGCTCTGAGTCACACACTGCATTAACGCACTAAAATGCTGTCGCCACAGAAACAGCTTGCAATTTCCTTTACAGTGAGAAGGTGGTCGGTTTAGAACAATGCTGTCCGAAGCCACGAAGCCCAGTGTGTGAGTACTGGCTCAGGCAGTTGGCCGATGATCTGAAAAGCGGCTTTTCGGAGCTTGTTTTGCACTGTGGCTGCTGTCTTAACACAAACAACGAAATTGTCCACATTTGTGTAAAATCTGCTGACTTTTTCTGCAGTTGTGAATCAAGTCTGCCACGCAAGAAACTTGGAGAAATCGCGGATAAAGCATCTTGATTCTGTTTCCAGCCGCAGTCATATGATATGCTGTATCGGATAGCAAAAGAGCAAAATCCTTTTGCTCAACATTCAAAGATCTACAAGACGTCATCTACAAGGCGAACAACATATTGATGATCGACACTCATCTCTCAAACTCTGCAGTCGATTTCGCAAGTTTTCTCTGGACTATCAAGAGTGCCAACCAATGTGTTAAAAGTACTTCTTACCATTTATTTCACTTTCGTCTGTTAGGACGAACACCTTCTTTCCATGAACTTCTTGTTTGATCCGCAATATTTCGGCGTTCGCAAGATCAGACTCACTGGATCGAAGGGTTGATACAAAGGGCAAAAAATGAAATAGTAATTTCATATTAATTAATTTTAAGCTAAATTTAAAAAAGTTGCATTCATGAAGAAAGTTGCATTTATGTTGCATTTATAACTCCTTTATAATACCCCCATGTGGGAGGAATTTTGGTTTTAGTACTTTACATGCAGCGCAGATCGTGTGAAAAAATAATTGCATTTGTTGCAAAAAGTTGCCTTAGTTATAATATGTTATGTATGGACAAAAAGGAGAATATGAGAAATAAAACTTTTGTGAAAGGATTTAAGAACTTTTCAACTCCCGGATAAACAAGAATTGTCTTTTGGACTTGCTCTGGCTTTCACCTTGACCAAGGGGATTAGTAACAAAATTAATAACCTCAGGATGTGGGTAGGAAAGGGACATTGTAATGGCATCTTATTTTTTTGTTTTTCTCTAGATAGCTATATTTTGGAGCAAAAGTATTGACCCTACATACCTCATGAGTTTCTGAAAGAAAATATATATTGTATTATAAAATTTTAAACCAATCTTTAATTAAAAAACTTTCCCAATATTCCAGCAGAATTTCCTCTTGATACCAACGGGATTCATGTCGGTGTGGAAGTTTGGAGAGTGGGGTGTTAACGTAGGTGTTGATCTCGCCATCTTACCGTGTTTCGTAGTTACGAGATGTTTTCTTTATTTTTATTCCTTCTGGACTGATCCCATAGCTTCGCCAATAGCCTATTGTGTTGCTCCATCGCGACATAAATTCAACCTACCACCCAAAAAATTGAATGGTGTCAGTCAACTTTATGAATTCTGCTCACAAACATTAACTCCTTTAAAAAGGTTTTTGCTCTTTCTCTTTCTCAACAGCGTCTCGAAATCCGATAACTGTTTCTTAAGTCCTTAACAGCGAAATATACTGTCTTCCATTTCCTTACCCTGCCTTTACTTCATTTAATTTCCTCCGATCCAATAGCCACAGTGGAATTAAGGAAAAGCTACCTTTGAGAAAAAAAGAGGAACACTTTCCCCAGAGAGGCGCAAATTAAAGATATCAGACTTTCATGTGGTTACAGATCGTTGTTCCATTTCCCGCCATCTTTCCTCTTAACTTCTGAAAAAAGAGCTCTTTCATCATCGATGACTGATAGAAACTCTGAAAATCATTCGCGAATGCCCCATCAAACTGAAAACCGCCGATCGAGTCCACACGTTCCAATTTTCGATTTCTGGAAAGAATGTGACCGCTGGAAAAAAAAGCAGTTGCAGAACGAAATACGAGTTAAATGAATGAAGAAATAACAAAAGTTCTCTTTCGATTCTAGGTATGAGGCGAACACATTTTAACGCTGTCTTTCTGAGTAGTGTTCCACTTTGCTGGAATTCGAAGCTGTAGTGACAGCTCTGGGTGGCCGTTACACTTTCCGAATAATTAAGAATCGAAAGTGTGGCAACAACTGGAAAAGTGTACATTCGCTTAAATTCTTTCAAAACGCTCTCGTTCGATGGAATTGTAGAACTTAGAAATGAATTGGTGTCATTGACCCTTCCGATTCCTCGAGGAATATTGAAGTAGACAGTAACATAATTCCAGAGAAAGCATTTGTTTTTTGTTTTTTCAAATCAAACAACATCCCCAATATTTATTGTAATCAAGCGTATCAATCATTTGATCCATAAGATGGCATTGGAAAAAAGCAAACAGTCATGTCTTTCGAAATAACTGTCAATACATGTATGTTGTGATTAAAAGGCTTGGGATGCGGTTTTTTGTAAGGCTAAAGGCAGGTGCCGCTGGTGTTTTTGTGGTACAAAATGCTTTCTGTAGGTATAGAGTTACCGGAAGTTAAATATACGACTTCCGGTGGTTTGTGTAGTTGTTTACACTAAAATCTCCTTAATTTTTAAATATATTTAATATTTAAGTTTCAATATTAAATATCTACTGAATCCATTTGCTATGAGTATATACAGTGTTCATGAAAACGAGGTACTTCAGAATGGAGACGCGTGTGCGGCGAGCTGCGGCGCCGGAGGCATGTAGGCACCACTGGGTTTATGGTGTCATTGACTCATCAAATTAACTCAAGTTAACTAATTCTGAATGGAAACACCAGTAATCACAAAAAAAAATTACGTAACAGACGTACCATAAAATTGTTGATATGAATAAAATTTTTGAGATCCGTCGGAGAAATACTACATAATGCATAAATAATAAAACATTTGCCTTCACATTTTCTGGTTTTCGATAATCAATTAAGAGAAAATATACGAAAGAAACGATGACATGTGAGAGCTGTCAATTCCACGACATTGCTTCGGTTTATCTCTATCGAAGTTAAGTGTATGTTAGTTTCTGGTCACTCGCATCCAAACGTGTTAAAGGGACCATCGGGCATGCTTTCTGCCTAGTTTACTTGTGTGTGTGTGTGTGCATACAGACAATCCCTCTCTTTCTTTCTTAAAAGACGAGAAAAGGACACGAAACTAGATGTGAGATGGATTTTACGGCGCAATGGGTCATATTTGGCCATACAGTGGGTTAACCTACTGAGCCATGGCGGATCAACACATGATTAAGGCCCGGTGCACACATCCGGTACTTCAACAAGCGGTGCCACTGCGGCGACGCAAGTGCGGTCTGAGATACATTAGATTCAATGGAGTGGTGCCCACATGCCTAAGACGCCACAGCTCGTCGCATACACGTCTATATTCTGAAGTACCTTGTTTTCATATATAAAAGGAATATCTATATATATAATTCTCTTACGTGGCTCACGCAAAAGACGTTATTTGTAATCGCGTTTTGGCAACACTGTACGATTGTTTGTTTATCGCGAAGTCTCGCGCATCGATTGAATTTATAGCGTTATCGGATGAAATTTTATTGAAAAAAAAAAAAGGAAATTTTAATGAGTTGTTGCAGTTAGTTTATAATAGAAATCAAAGAAAGCGGAGGATCTTTTCAGGGCCATTTAAAAAACGGTCCTTTTCAGGGCCAACAATTATAGTTCAACAAGACGCTTGCACTACAACTTTCGGCAACAAACTCAATGAAAAAGGGTGGGTCGTTTGAGTGCTGGGAAAATGTACACTCAAACAAGATGCTGGGTATTCAATTTCCAAAGCAACGCTCACATTTCGAGTCAAAATTCGCACAAAGTTTTCATTTGAATTCTGATTTTAGAGATACTGTATATATTTTTTTCTGTAATACAGCAAATTTAGATTTGAAAAACATTTTTTTGGTAACATATTTTGTAAACAATCCCTTCTGCTAGGACACATGTCTTCATTGAGGCGAGCGAAGCGAGCATAGGTTCGCGCAGCGAACCAATGAGGATTGCGAAGCAATCCTCCGGGGTTTGGCGAGCGTTAGCGAGCAGGTGGCAGGCCCCCTAGTAAATAATAATTAATAAATGGTTGTATCCAGTAACGTCTATTTTGTTTCAAAATAAACTTTTTTTACACCAAGTAAGCGAAATAAATATTTTTCTTCGATAGAATATTTATCGCAAATGGCGCGAAATGAGTACTTGTGTCATTTCACGGTTGTGTGGATAGTTGGGCTTCGGTGCCGCAGTTGCGCCGCACGTTGAAAAACCGGATGTGTGCTCCAGGCCTAAAACTATATTTGATTAGAATTTACATGATTAGAAGTTTATTGATTTTGTTATCATGTCCTATAATGCCGGAAGGTTGGTGTGGGGTTTTATAGCACAAGGGTCATATTTGGCTATGCTGCGCCAGACACAAGACCAATATCATGTAATAGACATACACAATGAATGTTTTACTGACACAGAACAAAAGACACCCAGGGATGAATGTCCTAATGCACCGGAAAAACCCATGAGTCGAGCCGTGTTACGGAGACCATTCACGTAAGGTAAAATTGAACAGTGAAAAACGTCAGTCCAATTTTCCTCCTGGGCATACTGGTAGGTTCCGCAAGTCAGCGCGACAATCCTCCGCTCTCAAATTAACTCCGAAACGGAAGTTTTAAGAGCGGATTAAGCGAATTTCTCTCGGAAACCCAACCGAATGCCGAACCTCATTCCATGCATGAACCCCGTCATTTCCCCTAATGGTCCCGTGCATTTCCGTCGCGAAAGACTTAGTGTGGACGCAGTAGTGAAATGACCCGTAACACAATGAGATCAGGAGCGAGCTTTGATGTAGAAACCCACCTTTCAGAGAGAGAGAGAGAGTGGAAAAAGATAAGAAAAAAGGCAAACATTACCCACTAAATGACGTGTGGGCCGAAAAAAGAGTTATATATTAGATAAAGAAACCGGCAAAACGCTGAGAGAATATTTTTCTCAGGCTGCGCAACGCTCCTCGGTCCTATTGTTTTTTGCGGCCGCTCTTTGTGTCTGCGTTTCACCCCACTTGTTCCGGCGACTTATGTTGGTCAGATGAGGCAAGCGTGGCCTTTGTTTTCGCTTTCGCATAATGGGGCCTATTAGAGGCTCTGGTGTGTATACTACTGCGCGCGGAGGAATGCGATCGCTCTCTCTCTCGTTGGTGTGCTCGGAAACAAAAGGAGACATTTGACAAGAGGTGAGAAAGTGTCAAGTAGGTAGAAGGAGGATTTTTGCAAACGATGAGGGTGGAGTGGGTGTTTAGAATGTTTCTTTGGTAGTGGCTAATGAAGTGGGGCTCAATATGTTACTGATGAAGACATTTTTAGGGGGTATCTTATATTGAGGGAAATCTCTTTCTCCCTCAAGCTTCACGAATGACACCCTAATCCGGTAGTTGACCTCTGGCTTAGGTCACCATTTTCGTATATTCTTCACCACGCCAACGTGAGAACATTTGGGGACACGGGAGATTTTACGTGTTCCAACCCCCATTGTATACGACGGTCTTCGGTTGGATTTGAACTTGAAAACCCCGGTTGCTATTCCGTTAATCTTCCAACATGAATACCGCGTCCCTGAGTTGAGCGAAGGTATTTTTTTTCAGGGATGCTTAGGGGATACCTTTGTAAGCATTTTTGACTAGATTGGACATCCACCATCCGGCTCGCTTTTTTATATGACATCATCCAAGACGGCGCTCTATCTTTAAATAGCTCGTATCTGCTAATAATTGACTGATAAAATTATTTAGAAGGAACTCTTTCGACTCTTGATAGGGATCGTCATTTCTATTAAGCTTTTTTGACCTGTGTGAAAATTGGCTATTCCATATATGTTGCGATTGTGACATTATCCAAGATGGCGGCTGCCTAATTAGGAAATTTTACATCTTTGTTAAAACTTGGCGGATATTTATTTCACTTTTTATTTGTTCTGATTTGACATTTAAAATACTAATAAAAGAGGTTTGTGTGAGAAATAACGTATGCAAATACTTAAAATGTGAAAAATTATTAGGTATTATCACCGAAGAAAGAACTAGAAATTAAAGCTGATTGAAAATTTCCGTCGGTAATTTCCGGTTTATGAGCAATCCTGTACTTTACAAACTCCACTGATAAAAGGAAGCATTAAAGTTAACGTACTAAAAATGCATTGACATGATGAATTTTTTTGTTATCAATTTTGAAACAAAGCCTTTGAGGTGAAACTGGTGCGTGACGCAAAACGTTTTTTTAATAAACTGTTATGGAAATGCACATTTTTTAGTGTTCCTTTGGCATTCATAGTTGAATACTGCTATCAATTTTCAAATGCTGAAAACAGTTCATATTTTAAAATTGAGATGATTTACTATGATTTCAATTTTTTTATAGCTTCCGAATAATTTTTTTATATTATCTATATAAAAGGTAACATAGACGCTACTGCACCTGTAGTGAAAAAAGTGTTACAAAAGTACATTGTGTATGCCATTTAAAAACAAAAGCGTTTCCCAAAATAACTATACAAGGATTCAAAATGTTTTGAAACTAATTAAATTATTACGTAGCTTGATTATAGTTGTTCAACGAAAAACATCAAATTAAAAATCCAAAAATACATCTTAAAACAGATTTTAAAAAAAAACCTCGAAGGAAAAGTAAAGAATGCAACTATTTATTCGCTACAAAATAAATTCCTGGAATATAACGGATACAAATTAAAAAAAGCAAACGATTAATAAAATTCCAAGATTACTGGTATTTTAAAAGATCATGTCCTGCATATTTTATTTTCAATGTTTTATTCTCTTTATCGTCTGTTTCAAATATTCAGAATTTTTTCATGCACTCACTACCTAAAGTTAAGCACGAAAAGTAAAATACAAAAAAAAAAGCTTTGATTGACACGAAATGTGAAAGTAGCAAATAGGTCAATGCATGAAACAAAACAAATAATAATATACAAAGATGTAAACAATATTGCATTTTCATAAATAATAAGATGAAGTCATATTGGAGTCATTAACAAAATGATATTTAAATTCAAAACAAATAAACAAAACCGGTATTAATAGGGTATGTGACCACCCCCGATCCTCATACAAAGTTTTCAGCGTGTGACCATGCATTCCATGAGTTGATCGAATACCCAAGAGTCAAGTGATCGCCATTTCTCCTGAAGAGCAATTTGCACCTCTGTGAGAGTAGCTGGGGGTGGGAAACGTACACACAGCACGGCCGAGGGTATCCCAAAGATTTTCAATGTGATTAACGTCGGGCGAGTACGCCGGCCAAACCATATACACAATCCCCTCGCTCTCCAGGAAGTCGTCGACGATGCCATCTCTATGTGACGAGCATTATCATCCATTAAAACGAAAGGACCAACTCCTGCAGAGTGAGTTCTAGGACTTCGTCCCGATACCGGACAGCCGTCACACAACCCCGTCTAAACATGTGCATGTCGGTGCGATATCACAACGAAATGCCAGGGCAATCCCGGCACACACCATGTTGCTTCCAATTCGGAATGCGTATTGCTCGATGATGTTCTGAGGCCGATTGCTTGTGCCTTGTTCTCTCCAGACGCTTACACGTTTGTCATCTGGCTCCAGGGCAAATCTCGACTCATCCGTGAACATATCGTTTGCCCTATCCGACACAGTCCAATGCACATATTGCCGACACCACTTTAATCGGGTCCCTCTGCATTGTTGGAGAGTAGGGTGCCAGCTCAGGTGTTGCTTCGTCATCTGACCGTGGTTCAAAATTACGAGGCGTTGTTCTCGGATCTTTCCCTTAAGGGACTGATCTCGGACCGTCGTCAATAGCCCGTTGTGTTGTTCTAGTACGACGTTAACTAAAATTACCAATTACCCTTTATCTATTATATATATATAATAGATAAAATAAAACCTAAATATATAATACTTGTTTAGATATCGGACTTCAAATTGTGGATAATCCAAAAGATTTCATAATGTTCAAATATATGCATAATAAACACCAGAAGCGTTATAGAAAACAACAACAGGACCAAAGATCGAGATATGGAGAATTCAAGAAGTTCCGGACATCCAATGCTGTATGTCAAAGGGCTCGGATGAAGTTCTTTAAAGTATAGTCGTCGCACCTTCAAGGGGAATAAATGCCTGATAGTAGTGCGCCAAGTTCTTGCACCGCTTCGACGCAAATAGCATATCTGATGATATAAGTATGATGAAGTACGATGAAGTATAATTAAATGACGGAGTTCTACCCATAGAGGTCGGTAATGAGCCACAGCCTTCAACATCAACAGGGAGTGCATCAATTGTGATATACGTGCGGAGTGATGAACATTTAATGTGTGAAATTAAAACAGTCTAGCAGTAATTGCTTTCCTTCTCATTTACCAAATGGCCTCACTGACGTACCTTATTCTACACCTTAATCCTAGCAGCCGTGTCCCGACACAGCCCCGTTCGTTTTCTCTTGAAGCTTCTATTACATTGAAACTAGAGTAGATGATACAACATACACGTAGAGTTAAAAAGTGGCGATACCACCGCTCTGAAATCACTAGTAAAAAATGCAAGATAAATGCCAACCTACTCCTTATGCTAACAAGCCCCAAATCCCCCCCCCCTACGCGCATTAATGAGTTCCTAAAGAAGACATCTAATCTTTTCTCACAAACTTAGATGATTTCATCAATCCAAAGAATCAAAGTCGCCATTCTTATTTATAATTATTTATCAACTTATTGATATAATCATAATTGATAACGTATTTATGAGTTTCACAAAAAGAAATCTAATCTTTTCTCAAACTTAGCTAATTGCACCAACATAAAGACTGTCACATTTTGGTTTAAATAAACTAAAAACCCATACCTTTAAAATTTGGATGTTGTGTTTCATTTTTAAGCTGATGATATGCGATTTATGTTATCACGCGAACGATTATTTTGTTAACTGTACAGAACATGCCTTTCAGCGATCACGGAACATTCGTAGGTTGCACGTTTCCTGACAGACAGCTACTGAACCACGGAAGACAGCTAAAACTGAGGATTATGACATGCTGTCTTTCGGAAAAGCACAGAAAGTTTTTTTACTTTAATTATTACTCAACAGAATGTTTTTACTGAATTTTATTGTTAGCTCCATTTTAATTCCAATAAAAATGCAACAGGCAATATACGAGGGAAAGTCAAAACTGATCCTCACTTTATTTTTCAATTTATTTACACAAATGTAGGGGTTGACCAAGTTTGTCTTTAACCTACAGAGTCTTCCTTTTCGATGCACTTGGTAAAGTGGTTTTACTTTTGAATGAATATCGTTTGGTAAAATTTCTGCAAGTTCTGTTTAGAAATTCTTGGTCAGTGTAACTGTTCTCAGATCCTCGTGTTGTACACTTTAAAACCATAGATCAAATTTAATATGTAACATGAGGCAAGTGCACGTTGGCATGGAGTGGACGATTGGAGAATGGGCAAAGACTTGATATATAATTAACACGCGCATTTCTATTGAGAGAGGCTTCAAAAAGTTTGATCACCATATCCAACTAGTAGTCACGTGACTGCTCCGCGAAAAAATGAATTGGTTGGGCGATTTGGAATATTATTGCCTCGCTTGGCGATAAAATGTCTTATGAAAGAGAAGATCAATTTCTATAGTTGTGGCAAAAATGATGAAATAATCAAAGTCTACATGCATAAGTTGCCATGAGCAAACGGGAGAAAAATATGAAAGCAACATACGTGAAGCGGACAAATCTCGAAAAGCTATTTTACGACACAACGAAACTGATGAGGATAGATAGGTAGGCAGATGTATTTGGCACTGGTGCAACACAACGGGCTATTGGAGGCAGTTCGGGATCTATACCTAAAGGAAATATTTGACGACAACCCCCCTCATTTTTAATCACGATCAGATGACGAGGTCATCACCTAAAATTCCACACCTCTCCAAACATCCACACCACCCCAACGTGAGACATTTGAGATCGCGACAGGTGTAACGTGCACCAGCTCCCACGCACACGATGGTCTTTGGTTGGATCTTGTTTCCAACTCGCAATCCTCAGGTTGCTAATCCCTTACTTTTCCATCCCAGATAAAGCGGTTCTAGCTGTACATCAAACTGTTTCACAATGATTCCAAAAATAGCGTAACACGATAAACCACCTTCACCTCCCGTGAATCAAAATCCTTCACCAAGATACTGAACTTCTTTGTTCCGTTAAAGTACCTCAAGCGCATGCTATCTATAGAAATGGCGAAAGCCTCGTAGAACAGGATTACATATGGAGAAATCCAATGACTACATGTAGAAATGTATCAGCATACGCATACACACACGAAGCAAGATAAAGAGCTGTTACGGCAACAGAGATCAGTCTTTGCTTGTTTTTCTGAGGGATTATGTTTGTTGCCTTCGAGGTTGCAGGTACAATTTGAGGCAGAAGATCAAATTCGAAGTTGGTGAAAGTGAAATCTCAAAATACTACTGGGTCATGAACATCTTGAATACGTTGTCGTGCTCCGATGTCAAGGAAATGGTAGAATTTAAATACGAACGTCCCGTTTTCTGAGTATACTAACTAGTAGACCCAAGCATAGCACGTGCACTTATTTCTTGTAGTGAATCGGCTTACGTATGCAAATTATTCGCTTGGCTCCAGCAATAGATCAAAGCAAATTAGTTTTTTCTTTTAGTCACGCTACTGGAGCTGGTTGCATATTTAATACCTTTAAAATGCAGCGATCAAGGACTTTAGGGACATTATATCCTCCATTACACATTTATAGTTTCACACACACACACACACAAGGGAGACAATATGTCTAGAAAACAATATAACCTCAGGTGAAACTAATGAAAAATCAAGTCATCCTATTCCTTGATATATACTAGATAACTTTTCAATAAAATTTCAAATCGGGTGAATCGAATTCATGAAAGGATCAGGATTCCAATTATTTCAGAAGTGTTTGATAAATTAACTAATTTTTTCGTTCTATCATTTAACCTCTCGTATATTTACTTTAAGGATTAATGTAGTGTTTCACTATAGATAATATATGCTTTACTTCGTTAACAGCCCTTCTTGGGATTATTACGTGCATATATTCCCTACAACAATAGACGAACGGGGAAAAGTGAAAATATTTTCATTCAAGCACAGTTAAAATTCAATCAACAAATTCCCATAATCTATTTTCATATTTGAGGAACCTTTATTAATAAATTAAATCTGATTTCGTTGCCATATAGCAAACGAACGTCATAAAGACAAATACATAAATTTAATACCGCATAAAAAAAATAGGGAAAAGGAAATTAATATTTTTATTCAAGCACAGTTCAAAATCACAATTAAGACATTGCGAAATGTGTCGACATTTTTGGAACATCTTATGTAAAGGAATTGATTAAATCTGATTTCATTGACGTATCGCACTCCGGCAAGAAAAGTGACACAACTCAAAATTGCAGAATTTGAGAAACATCAACTTTAAGGATAATATAAAACTTATATTGAAATAGTATAAGCTTCTTTCAAATTTTAGGTAAGTATTTATGGTGGTAACTTCTATTATATTATGTAGAATAGTAATATAACACGCAAGGGCACCTCGTACATATTTTATAATGACAAAACATCAAGTTTTATTTTTTGACTAGTGTCACTTTTCTTGCCGGGTTGCGATAAAGCAAACGAACATCATAAAGACAAATACATAAAGTTAACAGCGAATAGATGAATAGGGAAAAAGTGAAAATTTTAAATTTTTCTATCAAGCGCAGTTTAAAATCACAATTCAGAAATTCCCATAATCTCTTTTCGTACCAACATATTTGAGGAACGTCAGCTATTAATGAATTGTTTAAATCTGTTTTCGTTGCCATATAGCAAACGAACATCATAAAGATAAATACATAAATTTAATACCAAAATCAAGGTAATTAAAGCATTAAAAATATTTTTTAAATATATATCGTTTGCACTTTTAAATGAATAATTATAGACATTAGAATTTTTACTTTCAAATGAATATCGTTTGGTAAAATTCCTGGAATTTTTGCTTTTGACTTATTAAGGGGGTCTAGTACCAGAAATCTCAAAAAATGTTAATTTTTTTTTACATTAAAAAATACAACAGATATTTCTGAACAAAATGACAAAAATTTTATTTCTGTCTTTTAAAGAGCCTGCGAAATTTGGAATTTAGTAATTTGACACCTGCGCATTCGACGAGCCCACACATAAGTGATTCGTAGTGTTTTTACAATCGAGCCATTTTTAACAACAAAAAAAAAAAACCAGAATCGCACAAAGTGGGTATTAAAACCCTTTTGACATCTGTCATCATTGTTAAAATGATGCCAATATTTCGAAGACTAGCTTCAGATTCTTTGTTGGAAAGATGAAGCAAAGGGGAAACTCAAAATCGAAACGAATCAATTCATAACATGTTTTGGAGCCGTTGCCCTAAAAACTTAAATGCTTCGAAAGTTCGAGTCCAGATTGCTGCAGCCAGGAGCCATTATGGACTTCAACAATGGACTAACGTCTAGTATAAAAGATGTGCTGGATTGCTCGTGTCTTGTAACTGGGAAACTTCTCTAACACTGTCCAAACGAAAGGACTGCAGACGATTCAGGAAAGCTGCGATAAAGTCAACTATTGCCTTCAAAACCAACAGAAAAAAAGTTCTACTTGCCAAAATTAAATTAAATGAAGCATTAAATGTAAGAAGCAAGGCAGAATACCTTCTAGGAGGATTTTAAATAAAATTTAAGTTCGTGAAAGTGTTTTTTACCAATTTAAAACTTTAATGACGTTTTTCTCGGAGATACTTTTTTCGCAATTTGTTTACTTTAAATTGATATAAATAAAACTATTTTTCATAATTGTATGAAATTTTTTCTGCACATGTTTACCAAATATATATCTTTAATTTGTTTTTGGCAATTATGTATATGTATATTTTTTGTACTTCTATAATTTTTCAAATGTTTTATGTTGTACTTTTTTAGTATTTTTGGGATTAAATATTTTTTTTAATTGAATGAAATTTAAATAAATTCCACGATGACATTTTTTAATATGTATTGTTACAAGTAATTTAAAACAAAAACTATGTAATTTGCCGTACAAAATTTTAAGATACATCAAATTTTAACATAGTCAAAGTTTTGCATGTTTTAAAATTTTATTTAGAAAATAATTTGAAAAAAAAAATAGTTAGTTTAATAACACAGTACGATGTAGATCAACAAAAAAATTACAAGACAATTGCTTAAAAATTGAAGAGTTTAGAATTTTGTGTACCGGACCCCCTTAATTTGGAACTTTTGGAATTTTATTCACATAAAAAATAATTCTTAACATCGCAACCTAAATGGATTTTTGAAATATTAATCTGAAACTATTCATCGCGTTGGTTTCGTCCTGAATCCGTTGAAAAGTTTTGTGTACTTTACATCGGCAGTTTTGATTTGCGAGTGGATTTTTAATGAGATGGATCTAGTCATTGCTGTGTAACAAACGAAGCCTCGCTCAACGGATGAGAAATAGTATAAATGGAGATTTCATTAAACTCATGCAACCTTGTAAATGCTACCAAAATGGAAGGTGCACCATCTGACTAACAGCATCACCGGCCTCTCTATACCTGATATTTGAAAGTCCCGTTACCAGTTTGAATGTGTTATTATATAAGTATCCAAAAGGATATAAACAACTATTTTTGTATTTTTAGCTCAAATTATTCACACTTTTAAAGTTGGGCGTGTACTTACTTGCAAGTTCATGTGCATCTGCAAGTACTATTTGTAGATTTTCATGCACTATCTTTTAAAATTTACTTAAACCTGAAATAATACTATTTGCCGAAATTTGAATTCAAACAAATACTTTTCGATATTCATAACACATTTTTGTGCCTACTAAACCCTCTCACATTGACCTAGGTGACATGTACATGGAGGGCCAAACAAAAATATATGTCCAAAGCCTCGGTACACTGATAAACTGGTTGAATTAAAATGTTCAATATAGAAATAGAATGTAATCAGGCAGCTGGCTCATGAAATAAGCAAAATTTAATACATAAAAAGTTACTTTTGGCGAAAAGATAACATAAATACGTAACTTATGGAACGGAATTACAAACACTGTGAAACAGCGCGTTCGAATCTTACGAGATTCAGCTAGTTTCCACCGTCCCAGCCTAAGCCATTTGGTGTTTCACCACGTAATGAATCTTGCAAGATGTTAATGTTCAATGGGATACCGCCCCGCCCATTGGCATACGGTATGTTTAGGGTTGCGACAGCAACTCCACCCCACTCTGTTTTATTAAAAGATAAAAAATTGCATTTTTAGTGCAGAAGTGTACTAGCTGTACTATATAATGCGCCGTTTTTTATACCTATTTTACAGTTTTTAAACCTTTTCAATCTCAGAGTCCACTGGTCCAGTCTCAGTTTATAGGCCAGATCGTCATATCTCTTCCATTTCATTCATCCTGTTGTCCAGGATTCATCTCATTATGTTTTTAATTCCTTCTCAAGTTCTTTTGTCTGTGAGCAGTAATTTTATGTCAGATTGTTTATAGTTCACAGGAAAAAACTTCAGTCTAATGTCGTCCCACTGTCCGCATCTATAGATAATGTTTGAATCGCGCGCGCGAATGAATGAATGATAATGAATGAATAATGATAACATATTAAAGTTTAATTTTTCACGCGCAGCTGGTTGTTTAATTTCTGCGGAACAGTTTATGTTGAGGTTTCTTCGGAGCACTTGTAGAGAATCGTCAGCGGGAGTAGTATTCATCAATAGGGTTCAATTTCTTATAAATGTGTTACCCTAGGGTGTCCCAGGAAATCTACCATTGTTGGTTTTACCACATTTAGAAGCTTGTGGGTTAAAATTTGCTTTCAAGGGTCATCTGGGGAGGGGCGAGGGTAAAAGCAAAATATTTACGAATTTCACTTTACCAACGTTTTTGGCGTAGAAAATATACATTACGGATATTGTATGTCATTTTCATTTCAACGAGTCTATGTATAAGCAAACGTAAGCATTTTCAGCCGCTCAGTGAAGTCAGAGGTCTGTGTTTTGGAACTATTGAAGCATTAAAAGGAAGGTAATCTGTATAATTCATTAATTCCATGTAATCTGTAAGAACGATGAGTTAAAATTGGAATTATCGTCATTATAAGTATCACAGAGCAAGACATGGTATCACAGAAATAATTGGTTAAGAATATGCTGTCACAGAAGCAATTGGTTGGTCAAGTACATGCAATCACAAAAGCAATTGCTTAAGTATACGGTATCACAGAAACATGTTTCACTTAAAACAGATGGAAATGTTATTAAAATGTGTGAAAAAAAGATTAGTTAGAAACAAAACAAGTTTAGGTAGAAATATATCAAATTGAAAATATTATTTTAGTTGATATGATATATCAATCCTTTAGATCATTCACTTAGCTGTTCATGAAAGAAACATTAAATAAATCCCAAGCTTTTAAGGCTTATCTAACCCTCTTGGTAGTTGTCTCGACGAGGTATCTTGATGGACAAGATATCTGGTCACCAGAAAAACATTGAACAGATCTTGATCTAGTCATCAGAAAAAATCGTCAATGTCTTAATAACGAGATACCGCGTCGAAATCACTTGAATGATTGACAAAAGGAGTAAGACCGTTATTTTATATAATTTTTTCAAGCTTTCCAATTTTTCAAATCACTAGAACAAAAAAAAACTAACCATAGTAAATACATTACATTGCTCTCAACAGCAGTATAACACATCAAATTATCCCAGAACAAAAAGTAGTAAACCTTCTAGGCACACAATAAATCAAATATATACCGAAAATTTATTTTATCAAGAACATGTAATATCAGCATCTTCGGTTGTACTAAATTTTTTTTTGTATCAAACCTTTTCAAAGACAATTGTCTTCGGTGCCCACTCTAGAAAATTCCATCTCACCTACTTATAAATTGCAAATGAAACTGCGCCTATAATTTCAAAATTGCACCAAAATATTTATGTACCTGTGTGTGCAATTTTAGAAATTCAAAAAGCTTGCTTAGAAATAAATCTTGGAGCAGAAATTATTAAGCTATTAAACAAAACGGAATAAAAATAATTTAACATAAACACACTAGATTGCTTGCTCTATTAAAAGTAATTAATATCCTTCAAATCAATAAAATGCAAAATAATCACCAATGAGAAGGACGAGTCTAATGATGTGTTACCAATTCGTTTATAGTAGGCTCTATTTTCATTATCAGCATCCTTAAAAATCCACAGTCCCAATTATGACTGTGGAGATATAAAATACAACTCAACCGACCACGCCACATCGTTCATGGTCTGCAACGGACTAGCGCATCAGCGTACAGCGTAAGTGTCCGACAAGTTGACTCTGATTGGCTCCTCATATATATGTTGTATGGTTGTTGTTAGTAGTATTTCTCGCCAACTTATAATAAGGGGAGGCAAAAATGAACTCTTCTTTTAAAGAGCTCCTCTAGGTGAAGCAACAATGGCCAAATGGCTAAAGACACTTACCATCAGATTGGCGTTAGCGGCGGGGGATGACTTCCCGAGTTCGAACCCAACTGGCGGAAATATTTTTAGATCCTCCAAATTATTTTAAAACAATTCCAATTTAATTCCTTTTGATTCTAAATTACTTTTCCTAATTTTTAATACCCTTTTTTTATTTTTCCAAACTTCCGTTGATTTTACATAAATAATCTAAAAACCACTCCTGAACTCACTACCAGCTGATATTTTTCCGCCCCTCTGCCGTCCCCTTTGCTTTAGGATGATGGTGTCGTATCCATCCCTGGTTTAGGACCATTCTGATGTAACAAAAAGCATACATAAAACACTAACTTATATAATTATTAACTTATATAATAAAAGGATACAATTTTCGGTTCAAAATGTTAAAACCTTTCGAAAACCGTTCCTATCAGTCAAAGAGATCTGCGCCAAAACGTAGATAAATAGCCAAATGAAACACCTTTACGTCTCAGGCACATGATCATACCAGCCAATCAGAGTCAACTTGTCGGACACTTACGCTGTACGCTGAGGCGCTTGTTGCAACGGCGGTTGAACTTAAAACATCAAATCAAATGGTTGATTGGTTGGTATTTTTTACTTTTTGCTTTTTAATGATGGATATACCGTGTCTGGCCTAGATGTACCAAGGACTGTTTTTTTCGCTTTAGAATAACAGGCCTCGCTATAAAAACATGTCGTTATAGATACAAAGCAGATTCATTTTAAGCAGGGGTGACTTTTTTATTTCGTTTCTTTGATTTTCAGTGGCTGGAAAGAGGTTAGACAGTGTCGATATTCTCAGCTACAGATACAAATCTAGACAAATGCATTTCGAACTTGGCATCTAGAGAGCCTATGACAAACATGAATACGTTTCTTCAAGTATCCACTTTGAAAAAATAGAATGAACTCCATTTCTACGGTAACAGCGCGCGATACTCCCCTCCTTCTCCATGGGCGAGACAAGTGATGCAATTATTTCAGGGCGTGAGCAACCTTTCAGTCGTCTATCTCGGCATCCGGGAGCACATTATAACTGTGAGGGATATTATTTTAAAAATCTTGACGACATCTGACATAATCACGTCCAACTTTATTGACGAAAAACTTCTAAAACGGCTGTCTGAATTTGAAAATTCCTTGTTGCAACTTGAGTTTCGTTTTTGTGCCACAAAGCGCTGTCCGCCGACTGTACTTTACTGTTGCCACTCAAAACAGTTGAACGTGAACATATTGATATAAATGCGTTGTACATATTATTTTTGAAATATCTAAATCTTTAAAATATTATTATGAATCAAATGACTTTGTAAAATTTATATTTAAAATGAAATAAAGAGGACCAATTTCCTCACATAAAATAAAATGCTGCAAACAAAAAGGTAGGTAAGTATTTTAACTAACGTCGCACTGGAAGTAACACAACGGTCTATTGGTGACGATCCTGGATCAAACCTTAAGTGAAAAATCCGAGGACAACATATGGTCAAAATGTACGCATTTTTAAAGCCTATTCACATGTCAACGGAATTGAATTTTCAAAATATAATTGAACGCTTTTACATCTACTAATTCGCTTACAGCGAAATTCGAAGGATAACAACCCACATGCAACCATTTCACTTACCATGGTCCGTAACACAACACCCATAGAAGTAACAAAAATCTCGACACCGCAACTGGTACAGCTTCAGTCTACGTTTATCACGGTGGCAACAGCCTTGGTGCTATTTTTGCGCTCTTTTAGTATCGGGTTATGGCAGGTAAGGCAACCCATCTGTATAACAATAATTTTGTTTTACAAAGTAACCTCGGCAAGCGGAAAGTTTGAATTTCCATTTTGAATATTCTAGAAAGTTCTTTCAAAATCCGTTAACCTGTCGTTTGATTTCATTGGTTCGTTAAAAAAAAAATTTTTTTATTACATTGGTTATTTTAATTTTAAACTATCGTTTGATTTTATTTTTCCTATTTAATTCTTTTCTTTGATTTCATTGGTTCTTTTAATGATTTTTTGGCCAGTTGTGGAATTTTCTTACATTTTAATTTATGTCACGGTATATTGCTGTAGCCTCAGGCTATATTTTATATATTTAATTTACGTATATTTATATTATTTACGTGTGCAGTATATTTTTCAAAATGTTTACAAATATGTTTCTGAAGCTTGTTACTTTCCGTTGTAAAAAAAAAATTAATAATAATAATAATAAAAAGATTTTTGAAATAATTCTGTTTTTGGCAATATTTGAAGTGCACCAAAAATAAGCACAGAGGCCGTTTCCATCGCGATAAACGTATGCTTAAGCTGTACCACGCCACTAGAAGTTTGTTGCTTGTCGTGGAATATTCTTTCATTTTAATTTATGTCACGGTACATTGCTGTCGTCGCAGGTTGTATTTTATATATTTTATTTGCGTATGTTTATATATTATTTATGTTTGCAATGTGTATTTTTTAAAATGTTTACAGATATGTTTCTGAAACTTGTAACTTTCTGTTGTAAAACGAAAAAGATTTTTTAAATAATTCTTTCTGTGACAGAAGTGCAACAATGAAAAGCGTCAAGGCCATTGCCACCGCAACAAACGTAGACTGAAGCTGTTCCGCGCTATTAAAAGTGTTTAGTCAATCCAGTTAACCATATTCATCAGTAAATGACTTTAATCATGCAGCTCACCAGTCATTCAAAATCTAATATCTACTATTTTATTCACAAACCTAATTCATTCCATTAGGTTGAAACAGCAAACTGCTTCGATCACTTAGCATTCATTCATACAGTCAGGCGGTTCAGCATCAATCATGTATACAAGAAAAATTCTACATTTCTTAGGTGGACTAATAAGCGGTTTAGATGTTTCGCTTTTCAACACTTGATATGCCGACTCTCGCGAAATCTAGAGCGTACAAATACCGAGATCTTCAATCGAGCACGTGTGATTTGTGGAAATTGGAATACTCACCAGGAAACTGATTCCTTTTTTAGTCACGATGTGATACATGGAATGAGTTATCTTTCAACTTTGAATGATCGCGAATGGAACTCGTCATTCTTTGTCTGTTGCGTTTCTAAAGTTGTCTGACTTTGCAGACCGAATCGACGCCTTTATTTGTTCATGCACACGGTACGGTAATTTTTAATTCACTTCGTACTAGAGCGACACAACGGGCTATTGACGACGGTCCGGGATCAATCCCCTAAGGGAAAGATCCTAGGACAACACCACGTAATTTTGAACTACGGTCAGATGACGAGGCAACGCCTGAGGTGGTACCCCACTCTCCAAACTTCCACACTAACGCAACGTGAGGACTTTCGGCCACGACAGATTTAAGGCGCACCATCCTCCTCTGCACGCTTACAAATATCCATGTATTGACCCGGATTCAAACCAGCAACCTTCCGATCCAGAGGCTAACACCTTAGGGATTTTAGGGAGCTATAATTGCAAGAGCATATACATAGCTGTTATTGTAATTCAATGGACAACTAAAAAATTTTTATTTATTTTTTATGAATTAAAAATTATTTCATTATTATTTTATAATAGAAATGGAACGTGTAAAGTATATAATTTCTTTTACTATAAACACGGGGACTTCCCTGTGTTGCTCCGCTACACTCGAGTATACACTGACCTTTTGTAGTTCAAGTGAGCCGGCAGACGATACAATATTTCTGACCTTTATTTAGTATTTACAGTGTGTTTCTTTGATCATTTGATTGTTGACATTATTTTGGTAAGTAGTTTTTTTTGTGTGTCCTTACTGGAGTTACATTTCAGATAAGTGCATTTTACACAAGTGCGCACTTAACCTAACTAACACAAAAATATTTTCTACCGCATTTAATTCTTTTTACAATATTTTGATTTAAAAAAAAATACCTTGTTGGGGATAGTTGTGCAAAATTAGCAAGACAATTAACAAATTAGAAGACAAGATAGTACAGGTGTTGCATGCAATAATTTTTATGCTATCGTACTTTAATTGAAAAAAATATAGTACATAGAGAACCCATTTTCTATATTTTCAAGTCTAAATAGCAGTAGGCTTTGCATAACAACAATTTTTTGTTAATGAACATTAGTAAAACGTATTGAAATTAATGACATATTGTCTTAAATAGATTTAAGTGATAAAGCATTTGATACAATATTTAAAATTTATAGATAGGTCAATCCCATGCGGACACCTGTAGCTGTAATTATAGCATATATTTTTAACGTTTTTTTTGTCAATATAATAACAAATTGTAAGTTCTTTCCAAAAAAAACAAAAAAACAGATTGCATCTTCTGCCCGTTGCGTTAAAAAAAAAATAAACAGATTACATTTTCTGTCCCATTCCAATTCCGCCAATGAGAGCAAGAAATAAACAACATATTGACTGGTATTGTTAAGTTATTTTTCGTAAAATCGGAATCGCTAAAGATAGATTGAAAATTTCAACGGATTTGAAATCTGCGGAAAATTTTAGTTTAAATTAATACCTAAAAATATGATTTTCTTTAAAAAATTAATTTTTAAATTGAATATATATTCAACGGATTTGAAATATGCGAAAAGTTTTACGCCAGATTAATACCTTACATCACGGCGTTGCCTGTGGTGTTGGTTTGTGAGCAACGCCGGGCTAGTAATGTAGTGGCTAGTAGATAATAGTGAGGAGTGTAAAGCGCCCCACGTTTTTCGTTTTAAATTTTACAAGTTATTTGATTTTTATAGCTATTAAAACTTCACAATCGAAAATTTTTAGGACAATTTGTAAAGGGTTATAAATATGTTTGGTGCCAGAAGAAATTATTTTATACTTTTTAGTCCGTTAGAAAGAAAGAAAGGCAAAGGCAAGAAAGAAAATATTTTAGTTTAATATAATTGCTTGATCCTTATAACATGTTTTAAGAGATTAGATATTAAGCCTTTTAAATTGTGCCTTTTAAAATAACTTTTGTTTCTTTTTACCAGAGTTTGCATTTTTAAGTTTGTTATGAATATAAAAATGATTTTAAGTTAAAGATTTATTATTTCACTATCTACATACTTCTTAATTTTATTTCAGTTTAACTCTCTAGGTATCCAAAAATCATATTTGGCACTGAAATATAATAACTGGACGTATAAAGCGACCCATATCTCAAATACACTGCAGGCCACCGTAAATGCAACACCCTGAAGGAAGCATGCAAATAATATGAAATTTACAACATGCATTAACGGAGGTGAGATATGCAAATTATTAGAATTTCAGGGCAGACGCACATCACGCGCGCCTGTGGCGCCACTTCAACGCGCTATTTAAGACTTGGAGATTTTAACGATTTCAAGTACGGCAGTTGTGTTTTTCTTGTGGTTTTTTCAAAAAAACGATCAACTATGCCTCGTAGAAAACAGCGATCATCTTTTGATCAAGTATCCGAGTTCGACAGAGGAAGGATAGTGGCCTACCAAGATTGTGGATTATCTTTCAGGGAAATCGGTAGTCGTGTTGGACGAAACCAAACAACTGTAATGCGTATATGTAATCGTTGGATGCAGGAGGGTACGACGGACCGACGTGTTCTATCGCATCCACCTCAGTGTGCCACTTCAAGTGATAACAGGCATATTGTGCGTATGGCAGTGATGGATCGCTCAGCCATATCACGAACCATAGCACAGCACATTCAGTCTGTAATGCATCATCCAGTGTCTGCGTGTACCATTCGACGCCGTTTACAGCAGAGTGGTCTGTCCGCAAGACGTCCATTGCTTCGTCTACCCTTGACGTAGGACCACAGACGTCTCCGCCACCAATGGTGCGATGAAAGAAGGATGTGGACGGCAGAATAGAATGAAATTGTCTTTACTGACGAGTCACGCTTCTGTCTGAAACACCACGATGGTCGGATTCGAGACTGGAGACACTGTGGAGAGAGGATGCTGAACAGCTGCGTTATGCACCGTCACACTGGTCCTGCACCGGGTATTATGGTATAGAGCGTTATTGGATATCACTCTCGCACTCCTCTAGTACTCATTGCCGATACTTGAAACAGCCAGCGCTACAACTTCGAGGTTTTGGAACCAGTTGTCCTTCCTTATCTTCAGGGCTTGCCCACAACCATATTTCAACAGGATAATGCGCGACCACACGCAGCACGCATTTTCCAAGGGTTCTTCGTCAATCGCCAGATTGAATTGCTTCCCTGGCCAGCTCGCTCTCCGGATCTTTCGGCGATAGAAAACATGTGGTCCATGGTTGCACAACGATTGACCCAGATTACATCCCCAGCTGCCACACTAGACCAACTTTGGCAACGTGTGGAAGCTGCTTCGTCTGCTGTACCCCAAGAACACATCCAAAGTCTCTTTGAATCAATGCCGAGGCGCGTGGCAGCGGTGATCTCCAACAATGGCGGCTACTCTGGCTACTGATTTTGGCAGGAACCACACTTCACAGAAGTCTATAAATTTAATCATTTGATACTTGGTCAACATGTTATCTACAAAATAAATTTTTTTTGTGATATCTCTTGTCTTTCTTGGTGTTGCAATTTGGGTGGCCAGAAGTGTAGCTTAGGGCCTTACCAAGTCTAAATCCGGCCCTGCACATTCAAGAGTCGTTCAAAGAGAAAGGAAAAATCATGTTTCACTGATGGAATGTGTTTCAGAAGGTCCATCATGTCCTTCTTCGCATCTGTAACTGGTCTTCCTCGAGTATAAGGAACTTGATGAGCGTTCGCTAGAGATGATGGTGTACCATCCCTTGCTTGCCGTAGATTAAACACGGAAAATGCCGTGTCATCATTCAGTGTTTCTGTATACATAAGAGTGTAAAGACGATCGTTCATAATCCTAATCCATTGGATCTTCAACCAGTTAACCGTATTGTTCTCGTTTTTATTTCTATGTGTCATACAATAGTAGTATTCTAAGGATTTCAATTCAACAGATTTGAAGTCGTCACATCTCATTTTGGTCAACACAAATCTATTTTTTCTCCTCTCTATCAGAATAATATTGTACCAGTCATCAGGAGTATAAATCAGTCTATTCTTTGCAGTATCTGTATGTATACACTTCACTCAGGATGTGAAGCGATGTAGGACACTTCCAACTGGGTGTTTCGTATCTACTTTACTACCTTAAGGGGAATAGGGAACAAAAAATTAAACCGTATTCACACAGTGGATGTATATTTGCAACCGCCATCCGAATGTGTTAGATGCTCAGTAATGTGTAGAAATTGAAGACAGCATGTGAACAACATTTTAGTTCACCCTATTTTTTTACATTGACAGCAGTTGTACACGTATAGTTTCACACTAGGTGCTCCAAGAAGCGACCATCAATAGTAATGCACGTCTGACAGCGTTTACGCAGGGGTTCATTTTATGTTGCGTAGTTGGATAGGATCAAGTAAATGAACTCCTACAAGGAAAGCTTTCTGACAGAGGAGAGAGAAAAATACCCATGGAAAAATCAAATTGCCAAATACAACTCGCAGGTAGCCAGTGATGACCCCTTCCAAGTAATGAGTGAGCATCGAACATAGCTGTCTATGCCTGTCTGCAATGAATATTCCGTTTCTCACAAAGTTTAATGTAAACGTTTGGGGATTCAACACACGTCTGTCAAGGTACGATACAATTTCACAGCTGTTTGTTCGTTTACACTTGACTCCCCATGTGCTACGTGTATTTCAGCAATCTCAGCATTCATGAGTGGTACATGTTGAAACGCTAATTCCAAGTGTTAAATTTTTTTTAACACAGTAACACGCTTCAATAGGCGCAAAGTACCTAAAAATTAACCAGTCGCTAATTCCACCCCGTAAGATCCGCAGACAGCGTTTTCCGAGAGTCCCAACGCATCCGTTCTTTTGGGAAAATTCTTTATCAACAAAGAGCGTCACCCATCCAAGTAAGTTAAACCATCAAAAAAATCATAACTTAGGCAGTTTTTTTATTAGAGATTCGGGACCACCATCGAAATGCTCGTCAACATCAGACAGTTATTTTGGTCGTGATTTCGAGCCTCGGCGATCAGCCAAATTTTAATTAGTCCATTTCATTCAATTTGTCATATTTAGACCCAAGGTGGGGAACGGACAGGGTTGACATGGGAAGATCTGGGTGGTATTTTTTTTAACGAGGAGGAATCATCAAATCTAGGAGAGCGGACCCGTTTTGGCATTCCAACTGGCATGAATTTCT
The DNA here is from genome assembly GCA_947359465.1 of Metellina segmentata. NCBI lineage: Eukaryota > Metazoa > Arthropoda > Arachnida > Araneae > Tetragnathidae > Metellina > Metellina segmentata. The sequence goes on along the minus strand of OX375881.1, from coordinate 108,819,837 downwards.
AATTTTTGCCACAGGCAACAAAACTGATGGCAAGAGGAATAGCTCCAAACTTTCCCGTTTTCCCTCGTCTAGAGCGGACAGATGGAGGTTTCATAAAGTTTTTATCTATGCGGACATTCTCCCCGTTCATCAACGGAAACGTCCATCCAGAAACTCCGCTCGGAGACCCCGTCGATGTGAGATCCCTTTTCGCTCATCTTGTCTTGGAAAAGGACGTGGTACTAATTGAGCGATTCCTTTCGGGGATATTTTTACGTTTGTTGATCGCAGGTCTCCACTCCCAACGCGGTTCGCTACTGCTACATTCGCTGATTTCGCGATGCCTGTTTGGTTAATTTGAAGTCAGGTGGCGCATAGGATCGCTTGCAATGGACCTTTCATTTTTCGAGCGTGATTTATTCGCACACTTGCACTGGACCTTTATTTTCGAGCGTGATGTATTTACACACCTGCACTGAACCTTTATTTCTCGAGCGTGATTCATTCGCATATCTACAGTGAATATTTCATCCTTCGAGCGTGAATCATTCACACATTTGCATGGGACCTTTCTTGCTGAACCCGATTTTATTTGACCAGTTATATAACAACGATGGAAATTTTTTTTTTATGTGAGTTGAGGAGAGTCAACAACGGAGCGATTTCTACCTTCATTTTTGAACTGAAAAATAAAGAGCATTTTCTTACGTAAGAAAAATCTATGTAATCTTCCTTTTGTTGTGACATGACACGAATTACAATTTATTGATAACGTCTGAACTTCCATCACTTGGAATATGATTACAGACCAGGGGTCTTTCAGCTGATGTCTTCTAATGTAATAATAACTTCTGTTTCCTGAAAGACATATCTATAATGAAATATAATATATTAGGAATAAAAAGAATGTCATCACTTGTCCTCTATCAAGTGATCCAGATATCGGATAATCAAAGGGGACTTTTCATATTTTCTTTTACTCGTCCATGATGTTGATGCGTGCCACTCCCAGTAAAACGTGTGTCTATTTTTTTATCATATTTTTAAGAAACTCATGTTCTTTTCAAGATTTGTAGCGAACATTGACATTTCTTACAACCTTTTTCTAATTTTTTCATCGGATCGAATCATAATGAATATTTTTCACTGACTGCTACTGCTACAGGCATATCAATTCGTGAGTGTCATTCGTTAACTGCGGTTGTTGTTTGGAGGTCCCCTTTCTTAAATTTTTTTAGGAACGGGAATCAACTTCCAACAATTATGGTACTTCTGCAATAAATTGTTTAAGTGCTACCCACTATATCCTTTTGATATTATAACTCCATCCATCATCATTTGTGTATCTAAATTTCTATAACTAATTCCATCCCAATCAAATAAGCGTTATAATGGCCCGCATTAGCCTATTGCCGAGCTATATACAATGCCATTTCGCACATCCAGGTGGCGCTTCGGGATATGCATCCCGTGTGAATAAGGTTTAATTTTGTGTTCTCTACATCTCTTAAAATTTTGTACCGAGCTTAAAGTACGCTATATAAATTTGTAAACTGTATTACTCTTTGTGTGTGAATATGAACAGTTAATTTCCGTCTTATTATTAAAATTACTATAAAGTAACAAATTAGCAATCAGAGATATATTGACCACTGAGCCTATAAATCATGGAACGCTAGGGAAGTGCTTTGTGCATTCATGCATGTAGACTTTACTGGATAAAGAAGGGATTGAAATGTGAGTTGTGTACACATGAAAAGTAATGCAGACATTAAAATGTGTCAATTGTGAAACTAAAAATATACTCGGTTTTGATCTAGTATTCATAAATATTCATTCTTTGGTATGTCAACAAAACCTTTTCGAAGTCGGATTTTCGAATGTCTTCAAGAAGACGCACTCCATTTTAACGACAACTTTAAAGATATCTCCAGAGCGCAATGCCTAGTGTGTAAAAATAGTCTGTCATTCCGTAAACTCCACGTGCTACTTTAATGTTTTTGTTCGTTTTTGACAGTGATTGAGAGACAATGTGGTTAACGAGACATAATTAAAATCTGTAAATTTATTGATAAAATATTTACAAATACAACTCATTTACACACCAAGCCTCTAAAGTCATGACGTTTCGTCTATACTCTATATAATCTATAAGCATTTACAATCGTTTACATACAAGTTTCATGGTTCACATCCACCATACGGCATGTTTAACAAACATCTTCTAAACAGGTTAAGACCGATTCCAACAGTTTTAATAGTTAACACACACATTTTCAATCATAGATGGAGACACCAAATAAGTTATTTTAGGATGTATTTAGTATATACATATTAGGATAGATGGCAGCACTACATTCAACATCAGAAAATTTTATTACATTAGTCTCGACTGTTAAATGTACAGAGTAAACAAATTAGATTAATTAAACTAATTTCTTTAATTTATTCTAAAACATCTATGTAATAACTATGCATTCCAACAGTCATTTTTAAATCTTGCATCATGTTGCATCATTTCATATCATTATTTTGCTATCATTTCAGTTATTATCCCCTATTTTTTTTTAAATTATTCGTTACGTGGCCGTTTTAAAATAAATCTTTTGTAGTTCGTAAATGTTTTTGAAATCGTATAATGGTACTGAAAATGTTTTTGGAATCTTAAGGTCAAAGCTTTTAACTTTTTAAAGTGCACTAAGCAACATTTTTTTTTTTTTTTTTCAAATAAACAAAATTTTATGTGTAAGGACATCATTTTATATAGGAATGCATTTTGTACCGAATAAACATTTGATTTTTAAAAAGTGGTGGGCCTATTTGATAACAGTAGTATGTACCCTAGAATGTTTATGTACCGTCTTATCCACATTTCAAGAGTACGTCGGTAGATATTTAATCAACGTCGTACTGGAGAAACAAAACCACAACGGGTCATTCGCGACAGTCAGAAACCAAACCCGAAGGGAATGATCCGATGACAACACCACGTCATTTTGAACAACGATCAGATGAAGAGTTGAAAACCTAGCTGGCAACCCCACTCCCCAAACTTCTGCACCGCTCCAACGCGATGGTATTTGAAGCCACGTAAGATTTAACGTGCACCAACTACCTTTGCTTAAAACGGTCCTTGGTTGGATTTGAACTCGCATCACTCCGGTTGCTAATCCGTTACTCTTACAACCTGGCTACCACGAACCCAACCATTTCTAGAGAGTGAGACACCACACATTTCCACAGCAACGAAAAGGGTTTAAAGTAATTGAAATGTAAACAGTTAGACAAAGCAGTTTCGTGAGTGTCGTTTCTCGGTAATTTGGTAATTTTTTTGTTAACGTCGTACTAGAGCAACACAACGGGCTATTGACGACGGTCCGGGATCAGCCCCTTAATGGATAGATCCGAGGACAACACCTCGTAATTTTGAACCACGGTCAGATGACGAAGTAACACCTCAGCTGGCACCCCACTCCCCAAACTTCCACACCAACCCAAGGTGAGGACTTTCGGCCACGACAGATTTAAGGTGCACCAGCCGCCTCTGCACCATACGCTTACAAACATCCATGCCCGAACCCGGATTCGAACCAGGAACCTTCCGATCTAGAGGCTAACACCTTAACCACTATACCGGTTAGTCGGCGCGTTGTTTCTCGTATGGTAATTGAATTAACGACCATTCGAAGAGCCGCGGTAGCTCAGTCAGTAGAGCGTTGGGCTCGCATCAGAAGGGTTGTGGGTTTTGTCCTCGGCGGAGCCTGCAATTCTGATGATTGCGAGATCAGCGCTTCGACCTGGCTAAAGACCGTCGTGTTCACTAATGGTGACTGGGGCACGTTAAATAGGTCGTGGTCACAAAGTTCCCCATGTTCCCATACCAAATCAATACCTCAGGGGGTACCTGATCAGGGGGTTATCGGCCTCTGATTGGGATCTAAATTACGATATGTGTGAGTGAATGGATGGATGAAAGGGGCCTTCCTGTAAAACGGATGTGTCATGTATGTCGAGCAAAGACGGACTTCCTCCCAATGGGGCTCAATAACATGAAATGCGCACCCTCGCCTCTTGCCGTCTTTGACGGGCCTGGCACACCTCCGGGCTGCCAGTGCAGGCATAAGAAACAACAACCATTCGACCGAGACGACTGTAAGAAGTATTAAGGACTATTGATCCCGTAAAATGCTAATTTGTACACTCACTGATTTCGCTGTGACTCTTCGTTGTCTTAGACAGTACAAGTTCAGTATTAAGGAAATTAGAGATCACACTTTTATAAATTGAAGAATAAATACACACTACCCTGCAATAATGGACCGAGGGGGGGGGGTTGTGGAATGGCCTGGGACCTTTGCATGTTGTTCCTGGTTAATTGAACGTCGACGCCTGCATGAACATTTTGGACAATCAGGTCCTTCCGACGCTCTGGCAATTTTATGGAATGGACGAATGTTACTTCCAGGACGACAACGCTCCATGTCATGTTGCAGCCTCTGTCAAGCAATGGTATGAAGATATGGATGCAAAATGTCTTCCCTGGCCTGCTCAGAGTTCCGAGCTAAACTCCATAGAACATTTGTGGGACGCGTTAGAGCGACGTTTAGGGACCAGGGAATCACGTCCGAAATCTTCAGCTGAGCTGGCGACATTTTTGCAGCAGGAATGGACACAAATACCCATAGCTGTGTATCAAAACTTTGCTGAAAATATACCCATAAGGGTTGCTAGTATAATTGCAGCACGTGGGGGACCAACCCCCTATTAAAGCACGTATTCTTTCCCTTATATCATCACATCTTGCTGGCAGCTCCATTATTGTAGAGTAGTGTGTATCACTTTACTTATCACCAGATTGCGACATGAAGTATGCCATCACCAATGAACCCAGTTAATTTAGATAGGCTCAAAATGATTGAGTACTACCCAAATAGGTCAATCCAAAGAGAGCCAATCATGGAATTACGTTGTTGCACATCGGCACATTATGACGTAGATTCCGTCGTACCTTTCAAAACCAAGGTACCACGCTTAATTTCTGAGTGTCACAAAAAGCGAAAGTGCAAAAAATGTAAAGCTTAAAAAGTATAAATGATACATAAATGAAAGATATCACGTTCAAAAGAGCATTAAGCAAAGAATGCTATAAGCCGTCATTGATATTGTGCTGACGTCATCAGGTGATGCAAATAGTCAGCGCAAATATGAGTCACAAAAAGGCGCACTTCCATTCACATAAATATAGTCTAGCTCCGACCTCCTTTGTGTGAGCACTATGCTTGAGGTGTCATTTTTTTCGTCTCTTTGAACCTTATAAATAAATAATGGTAATAAAACTAAATATTTAATGCGTGTTCAGATATTAGACTTAAAATTTGGAAATTTCGCAAAAATTTCAAAATGTTCAAATTTATGCATAATAAACACAAGAAAGTTATAGAAATATCAACTGGAAAAAAGATTGAGGGATGTGGAAGCCAAGAAAATTTTGACATCCAATGCTGAGCGTCAACGGCCTCGGCGAGAACGCCTCAAAATTGAGGCGTCGTACCATGCCGCCCACATAATTTAGTCTAGCTCCGGTCTCCTTTGTGTGAGCACAACGTTTGAGATGTCATTTGTTTTCTCTCTTTGCACTTTGTAAATACTAATAGAAAAACCTAAATATTTAATACTTGTCAAGATATCTGACTTCAAAATGTGGAAAATCGCAAAAATTTAAAATGTCCAAATATATCCATAATAAACACCAGAAGAATTATAAACAACGTCAACCATAAGAAAGATCGAGAGGTGAGGAATCCATAAAGATCCGGACATCCTATGCTGAGTGTCAACGGGTTCGGGGGTTGTTCTTGGAAGTATAGGTGTCGCACCTTCAAGGTGAACAAATGCCTAATACGACTGCACCGAGTCCCTCCACCGCTCATTTAGACGTAAATAGCATATCTGATAGCATAAACATTTTATAATTAAATGATGGAGTTCAATCCATAGAAGGTCGGTAACGAGCCACAGCCTTCAACATCAACAGCGAGTATGTCAATTGTGATATATGTGTAGAGTGATGAACATTTGATGCGTGAAATTAAAACGGTCTAGTACAAATTTCGTTCCCTGTCAATCACCAAATGGCCTCACTGACGTAGAACCGTTGAACCGTTCGTTTTCTCTCTCTTGAAGCTTCTATCGCATTGAAACTAGAGTAGAGGATACAACATATACGTAGAGTTAAATAGTGGCGATACCACCGCACTGAAATCACTAGTAAAAAATGCAAGGTGAATTCCAACCTACCCCTTATGCCAACAAGCCCCAGTCTCCCCTACGCTTATTTATGAGTTCCCCAAGAAGACATCTAATCTTTTCTCACAAACTTAGCTGATTTCATCAATCCAAAGAAACAAAGTCGTCATTCTTATTTATATAGATTTACCAACTAAGGCCCGGTGCACAAATCCGATTTTTCAACGTGCGGCACCGAAGCCCAACTATGCACACATAACCGTGAAATGACGCACTAGCTCATTTTGCGCAATTTGCGATAAATATTCTATCGAAGAAAACGTGTTACTTGGTGTAAAAAAAGTGTATTTTGAAACAAAATAGACGTTACTGGATACAACCATTTATTAATTATTATTTTATGTTCCATTTATTTATGAAAGCAAGGTACTTCAAACAGGAGAAGCGTATACGGAGCCGTGGAGAACTGCGGTACAAATTGCATGCAAGTCGGTCGTGCGTCGCCGCAGTGACGCTGGAGGCATGTGTGCACTACTCCATTGGATCTAATGTATTTCAGACCGCACTTGTGTTGCTGCAGCGGCGCCGCACGTTCAAAAACCGGATGTGTACACCGGGCCTTATTGATATAATCGTAATTAGTAACGTACACTTATAAATGAGTTTCACAAAAAGAAATATAATCGTTTCTCAAACTTAGCTAATTTCACCAATCTAAAAATCGTCACATTTTGGCTTTAAAAAAAAAGACTAAAAACTCATTCCTTTAAACTTTTGATGTTGTGCTTCATTTTTAAGCCAGCCATATGTGATTTGTGTAATCAAGCGAACTGTTATTTTGTTAACTGTACTGTACATACATGCCTTTCAGTGATCCCTAGGGCAACTTTTTGCAACAAATGCAACTTTTTTTTTACGCGTTCTACGCTGCATGTAAAGTACTATAAACAAAATTCACCCTTCAGGGGGTGTATTGTAAGCGAGTTATAACCGCAACATAAATGCAACTTTCTGTACAAATGCAACTTTTTGCAAAAATGCAGCCTCCTGCAACTTTTTAAAATTTAGCTTTAAATAAATAAATATGAAATTACTATTTCATTTTTTGCCCTCTGAACCAACCCTTTGATCATGTATGTCTGATCTTGCGAATGCCGAAGTATGGCGGATCAAACAAGTTCAAGGAAAGATGGTGTTCATACTAACAGACAAAAGTAAAATAAATGTCACGAAGTACTTCTAACACATTGGTAGGCACTCTTGATTATCCAGAGGAAACTTGCGTAATCGACTGCAGAGTTTGCGAGGTGAGTGTCAATCATCAATATATTATTCGCCTGGTAGACGACGTTTTAAAATCTCTTAATGTTGAGCGAAAGGATTTTGCTCTTCTACTATCCGATACAGCACATATGACTGCGGCTGGCGCAGTTTTTCAATGTTATAGAAATTACTGGCCAAGGATCGGCCATTCAACGTTCTTCTGTATTTCAGTATGTATTATAACACTGTTGTACACGACTAAAATTGACCGACCAACCGGTATAGTGGTTAAGGTGTTAGCCTCCAGATCGGAAGGTTCCTGGTTCGAATCCGGGTACGGGCATGGATGTTTGTAAGCGTATGGTGTAGAGGCGGCTGGTGCACCTTAAATCTGTCGTGGCCGAAAGTCCTCACGTTGGGTTGGTGTGGAAGTTTGGAGAGTGGGGTGCCAGCTCAGGTGTTGCTTCGTCATCTGACCGTGGTTCAAAATTACGAGGTGTTGTCCCCGGATCTTTCCCTCAAGGGACTGATCCCGGACCGTCGTCAATAGCCCGTTGTGTTGCTCTAGTACGACGTTAACTAAAATTACCAATTACCATTACGACTAAAATTGTCAATATATTTTGAATTTTTTCACTCTTTACGAATAATTTATTTCAGAATTTAGTGTATCAAAAATAAATGCAACTTTATCTCCATAAATGTAACTTTAGGGAATGATAAATGCAACTCTTCCCATTTTTACTGCAACAAAGTTGCCCTAGTGATTACGGAAGATCCGTAGGTTGCACGTTTCCTGACAGTCAACTACGGAACGATGAACATTTGATGTGTGAAATTAAAACAGTCTAATACTAAATTATGTCACTCTCATTCACCATATGGCCCCACTGACGTATGCAACGTCTTAAACCTAGCGGCCGTGTCCCGACACAGCCCCGTCTATTTTTTTCCCTTTTGAGTTGTAAAAACCTAATATGTTTCAGAAATATACCACAGTTGCTGCCAAAGCTAGACTATCCCAGACTGTTATATATATTCAGACCTACTTAAAGATTTCATATTGTTGATACAGATAAATGTGTTTTCCTGAAGAAGAAAGAGAAAGAGTGGAGCGCGTCTTGCTCTTCTGTACGGGAGATAACAGTTTTGACTAATCTATGTGATTCACAATCCATTGTCCCAGCATTTCAACCCTTATTGACATGAATCAAAGATCAAGCCAGTAATCGGTGGTCAATACGAAAGTTTAGCTTTACGAAAAAATGGACATCGAGAGTTCGGTTTAATAATTTCTATATTATCACATTCTATATTATTATTTCTATATATTTCTAAATTATATTATTATTATCTCTATATTTTTCTGTATTTAGTTCTATATTTTTCTATATTATGTTATTATTATTTCTATATATTATATTATTACTATTTCTATTTTTTCAATTTTTGTTATTTTATTTCCTTTTTTCTATATTATATTATTACTATTTCTATTTTTTCTATTTTATGTTATTTTATTTCCTTTTTTCTATATTATATTATTACTATTTCTATTTTTTCTATTTTATGCTATTATTTCCTTTTTTTCTATATTATATTATTATTCGGTCTCATAATTTCGATATATCTAATAATTTCCATATTTTCAAACACGAACCAAAACAAACTAATGTCACATTCAATAGCTGACAAAACAAATATATCTAATGAGTTCGCGATAAGCAGGTAGGGATAGGGTTTCGGTGACTTTCCGCTGCTGGTGGATGACGGTCAAACGACGAGGTCACACCTGAGCAGACACCCCACTCTCCAAACATTTAATGCCACGACAGATTTAACTTGCACCAACCAGCCCCGTTCGTACTCGACGGTCTTTCGTCGAGTTCGAACTCGCAACCCACCAGTTGCTAGTCCGTTGCTCTTCTAACTGGGCTACTGCGGCCTCAGAAGAATTAAGAGTTAACTGAAGCAGAAAGGTATGTAGGTATGTTTAATTAACGTAGAACTGCTGGAGCAGCACAACGGGCAATCAGCGACGGTCGGGAATCATTCCCAAATTGAAAATTCCAAGGTTCCAAAACCAATCTTGAACCACTGTCAGATGACGAAGCAACACCTGAGCTGGAATGCCACTCTCCAAACTTCCACACCACGCTAAGGTGAGGACATTTGAGGCCACGATCGATTTAATGTGTACCTGTACCCTTTGTACGCGATGGTCTTTGGTTGGATTCGAACTCGCAACACTCCGGTTGCTAATCCTTTACTCTACCAACCGGGCTACAATGGCCTTCTTATCTAAAAATATAATTCTCTTACGGGGCACGCAAAAAAGACGTTATTTGTTATCGCGTTTGGTACAGCTACACTCTACGTTTATGAGTGATGGCAACGGCTTGGCGATTTTTTTTTTGGCGCACTTCTAGTAGCGAGTTACGATAAATTAATGCAACCCATCTTTCGTTACGGTTGTTGTGGTTTTCATGGCAACCTCGACAAACGGAAACTTTCAATTTTCATTTTGAATATTGTAGAAAGTTCTTACAAAATCCGTTAAAGTCGTTTGATTTCATTGGTTCGTTTGAAATTTATTCTTTCCTCCCATTGGTTATTTTGTTTTTAAAATATCCTTTGATTGCATTGGTCCTTTTAAATCTTTTTCTGTGATACCATTGGTCCATTTATTTGTATTTTGACAGTTGTTGAATTTTTATTTTACTATAATAGTTTTCACGAAATGATTAAGAGTTTTGTTTTCTTTGACTATTTTCGTTTTCATTATTTCTTTACGAAAGAATTCAGACATTATCAGGTTGTATTATTTCTTGCTTTTTTTTTCTTTTTCAACATGCCCACTGTATTTAGTATAATTGATAAGTTTCAGGGTATTCTTACCATTTGTAGATTAGTTTCTCTGCTGGTTCACAAATGTGTTTTGATATGTGATTAATATTACTACGTTTTGTGAAAGTTTTTTAAAAATATACTTTTTTAAATGTTCTGAAATGTGCTTAAAAAGTGTGTTGTAAAAAAAAAAATTGTGACAGGAAAAGAATTAAGAAATAATTATTTCCTTGGCGACTTTAGAAGTGCGCCAAAAAAATCGCCAAGGCCGTTGCCATCATTCATAAACGTAGAGTGTAGCTGTACCTCGCGTTTTTGGCAACATTGTACGATTGTTTGTTTATCACAAAGCCTCGCGCTTCAATTGATTCTAGAGCGTCATCGGATGAAATTTTATTCAAAGAAAATGAATTTTAGTCGAGCTGTTGCAGTTAATAATAGAAATCAAAGAAAGCGAAGGATCTTTTCAGGGCCATTTAAAAAAAGGTCCTTTTCAGTGCCAACAATTATAGTTCAATAAGACGCTTGCACTACAACTTTTGACGACAAACTCAATGAAAATGCGTGGGTGGCTCGAGTGCAGGAGTAAATCTATATACAAACAACATGTTGTGCATTCAATTTCCATATCAACACTCACATTTCGAGTCAAAATTTGCTCAAAGTTTTCATTTGAATTCGGATTTCAGAGGTACTGTAAATATCTTTTCTGAAAAACAAAAAAATTTAGATTTTAAATATATTTTTTTGGAATATCATATTTTGTAAACAATCCCTTCTGCTAGGACACATGTCTTCATTGATGCGAGCGAAGCGAGCATATGTTCGCGCAGCGAACCAATGAGGATTGCGGAGTAATCCTCCGAGGGTTGGCGAGCGTTAGCGAGCAGGGGACAGGCCCCCTAGTTTATAGAATATATCGTGGTGTTAGTGCCATTGCACCTGAGATTCATATACCAAGATTTAATACTCATACATCAAGATTATATGTAATCTTGAGCCCGCAAATGTTGAAGGCCCCCTAGTTTATAGAATATATCGTGGTGTTAGTGCCATTGCACCTGAGATTCATATACCAAGATTTAATACTCATACATCAAGATTATATGTAATCTTGAGCCCGCAAATGTTGAAGGGACGCTGTAGCCAGGTTGGTAGAGTAGTGAATTAGTAATGGGAGGGTTACGAGTTCGAATCCCGAAGGAAAATATCCTATTACGACACCTTGTAATTTGGAATCACAGTTTGATGACTAGGCAACACCTGAGCTGACGCTCAATTTTCTAAATTTCCACACCACGCCAACGTGAGGATATTGGAGGCCACGACAGATTCAACGTGCACCAGTCCCCTTTGTAGAAGACGGTTCTATGGTTGCGATCCGAACTCGCAACCCTTCTGTTGCTAATCCTCTGTTATTCCACCGGGCAACCGCAACTCTCGTCGTGATACAGAATATTTTAATAAACGCCGAAGCACTCTCCACAAGGCAGACAGGAACGGATAATTCAATGGGCTACACCAGTGCCCTACTTGCCTTGCTTTGATGCCAGTCGTTATTATTCAAAGTCGTCGTTGCTTGATGGATGGACGTGCCAGCAAAAGCGACTAAATATAACTCCTAAGGGATATCGATCAGACGAAATCGTATCCATTGCCTCAACCGGTCTCTTTGTGGATTGATTGGCCACCATCATTGGATGGCCACTCATTAATCTGCATTGTTTTCGAGCAAACGAGGGAAGGAGGTCAGGGCGTTGGGCAACACCATCCGGGCGGCAGAATGCAGAGGAAGAAGATCGCCGGCAATCGGAAATTCCGCCATCCACCGATGGCGAATTAATTGGATTGGGTAGCCTCGTATATAAAGATGATTTAACTTTCTACTTCCTCCCTTGAGCACCTGCTGTCGCACCAACAGGTGAGTGTTTACGATTTATGGACATTGAATTCATTTCTGTATTGCTAGGTAAGGATTGGATTGAGGGCTCTAATGATGAGATTTTTAACCAGTTTGTCATAATGGTATTTGGAATTTGGTATTTTTAACTAGCGTCGCACAGAAAAGACGCAACGATATTTCTAACCACGACGCTAGAATGGCATTGGCTTGCGTTTAAATGGTAGGTAAGTAGTTAATAAACGTTGCACTGGACCAACTGCTGTTGGTGACAGTCTGGGATCTATCCAGAAGGCAAAGATCCGAGTGGTATTGAATAGTAAAACGGTTAGATTGTATGGAATTTATTTCACTTCATGGGCTTAATTTTAGACTTTTGACGATCACAAGTTCGAAACTTGGTCCAACCAACGACCGTCCTGTACACGAAAGGGGCAGGTGCACTTTAAATTTGACGTAGCATGTAATGTCCTCACGTTGGCGTGGTTCTGAAATTATGTCTCATGCGATGAAAAGGTTTAAAATCGTTTTTTAAAGCAGTTTTATACTGTTCTTTTCGTACCACACACATACAACACCATTTAAGAATCTTTATTAGAGTGCTATTTCTTAGTTTGTATTTTCTATCTTTAAATCCGACATTTGCTAAACCATTAAATTCCGGGTTGTAACTATGTATCTTAGCCAACACAACGTTGTTTTTATTCCTTTCTTAATTATTTACTCCTGACAAATTTTTTTGTAATCGTAAATCAAGAAAAGAGTGTTTTGTAAGGTAACATCACGTGTTCGTTTCAGTAAATCTTTGGAGGAAGAATTGTTTTAACTTATAAATCCTCATCTATTCCTTAATACTTTTTAGAAACTCGAAGTTCTTGTTATATTAGGTAACCCTTAAATGTATGATGCATATATTTAAGCATATGAAGCATATAAGAGGAGTTCAAAAGATTTAAATAAACTTGATAGATGATGCTATTTTTCGAGAAGTATTCATTATGAAATATTTTTATCTCAAACATTCTAGCTGTGTATTATGTTTTAAAAGACAACATTCAGACGATTGTATGCTTTAAATAGTTTTCAGGCAGGTTATTACGAAGATGGATAAAGTTTCTGTTCTAGTGTTTTCTTGCACCATCTTACAAGTGACGCTTGGATACATCCCCAGAGTAAGAAAGTCCTTTCTGTTTTGCTTTTTTTAATCTTATCTGTTCTCTCTTACTTACAGGTATCTTAATGAAGTAAAAAGATAAACACCTTAGCCAAACTGGTAGATAAAGTCTAAGAGCTTCGAAAGCGACTAGTAAAAATAAAATATGACAGAACTGGTAAAACAAAACGTTCACCGCAGTCAGGACTAAGATAACCAATATGATGTGGTAGTTGAGTTAAAGTTGCACTGGAGCAATACAAAGGGCTATTGGCTATGATCCGGGATCGATTCCGAACGGAAAGATCTGAAAACAGTGCATCGTGATTTTGAACCGCGGTCAGGTGACGAGATCAATTCCTGAGCTGACACGCCAAACTTCCTCACCATGACAACGTGAGGACATTTGGGGCCACACTTATTTAACGTACATCAGACAGCTACGTGCACGGCGATCTTTGGTTGGATCGAGTTTCGAACTCGCAATCCTTCCGCAACTCTATCAACCGGGCTACCACGAACCCGATGTTCGATGACGAACCCATGAGGAGTTCATAATTTTAGTCGGAATGATGCTGGACATTACGTTCCACCAAAAGCTGAATAGATCAATTTTATCATCTTGTTTTCATCTTCCACAAGTCATTTTTTTCAACTGTTAGACTGTTTTACTTACAGTTATATCCTGCAAGTAAAAGATTTTATAAAAGCTGAAGATTTTATAAAACCTAAGTTTTTGTTCGAAGGAAATGATAAGTCACCAATAACGTAGTTAACGGCGCTATACGACATTAACATAAGAGTCAAGTCATTTTGGTTATTATTTACTTCAATTAGTACATAACCAAATACTATCAGGTTGGCAAATAACTTCTTTCGGTTTATCTGTGGAGTAGAATATCTCCAATCCACAATCTCTATTGCACAGCGCAAACACGAAACTAACTAGCTCACGCGACTGGAGGCGTCAATAGCATGTAATTTGCGTATATACGCCGGGTAACTTAGATTATTGTGAGAGCTGCGTAAATGTAAAAATAAAAGAACGTCCATTTTTTCGCCACATTTTACTTTTTTATTTCAAAAAAGGTAAAATGCTGCAAAAGGGCATAGAAAAATTTGCAATGGGTATGGGGACGATGCCTTAACATAACATGTCGCACCCCGGCAAAAAATGTAACAGAAGTCAAAAAATAAAAATTTTTGATGTTATGTCATTTAAAAATATGTGTGAAGTGCCCCAGCGTGTTATATTACTATTCTATAGAATGTAATAGAAGTTATCACCATAAATATTACCTAAAGTTTAAAAGAAGCTTATACTATTCCAATATAAGTTTTATAGTATCCTTTATGTTGATGTTATATATATAACTCAAATTCTGCAATTTTGAGTTGCATCACTTTTCTTGCCGGGGTGCGATGTGTGTCAAAAGTGGTTCATTAAGTTCCGTTCCGGTGAATTTGAGTTGGGTTGGCGTGGAAGTTTGGAGAGTGGGGTGTCAGCTCAGGTGTTGCTTCGTCATCTGACCGTTGTTCAAAATTACGAGGTGTTGTCCTCGGATCTTTTCATAAAGGGATTGATCCCGGACCGTCGTCAATAGCCCGTTGTGTTGCTCTAGTACGACGTTAACTTAAATTACCATTACCATTACCGGTGAATTTGAAATGATCGAGGTGCCCCACTCCGGTCGCCCAACGGAGATTAACCCAGCCGTAACAAAGACTACCGACGGTAAAAATCCATCCCAAACTGTTCGGAAGATTACTACGGAACTCAATATATCCCACACAAGTTTAAGAACGGATTTATTTTCCAACCCTATATTAAACTTTGAAGAGAAAACTTAGAGCTTTATTTTCTCTACTGTTAAAAGATGGAAATTGTAATAGTATTTCTTAACAAAACCGAGACAAATGGTAGGTAGGTGTTTAATTGACGTCGCACTTGAGCAACAAGACCGGGCATTTGGCGACGTTCCTGGATCCGAGACAAAAGGAATTGTTCGCAATTGAAACGTCATTTCATTCCATATTTGAAATGGCTAAATTTATTTAAGAGTGTGCTCTCTCTCTCTCTCTCTATCTATCTATCTTGTTTTGTATAAATTAAAATAATTAATTTGTCACTATTGTAAACGAATTCAATATATCCAGTAGGAAACCGTATCAAAATTCTTACATTCATTTACCTAATTTTTAGTCAATATTGAAACCGATCGCTCGGGACTATAACCATCGCCAATAGTCCGATGTGTTGTTCCGGTACGATGTTAATTAAAATACCTACTTACCATTTTTGTGTGACCAAAATTATTGGCGATAGGAAATTGTTTTCTGAATATAAGTCTATTTTCATTGCAAAGAAATCGACCTTCGAAACTAGGTCCCCTAGTACATTCATATAGTTATAAACGTTCCAAGACGAACAAAGAACACCTGTTTTATTGCTTCGTAGTTCAAAATTAGGCGGTGTTGTCCTCGGTTCTTTCCGTATAGGATTCATCACGGACTATCACAAATAATCCGATATGTTGTTCCGGTACGATGTTAATTTAAATACCTTCCTACCATTTACGTTTGACGAACATTATTTGCGATAGATCGTTTTCCGAATATAAGACTACTTTCATTGCAAACAAATCAACCTTCGAAACTAGGTCCTCTAACTGCAATGTTGAAGATTGTTTTGATTTGATTCGGTTTATTTCTGCAGGGGCCAGTGTTTGCTGCACGGTGGCTTATTCGACAGAAACCTGCACAGTGTCAAAGAAAAATTATTAATATTTCAGTACAAACTTTTGGTATATAGATGAATTGTTTGTGAATAGATTTTAGTGAACAAGCTGATATTTTGTTTATTTTAGGAGAATATGCTTGAAAGGAGAACCCGGTATCTCCGAAGGTAACTATCTAATAAGATTTATTCTTCTGTGTTTCTGTCATTTGACCGTGGTTAAAAATTATCCACTGATCTTTCCCGACGGGTTTGAGGTATAGTTTCAGCTTACGTTTATCGCAGTGGCAATGGCCATTACGCTTTTTTTTTTTGATCATTTCTAAGGTTGCCAAGGAAAGAGTTATTTCAGAAATGTTTCTATTTTAACAACAGAAAGTAACAAGCTTCAGAAACACGTTTGTAAACGTTTTAAGAAATATATTTCACACGTAAATAATATTAATATACGTAAATCTATGCTGCTGTTTGTAAAAAATGGAACATCATGAAGGAGTAATCAGAACTAAATGAAATTTAATACACAAACGGCTTGTATTAGTACAAGTAAACGAATAAATTTTCAAAGCCAAGAAAAACAATATTAAGAGTTTGAAATCAGTATTTGGTGTAGCCATCACGCGCTGCAATAAGAGCTGCTATACGACGTGGCATGGAGTGAAACAGATGTTGAATGTCTGCTTGTGGAAGAGAATTCCATATTGTTTGTATGCGCACCCAAACTTCGTCTTTTGAAGTTGTAGGACGCGGATCACAACCGAGACACGAACCAACCAAATCCCACATTTGCTCAATAGGCGATATATCAGGTGAATAAGCAGGCCAAGGAAGAAGTTGCATGTGTTGGGCTGAAAAGAAGTCTCGAACATTCCTTGCAACATATAGACGTGCATTATCCTGTTGAAAAATAGCTCCAGGGATACCGTGAAGGAGGGGAACGACTTCGGGCTCTAGCACTTCACGGACGTACCTGTTGCTATTCAGATTACCCTCAATTCGTAGCAGTTGAGATCGTCCATGATACGAAATCGCACCCCAGGCCATAACTCCGGGTGTTCGGCCACTATGACGTTCGATAACGCACTATGGAAGGCAGCGTTCTACGGCATAGCGTAAAACACGAATGCGGCCATCATGGTTCCACAAATTAAAGCTGGATTCGTCAGAAAAGACTACTCGTTACTAATCAGCCCGCCAGGCTCTGTGCTCATAAACCCATTTCAGACACAGCCGTCGATGGTTTGGCGTGAGGGGTAACTTGTATAAAGGAATCCTTGCACGCAGTCCACGGTGCAGCAGACGTCGACAAATTGACGAAGCCGACATTAGTGCACCTGTAGCAGTAGACCAGAGTGCTGCCAACTGCCTGGAGGAAGCTGTGCAGTCATTCACAGCCATGTAGACCAGGTGTCTATCATCGCGCTATGACGTCACCTTCCGTCGTCCACTCCCAGTTTTTCGAGTTGTCCAGTGCTCGTCGGTCCACTGCTTCCAAACTGGCATCACTGTGGAACTGCTCCGCTGCACACGAGCTGCTATTGCGCGATAGGAAAATCCTCCTTTACGAAAGCCGATGATTCTCCCCCGTTCAAACTCCGTAAGTTGTTGAAATTTCACCCTATTACGTCGTGGAGGCATACTTAGGTCTCACTAAACGTTCGCCACTAAAAAAAACCATGCACTATTTTCAACGTCCCGCTACAGCCTTCTATTTATACGATTTTAGCATCAGTTCAGAGGGAGCTGCTCACACTACGCATGCGTGGTGGCTCTGAAACTTTACTACTTTGCATAACATCCTATAATTGACATTTGCTGCAAATTTCATTTCATTCAAATGATTCCTTCATGGTGTTGCATTTTTTGCAAACAGCAGTGTATATTTATATAAAATTCAAATACCACTCACTCACTCATCACTAGTGCAACTTTTTTGTTGCAATAAAAATGGGAAAAGTTGCATTTATCGTTCTCTTAAGTTGCATTTATGGAAAAAAAGTTGCATTTATTTTTGATACACTAAATTCTAAAATAAATTATTCGTAAAAAATGAAAAAAATTCAAAATATGTTGACAATTTTAGTTGTGTACAACAGTATTGTAATACATACTGAAATACAGAAGAACGTTGAATGACCGATCCTTGGCTACTATTTCTTTAAAATTGAAAACCTGCGCCAGCCTAAACCTGCAATACCTCCCTGCTAAAAATGCGTCAAAAAAAGTGCCAAGGCCGTTGCCACCGCGATAAACGTAGATTGAAGCTCTTTGATCCAAGACCGTTACCAATGGCCCGTTGTATTGCTCCACTGCGGCGTTAATAAAAGTATTATACCTGTATTGCCTCGTAGAGGTCTCTCATCAATAGCAAAACTTACCAGATCTGATGGACGAGATATCTCGTCATTAGAAAAAGGCTCAGATCTTGATCACGTCATCATCTCTAAAACGTCAATATATTCATCATTTGGAATTCATTCGGTATTAGGCCCGGTGCACACAACTGGTTCTTCAACGTGCGGCGCCACTGGGGCACCGAAGACCAACTATTATAACCGTGAAATGACGCAAGTACTCATTACGCGCCATTTGCGATAAATATTCTATCCAAGAAAACGTGTTTATTTCGCTTACTTGGTGTAAAGAAAGTATATTTTGAAACACAAAATAGACGTGACTGGTTACAACCATTTATTAATTATTAGTTATATTTCATTTGTTTATGAAAACAAGGTACTTCAGAAAGGAGACCCATGTGCGGCGCCGTGGGGAACTGCGGTACAAAAAGCACGCAAGTAGGACGTGCGTCGCCCCAGCGGCGCTGGGGTCATGTGTCACTGCTCCATTCGATCTAATGTATCTCAGATCGCACTTGCGTTGCGGCAGCGACGCCGCACGTTGAAAAACCGGATGTGTGCACCGGGCCTTATTCTTGATAGACGAAATATTATATCGTGGCCTCATGAAAAAGGAGAAAGACGAATGTTGCGCTTTTTAGGTTTGTTAGGCTTTAAGGCCCGGTGCACACATCCGGTTTTTCACATGCCTCCGGCGCCGTTGCGGTGACGAACTTCCAACTTGCGTGCAATTTGTACCGCAGCTCGCTGCACACGCTTCAAAGGTCTGAAGTACCTTGTTTTTATGAATAAATTAAATACAAATATATAATAATTAATAAATGGTTGTATCCAGTAACGTCTATTTTGTTTCGAAATATACTTTTTTTACACCAAGTAAGCGAAATAAACACGTTTTCTTCGACAGAATATTTATCGCAACTGGCGCGAAATGAGCTCTTGCGTCATTTCACGGTTATGTGTACATAGTTGGGTTTCGGTATCGCAGCGGCGCCGCACGTTAAAAAATCCTATGTGTGCACCATGGCCTTACTCGATTCCAAGTTTAAATTCAGAACCGTTCATCTGGTTAATTTCTTTTTCCTGCATAGGTGTGAAGTTACCCGTTTTTAGTGTCATACTGCGTGTACTATTCTAACCTGTTGCGTTTCTAGGCCGAGCATCAAGGACCTCAGATGCATCCGGGACTACGAAGAGTACGCCACGGTCTACATGGACAGACACTCACGTGACTACTACGGCAGTGGAGCAGAAGACGAACAAACGTTGAGGGACAATGAGAACGCATTCAGAAAGTAAACATTCCCCTTCTTAACCAAAAACACCTACATATCGTATCCCGGCAAGAAAAGTGACACAAGTCAAAAAATAAAAACTTTGATGTTATGTCATTGAAAAATATGTATGAGCTGCCCCATCGTGTTATATTACTACTTTATTGAATATAATAGAAGTAACCACCATAAATACTTGCCTAAAATTTTAAAAGAAGCTTATACTATTTCAATATAAGTTTTATAGTACCTTTTAAGTTGATGTATATATCTCAAATTCTGCAAGTTTGAGTTGTGTCACTTTTCGTGCCGGAGTGCGATATGTAAAAGGCTTTTGATCTCTTAGATAAGACCATTCCGATTTTGTAAATATTTTTGCCCGCTTATTAACCTAACCTAGAATTCTTGATAAACTTGCCACTGCGTGACCAGCACGGTCAGGTGTGACCACTGCTCGCTAACACCCGGGAATTCGTTACACATTGGATAGCACTCATAACGGCGCTGCCCGTGGGGTTGGTTTGATTCGCAAACCAAATGGGAATTTGTAGCTTATTGGATAACAGCCACCACGGGGCAACGCTCGTTGTCAAATGCAGCCAAATTCAAATTTCGAAGAGATCTAATCAGCGTGACGTCACAATCTCATACGAAAATATAAATATTTGATTGAAAAATTATTTCTCCGGATCGTATTCAATAGCACGTTGTGTTACTTCAGTGCAGTGTGAATTCAATTAAGAAGTAAGAAAATTCTACCCACTAAGCTAAGCACATTTATTTCCCTATAAGAAATATAACCTTCATTCATAGAAAAATGACTTAGTGAACACACTTCAACAGTCTAAATCACCACGTTCTGGTCCAGAAATACTAAAAAAACCTATCTCTACATTTTTAACTTAACTTGTAAAGTGACATTATAGATTGATTGGAATGCTATTGTATACCTAAATACTTTTTTTCGAAACGGGTTTCATTTTAGGTACCGAATCCGGCCTCGACTCCTGCGCAACGTGTCTATTCGCAACACAAGTCTGACGCTTCTCGGCCAGCCAGTCGGAATGCCCCTCGGAGTGAGCCCGGTGGCATTCCAGAAGATGGCGCACTCGGACGGCGAGATAGGCACAGCTAGAGGTAACTTTTAGAACAGTTATTCCAATCAGCCTTAGGGATGGCTGATTGGCTTCGTTCAACCCACCGCCTAAAGCAATCGAAAATTCAAATGATCATTGATTTGAAAACACTTATTGTAGTAGATTTTCTATTACCTTATACACCAGACTTTGATGCATCCTACGAGTGTAGATGAACAGTAGAAGACTTTGTCAAACTAATGGTAAATGTCTAAAAACTTTTTAAAAAATGACTTATAAAGATAAAAAAGACACGTTT
The DNA here is from genome assembly GCA_947359465.1 of Metellina segmentata. Lineage (NCBI taxonomy): Eukaryota > Metazoa > Arthropoda > Arachnida > Araneae > Tetragnathidae > Metellina > Metellina segmentata. The sequence goes on along the minus strand of OX375881.1, from coordinate 108,798,686 downwards.
AAAAATCGTCGATTCGGTGGAGCAAAGTGAGAGGAAAACCAAAGGTGGTATTTCGATATTTTAATTAACGTTGTACTACAGCAACACAACGGGCTATTGACGATGTAACGGTACGGGATCAATCCCCGAATGAAAAGATTCAAGACAATCCCGTAATTTTAAACCACGGTCATATGACGTGCTCATACCTGAGCTGGCGCTTCACTCTCCAACTCCTGAGCTTCCACACCACTCCAGCGTGAGGACTTTTGAGGTTACAGCAGATTTAATGTGCACCAGCCCCCTCTGTACACGACTGTTTTTGGTTGGATTTGAATTCGCTACCCTCCGGTTGCTAGTCTGTTGCTCTTCCAACCGGGCTACCTCGGCCCAGGCAACGGCGGGTGAGAATCATATAGGTTTGACGCGAAGGTAGTGATATTTTTCCAAACAACAAGTCCGAACGCAAGCTAACGTCATTGGCAATGCCTGTCCCCACTCGCTAGACCGATTCCCACCTGAAAAACCGAGGAGTAACTATGGCTTCGTTCCTCATCCGACGGAGACTTCTCAGTTAAAGCCTACCATGTAACTTTTATCTTGACAGCATTGAAGTGGGGACTAATGCATATTCATTGCATGGTTATTTGCAAAAGAAAGTAGTTAAATTGATACTAATTGTACATAGTTCTCGTGTTGAACGTAGTTAAATTGATGCTTATTGTGCAAGGTTCTTGTTAAAAATAGAGTTAAATTTTGATGCTGATTGTGCAAGAATCTTGTCAAGAGGAAATAGTTAAATTGATATTGACTGTGCATAGTTCTTTGTTAGAAGATAAAATTCAATTATACTCTGATTATGACAAGGTTCTTGTCAAGAATAAAAAATTACATTGATGCAGATCCTGTATGTTTCATGTCAAGAGGAAATAGTTAGAGTGATACTAATTGTGCAAGATTTTATATTAATAGGAAATAGTTAGATTAATATTGATTGTGGGTTAGTGTCAAGAGGAAAATAGTTATATTTATGAGGATCGTATATAGTTTCTTCAAGAGGATTGGGTTAAATTGATAGTAGTTATGCATGGTTCTTGTGTTAAAAGTAAAAAATTAAATTGGTACTGAATTTGGTACGGTTCTTGTCAAGAGGTAAATAGTTAAATTGATACTAATCGTGCATGGTTCTTCACTCGAGGAAAGTGAAGTAAAATTGATAGCAACTGTACATGATTCTTGTTAAAAGAAAAATTAAACTAATGATAATTGTGCATGGTTCTTGTTAAGTAAAGATTTAAATTGATACTGATCATGTATGGTTTTTATCAAAGGGAAATAGTTAAATTGTGTGTGTGTGTGTGTGATACTGAATATTTAAGGTTCTTGTCAAGAGGAGAGTTAAATTTATACCAGGCCTCGAAATATATTTTTTAATACAGGTGCGCAAGGTGCACCTAAGTTTTTAAATTAGGTGCACAGGTTCCCCCCAGCGGGAAAAAATTAGGTGCACAATTTTATTTTCACGTGCACAGTGCACCTGTGCACCCGGGTATTTCGAGCCCTGATTTATACTAATTGTGCTCTTGTCTCAACAGGAAATAGTTTAAATTGAAACTAATTGTGCAAGGTTCTTGTCTAGTGGAAAGAGTTTAAATTGATATTAATTGTGGAAGCTTCTTGTCAAGATTGTCAAGAGTAAATCGTTAGATTGACACTGATTTTGCAAGTTTGTGTCAAGAGGATATAGTTAAATAGAGACTGATTGAGCAAGGTTCTTGTCAGGTGGAACGAGTTAAGTTGATACTAACTGTTCATAGTTCTTGTCAAAAGAGAGTTAAATAGATGCTAACTGTTCATAGTTCTTGTCGAAAAAGAGTTAAATTGCTACAACCACTGCATGCGTCCAGTTAAAATTTTCTGAAGTAGGAAATTAGATTTATATTTATATTTCAGCCGTGTCTGGCGTTGGAGGCGTAATGATCTTGAGCATGCTATCGACTACGGCCATGGAAGAGCTGCCGCAGAAGACGCCGCCGGGCAGCGTCCACTGGCTGCAGGTGTACATCGCAAAGGACCGGGAACTGACCAGGACACTGGTACACAGGGCGGACGTCGCCGGATTCAAGGCCATAGTCGTCACGGTCGACTCCCCTGTCAACGGCATGTGGGGCGTCAACATGGTCCACAACCTCACGCTACCTCCGCACTTACGGTGAGACACCTTTTAGCTTGTGGAGATTGTGTTATGGTTGTTTACCACGAAAACTGCTCCATGCAAGAAGTCTGGTCTAAAATTATGAGTCCTCGAATTTGCCTTCAAGATTTATTTTGAACCGTCTCCAATAGTACATTGTGATGTTCCACTGCGAAGTAAATTCAACTACAAACCTGCCGTTAATGCACATTGGTAAGAGCTCGATTAGTTACCTCTTGATGCATATTATTCAAAATCGACAATTTGGGTAGGTATATGGTAGGTGGTTAGCTAACGTGGCACTGAGCAACACAACTGGCTATTGGAGACGGTTCTGAATCAATCCCTAATGGAAATATCCAAGGACAACGCCTCATAATTTTGAACCTCTGTGAGATGACGGGGGTTGTCGAGCGTAAGCGATCAGGGGGCGGATCCCCCTAGTTCTTTAAAAAAAGGATTAAAAGCGCTCCATTAGTACCAATTTTTCCAGTTTGAGTTTTATGAAAGTAATTCAAAACAGAAAAAGTAACCCTCCACTCTACTAATGATTTATGCGTGGCAGTTTGAATATATATGGGTGATTCTCAAAATGTGGGAACACTAAATGTCAACTATGAGTAACTTTTAAAATTTTGAAATTTAACATCAATACTTTTTCAGTGTATTGTTTATAGGCCTAGAATACAATATACAATCATTCAAAGACAGAAACTGTTCACCAAAATTACTAAAAAAGTATGTTTAATTTCAAGATCCGTAGGCTACAGATTTTTGACATTGCTTTCCTGTAAGTTACAGGTTTTGGACATTGTTTTCCTGTAGGTTACAGAATTCGGACATTGGTGGCCTGTATGTTACACAACTTTGGCATCTCTCAAAGTCTAATGACTTTCGGACCAGAAAACGAAAGTTAAAACGAAGCATGCAAGCGCGCTGAGAGCTGCAGACTGATTATAATAGCGCTGCACAACACGCAAACGATTATTAAAGAATTCAGTTATTCAAAATGGCGGATCCCGTAAAGAAAGCTCAATGTTATGAGAGGATGGCCATAGTATGGCCGTCCCGGTCTCCTGACATTACGCCACTCGACTTTTTCTTTTGGGGTAAGGTAAAAGATGTTGTGTACCGACCAAAAGTTAAGTAACGTGGAATTGAAATAAACGATCCAAGCAGCTGTAGCTACTGTTGATCTTAGCATGCTGAAACGTTCGTGGATTGAATTGGAATATCGTCTTGATATTCTTCGTGCTACGAAAGGATCTCATGTGTAAATTTACTAAGGTAGTAGAAAAAACTTTTTGAGTTATTCCATCTATTGTTGTAACTAGTTTTGCTGTAAGCCTATTCTTTTTTTTTTAATGAATTTTTTAAGTTTTACTGATCTTTTTGGAACAAACTGTATATTAATGTCTACTAATAGGTTTAAAAATATGACATCAGTCATTAGTTATAAATTGGCAATGTCTTAAAATTAGAGTAGATTTGAATAATTTAAAATTAGAATAGATTTTAAAATTAGAATTTTGTTTTTCAAGATTTTCAAGTCATGGATTTGTTTAATTCTGTAAAGTTTTGCTACTTATTCCAAAAATTTTGGGTTTGGTTGATTTTGTGATCTTTTAACTAATATATTTTTAAACATCATAAAAAAGGAAAACATGATGGTTAAATAAAAATAACTTTATCCTTGAAAACTCCTGGAAAAGTTATAATTCCTATAGAATAATTCAGGAAAAAAAACGTTCTAAAAATCTAAGTTTCATCTTAAAAAATTTATTCATAGAACCATTACAGCCATAAAGCAGAAATTAAAAATGAAAAAAAAAAAAAAAAAAGTTTGAAAAAAAAATTTTGTTACAATTTTATTGAGATTGTTGCTATATCACGTCCAAAATTAAGTAATGATCGACGCCGTTGCTATTTTATATAGATCTTTACACGTTCCCGGGCACATGTCTAGTAATGGTATTAATATTGTACGTATCTGCTAAATTCACTTTATTTTGCGATAGAAAAACTATTAATCTGATGAAAAGAGATTGTAATTAATGTTTTTTTTAATGTTTTGGGACATCGGCACCTTTGTAACATAAATTAAATCGGCAAAAAGCGGCATATCAATCGTTACGTAATTTTGACATCGCATTTTGAAAAATAAGTAAAGTATGTTGAGAATAGGAATGTACCACGTGGGTGTTGTTGAGAGTGGAGCTTCTTGCTGACACTCTCGGCGAGACCATGTGATCGTTCGTAAAGTAATGTGATTCAAAACAATTTCAAAGACTTCCTGAATGGCACGGCTTCGGGTGTGAGCTTTCTTGATGAGCTCCCTCCTTTTTCTTGAAACTTGAATGAATGTATCTCAGCGTAATATTATCGTTTGTTGTACCGTTTGTACTGTTTGTTTGATGTCCGAAAATAAATCACAAAAAGACATTCTTGGACTCGATGAATCTTTACAAAGTATGTTTACGACAAAGAAAATGCACAAAAACCCATAAAACTGCTTAAAACATTTAAAAAGTTATTTGAAAGATAAATAAATGCTGTTTAAAGTACTTACAATACATATTTTGCTTCAGATATAGAGCTATATCGATCGTTACTCTGACATCGCAAAATGCTAGAATGGCTGTAGTTTTGTTTGTTTGTTAATTCTTCAAAATTTTTAAGTAATGCCATCTACTGATCAAAATAGTAAACAAACTATCGTTATACTCTATTCATTCATTATTTTTTTCTGCAATTCTGGAAAACACATTAGAATTTATTTTCTGGGTGATGTACTGATCAGTTAACATTTTACGTGTCAAAAATCCGACATTTTTAAATAAAGAATTTAATTTTCAGGATATTTACACCAAACTGTTGTAATAAATCATACTAATTCTTGTCTCTGAACAGAACTAAAAACCCATTGAGTAAAAAGAAAATAATTTTAAGAATTAAATGTATTTGCTGTCAAAGCTTAAAGTTATGAAATGTGTCTTGTACCCACCTTTTGAGAATTACCCCCCCCCATATATATATATATATATATATATATATATATATATATATATATATATATATATATATATATATATATATATATTGTAAAAAACCATCTTTAAAAAAATAGTCTGTAGTCTGCAAAATACCAAAAATAATAAAGTTTAAGGTATATAATATTAAACTTCAATTTAACTGGGTTTATTTTAGTATTTTAGAGGTATAGTATTTGTAGACTTTTCCGGAAAGTTAATTTTTACGACCAGGTAGATTTTTACGACAGTCTAACAATCACCAATATTACAATGTTTTCTTTCATGGCGCCAACACTTCGAAATTGAAGAGACAATTCAGCTGAAATTCCTCTTCTAAGGAATCCGAAAAACAACCTTTTCTATCCGGAAGGCTTCTAGTTAAGTTTCTAAACTATACACCTTTTACTATACAAAACTACGATCGCTTGTATTTGTTATTCCACAATTGTGGAAAAGTTGGCTGGTACAATCTAGTGTAATTCACAGAGGAAAAATACACTGCATATGAAACAGTGATGGATTGATTTCTGTTGCCAGCAGACTTCCGAACTTGCAGGCCAAGGACGACGTCCAAGGCGCAGGGTCCAACCTGAGGAGCAAAGTGGGCTTCTCGTTGCTCGATCCCTCGCTTACATGGAAAGACGTCCAGTGGATACACACGTTCACGTCACTGCCCATCGTCGTCAAGGGAGTCCTCACTGGTAAGACACGCCCCAACACCTTTAGTTGAAATATTGTAAGCGAAAAAGAGTAAAATCTTATCCTATAAACTAATCCTTCAATCGAGACGCTCAAGTCTTGGAGTAATGATTTCCTAAATGAGATCTTATTGGAGTATGAAACGTATCGGGGATATTGAATTCCGTTATACATTGCCACCATTTATATCAAGATATTCAATGAATCCCACCACTTGCCACCATTTATGACAGGATTTTGAATGAATCCCACCGCTCTTCTCTTTCCATCATTTATATCGGTATATTCAATGAACCCCACCGCTTGACACCAATTTTGTTGGGATTTTGAACGAATCCCACCATTTGACACTATCTCCTGTCAGGATATTCAACGAATTCCACCGCTTGCCACCATTTATGTCGGGATACTGAAGGAATATCACCACTTGTCACCATTTATGGGATACTGAAGGAATCCTACCGATTGCCACCATGTATATCGGGATATTCAATGAATCCCACCACTTGCCACCATTTATGACAGGATTTTGAATGAATCCCACCGCTCTTCTCTTTCCATCATTTATATCGGTATATTCAATGAACCCCACCGCTTGACACCAATTTTGTTGGGATTTTGAACGAATCCCACCATTTGACACTATCTCCTGTCAGGATATTCAACGAATTCCACCGCTTGCCACCATTTATGTCGGGATACTGAAGGAATATCACCACTTGTCACCATTTATGGGATACTGAAGGAATCCTACCGATTGCCACCATATATATCGGGATATTCAATGAATCCCACCACTTGCCACCATTTATGACAGGATTTTGAATGAATCCCACCGCTCTTCTCTTTCCATCATTTATATCGGTATATTCAATGAACCCCACCGCTTGACACCAATTTTGTTGGGATTTTGAACGAATCCCACCATTTGACACTATCTCCTGTCAGGAAATTCAACGAATTCCACCGCTTGCCACCATTTATGTTGGGATACTGAAGGAATATCACCACTTGTCACCATTTATGGGATACTGAAGGAATCCTACCGATTGCCACCATGTATATCGGGATATTCAATGAATCCCAACGCTTGCCACCAATTTTGTCGAAATGTTGAATGACCTCTCACCACCATTTATATTGGGATATTTAATGAATCCCACCGCTTGCCATCATTTCTGTCTAGATTTTGAATGGATCCCACCGCTTGCTACCATTTCTGTTGGGATTGATTCCGCACTCATATCCGACAGTGTTCACCTTGAAGGTGCGAAACCTATACTTTCAAGAACACCCTCCGAGCCCATTGACACTCAGCATCAGACATCCTGATCTGCTTGGATTCCCCATTCTCTCGATCTTTTTTCTATAATTCTTCTTATGTTTGTTATGTGTATATTTGGACATTTTGAAGTTTTTGCGATTTTCAACACTTTGAAGTCCGATATCTAAAGCAAAGAAACGAAGCAAATGTCACCTCAAACGTCGTGCTCACACAAAGGAGGCCGAAGCTAGACTAAACTAATGTGTGTGGCAGTGCGCATTTTCGTGACTTAACTTTGCAACTTTCATTTCTGATACCAATGTTATGAGCTTCACGGTAATGTGTCTATCTCCATAATTTCGTCGTGTTATAGGTATAGCAAGTAACGCAAATTATATTATTCAAAATGTATTTAACGTTTAATTGCAGCGGAAGACGCTGTCTTAGCCGTTGAGCACGGTGCTTCTGGTATTCTGGTCTCCAATCACGGCGGAAGACAACTCGACGGAGTTCCGGCCACGGTAAGAGTTTCCTCGTCCCATTTCCTGTGTTGCCAATCTAACAGCAATACATTATAATCTATGGTCTGACACAGATTGTCAAGGAAAAGAAACGCACGGGCTTTCTTGTGACTTGCGTGGTGTACTTTCACATTTTGAACTGAAACTTTTTTTTTTTTTGCAATAGCGCAACGCAACGGTGATAACTGAAGATTCCGAGATTAGATCAAAAGCAAAATATCTTGTGCCATAACCTTATAGGTCAACATTCGAAGTTGTTTCTTTACAATAAAAGCAACACACAATACAAATAATTTTAACTACCTTAGTTAAAAAGGCACAATCGCGCCCTATCTTGGAAATTGGATGGATAATCCAAACGGTTTCTTAGAACTTGACGCTGGATTTTTACTCGTTATGAAGAATTATACTAATAAAAAAAAATTAAAATTAAAATCTGATAGTAAAGCAAAATAAAGTTTAGAAAAACCTGCTGTGTCTCTACTATGAGAAATACTCTTGTCACAAAATCTGTGTCAATCTATTGCCGTGGGAACGAATTTTATTCCATTTTCCATGGCTGGTAGCTATAAGGTAAAGTTAGGGGAGTCTGCGCACAATTGGACAGAATAATAAAAAAACAAAATAATTATCAACTTTTTGCTAAACTATTCATGAATAATTGTGACTTCATTTGTTGTTTATGCATTTTCATTGCTATTTTGTTGTTATGCTTTAATCTTATACAACAGTTGTCATGAAACCAACAAAGCTATTTTGCGCAATCTGTCTTTATAGCAGGCCTCGAAATAGATATTTTATTACAGGTGCACTTTGTGCACCTAAGTTTTTAAATTAGGTGCACAGATTATATTTTAGGTGCACATTTCAAAAAACGTAATGTAAGAGCATTAACTTAATACAATATTTTAAGCAGATAAAATCTGAGTTTAAAGATAAATAATGAAAAATTTTGTTTACGGTGTGCAGTGGCTAGGCAATTCTCAAGAATTCCTACAGTTTTACGTTTTATTGAAACACGGAAGTGTTTACAGAAATGCGGGAATATACAATAGAGAAATTCCAATAGAACCATCTGAAAAAAGTTTCGACCATGGGAAAGTTCTGGTAGCAGTGACACGAAGTATACCTTTCTCCTATATAAACCCGTTACGACCCAGCGATTTTGTTTTTGCATAGTGTGTATTTAGGAATTTTAATTACGTTTCTTTGGAGTGATAGAGGTCGATACTAATATTTTGTTCAAAATCAAAATAACATAAAACATGTCCACCCCTCCTTTTTTTTAAAGTTAGGTGCACTGCGTGCACCTGGAGGGAAAAAATTAGGTGCACAATTTTATTTTCATGTGCACAGTGGGCCTGTGCACCCGGGTATTTCGAGCCCTGCTTTATAAGGCTGGAGAGATTGCGCACATGGGTAGGAGATATTTTTTTAATAAAAACTACAATTAAATTGTTAACAATAATAATTACACTTAAAGGGGGATAATATCCACCATGCCGCTGATGTAAGCGATATTTTAGTGGTAACAAAAGTTAATCTGCCGCACAATAAAGGTTAATAACAACTGTATTATTTTTTACAAAATTATTTTTCAGCAAATTAAAATTTATTACTAAAATTATTTCAAAAATTATGTTTTTTTTTTTTTTCAAAAATTGTTTCAAAATTAATTCATTCTTGTTTTACATATGATTTGCAATTTATGCAAAATTTCCAATAAGCTGCGTAATCTCTCCTAGCATGAAAATGAATGGGAACAGTGCGCCATCTCTCCTAAGTAGCAGATGCGCAAACTCTCCCATTTCGGTAGTAGAGATTGCGCGGTCTTTTATTTAAACAGGGCCGCTTCTAGAAAGAACCGTTGGTATTTGCAATGTTCGTCTAGGTTTGTAGACTCATGAGAAACCGTTTAATTTAAAAATATTTTGAACTATTGCCATTCTATAAAATTCAGAGAAAGATATATGAAAATTCAACAAGCGCTTATCTTGTAAAAGCAATGCAAAATGGCGATGTTTTATCTTAAACGCTCGAAACAAACAACCTGCACTTTCAAGTAGACACTCCACTACTGCTGTTGTACACCTATATGGAGTCGCTGAGTGCGCACTCAACTCTTTCCCCCCGACCCTCTTTGTGCGCAATCTCTCCTCGCTTTCCCTTACGTCACACTGGAATGACAAAGTTTTCTAAAGGGAATGCTTGCATTCAAGCATCTAACGACCTATTGGAGGTAGTCGTCGCAAGGATCAGCACAATAGGCTATTGGTGACAGTCCGGGATCAAACGCGAAGCTCAAGTACCTCTTCACTCCTCCATCATTCGTCAAAAACAAACTAAAATTAAGACATCCATCTGAGACATCCTCTCTCAAAATAAACAAGTCATATCCTATGGTAACCGCCACCATTTGGACTTAATAGCAGGTAGAGTTCTCGTGGTAGACTTATGGTAGATAGAATGAGTTGTCATGTAATGTTAAGTACTTTGGTGAATAAATACAGTGTGAGCGTTGAAGTTACTACAAACGGACTATTGTGTTGTCAGCTGGACGTGTTGTCGGAGATCGTACGAGCCGTGAAGGGACGTGCTGAGGTGTACCTGGATGGGGGAGTGAGATCTGGCAGCGACGCTTTCAAAGCCCTGGCATTGGGTGCAAGAGCCGTCTTTTTTGGGAGGCCAGTCATATGGGGACTCGTGCACAGTGTAAGTACCAATTGTTTTCTCACCATCGAATCATAATTGGTAACTGAGTAACCTTTTGAAGACAACACAAGACGTCAAATGTTTCATAGCAGTCGAACTTCTGGGACAGAACCAACCATTTCAAATTATTTTTTTGATAGTGCTGAAAAAGAATGCAAAAAAGGTTAATTCGCTTCGATTAATTAGTAGTCGAATTGTATTTTGCTTCTTCCATAGCAGAAATTAATTCTATTGTTTAGATCAAGTCCAGTAAAGAAAATTTTAAATCTTTTTTTCCCCAAAAAGTTTGATTTATCTAATTTAAATAGATCTTCACTAAACAACACATGTACACAGAAGCTTCTACAAATAAAAACTTATTCTTCATTTAAAATTCATAGAAATGTTAAATGACTTTCATCACCATTCGGATTTACAGTCAACCCTCTTCGAAAATAGTTATATTTATAAAATATTTCAGATGAAGAAGAAAATCATGAACGGATGAAAAAGTAGTACTGCATCTACGAATGTCAGATGGGTTATTTTTTATCAAAACAATTATAGTAATAAACTCTACAACATCGATAATTTTTTTTCCATTCTAGACTTTAGAATTCTAAAATAAAGGAAAGTTCTAGAATCTAGGAGGAACGGTTCTCTAAAATCTAGAATTCGTTCCAGTCCAAGCAATCAAGTTGCACGTGCAACGAGAAAAATGATCATCATTACATGCATTTGAATATCATTCTTTCAACTGCAATGAAATCCTATGATTTTTCTCAACTATTTTTCATTAAATATTCAATGTAATCAAATTCATCGTATAATCCGATTTATCGACTTATTTTTTCAGGGTCAAGATGGCGTTGAACACATATTTCGAATCATGAAGGGTCAACTGGATACAACAATGGCATTAGCAGGTGTGTTTAGTATAGATGCTCGTATTATGCCATTTCGTAACATTCGTAGTTTCTCAAATAGGAAGAACTATTCTACTGACGCAGTAGTTATAACAGGTTGTAAGGAGTAAAAAAGTGACGAAAGTGACTAATGAAACAAAAAAAGTGACAGTAAGTGACTAATCGAACAAAAAAGTGACAATAAGTGACAAATAACAATAATGCCAAATATATTCAAGTATAAAGATAGAAGAAAAAAAAGATCCTCCCCAGTCAACACCTTCTTTTTTAGAGTTACTTGCAGTTAGGTCATGGACCGGAAAGTCAAATCAGGATTATACGAATCATTAAGACAGTTTCGCCGTCGCAGGACATTGACTCTGCAAAAGAAGGGTTAGTTTGCAGAGCAAGTCAAATGGGATTCCATAGCAATCCCCTGGAGTTTGCTTAGGCAAACAAGGGGTGGAGCCCATTAGTATAGTAAGAAATACATCGTGTACACAATGATAAATGTCCACACTGTTTAATAAATAATTCCTTCAAAAATGGATTATTCTTGCCGGTGTCCCTTCCGTTCTCAATAGCTGTTCTCCTTCAAACTAATACACAAGCCCGCTTTCTTCCCAATCGCACTCGCTCTGCTGTTCAAAAGTATGGACTTATTATGGTTGTTTAACCTTCTCTCTCATGTTGGAATTGAGAGGAACGAATGTGCAGATGCCCTTGCAAAGGAAGCACGCGGCAAAGATCAACCTCGAGTAGTCACCTGTGCAGATGCGAATGCCGTCGCCAGGCGAAGGATCTACAACCAGCATTTTAGCAAGGCAACAATCCCCGATCTAAACTGCCCAAGAAACCTCTCCTCTACAATAGCTATGTTACGTACTGGACATTTCAAAGGCATGAAGATTTCACGAACTAATATAAAATCCTATCCCATCTGCAGGTACTGTCCCCAATTGCAACTAACTCCAGATCATGTTTTCGACTGCCAGGCCATTATTGGTTCCCTCTTTCAACTTGGAGCACCCCCAATCGAAATCCTCCATAGCCATCGAGCTCCAGAACTTGCAGATCTTGTCACCAAGGCTTTTGGAGGACTCTAAACTTTTGCACTAGTACTGTATGCATAGACACGACAACAACCCTCTCTCGACAAGGAATCTCGTCATTATCGAAATTGGCAAGATATTGTTGAACAAGATATATCGTCATGAGAAGAAAACGCATTCACGATCATTAGGAAAACACTGACCAAATAATAGAAACTGACGTCATCATAAGCATCAGTCCCCACCCCACACCCCCACTGACATCATCATAAAAAGTCGTTAATATCTTGATGACGAGCTATCTCATCATTAGCAAAATTTATCCGATCTTGATGGACAAGGTATCTCGTCTAAACCACTTGAAGGGTTAATTTTGAATTTGCTGATCACTTTCCAATTTTATCACCTTATACCATTGAGAACTATTTTCACGCTAATAGGCAGTACTGGTTGCACTGGTGACAATATTCAACATATCATGTCATGGCTTCGGAAGAACGACGAAATTTCAAAATTGGAATTAATTTTCACATTACTCTCACACCTTTATTCAAAAAAAAATCAATGACTTTTAAGGACTTTTCAAAACTCAAAAAATATTTTTCAAGGACCTAAAACAAATTGTTAATTAAAAAGGAAAATGTGAAAACATAAAAAAATACATAATTATTTTACTATATTTTTTAACTACTACTGATAGTCAAAAAAAGAAAGGTTATGATCAATTTTGGTTATAATTTGGATTTTCTTTCTCACAGAACCTGTAATTTGTTTTTGTTGCAAAGTGGGCTTCTCGTCTCAATGGTAACTATCAGGCTACTTGCACAAATATCGATTTTTGTCGAGCGATAAAATGTTGTACGATAAATTCTTTTGGTAGTACGAAGAGTATGTGAGCTTGCATCCCGTGTCCTTGCACTATCTCCATTTTGCTGTCGTTCACTGCCACTACAACAGACGGCTGTAGTGGTTTAGTTTGTTGGAGAAACAAAACAAATCAAAAGTTTTCATTGGTGATAGGGCGTTTTTTATTCTCTAGTCTAAGTTTCTATCGTTCGATCATTAAAGATGGAGTGAGAATTTCAACAGATTTGAAATCTGCAGAAAATTTTACACCTAAAGGCTACCTTAAATTCGATTTTCTTTTTAAAAAAAATGTTTTTTTTTTTTTTTTTTTTTTTTTAAACGTAACTTTTATATTTTTGCAATAAGAATTTAGCTTTATTTCTTTGGACACGTGCCAGGTTTCCAATGACGTCCTGATTGCTAAAGCTATGGTTTCCTAAGAAAGCAGTGCTGTTATCTAGCAGCCGTGATACATCATAATGCGACGGGCATAACAAGGCGGCCGTCTTAACGGACCAGAGGTATCAACTTAGACGGTCAGAATACGGTGGAGAATGGAATGGACGATCTAGACGAAACATTATTAGTATATCATGTGGTGTCAAAGCGCAAAACACGGGTTTCATTCAGAATGACGCTAAAATGGCGCACCCTCACCATATGAGCTAGTAGAAGTCTGGACAGAGGAGGAAACTAGTCTGGACAATTCAAACGCAAGACGAAATTACACAATTATGTACGTTAAAAAAAATCAAGTACTTTCAAGGACTTTTCACCAAGTTCGTAATTTTCAAGGACTTTCAAGTGCTCCTAGTTCGGAAAATAAAATTCAAGGACTTTTCAAGGACCGTGGGAACCCTGTTTCAAGATTCTGTATGAGTGCTATTATTTAAAAGAGAAACCTAATAAGGGGGATGTTAATAACCCCACATTCATTACCATCAAAGTTTCACACAAGCTGTAATTAATATTAATCATGGACTGTATTCCAAATTTTCTTATATAATGATGCGTTTTCATAAAAAGATATAAATTCTTAGAACAATTATCATCAAAAAATTCATTCTTCTAATGTTCCATTTTTTTTCAGGTGCTTCAAGATTGGAAGATATCCAACGATCGCACGTTGTGAAAGAAGATAAATACAATGAAATAAATAGTTAACAAAGATTACTTTTGCTATCTGTTTCCCCTTTTATTCCGTTTCCTCTTTCACTTTTATTTTGAAATCCAGACGCTACTTACCTGTTCATTGCACTTCAGCATGAGATAAGACGCATTAGTTATTCAAACACTTTGCTCATATGTAAACATGTTTTCAAAAACATTCAAGCTATCGAAATATGAAAACAGCCTAAATATACATTCTTTGGTGAAAATGAAAATAATCATGAATTAAAAATGTAAGGTTATACATTTTTGTTACGCAACAATGCTGTTAAATGTGAATGAATACACAGCACGAAGATAGTCCAAACATTTTCAAACTTAATGTTACTGTCCATTGAAAAGTTTAATGTTTCAGCACAATTTCATAAAGATAATAACACGTTAAAACTGTTTCAATTGAAAACAAATCACTGTTATAGTATTCTGCATCCGAATTACACATACCTGTCCAAAAATTAAATCCCGTGGCAAGTACCTGTAGTGAAAAACCTCAATGGACAAATTAATAAATATTCTCCAAGCTATGTGGAATAAAATAAGAACTCCTACATGTCTCTTGGTGCTTCTGGGAACTAAATAAATGAAAATAAAAGCCTACTGAAAACATTGTAGGTTTCAATTGTTGCGAAAAACCTTTTTTGTCTGTTAAAAGTAACCCAATACAGAATATACTGGCCTCTGACCTAAATGCAGGTCTCACTCAACGAGCAGATATACTTTCTACAGGGCTGTCCAAGAGGGAGGCAAGGAATCTCATTATGGCACTAGAGAACATCTTTGCTCTTCAGTGGTCCTTGATGGTGTTATTTAGGCTGCATTGCAACGTCCGAGTGCATCCAAACATGATCTTTTCTATGATAGCTGCTTATTTTTAATAATCATTGCTCAGTTCATAAAGACAAGGTAATGTTTCCAAAATCTCTTCACGTTTGATACTTTATCTAGACGTCAATAAAGATATTTCCTCGTAGACAAGAACTTTTAGAAGCTGAAATGTGTTCTTGGTGTGATAGGTTTACCTCATCCCTGCATTGGCTGTTTCGAGTGGAGTCCCAGCTCAGATGTGACCACGATCTGATCATTGTTCAAAATTACGTGATGTTGTCCTTCGGTTTGAACCCGAACAGTCTCCAATAGCCCGTTATGTTGCTCCAGTGCGACGTTAATTAAAATACCTACCCACCCATTGCTGTTTCTTTGGGTTCACGTTTTCTAACCCAGCAGCATCTGGTGTTTGTTACTATACGTTCAAACGCTCCTCGGAATGAGGAGAAGATTGCTCGGTGGTGATCCAGTTATTGATTCCCTTGACTGTCACTCTTGTACCTGAAAACAAAGTTCGCCCTCAATGTTAAGTCTGTTGAGTACAGTTGTCCAAGATCACGTAAAGGGCTCAGTCGTTTCATGAACTTTGCCTTAAAGTATCGGATATATACGAGTTGGGCCAAGAACGGAAAAAAAGTGCTTACAAAATTAACTTTACAAATAATTACAATTAGGTCTTAAATTCAACTTTTCTAGCTGTACGAATTTATTTTGCTTTCATCTAAATTTCAAATAAATCGAAGGAAATGGTCAATCCTACCTTTCATGTCTTTTGGCGAATGATGATAAGACCAGTATTCAAAGTAGCAATTATCGTAAACTCCGAATGAAGATTGTTTACCTTGTACAACTGCTTTGCTAGTTTTACGTAATCCTCATTCACATCGGCTCTTTTCTTAGCAGTGATCCCTTTAAAATTACGTTATCCTGTGCAAATATATATATATATATATATATATATATATATATATATATATATATACCAACTCAATTACTATGAAAGGGAAGTGATTTCAAAAGTGCGCTTCGATTCAATGGAGCAAATTGTGTTCAGTGTAAATTGTGTTTAATACTTGTGTGACCTAATAACTATTACATCGAGTCCATTTCTATTTTAAACATTATTTATTTACAAAGACAGGACACAGACACAAAGACGATGAAACAAAGAGAATGGATAGGTTCATTCCGACGTAGTCTTTCTGCTACCACGTTCCAAATCAATCTGACGAATTCCCCATCGGGTAGGAAAGATGCGCGTTACAAATTCCCTTTAATAGGGATTATATGGAGATCTGTGGCTAAGTTGCCACAACTTACATAGCTAATGTCATCTATAAACTGTGCGATGCTGAATGACGAATTTATGAAAGGGTGGGATTAGCGAATTCCTGGAAGAAAGAGACCCAACTCTATTTAGGCTCATGTTCGATAATTAAAATGTAACAAACCTTAAAAATTGAAAATTTCATACTTACGCATTTTAATATTATGACCTAAATTCATGAGTACCAATTAGTTCAACAAATTACCTTAATCTATTTTTTTAACGCTTCCTAATCCATCAGTGTCAAATGTTTCTGTAAAAGAGGAATCGTAATTAAATTGTAAACCTCTAACGTAACGAAACATTAATTAAAGCATGCTTCGACAACTTCAGGCAGTGCTCAAAAGGAAAATACATTGAAACTTTGATTAACCGTCACTCTTTTAAACGTCAGTTTCTGTAAACCGTCAGTCCGTTATTGCGGAACACTGCCCCTCAGAAAGCATGAGCCTCGAAAAAACAAAAGAAAATGACAAACTATTTTAAAATTCGAATAGGTATGTACATCTAGAGCGAAAGTTCAAGTAACAATAAGGTAAAGTGAGGAGAGATTGCGCACAAAGAGGGTCGGGGGGAAAGAGTTGAGTGCGCGCTCAGTGACTCCATACAGTTGTACAACAGCAGTAGTGGAGTGTCTACTTGAAAGTGCAAGTTGTTTGTTCCGAGCGTTTAGCATAAAACATCGCTATTTTGCATTGTTTTCCCAAGATAAGCGCTTGAATTTTCCTATCTCTTAATCTGAATTTTATATAATGGCAATAATACAAAATATTTTTTAATTGAACGGTTTCTCATTCACTAGCCTATGTGAACATTGCGAACACCAACGGTTCTTTCTAGAAGCGTCCATGTTTAATTAAAAGGCCGCGCAATCTTTCCTACCGAAAATTGAGAGTTTTCGCATCTGCTATTTGGGAGAGATGGCACATTGTTCCCATTCGTTTTCATGCTAGGAGAGATTACGCAGCTTATTGGAAATTTTGCATAAATTGCAAATTATATGTAAAACAAAAATAAATTAATTTTATACCAATTTTTGAAAAAAAAAAACATAATTTTTTAAATAATTTTGGTAACAAATTAATTTGCTGAAAAATAATCTCTCTATATTAAAAAAAAGTTACCGCCGCCGCCGACGCCGCACGATTGAAATTTTTGTTGTTTAGCTCCATTCTTAGACGGTTTCCCGAGAAAGTACTGATCGGAAAAAAATGAAATTAACATGCTTTGTTCTTCATCGTATTCCCTGGTTTTTATTAAGATTTTTTCCCGATGCGGCTATTATATATATAGTTTAGGTTTTATTAAGTGTTAAAGTTGAAGAAGTGAAATTTCTTCCGCGAGTGAGCAAAACACATTCAAATTTTCAGTCTTTAGTCGTGAGTTTTTTTTTAAGAGTACCTCTCAACGTAAATTTTTGCAGCTCGTCGAGTTTTTTTTGAAATTTAAATTTCGTTCTTGATAATATTTTTTTGAAATTCGGGAAAAATCGGGACATTTTTGTTACTTTTTTTTTAAACTGCCGTATCTATATCTAATTACTATTATTTTTTTTTTTAATATCGCAGTATACCTCAGAATATACTCTTTCTTACGGTACTATTATTTTTGAAATCGGTTAATAATTAAATTGGATGCGATCAAAAGTTTGTGATACAAAATTCGGAATCTTCGGATATTTTCGCTACTTTTTGTTAAAACCGTTATGTCTACGGCAAAAACCATTATTTTTTTTTACGGAGGTTGGCGAGCGTAAGCAAGCAGGGGGCGGAGCCCCCTAGTTATTCAAAAAATAACAGAGTTGTTATTAATTTTTACTATGCGGTAGATAAACTTTTGTTACCTCTAAAATCTCGGTTACACCAGCGGCATGGCGGATGTTATCCCCCTTTAAGTGACCCCTGGCAACGATCCCCATTTACGAGCTGTCAGTGACCTGACTAGAGAACCACTTCTTTTGTTCGTTGGTCCCCTACCCTGCCAACCGTGAGGTGTGAAAGCTTTGGGGAAAGCAGAAGGTCGTCAGGTGATATCTCTTCTCACGCAAAAGGATACTATGAAGGAAAGGGTAAGTAGTAAATGCCACTCACGGTCCTAACGCTCAAGTTAGGTAATTAGGTATGGGGCTCGGCGAATCAAGAGAAAAAGCCGTTCCTGAAGACGATTGAAAAAAATCTAAGAAAAAAAATCTCGCTAAACAATGACCCTGGTAAAGTGGTTGCTGCAAAAGGCAGTAAAGAAGTTCATGTTGTCACTAGTGCCGAAAAGGGTGAGATGGTAACTATTTTGGCTTGCTGCAATGCAGAAGAGCAGTTCCTGTCACCTTTCTGCATTTTTAAAGGAGTCTACGCTAAATCTCAATGCGTCAGAGATGCACCACCAGGAACTTTAATTAAGATGAGAAAAGAGAGTACCTATATTCCAGAAAAAGTGGGATCCAAAAAAAATTGAAGAAAACAAAACGAAGAGCAGTGAGGATGAGTGCATTGAATGTCTGGAACTGTACTAGGAGACAACTTCGACCAGTGACTGGATTCAATGTGTTACTTGTGGCAGATGGTTGCACGAAAACTGCACAATTTACAACAATAAATGCATCGATTGTGGTCAACTTCGGTCAAAAAACAAGAAACATTGAAACTGGAAATGAAAATGGACTAATTTTAAGTTAAACGTTTATCAAGTAACTTAATATAATTTTGTAATCTTATCTGGGCTTCCTTTTTCTGTTTCTTTAATTATTTTCTTTAATTAAAATATATTCTTTCTTCTTAAAATTGTTCATTTTTCTGATCCTTTAATCATTAGGTTTAAATATTCACTCCTAATACAATAACATTTGTTTACAAAAACCTCACAATAATGTCATTTAAGTGTAATTATTATTATTAACAATTTAATTGTAGTTTTAACTTAAAACAAGTTAAAATCAACTTGCTTTTAATCAATTTAAGAACAATCTCTCCTACTCATGTGCGCTATCTCTCCGACCCTATAAGGACAGATTGCGCAAAATAGCTTTGTTGGTTTTATTACAACTGTTGTATTAGATTAAAGCATAGCAAAAAAATACCAATTAAAATACATAAAAAACAAATGAAGTCACAATTATTCACGAATAGTTTAGCAAAAAATTGATTATTAGATCGTTTTTTATTATTCTGTTCAATTGTGCGCAGACTCTCCTAGCTTTACCTTATGTACTATACTGTACTTAATGTAAATTATATGTTGTTTGTTTCTGTAAAATAAAAAACATGTATGTACAGTGTATTTCCAGTTTGTAAACGTGAATTTTTTATCATTCGTTCATATGAAATGGATGGGGTGAGATGTTGTTTAAGGTTTTTCTGTTATCCGTCTATTCGATTAACCGTCACGGTCCTCAACCTGACAGTTTATCGAATTTTCACTGTATATATTATTCAATTGTTTCGTATGAATCAACTGATATTAATTGACTGGTGCATGTTTTATATTTCATTCGGGTGATAACAGATTTTCTTATCAACGAAGAGTTACTCGCTTTGAGCCCTATTTCGAGAACACGGAGAATATATATCTTCAACAAAGTTCAAGATAAATATCCTGAAGCCGGACTGAATTTGGAAAATTTAGTAAATGGGTCATTCCATACGGGGACGCCTGAAGGGTGTTGCACCATAGTCATGGATTTTTTTCAAATTTTTACCATAGATAGACATGGCATTTAAACCCTTAGATCTCAATTTTTTACATATTTTGTCCAATATTAGCCGAGATCAAATAATTTAAAAATTGGTCGATTTTACAAAATGACGGCCATTTTGGATTTGCCACACTGTCTATACAGGCCCCTAACTATAGAACTAATAGTTCAAATTCAGTAATTTTATACCAAATGGAAGCCATTTATTTGAGGAGTGTACATAAAATACAAAACCAGTTGTAATACATTTTAGTGAAATTTTTTACATGTAAAGCGGAAAATTCACTTTTAAAAACAGTCAACTTTAAAGGGCTATAAAGAAAATGAACCCTCTTATTTTTCTCTGAAACTTTGTGGAAGTATTAACTAACATATGTACTTTAATCTGAGAAAAATTCAGAGCGTGCAACACATTTTTCATTTTTGAATAAAAGCTATTCTAATGACAGCATGGATTTCAAAACGGTGGTCATCATGCAGTGCAAAAATTACCATAACATAAAAACAATGGTCAAATTTGTTTTTTTTATGATGTACTAATTCAAAGCAAGCTCACATTATTTCCTGTTTAGTTATCAATACACACAGCAAACGAACATTCAAACACAAATTGTAAATTCTATTCAGAAAGGTATGAAATAAAGAAGATGAATAAATTTTGTTAGTTAAAATATATTATTTTTAATTGATAGTTAAATTATTATTTGATAAAACATAAAATAATTTTTACTCTTTTAAATAAATATCGTTTGCTTAACTAAGTAGAAGGTATTTAGGTCATCAAACAATTCCAAAGTTCTTTTTGAGTTCTATGCTGGAGATTGAGTTTTTTTCAAAGAATAGTATCCCAAGTATCATTGTGTACTGAGTTTCTTCCTTTCTTTAAATTGTCTCCTCGTGATTCAGAATTATTAAAAAAGGAGAATATATCACCTAATTCCAGATGAAAAAAATTATGAAAGTGGAAGTATCTGCAGGTTTCACAAGGATAAATTATTAAAGTGGTACAAGTTGAAACAGAAAACATGTTGTGACCCATTTAACCAACATCCAAACAAGATCAGTGCAAAATGTCTGAAAACAATTTCCCTGGATTTATCTTTGGCAAATTCTGAAGTACTTATTCCTGGTTTCCAGAGTTTCAGGTTCCTCAACAACTTTCATTGCTACCATAGGATTGGTGTAAACCATCAAATTACCAACATTCCAAAATGAACAATATGTTGCATGTGTGTATGGAATTAATTAGTGGATTGGAAAGATTTTGGAATGCTGTGTGGAGAATATTATGATTACAAAATTATGTTCATGCATCCTCATGGATCAAGTGCATCCTATATATGGCCAGAGCCTTTAGATACATGTTGGGTTGCTTAGGAACATATAATAAAAGTCATATCTTATCCCGCAACTACAACAGGAAGAATATACTACTTGCTCCTGATGAAAATAAATTAATTGAAATATGGTTCGAAAACTACAAGACAAATTGAATTATGAAGTAATAATGCTTTTTACTTTGTGTTAATTTTTACTTATGCTCGATATTTATCTTTAAAGACTTACGTTTTTAAAAAAATTTCAGTGTTCAGAAATTTTAGTTTTATTTTGTCAATTTCAAGAACATGATCAGATTTACTACAATGATTCTCTATATTAAACCAGCTTAAAATATTTAAGTTCGGTCAACTGTGATAAATTTTGTTTCTTACTGCGCCTATATCAAGTCATATCCTATAAGTGTTTGTTGTGTACAATGAGGTATTTTCACCTTTTTTATTTCAATTTTATTATATTAGAGGATGAAAATCCATGAAAAATGACGTGTATATTAATGAAATTGGAAAACTATTCCCCGAGATATTAATTCTTAAATTTCGTTTCCAAAATTGGCGGGAAAAACAGGAATTTCGTAATGGCTGCTCTGTGACGTCACAGCACATAGTAACCCACTGCGCCGGCGTTGCTATGGTTGTTTATAACTTGGACAAGTTTATAATTTGGACAAGTTCAGTAATGATACTTAGTGTAAAAGGGCTTTATGTATTTCTAAAACCTTTTCCAAAACTCTTCCAAAATTTCTGTTCTGCATAATATTTTAAATTATTAATTGAACCTTTCACTTGTTTATTTTTTATGATTGCTCTTTTGTAAACAGTATTTGTACTAGTGATTTGTTGGTTCATGAAGTACTTTTATAAACAGTTGCTATCTTATTTACTGCTACTTATGAAATAAATTTGCGAATCAATATAGACACATGTTGGTTTCATACACAAAATTAAAATTGATTTTATAATCATTTCAAAATTATTTTGAAAGCTTAAACGCAATATTTAGGATTTATAAACTTAGAAATACTAGAAAAAATCATTTGTAAGCAAAACCCTCGCACATGCAAATACCTCATTGGGGTTATCTATATATATAATTATCTTATGTGGCAAGCAAAAAACACGTTATTTGTTATTGCGTTTTGGCAACACTGTACGATTGTTTGTTTACCACGAAGCCTCTCTCCTCAATAGAATTTATAGCGTTATCGGATGAAATTTTATTGAAAATATATAGATACTAGGGGGCCTGCCCCCTGCTCGCTAACGCTCGCCAACCCCCGGAGGATTGCTTCGCAATCCTCATTGGTTCGCTGCGCGAACCTATGCTCGCTTCGCTCGCCTCAATGAAGACATGTGTCCTAGCAGAAGGGATTAATTACAAAATATGTTACCAAAAAAATGTTTTTCAAATCTAAATTTGCTGTATTACAGAAAAAATATATACAGTATCTCTAAAATCAGAATTCAAATGAAAACTTTGTGCAAATTTTGACTCGAAATGTGAGCGTTGCTTTGGAAATTGAATACCTAGCATGTTTTTGTGTGACATTTTCCCAGCACTCAAATGACCCACACTTTTTCATTAAGTTTGTTGTCGAAAGTTGTAGTGCAAGCGTCTTGTTGAACTATAATTGTTGGCCCTGAAAAGGACCGTTTTTTAAATGGCCCTGAAAATATCCTCCGCTTTCTTTTATAAACTAACTGCAACAGCTCATTAAAATTTCCTTTTTTTTTTCAATAAAATTTCATCCGATAACGCTATAAATTCAATGGATGCGCGAGACTTCGCGATAAACAAACAATCGTACAGTGCTGCCAAAACGCGATTACAAATAACGTCTTTTTTGCGTGCCACGTAAGAGAATTATATATATAGATAAGTCGAGCTGTTGTAGCTTATATACAAACAACAATGCAGCTTTCACATTTCGAGTTCAAATTTGCTCAAAGTTTTCATTTGAATTCCAAATTGTTCGAGTTTTGATTCCAGAGGTACTGTATAACTTTTCTGCAGTACTACAAATGTATATTTGAAAAATATTTTTTTGGAATATCATATTTTGTAAACAATCCCTTCTGCTATGACACTTGTCTTCATTAATGCGAGCAAAGCGAGTAAGGTTCGAGCAGCGAACCAATAAGGACTGCAAAGCGATCCTCCGGGTGTTGGCGAGCGTCAGCGAGCAGGGGGCGGGCCCCCTAGTTATAAATATTTTTGTATTTCTAAAAAGATAACTATTAAGGAAAAGAATTTCACTGGTAAATTTTAAACAATATACCCTGAGCATAAATGTAATTTTTTATCGAAATATTGGAATTAAACATTGTAAAACGCATAACATTTTGAAAAGTATTTTTTAAATAGTTAAATAAATAAAAACATTTTTCTACAGTGCTTCTTAAAGATACTCTTTAAAAGACAGCCATGCTATAAAACAAATTTAAAATAATTTGATACAAAATTGATAGATAAACATGAAGTAATGCGAGCTTGCTTTGAATTCGTACATCATAAAAATTCAAATTTGACCATTGTTTTTAAGTTATGGTCATTTTTGCATCGTAAGTTGGCCACCATTTTGAAATCCATGCTGTCATTAGAATAGCTTTAATTAAAAGATGAAAAATGCTTTGCACGCTCTGAATTTTTCTCAGATTAAAGTACATATGTTAGTTAATACTTCATATAAGTTTCAGAGAAAAATAAGAGGGTTCATTTTTTTATGGCCCTTTAATGTTGACTGTTTTTAAAAGTGAATTTTCCACTTTACATGTAAAAATCTCCACTAAAATGTAAAATTACCACTGGTTTTGTATTTTTATGCCCACTCCTCAAATAAGTGGCTTCCATTTGGTACCAAAATTACTGAATTTGAACTATTAGTTCTATAGTTAGGGCCATGTATAGAAAGTGTGGCAAATCCAATACGGCCGTAATTTTGTAAAATTGACCAATTTTTAAATTATCGTATCTCGGCTAATATTGAACAAAATATTTTAAAAATTGATACCTAAGGATTTAACTGCCATGTCTACCTATGGTAATAATTTGAAAAAAATCCATGACTATGGTGCAACAACTTTTTCTCAAAATGGGTGTTTTCAAGTGGAATGACCCAAATGCGTGTACAGACAGTGCACTCTTACCACGAATGGAAAACATGCAAAGTTTATTGCACTGATTAAAAAAGTTTTAATAGGTTCCTATGCTCTCATTTCTTTTCTTTGCAACTTGCATCCGTAAAGTCTGCTAAACTTACTATTTTAAGAAACATTTTGAAACAAGTTACACGTATTGTTAGCACTCATCTTGGATTTGCCGTATTTTTCTAAAGTGCTTTGGTTATACTAGGACTTGCTAATATTCAACATTTTATCTCTGTGAGAGAAACGATAACTAAATTTTATGACGAACAAAATCCCAGTAATGTGAATTATTGAAAGGAGATTTCTATAGGAGTGCTGCATTTCTGTTTGATATAATCTCAAATCAAAACGACTTGAATATTTATTTTCCAGTAAAACTAAATTTATATGATACTAGCAAAATACCCGACCTTACTCGGTTTGAATTGGTTTACCCCAGATTGAAGAGATGTGAAAATACGTAATGACTTACGTTTTTCGTAGAATAAAATAATATTTTAACACCTTTCGCCATCTTTATAATTTCAACAACTTACTTTGGACACATCCTACACATGTATACATTCATATAATACATTTCACATACATCGCACTCTTGCTGTATGACATAGATACAAAATGACGAAAGGTGACACCAAGGTTACTACTACAAAAGACTATTTTGAGGGAGATTTGGAATTCCATTTCTTAAGTTCTTTTCATGCTCAACTCAGTTAATAAACACGACGATTTACGGCGAGTGCTCTCGCAGTAATAGTCAACAAAACAATATTTTTTTTACTTGTGGCACTCTTACATCCGGCATGCGTCATTGTGAATTTCGCAATTTTCTCCTGTCATAATGACAAAGAATTTTTTAATGTTTGAATAATTCCAGTTCTGATTTTTTAAACATTATTATTCTTTCAATAACGGCATTATTATTTCAATAATGGCATAGTTACACTTACAATTTGCTTTATTCTGACTTACTTACCATTTTTAGTCGAATACTTTGTGGTTATGTTGCGTGTGATGAAAAAGAAACACAATTGATTAAAATAATGAATATTTAAAACAGAAAACAGCGAAATAAAACAAAATAAAAGATGTCGGGAGAAAGTTGTTCCAAAGATATTAATTTGTGATTCTTTTTTATCTCTTGATCATGCAGTTGCCACAACTTACAACTAAAAAGTGCACAAAATTTAGAAATGCGAAATCAATTCAGAGCGAAAGAAACATTAGTTTCCGTTTTATTCCCGTTCGCTGAAAAATATCGACTGTCCCAAATGTTCGGAAGTCGTTTACATTGCACCAAAGAACAAATATAAGACTCGAAATAAATAAAATATCAGAGCTGATATTCCAACATAAATTTTTTTTTCTTTGAAAAATAATTGGTTTTTCAGCAGTATTGGTAAAGCAAATCTAAATAATCCTAATACTCAATATACATTCCAATTTTCCAAAATACCAAATTATGGTTGATTTAAGTTCACTTACTCAAGTGTTTTAGCAGGAAACTCAACTAAATATAACAATAACGAAATGTTTAATATTGCATTCACTGAACTAATAGATAATGTATAGGATAAAACACATTGCAATCAAAACTATGGACGAATGAAATCAAAGGATAGTTTAACGAATTTTGAAGGAACTTTCTAGGGTATTCAAAATGAAAATTTTAACTTTCCGCTTGCCGGAGGTTGTTTTAAAAAACGGGTACAGCTACACTCTACGTTTATGACTGATGGCAACGGCTTCGCGATTACTTTTTTTGGCTCACTTTTAAAGTCGCCAAGGAAATAATTATTTCTTTTCTCTTTTCCTGTCACAAATTTTTTTTCTTTTTACAACACACTTTTTAAGCACATTTCAGAACGTTTTAAAAAGTATATTTAAAAAAAAATTTCACAAAAAGTAGTAAGCTTAATCACATATCAAAACACATTTGTGAACCAGCAGAGAAACTAAGCTACGAATGGTAAGAATACCCTGAAACTTGTCAATTACACTAAATACAATGAGCATGTTGAAAAAGAAAAAGATTTACAAAAGAAAAAAAAGCAAGAAATAATACCTGAAAGTTTCCGTTTGCCGAGGTTGCCGTGAAAACCACAACAACAGCAACGAAAGATGGGTTGCCTTAATTTATCGTAACTCGCTACTAAAAGTGCGCCAAAAAAATAGCAAAGCCGTTGCCATCACTCATAAACGTAGAGTGTACCTGTACGAAAAAACGAAATAACCGTAATACAGATGGATTGCCTTAAACTACCACAACTCGCAACTAAAAGGGTGTCAGAAAAAGGCGCCAAGGCCGTTGCCACCGCGATATACATAGACTGAAGCTGTGCCCTGAGGTTTGCACGCTGGTAGCTAATACCTCAGGAACGGTTATTCCTTTTAAGCAGAAGCAATGCTCACTTAACCTTTACGAAAGGTGATACACACCTCACCACGATAAACCCTCATATTCACTCAATCAACAAAGCTTTAAATGACAAAGTACAAAAGCAGAAAGCAAAGCGAAAGTACAAGAGAAGCTTTAAAAAAGGTATTATGATAAGTTACGGTCTGGGCAGTACTCTTGATACCGGCAGACAAAAAGGATTGATAGATACACTTACTTTTTATCAAACTCTTAAGCATATTAACGGAACAAAAAGTTTGCTCTTGAAAACAAAGCAACGCCTCTCAGATAAATTGCCTTAGATAAAACATGTGTTAAGTTGAAATCAAGGGGAACAAGTCTATAAATGCAGTTAGAGGGTTATCTCAACAGAAGGTAACACAGTAACGAAAGAATGTAAGTAGCATTTTAAGCATTATTTTATTTGACGCATACTAAACTTTTCTAATTGCTAATACAAATCTATGGATGACAGTGACGTCGCTCTCCCATTTCAGACCCTATTTAAACCCATTTATAGTAAAAAAATAAACATCGATATTCATATTTCATACCTCTAAATTAAGGAGAATTTGTCAAAAATATAAAATCACTTTTTGATTACTTCTTTCAAACCTACTAACTGGTGTTAATTCTTATTTTCAATGGTAAAATTTTTACATTTTATTCTTGTTTCCACAATTGACTTGTGCACATATATCGGATGGTGTTCCTGGTAGCTGTATAAATGTTGTTCGTGTAATGAGAGTCGAATTTTAAAGGGTAGTATAATACTTGTTTGATTAAGCTGAAGAAATATTACACGTTAAAAAATACTCTAACAGATGTATTTACTGTGAGCTTAAAACTGATATCTATATAATGCAGAACCAATATCAGTATATTCTCCTATAAAATGCAAGAAAAAAGTTCGTGTGTGTTTGCTTTAATTTACAATGAGATTGAAATATCTTGTCATATATGTTAATGCAGACCACAAGCTTTCAGGAGTTTCTTTTTAGCCTATATCACACACACACACATCGGTGGTGCATGTCAATGTAATAAGTATATATGATGGATCAATTAGAGACTTGTGTGAAACCTGACTGAAGAAAAGCGGTTATTTTAATCAAGAATATGTTAAGATTATCACAGAGCTATTATAATTAAAAACCCCACCTCATAGCAGAAATAATCAATTAACATCCGTTTTTTAAACGTGGACATAAATATCTTTGTTATCCTACGTCCGTCTCCGGCCTCTTGGTCATCAGTGGACGATCATACCTACAGAGGTCTGAAGAGATTAAATATGGCTTAAAGACTTAATCTACAGTATTCTCAGCAATTTTAAGGCAATCCTTGTGATGGTCTCTAGTCATTACGTCCAGTTCACAAAGAGGATCGATAGATGATTTCGCTACTTCCATGCGATATAAATGTCTTTGTAAATAGCTAAATCTGGTAAGAAGTCGAAAGCAAACTAATCTTATTGCTCTGGGCAAGGAACCTGGGATACGTGCTTCATTCCTCAATAAAACTTTCCGGTTCTCTCCTGTAGCCATCTCTTTATTTATTGAAAAAGTCTATTAGTCTTCATAACATATACACTGACGAGCTAAAGCATTACGACCATCCCCACATTTTTCAACAAACTCGTCTGTATGACGTGGAGGGCACGTGATTAAGTGAGAATGGTATTTAACTGCTGCTGGAGAAGGTAAATAATCATTCTTGCACTTTTGCGAGTGATGGGAAAGGCTGCTGATCTAAGCGAATTTGATAGAGGGCAGATCGTAATGGCCCGAAGACTCGGAACGAGTATCACCGAAACTGCACGAGTGGTAGGTTGTTCACGATTTGCCGTTGTTAGTATTCATGCAAAGCGGATAAATGACGGTGACACCAGCAGTAGACGTCAAGGCGTTGGTCGCCCACGCGTCATCAAAGAAAAAGGACGTCGGAGACTGTCCCGCTTGGTAAAGCAAAATCGGCGCGAGACAGTGGCTCAACTAACA
Source organism: Metellina segmentata (assembly GCA_947359465.1). Classification (NCBI taxonomy): domain Eukaryota; kingdom Metazoa; phylum Arthropoda; class Arachnida; order Araneae; family Tetragnathidae; genus Metellina; species Metellina segmentata. Next base: position 108,769,611 of record OX375881.1, on the reverse strand, counting down.
GCCCAATACTATGCAGGTACAAGCGCAAGTGTTTCGGAATACACAGTTCAGCGGTCACTGTTGGATGTGGGACTGTGCAGCAGACGTCCCACTCGTGTGCCTCTGTTGCCCAAGCGTCATCGTCAACTACGTCTACAGTGGGAACGGGAACATCGAGACTAGACCATGGATGAGTGGAAGAGAGTTGCCTGATCAGATGAATCCCGATTTCTCATTTATCACGTTGATGGTCGTGTCAGGGTACGCCGTCTGCCAGGCGAAAAGTTGCTCTCCTCTTGTACAGGAGATCATACACAGCCTGGTGGTGGCGGTATTATGCTTTGGGGGACGTTCTCATGGGCGACTTTGGAACCCATAGTTGTAGTAGAATAGAACATATCTCATGAACTATCTCAACATCATTGCGGATCAGTTGTACCCTTACGTGGCGTCTGTCCTCCCAACTGGAAATGGAATCTTGCAGCAGGACAACGCCCCATGTCACAAGACTTGGATTGTGTTGGAGTGGTTCGAGGAGCATATTGATGAATTCCACCTAATGTCCTAGCCACTTAACTAGCTGGATCTTAATCCAATAGATGATGTTTGGGTGTCATGGAGCGGCAGCTCAGAGCTCAAACACCGCCATGTCCGAATATCGTGATTTTGCATGACCACTGCTTAGACATTTGTTACAACCTGTCTCCAGTCATGTCCCAAGAACTTGTGGCATCTATGCCCAGGCGAGTTGCAGCCGTTTTGCAGGCCAAAGGAGGCACAACGTGTTATTGAGTAGGCGGTCATAATGTTTTGGCTCTTCAGTGTATAGTTTTCTTGATGTTATGTTATGTAAAGGCAAAGAGGATTTAGGTTGGGGGAAGTGTGTTCTAGCCTAAGCCAATCTATATGTTTGTTCATTATTACATAACACAGTTACTTGGTATCCACTGTAGGGCAACTTTTTTTCTTAAGCTTTCCAAGGTGGTTAAGCTTTCTCTACATCCATTTTGACTAGTGGCAGTAAGAGCTTTTTTGCTGCCAAAGAATCGGTAAAAAATACAACATAAAGATAAGAAATTGTATCGTCCGTTTGATGGTGAATTCGGTCATTTTCTGTGACGTCACGAGAGAGGAAAGCAGGCCTTCTCTATTGATGACCTAGGCTTGGCCTCATCATGTCTTATTCCTCTTTTCCTCGTCCATTATCTTCCTAGTTTTTTTTTTATTATTTAATTTTGTTATTTCAAGATTTCACTTAGTGCCTTAGGTATTTTAATTTATGAAAAATACGTTGTTGCTTTTTTCGTAAAATCATCGAAACGTGATTGAGCCTCAGTACCTTTTTATCTTACCTCAGAGTTTCATAAAATGTTTTTTTTTTCTTTTTGTAGGCGTCTTTCTTACGGAATCGTGCTATTTGTCCTACTTGTGAATACTGTGGTCGAGCTCCAAGCAGCCACTTGCGAAGATGCAGAAACGGAATTAGGAAAGGTCGATATCATAAAGGAATGCATCGTAAAATCCAAGACCTTCTATCCAAACTGCAGTGAGTGTTATTTTTAATTCAGTTTCTTTTAACTATAGAGAGCGGTTTTTAAAACATGTACTAAAATTACACGTATATAAAGGAATTTGAAACAATACACGGGTGTTTACTATGTTCCGGTATTCCTCATTTAACGGCCTAGTTTCGTTCCTATGCCTAAGTCGAACAGCGAATTGGTCGATAAGCGAGGAGTTTAAGTGATTTTATTTATTTGAAGAAATGTTCAAAGGAATAAAAATCAGGTCCGAAGAGTCGGTTCCTAGTTTGTTTTATGGGACAAGCAATTCACGCCTATAATCAACAAAAACGTATAATAAGTACTATGTACGTCATAGATCTCAGCGCCGACTGCATTTGGTGTTTTGGTGTTGTCGGTGGAAGGGTACATGGGTAAAATGCCTTAATTTGCTCTATTGTATCCGGGGTTGGCGTCGACACAGGCTCCGGTTTCGCCTTCACCGGTGTGTTTGAAAACGACCGAAAAGCAGGTTAAAGAATAATTATTAGAAAAGAACTGTTAGCCGAATTGTTGAAGAACAGTATTTCCCATCCCTTCTCAGAAGTCTTAGAGTATTTATACACCGAACCAGAGATGTGCAATATGAGTATAGGTATTGAGAAGATCGTCACAAAATGCGACCAACATGTCGACTAGTAATCACATGAGTGCTCTATGAAAAATTGACTGGGTTGGTCGGGCATCATATCGCTCCGTTTGGAGATATAACATCAAATGACTGGATAGATGGTATGAATGGGCATTATAGAAGGCTTAACTCTAATTCTAAGTCGCGGGGACCAAACAGATAATATTTCAATGGATGGGTGTCTTCTCCCGTCCCGTGGAAAGATGTGGAATATTCATTTCCACACAGCAGAAGTGAGTAGTATAAATCCGATGCACACATCCGGTTTTTCAACGTGCGGCGCCGCTGCCGCAACGCAAGTGAGGTCTGAGATACATTAGATCCAATGACGCACGTCCAACTTGCGTGCAATTTGTACGGCAGTTACCCACGGCGCCGTACGGTCGCCGCACGTGAGTCTCCGTTCTGAAGTACCTTGTTTTCATAAACAAATGGAATATAAATAATAATTAATAAATGGTTGCATCCAGTAACGTCTATTTTGTTTCAAAGTATACTTTTTTTACACCAAGTAAGCAAAATGAACAAGTTTTCTTCGATAGAAAATTTATCGCAAATGGCGCGAAATGAGTTCGTGCGTCATTTCACGGTTATGTGTGCATAGTTGGGCTTCGGTGCCGCAGTGGCGCCACACGTTGAAAAACCCGATGTGTGCACTAGACCTAAGGGTCACGTTACTAGTTGTTTTGGTCATGTGAAAAAGGTTACCATTGCTCACTCTACTTTTTTATATGTCCTCTATGGTCTTAATTTTAAGAGATGGGATGTCCCACCGCTGCTGAAAGGACAACCTTTAAAGTTTTTCATTCCCATAAACAAAATGCATGACTTGGAGATATTTTTCAATGATTTTGTGTGCTGTATTTTCACAGGGGATGAGAATGAAAACAAAACCGAGTGTGGTAACAAATCAAAAGCTTTTGCGCAGCTAAATATTGCCCTGGACTTGCTAGAACGATCTAAAGGAAGGAAAGAAACCTGTCCAGAATGTAAGTATTCCTTTTTTGTTTTTTGTGACGTAGTGTATAACTACATTCTCATTTGAATGCCTGCCAAATTTTCCGGAAGTATTCTGGGAAACGCTTGGTCACACTATCTTCACTCCTATACACTCCTATCTTCAAAAGAGGAAATAATTTTTTCCGGATTTTTCTCTTTAGAGAAAATGTTTTTAAGTGATACCGATTCTGAAGTTTTGGCTAGCAGCCGAGGCAGCCAGAAATTACAGGTTTCTAGATTGTCGTAAGAACCTTCTTTGCGCTAATTTTTAAGTAAAGACACTAAATTCATCGCAAACATTCAACTAAGTTTAATTTTTCGAACTAATAAGGCATTTTTCATTTCAGAAGTTTCGCTTTGGTTTTTAAATAAAAATTTCCGAAAGTAGCGTGTGTTGCTCAAGTTTCGCCGGGAATTAAAAATTGTATTTTTCAGAAAATTCATCAATTCATTCCAAATGTTGTATTATTTTTATCGATTTAGGTATATAAAATATGTTTTTCGTTAACAGTTGTTCATGGAATGTATGTGCCCAGTTCTTTTTCTTAATCAATTTTTCTTAATCTTATTTTTTATTTGTAATAATATCATTTATTGTTTGTAACAAATTTTATTTGACCGTTTCAATACATCAAAGTTGTGTGTGTATTTAACTAATTTCCCATCAATTTTTTGTTCGAACTATCCCTGAAATGTCAGGGATTATAACTGATTTTGTCAGATACTTCCATTTTTAGGTCTGTTAACCCAAATCTATATCTTCCAACTTGCAGATGAAACACACTGCCAAACGTTTTAAAGATATGAGTTTTATTAAACTTATCTAGAACAGGGGGAATGTGGCAGATCTCTAAAATAGTGAAGTTATCTAAGTCATTAATTCAAAACATGAAAGTCAGATTACGTCTGGAAACAAATGCTTAGTTCTAGTATTGTTAGGAAAATCTTTCTCCCTTCGTTTTGAAGCTTAATATGCTTTTTGACTTTGTTTCACCTGACGACCTTTGTTTGCCCTAAGCAGTAAGCAGAATATGATGTGCCCTCGTCAGGGAAAGGGATCAAATCAAAATGGCTACTTTTCATAATCTTAGGTTGAATATTTCACTCCTTCTCATAAATATCTAGGAAGAAAAAGAAGCCTCCAATGATACAAATAATTGTAATACAGAGTCGCGTAAATTCATTTAGTTTCGATTTTAACCATGTTATATTGTTTTTTAAATTAATGATGCACGTGAATCTTTTGCATCCATCGAAGTCAGACTTTACCCTTTTTTCCCTGACACGGAAGATAAAGTATTGAGCAATCTATTCACATTCATTTATACAAAGCTTGCCTGGTTTTTTTGCAGCAAATTTTTTTTACATGCATTTCTTGGATGGAAATGTGTTTGGTTTATACTTTAAAGTGGGGCAATGTATGCGGTATTGGAGCACTATACAGAATAGCTAATAAAGAGTCGTAATTTTTGTTATTGATATCCACAATAGTTTCACGCAAACCATATAGCGTAGCTTGACGAATTTTACGGTCATTTCGCACTTTCGCTCTATCTAGGCCCTGAACCGGAAGTCATATATGGAGACCGGCCAGTGGACTGTTCCGAGATCCTGAGATTGGGATACAAGAAGAGTGGAGTCTATGCAATATGGCCCCGAAGTCGCTCCATCGTCAACAAGTCCATATCGGTCTACTGCGACATGGACAAGGACGGTGGAGGTTGGACGGTAAGTCGATCTTTAATCTCCTGATGGAGAGAGAGAATTTAACCCTCACTTTTACAACTGCAGGATATTATTTGTGTAAGAACGTCCCCTCCCCCGCATTTCGTTTTGGGCTAACTTTTAAATTATATATTTTTATTTAACTTTTTACATTTGTGTACTGAATTAATGGTTCGTTTGTCATTCTCATGTACACAGTTATCAGTTATGGTTTCGGAATTCTTTCTTTGGAATTTTGATTTATTTTAATTAGCATTCTCGATAGTAAAAAAAGGTCCAACATTGTCTCTGTCACGCCACCTATTTATGCATAAGGAATGTGTGTGGTTCGTATCATCTTCTAGAGACTTCTACAGCTTCATAGGTGCCTGTACATATATTTACAAAACATTTCTAGAGGGGGGGGGTTACATATAGAGATTACAATTTAATATTTACAGACTTATCTCAATATATCCGTCATCACTGTTCTAAAGATGATGTCCTCCCAATTCTATTAATTAATCTCCCATCGCGTGACCCTTTATTGTTACCACAACTGGCGTCTAAAGAATTAAACAAACTTAATTAAAATGCAAACTTCTCTACGTGTAAGATATCAATGCGCGTGCACAAACAATGTGAATACTATTAAGACCTCGTGATGATAGTCATTCACCAGTCTTTATAATCTATCTGGTTATCGCACATTCGACAGTCTTCAGAATCCATCGTTACCTCCGCGAAGAGAACTTCACATTCTCCACTCCCAAATTGTACACCACACATCTCTATGCGGATGAAGAGGTCGTACAAACATTTACCGTGAATTTCCTGATCCCAATACCGCCTGCTCTGTTTAATTACGTATGCTCTGTTTAATGTCGAAATGAAGCACGAAAAAAGTGAGCAAATCACGAGGTCGGAAAAGCCCGTATTTGCAGAGATTATTTGACCGATGGCATGTTCCACAAATTGTCATTATGAAATTAGCAGGTACAAAAATTGAGAAAACTGTTCTATCTAGACGTTATTCCAAATCAAAATGATGCCCTTACATAAAAAAACACCCGGTATCTGACAAATAATCCATCTGAAAAAACGAAGATAGATTTAAGTCCATGTAACGAGACTACACCATGACGATGTTATCCATATTACGGACGTAGTAACAGAAAACAACCTGAACGAAATATGTGAAAATGTTCGTATAGTTGATGTTACTACCAATGCTACCGAGAGATTCATTCAGCAAGGAAACTCAGTATCAAATTAGCTATTAAATAATTCAAAACAAAATGTATGTGCAAAACAGTGTTCCACGACACTAAGTACGGGATTGTGTATTGGTGGTTAGTTAGTGAGTTATTTTCACAGCAATATATTCAAATTATTAGCGATTAATTTACAATTGGAAAAATCATAAATTGAAACGTGTGTAGATTTCAAGTGTAATTGCCTCGGCGGTGCCACAAATCTAAGTGAGCAAACTTTTAGTTTATTATTTTCTGTAATTTTTAGGCACAGGCCTTTGTCACAAATTTCAACATCTTGACTTGAATTGGGGATAATCCTAAAATAGAATTTTGATGTGTCGTCGAAGGCGTTTACATTAATGGATATAAATAAGACTCACACATGTCGAAATCGGAGAATCTAGAAACCAAATTAGGTAGATAGGTCGGTAGTTAAATTTACGTCACAATCGAGCAACACAGCAGAACAGATTAGGAAATATGCTACATCATTCCATTTGTCCCTCATGACCTTAATTTAATAATTCTACATATTGATATCAACCCCGAATACGTTTTTTACCTGTCATCGACAATTATGGTCATATTTGAATGAAAATTAATATTTAGCGTAATTAGGACGTGGAAAATCTTTTAATAACGTTAAAAGTGGGCGTTGATTTTATGATGATATAAAAACTTGTTCAATAATGTCTCTTATTGTTAAACGACTATCACTAAGCACGCACTCTCTGACCTGATTGACATGTTGATGATTAGTGAAAGTGGATGGTTTACCAGATCGCGAATCATCTACGACGGATTCTCTGCCTTCTTTAAACTTTTTATACCATTAAAATACTGTTTTTTCTAATAAACAGTCGTCTGTAAAAGTTTTTTGACACATTTCAAATGTTGTTTGTAGCAGAAATTCCATTGCGGAAACAAAATTTAATGCATGTTCTTTGCTCAATTACATTCGACATTTTGGAAAATCAACGAAGTGAAAATTCTTCTCGTATTGAAAACAAATTTATTTTCATACGATAGAATTAAATAAATCCCTGATTGTTAACATATGTTTATTATAAGTCGTAAAAACATTTGATAAAAGTTTGCAGACGATATCTACTATATACAGATGGAGGACAAAATAATAAGAACACCTGTGAAAAAGTATGACGTATTTCACACCTGCAGTACAACCGCGCCACCTGCAACAGAAGTTAGCCACCTAGTGGGCGTGAAGTGGAAGGTATCAGTCTCTCAACAGCAGTCATCTGACTGTATTCCCTGGAGAGCGACCGCTTTTTCAAGACGACAACGCCCCTATCCACACTGCTAGGTGTGTTCAAGAATGGTTCGAAGAGCATGACGATGAAGTTGAACATCGCGCCTGGCTCCCTCAGTCTCCGGACTTGAATGTTATTGAACATTTATGGGAATATTTGGAGTCCAAACTTCATTCCCGATTTCCACCTCCATCCAGACTTTCGGAATTAGAGACCGTTCTGCAGGAGGAATGGCTTAATACATAAATATTTTAAATGTCCTTTATGCATCTATCCCACATCGCATTAAATCTGTACTTCAGTCAAAGGGTGGTCCAATCCCCTATTAATAAAGATTTTCCATTATTTCACAGGTGTTCGTATTATTTTGTCCTCCACCTGTATGTACTTTAAAGGAAGTATTCAGTATAGTTTTTGATCACAGTAGTATAATGGTCAAAGTAAGGATGATTCTCACATCTTGAGAAGAATGATTTTATGCTTGTTTTAACACAAACAGGTAATACAGAGAAGAAATAACTACACAGATCAGACAAATTTTTATCAAGATTGGGCTACATATAAGAAGGGGTTTGGAATCTTAGAAAAAGACTTCTGGCTTGGTAAGAAAGTATGACATCTTTTTACAATAAATACTTTTCTGTTTCAATTTGGGTATTTAAAGCTAATCCTTGTCTCCCCAGGGAATGATAATATCTTCACTCTCACCAATCAAGGCGTGTACTCGTTAAGGTTCGATCTAGTCAGCCACACGGGTGAATATAGGTACGGTGTGTACAATTCTTTTTACATAGGCGATGAGTCGTCTAACTATCTGCTACACGTACACAAATTCTCTGGAACTTTATGTAAGTATGTCTTTATATTCATCAGTTTATGTAAATAACTGAACAATCAACCTTGAAATCTTTGGTTAATACATAGGTTAATTTACCATCCTTTGCCAAATCGTTACTCATAGTGCAAAAGGTCGTATGTCTAAAAACTGCATTTTTCACAAGAGCAAAACAAACTAATTTTTCTCTTAAGATTTGAATCTATTATTAAATACGTTGTGTGTTGTTCTTAGTTTATTGAATCAACTGATGACATAAGAAATTTTGCCACGGAAATCCCAAACTGCCACTCATAGCAATGATAGAAGAAAAAATGGAATTTTTAACATACGGCCTTTTGCACTTTGAGTGACGAAGTATTTTCATGAATTCCCGAATCAAAAATAGACTTTTAGTCCAGTAAACAAGCGCCACGGTCTATTCCCCAGCTATCTAGTTTTGGATTATCACAGATAAATCTTTTTTTTGTGTGCAGGTGGTGCACCATGGAAGGATGAGGTTTAAGAGGTTACAGAGGTTTAAGCCCCTTCCGTGGTACTTTTGTGATAAAAGTAAAAACCTCTTCCAATCGGGCAACCCTTCTCATGGGTAAATGCACTGTTCAATACATTGTACAATACGCTGTTTATTTTTTTCAGCAAATGATTTCCAGCAGCATAGTGAGATGATGTTCTCTACCAAAGACCGCCAGCACGATGGTAGGGGCAAGGACAGCGCATGCGCCGTGAATTACCGAGGAGCATGGTGGTACCATGGAAGCTGTGGTCATGTCAACTTGAACGGCATGTACCTGCCAGGAGTGAATGATGCCAAGGGCATGATGTGGTTCGACTGGAAGAGAGCCTACGGTTTGCATTCCTCAGAGATGAAAATAAGACACAGGTATCCCAATTTAAATGTGCCTAAATTGAACTCTGTTCAAGCGTAAGGACACTGATATACTGAGAAATGTCCAAGATGAGTTACATTCCGCTGTTATGTGAATAAACTTGTGTGATATGTCTTGTTCTTATTTGTCAAACTATTTTTCTTGCTTTATATAGCCACGTAGAAATAATATAAAGAACTCGAAAGAAGAAGGTGCAATAGTTTGTGTTCAGACGATTCTATTTCAGGAGAAACAGCAAAGCATGAATATATTGAGAAAAGAATGATAAAATAAACAATGTTTAACGTTATTATAAACAATAAAAATCGTTTGATGTATAAGGATTGGTTACAAGAAGCTTCTGTGATGCCATTGCCAAAAATATAGAATAAAAATATTTCAATTTAAAGAGCAAAATAGTTAGGGCAAAATGTCATCTGCCATTAGTCTAATGGTATTTTTGAACCTGTTACTCTTTCTGTTTTCTTTCAAGTATTTCAATATCCTATTGATTTCATGTGGTTAAACGACAGTATAGCAACATATTGTATATCGTAATTTCAATATCTTTGTTATACTGGAAGTGAGGACGAACTGGATTCCGACATTTACTGAGAAAAATTGTTGAATGGCCTGTCTTAGTATGTACACAATTTTATAATAAATTATTGTCTTTTTTTTCATTTAATTAATAATTCGTTCTCATTATTTTTCCTGATATTTTGTTTAAATTTAGATTATTAATATTTTATTGCTATCATTAATCGTGATGATTTGTTGTATTTGAAATTTTTTATATTTGTTTCCATTTTCACAAAATTATTAGATTTTACGTCCCCTTTGTTCACGACTGTCTGTGGTTGGATTTGAACTCGCAAGCCTCCGGTTGCTAATTCGTTACTCTATCAACCGGTCTACAGCGGCTCTAAGTCCATCTGAAGTAGCCGCGAGTAATTTGTAGTGTACCAGTCTTTCATCTTTAATCGACCAGATGTAACCCATGGATGTTAGATCTGGGGAAAAGGCAGGCCATGGAAGAAGTGTAATGTGGTGGACTTTGAGCATTGTCTTGTTGAAAACTCTCTGCAGGCAAGCACTGAAGGTAAGGGAGGATAACAAGCTTTAAAATTTCAGTTTACAGGCAATGTGTATTAGGATGGTGTGGGAGTAGAATCCAATGCCACTCCTTGCCATAACAGCAGGCGTATTTTTCGACGAGATATAATTAAGCTTCCTGTAAACAGGAGCGATCAGAAAACACAATTCCAATGCTGGAAACCGGCTCTCCCTTTTCGCACTGATTACTGAAGGTGTTACTAGCAGTGATTTTCTCATGATTTGTGTTGTATTTTCAGAATTTGTGTTCTTATTCAAAACTATTCGTTACAAATATTCTTTGACTGACTTAATGATTGGACGAGTAGATCAATCGGTATCGCATTCCGTTTTATTTGTATGTGTGAACTTTGGATTGAGAATTGTTTTTCCGAGAGTAGTTTCTCAATTGAAGGTCTAGTCTCTTGTGCATTTGTTAAGCCGATCAGGTTGTCAAATTTCTTTGTTACGTTTGTAATAAATTTGATTTCTGTTTTAAATAGTATGGTTTTATTCCATTTGCTATATACGAACACGAACAATTTGCATATACGATGCAATGCTAATGTGCACATCATTCTAATATCCATGACGCGTCATCCAAATTTTAAGGCTATGTGGTAATTTCTTCATGGTGTAGCATTTTCAATGGTCTGCAGTATGGTTTCTTAACTAATCAGTATAGTAGTCATTTTTAATACGATCGAGTAATGGTGTGGTGAAAAACAGCTTAATTTACGAAGTTTTCATCAAGTGGTTATAAATTTAGTAAATCTGGGGCCTTCAATTTCAGCGGCCAACTCTTCCCTCGTGTGGTATTTTCCACAGCCTGCACATAACCAGTTCGAAATCCGCCTGAAAGTACGCATTACCAAGCAGTCTGCTTGGTAACATGCTTTCTGTGCTCAGATGGCAAAATGTTATAAGTCACTTTCCCAAAAAATTGAGTAAGTCTCTTCCTGGAGTCTGGTTTGTTAATGTTTAAAGGTGGCAAAATGTCGTAAGTCTTTTTCTTTCAGTTTATGACAAAACAAAGATGGAAAAATTGTAATAAATCAAAAACCACAGAACTACATGTTGAATCTTAAAATTGCTGTGACGAAAAATTTAAAAAAATTGACTTATAACAATTTGCTATCTGAGCACAGCTTTATTCTACTATTTTTATTTAAAATATTCGCTTAGTAATAGTGCAAAAACGTATGCTATTGTATAAATATGATTTGCAATGCAAAACGTTTTTTAGTTAAACTTATTTAGCGTTTGATTTTCAGTGCAAACAAATCCCAGACGGGAAACTGAGAGTTTACGCCAGTGTTTCTCGACCTTTTTCGATTGACGGCGCACTAAAAATATCGGGAATTATTTGCGGCACACCTGAATATAAAAAATGTAAAAATTGTATGATACAAGAAAACAAGAAATTATTTATTTACAGAACTTATTTAATGAGAGGGCTGAGCCTGTTTTCTTGGAACAAATTAAATCAGAACGAGATTCAAAGTCGCCAGACAAGTTCGCATTTCATCGTCTCAACTTTTAAAAGTCTTTCTTGCTTTTTGGACTTGATTTCTGTCAATGATGAAAATCCAAATTCACAGAACCATGAAGATGCAAAAGGCAAAATAATTCTAATAGCTTTCAAGCTGATTGCAGGGTATAAATTTCTGACAGAAAGCCAAAACTCATCCAAATTTTTCTCGAAGAATGTTGAACGGTAAAACTTATTGTTTCTCAAATCAATGAGCTGTTATTTTTCTGTTGTCAAATTTGGTGACTTGCAAATTACAAATAGGTTGATGAACCATTCATATTCGTCAACTGAAAACGAAGGAAAGTAGCTTTTAAGTGAGGTTTGAAGTTCGAAAATGGTGCTTATAATTTCGTCTGTAATTTTTTTTATTGAGATTCATTGACACCCAAAATGGAAAGCAGTCAAAATTTCCTTTAAAAATTTCGGATTTCCACAGTGTAATTTTTCTTTAAATTACTTCAGTTTTGATGTTGATGTGGCGATATTCTCGGGTGGATTTTGAAGACTTAAATTCAGAGAGTTCAGCTTTGCAACCAAGTCCGAGAGAAATTGAACTTTAAGCCACCAAATCTCGTCATGAAGAGAAAATCCAAAAGATGTTTTTTCGAGAAGAACAAAATCACCACTTCTTTCAGGTGTATGAGTCGTTTCAAAACCTTTACCTTCGAAAGTCAACGCACTAAGGTGTGATATAAAAGAGTTTTGTAGTCGGAATCCATTGCGTCGCACAAATGAGAAAATTTGGGATTTAAGAGGTCGACCTCTTGATGAAACTGACTACTTGGATGACTTGGTTCATTACAATTAACATATCAGGAGTTAAAGATTTTGAAACGAGATTCTCTGTGAATCATGCAGTTATCGCTTATAATATTTGGATTTTCTTGGCGCTCAAGTGAGATAAATCATTTTTAGTTTTCTAACAGTGATAGTAATGGTAATTTTAGTTAATGTCGTACTAGAGCAACACAGCGGGCTATTGACGACGGTCCGAGATAAGTCCCGGAACAGCTACACTCTACGTTTATGAGCGTTGGCAACGGCCTTGCCGATTTTTTTGGCGCACTTCTAAAGTTGCCAAGGAAATAATTATTTCCTAACTCTTTTTCTGTCACAAATTTTTTTCTTTTTACAACACACTTTTTAAAACACATTTCAAAACGTTTCAACTATCACAAAAAGTAGTAAGTTTAAGCACATATCAAAACACAATTGTGAACCAGGAGAGAAACTAAGCTACGAATGTTAGGTAAGAATACCCTAAAACTTATCAATTACACCAAATACAGTGGGCATGTTAAAAAAGAAAAAGATTTACAAAAGGAAAAAAAGCAAGAAATAATACAACCTGATAACGTCAGAATTCTTTCGTAAAACAATAATGAAAACGAAAATGGTTAAAAAATAACAAAACTCTTAATTCTTTCGTAAAAACTATTATAATAAAATAAAAATTCCACAACTGTCAACATACAAATAAGTGGACCAATGGTATCACAGAAAACGGTTTAAAAGGACCAATGCAATCAAAAGATATTTTAAAAACAAAATAACCAATGGGAAGAAAGAAAGAATTTCAAACGAATCAATGAAGTCAAACGACTTTAACGGATTTCGGAAGAACTTTCTAGAATATTCAAAATGAAAATTTAAAGTTTCCGTTTTCCGAGGTTGCCATGAAAACCACAACAAACGTAACGAAAGATGGGTTGCCTTAATTTATCGTAACTCGCTACTAGAAGTGCGCCAAAAAAATCGCCAAGCCGTTGCCATCACTCATAAACGTAGAGTGTAGTTGTACCTAAGTCCCTTAAAGGAAAGATCCGAGAACAGCACCTAGTAATTTTGAACCACGGTCAGATGACGAAGCAACACATGAGCTGGCACCCCACTCTCCAAACTTCCACACCAACCCAACATGAGGACTTTCGGCCACGACAGATTTAAGGTGCACCAGCCGCCTCTGCACCATACGCTTACAAACATCCATGCCCGGACCCGGATTCGAACCAGGAACCTTCCAGCTCTAACAGTGTTGGGGATCCATCTGTGCAAACACCAACGTAGTTTTTCCACAGCAAAACAAAGCTTGAAATATTTTCTTTTACGAGCTCAAATATATTTTTTCCTGTCGTCGTGCTCTTCAAGTCTTTGCAGAAAAGATACTCACTCAAGAATTTGTCATCCTTAACAAATCGAATGAAAGAAAGGTAAGATGCTTTTCCAATGATATCTGTCGACTCATCAATCTGAAATGACTATAGTTCACTTTCGTACGATTCGAAATGCTCGACAGTTTGTTTTTTTAAGTGTGAAGATAAATCTTCGATTCTGCGTGAAATTGTGTCACTGGATAATGGTACACTTCCTTGACCTTCTTTGTAAATTCCTTTCACAGCATTGTTTCGACAATGATAGGTAATGCTGGTGCAATGATGGACCAACGCTACCTACAGGAGGCGTTGGATGGACTCAGCAACGGTGTGTGCTTTTTTGCGTTGCGCTATTAATTGTGAAACCTTGTAGCTGGCGATCAACTCCTTTTCTGGCAACTTTATATAGTTTAAAAAATTTGTTTGTTGTTTTATTTAGCTGTGCTACCGGGTTTTCAAACTATATTCTCTTGGTTTGTTTTTGACTTCTGGGTGTGAAGAGAGAGAGAGAGAGTTTCCAAATTTCTTTTCAGTTTAATAGGAACAAGACCTTTATTTGCAAGTTTCTTTTTGAAGACTACACAGAATGATATTTGAGGTTTTTCCGTTTCAATTGCGATGAATCTGAATTCGATGTAGTCATCATTATACTTCTGTTTGTTTCTTTGTTTATCTTCTGTTTGTGAAGCACCAGATTCTATTAAATATTTGTTCATTATGGCTAAATGAATAAAACATTTGAAAATTACACCGGTGTCCAAAATTATCTGTACATGCATAGAATCACGAATTTCTCAGAAACTGTGAACTGTAATTTTATGAATTTGATTATTTCGGCGATTGGACGGAACCAACTTTTGGCGATTGGATGGAACTAACTTTCGACAGTTGGACGAAACTAACTTTCGGCGATTGGACGGAACCAACTTTCGGCAATTGGATGGAACTAACTTTCGACAGTTGGACGAAACTAACTTTCGGCGATTGGACGAAACTAGCTTTTGACAATAGGTCGGAACCAGCTTTTGGTAATTGATTATAACCAGCTTTTGGTAATATATCGGAACCGACTTTCGACAATGGGAGGAAATTAACTTTCGGTAATTGGAATGTATATTTCATACGTTGTATACATTATTCCACTCTGTAAGCGCTTTATATTTATATATCTGACCCATACCAAATCGATCAAAAGTATGAAGACATCAGACAGAAGAGTTCACCGTTAAAAGCCTACATCCCACATAACCGGGAGCTGAAATAAAAGGAACAAGTTAAATGGATACCAGAATAATTTACCACTATTGTTGAACGATACTCTAACACTTCAAACCAGTCGGAAGTGCAAATTGACAATCTACACTTCAGTTGATGAATCCACAGCATCAATTTCGTAATCAAGAGCCAGAGATCTACCAGTTATGACTGCTGCTATACCACATAGTTCACAGCAATACAATCACATTAAGGAAATTTAAAGACTTACTTATTTCACAAATCTTTTTATTTTAAGAAAGAGTCAGTTTGAATCAACGTCGATTACAATTGGGAAAAAAATATGCCAAAAAAAACGAGGGAAAACAAAATTTAAAAAGATTTCTTTTAGTAACGTTGAGGTAATTACAGATACTACACTCATGTCCATAAATTAAGGATAATGCCAGCTCCGGCAAATAAAGGTTCAAAAACAAAACAAACTTGAATTATTCATAAACCCCATTTATTAAACAAAAGATAAAGAGCAAAAAAGATGGTGTATGTATGATACCATTCATAAAAACCACAATTTTTGCTCACTGGAGCAATTACAAGAAATATCGACCGTACAAAAACACAACATAACATGGTTGGTATGATGGTTAATACATTGTATGTCTCCCAGACGATGAAATACAGTCCGTACAACGCCTAGGCATGCTGAGGAACAAAATATCGAGCTGATCTTGTGGAAGGTCACTCCACTCAGCAAGCAATGCTCTCCGAAGTTCCGATACACATATAGGAGGTGGTTGACGAGCTGCAACTCGTCGGCCAAGCATGTCCCACACATGCTCTATCGGATTAAAGTCAGGTGAGAATGCTGGCCATTCCATACGGGTGATATCCTCAGATTCAAGGCATTCGTTTACAATGTTTGCACGGTGACAACGGGCGTTGTCATTCATAAATACAAATTCTGCGCCTTTTGGGTGAGTAACACATCGGTAACTCTAGGTTCGAATACAAGAAGTTATTCACATCAAGCATTAATCTATTTACAGTTCAGCTGGATACAAAAAATACGAGCGTCACTTCCATCGTAATACATATCGCATACTCCGCATTAAGATGCAGGCAATCGCCCGATCGGAGGAATCGTGGCGCCTCACGTGTGGAAAAGGAAATTGTTTGCTTTACTTACTTTCCGCAAACGATATTCAACAATCAACAGCGCCCATGGCAACCCTAAACAAACTTACATGTTGTTCAGGAATGGTGTTCCGATAAATTTGGCTTCTCATGGTTCCGATTTGAACATGTAGATTTATTCTGGAGCACAGTATAATTCCACCCCAACCGAGCAATCCTGCACCACCGTAACGGTATTTCGAGGGGTGCCAAATATTCTCTATACATCAAAGAAATGTATTAATTTTGGGGGAAGCAAACATTCGAAAGCTATTTAGGACTTCAGGATATCAATTTGAATAAATAATAACAATTCAATATAATTCCAACAACAATTTGAAATTCCCAAATTGTTTAAAATTTATTTCTAAAAATAGGTAGTTATGCATTTTAAATAATGTCAGTGTATAAAATAATGACTTAAAACCTGCATGGATATTAAAAAGAATAGAAGGTCAGACATAGGTAAAAAAAAAAGACAAGTTAAATGTATTTTTAGAGAGAGAAATTGGGAAGTATAATTTTAAATATTATTTTTATAGTGAAATATACATTTCATTATTGGGAAAAAAGTAACTTGTTTACTTATTTAAAATATTCTATAGTTCGTCATATACATGGGGCCCACTCTTAAAGTTGATGGATAGGCAATTTACTTTTAATTACTATCTCAATAGAAATTTTGTTTAATGTATGACTATCTGGATATTAGTTTACTAATTATGACTGATAAAACTAGAACACCGAATAAAATTAAAAAAAAAAAAAAAAAAAAAACTTTTTTATTGAGAACTTTTTTCACCGAACACGTTTCAAATACAATTTTTTTTCCTTTCCAAACATTTTTTTATTGAAAATATGCATACATAACGAATGGTTAAGAAATTAGCAAAGACATTATCAGTCAAGGTTAGGAGAGGACACACTGTAAAATGACAAAGATTTCTGAGAACTTTACAAAACAAAATCCGTATTTCTTGGTGAACTTGCAAACTTATCAAGAACTTCGTCTGATATTTTAATGTCTCTGTGAATTGAAAGCATCGCCAGTCCATTTAGTCTCGTTTCTGAAGTCGTATTTCGTAAATAAGTCTTCAGTCTTCGCAAACTTGAGTAACTCCTTTCCGCGGTCGCAACAGAGACTGGAAGAACCAATATTTTGAGTAGAATGAAAATATTTGGGAAGAATGTTTTATCGCATTTTTCAAGGGAGCTTATGATTGTTAGAGGCAAAATTTCACATTTCTTCCCTTTTTGTTGCCATAGAAGGTACTTGCTTTTAACTACCTCTTGATGTGATAAATCATCTTTATAAGAGTGGAAAGCAGCTTCAACAGAAGACCAGTCCTTTTCGATACAGAACTCAAGAACGACATTATTTAAGGACGCAATTGTTTGATGGTGGGATGAAAAACGCTCTTTCAGGGAATTGCAGAGATCATCAAGAAAAAAGGTATGTAAACAGCTCTCCTATAATATTCTTCTGCTGTGCAGTAAGGAATGTTGCTACTTACAGTTTGAAAGCGGCAAGTTCTAGGAACTTCTCTTATATTTATTTTTTAAGCAAATTCCTTTATTTCACTGTACAGAGTCTTAAAATTTTCATCGACATCCGTCCTTAGGTTTGATGCCAGTTCCAACACATTTGATACATTTCTCATTCCTTCCGAGAGGTCGATATTTTTTCTTTGCAGTTTTTCTGATAAATTTTGGGTTATGGCGAGCATACTGCTCAAAACAAAAAGGTTTAAGAGAAACTGAAATTGGGTTATTGAACTTATTAGCCCAAATGCCTTATGGGAAGAATTACTTTCCTCGTTTTCAAATTCTAGGAGAGCAAGAATCATGTATTCCATCAAATTTTTGAATATCAAAACAGAATCATGTCTTTCGACCCAGCGAATTTTGCATAAAGAAATTAGTTTATTTTTTTTTTCTGTTCAGGGCAGCATTTTAAAATCATTGACTTTAATATCGCCGTTCTTTTAGCCGCTCTTTAAGGATTAAGAAAAACAAAAATTTGGTTTAATAGGCAGTTGTTTATAACAATTGAAAATAACGGTACTATGTAAACTTATTATAGCCATAAATTAAAAGAGAAACTAAATCACAGATTCAGTTCTGGAGATGGGTTTTGACTTTTTGTATCTCTTCCCACCCGAAGTTTAAGAATTGTGTTTACCCCATTGGCAAGTAGAGACAGAGGGTTTCTTATCTCGCGAAGTCGTAAAACTGTTAGGGTTGTCCATTGGATTCTGCGGGCAGCGGAGGAAGAAAATGTTCCCTGTTGAGTGCACTCTCACAACCACGTGGTCACAGCACATCTTTCATCAACCATTATAAATTTTGGTGATCCCTGTGTCCAGCCCACTGTGTTTACTTTACTCAGGAAACGAAATAGCTTCTCTGACCAGTTTTAAATGTGTCCAAATAATAAAACTTTTTATGAAAATTGTTTCCGACAGGAATACAAATTCGATTTAAAAAAATTCAAAATAAAAAGTTATTATGATTGAACCTAGTCTCAAAATTTCGGGAGGGGCCCGGGCCCCCTCGGCCCCTTCCTTATATACGCCCTTGGTAGCGGGTACCTGGCGTTCTCCATATGAACTTTCGCCGTGAATCAGACTGCAAGCTAAACCTGGACTCGCCGGAAACATCACACAAGCCCACTGTGACAGTGAGTTGCCGTGAGCAGAACACATATGACAGGCCTGCGAGCATATAGACCAACATGTAGGGATTGCAATTCGGCACGATTTTCAATCCGCCCGGATTTACGATAATCTGGCTGGATCCGGCCGGATTGGTACTTTGTAAATAAAAGTCTATCTAATCGGTATGCAATTTTCCAAAATCGGCTGAGGAAAGTAGGTTTAGGGCTATTGGTGATTGGATCCGAAGACAACATCACGTAATTTTGAACCAAGGTCAGATGACGAGGTTATACCTGAGCTATCACCCAAATTTCCAAACTTCCACACCATGCCAATGTGAGGACATTTGGGGCCACGACATATTTAACGTGACCAGGCCCCTTTCTACCCGACAGTCTCTGGATGGATTCGAAATCGCAACCCTTCGGTTGCTACCTCAATTGCCCCTTTAACCAGACATTTGCGGTCCCAATTAGGGATTGCAATTCGACCGGATTGACGCTAATCTGGCTGGATCCGGCTGGATTGGTACTTTCTTAGTAAGTCTTATCTAATCAGTATGTATTTTTCCGAAATCGGCTGAGTGAAAGTAAGTAAAAAGGATATTATTCCAAATTGATGAACTAAACGTTTATTTTAGCATTAGAAAATCAACTTTATTAATAATTATCCGTAGGTAGGAAATCAATCATGAACAATAAATTATAGTAACTACTAGTAGTAAGTATTAAACAATTGATGATGATCAGTCTTACTAGTTTTCACACCAGAAAACAGCAGCATACGTAGTACTTTTCTATTTATCTAAAATCAATTTTAATGTGTATCTCTAATGTCGTTGAGCAAACGACATACAAACTGTACCTAACCTTGTCTCAAACTAACATACAAATCTAATCTTAGGCAGTTTTGGTCAACATAGCAAAAAAGGGAACTCTTAATTCTTCTTAATTGCTTAAATCGAAGTTATATAGTAATGAAAATCACTTTCTAGTTTGAAAGAACGATCTAAAGAAACAAATCATATTAATTGTGTCGTCCCCAAACCTACTTCTCAATAAACTGCAAATATAACCAGCGGCCGAGAAGGCTCGCTCAGCTCTTCGACAGTTGGTCTAACCGTCATTAAGTAGTCGTACATTAGAGACAAATATTTTCCTTTGACTCCCTCTATTTCATATCAAGTCATTTCTTCCTTCAGTATTTTCTCAAAATCTGTTTTCCCCGCTAATGGTGGGCACTTTAGGTACTATTCCTTGGCCACTGCAAGGCCTGAAGCGATGGCCATTTGTGAAGGAGCACCCAATGGGCTGCCATTATTGCCCCTAACACAGGACAGCACAATTTATATTCATGCCTTGACCCCGGATTCGAACCAGGAACCTTCTGATCCAGAAGCCTAACCACTAGACCGGTTGGTCAGCCTGTTTCGGAAGTTTTCTAAGGTTTCTTTTCTAAAGTTTATCTTTATGTAGTAGTCTTCATTTTCATGCAAAATTTGCTTTTCTAATTCCTCTTTTAATGTTAAATAAGATTGCAATGAAACTGAGTTGGAATTTAAGCTTTATTCTGCTGCAGGTTTCACATTTTCGCTGTTATCATTATTAACTTGGTTTAATTTTTTTTTTATAATTTCCCGTCGCATAAGATTCTTTTTTGGCATAAGAAACCTATTGTCAGGTTGCCTCATGTTTTGATCATATTTTGGATTTTTTTAAATAAAGTAATATTCCTGTTATCGTGTAACGACGTTCTTTTACCCTTACATACAGTGCCTCAGATAATTCAGTTCTTAAGACAGTGTCTTGTTTTTCCAGCTTTTTTAAAAATGAATTTAATGTTGTTTTAGCAGTAATAAGGGCCGTATCTCTTCGTATAGTTCCTCCACTGCCAATTTAAATGTGTTGCCAGTTAATGGCGTCAATTTAATAGTGTTTTGTTTCTAAATGTACTTAAAAGCTTTGTAAGTTTTCTTTCTTTCAATAAGTTTCCTTCCTTCGCAAAAAAATATTATTGATCATTTAATTTATTATTTTTGCTAGAATTCTCCAAACTGATGATTGAAAAATATAAAATTGATTAATTCACAATCGATTGCTTATTAAACGATTTTGCGACTTTAAAATTGGGTTTGAATAATCGATTATTTATATTTAAAAAAAATTCGGGTTTATCGAATCCGTTAAGTAGCCAAAAGATGCCGGATCCGCCGGATCGGATTGCAATCCTTACCAACATGTCCCAAACC
The DNA here is from genome assembly GCA_947359465.1 of Metellina segmentata. NCBI lineage: Eukaryota > Metazoa > Arthropoda > Arachnida > Araneae > Tetragnathidae > Metellina > Metellina segmentata. Next base: position 108,748,430 of record OX375881.1, on the reverse strand, counting down.
TCTGTAAACGATTTGCCTTGAAACTGTCGTACCCGTGGCTGAAGATAGCTGATGAGAAAGGTCGGATGCTGTGCTCCGTCTGCTTCTTTTTGCTGTTACTGCCAAATACCGGTCGTCATTCGGCGTTGTAACTCGGGGTAAACCTGTACTGTAACGTCTACTGACATTTCCATCATTTTGGAATCGTTGCCAAAGCCTAGAGATGACACTTTGGGCGATTCCAAGTACCACTGAAACTTTTGTCTGAGTACGCCCACATTCCAGGCGGCCGATTATTTTACCACGTAAAAAAATAATTGACATGCGTCCTCTGTGCGGCTTACAGAACGCTTGTGAACAATTTGACTTCTTTGTAACCATTCCTTATATACACCTCTCTTACACTCTCGTCATTGTGGCGTACTATCGGCGTCATCTGATGGCTTCCTGTAATTTGGATATTATTCTTGAAGATGTGAGCGATAATTCTACAGGTGAAATTTCGATTTCCGTGTGATTCTGAATTATCCTTAATTTATGGTCATGAGTGTATTTCAAAGTTACAAAACCCATGCAATTTTAATTATTTGTCAAAAACCCTCGAGACACATTTGACAATCTCTCGTGGCACACAAGTTGAGAAACACTGGTTTACGCAGATGTCGCATAGTAGGTATCGAGTTTACCCAACGCCTTACTTTTAGGAGACGTTGGTTTACCACAAGTTATAGTTAATCGCCGTTTTGGCGACGTTTGGTGATAAATCTAATTGGCATTGACCTATCAACTATCAAAACATCAATTCGTAATTCGTTCTTTGGAATTTTTATTGGGAACACCCTGATAATCGTATTCGAAAAACAAGTCGATTACAGGCACTTACTATACTATATCCCGGTGTCTTGTGTGCCAAATAATGTAAAATAATTCAGTATTTCATTGTCTGTAAATTTATTTTAATTACTATTTTAACACAAACGTCTACAAACATTTGAACTGTAAATTCGATCTCAATACTTACCAATATTATTCATCCTAATAACCCATTTTAAATATCGTCACTCAATTTGCAAAAACTTGCATGTTAATAATTCCATTTTTTCCTTTTATTATTGTTATATGTGGCATTATGAGATTTCCACCTGGTGGCAAAATATGTCATCAGCTGATCCAATAAACTAAAAACAAAACCCAAAGAGTATACAACAATCGAATCAAATAATAAGGAAAAATTATCCTTTATTTTTTTTTTACTCTCCTGAAAAATGCAGCTTTTAGACTTACGTCCTTTTGCACTTTGAGTGACGATATTAGATTTTAAAATATTTCAGTGTTCTATAAAGCAAAAGACAAATTTAATACTTGTACGGGTCTCTATTTTTTAATTTATTTTTTCGCTGCCTTATCATTTTTTTTGTTACTCGAGAGCTAGGTAGACCAATACTCTTTTGCGAGATTACCTTTTCATATATTTAAATTTCCCTATTCGTAGAGAATTCCGTTCGGTGCCAATGTCAGTTGGTTAAAAATAGTTTGGCATGGAAACTAAATTAAATGAATGCTTCCAGTGTTGCCAAACCCTATTCAAACATTTATTTTCTTACTCAAGGCCCTTTTATTAAAGTAACATTTCATGTCGAAGTAAATAGAAATGTTAAACACGATAATTTATGGAATTATATAAAGAAGAATTGGATTTTTTTTTTCATGAGCACACTGTTATTAACAGATTAAGAGGGAAATATATATATTCCGTGTCAAGGCAAAAGGGGTTAAGTATGGCTTTGATGGGTCTAAGCTAGTCTTGTGCATTAGTAATTTTTAAAATATAATTATATGCTTTAAAAAATTAAACTAATGTGAATCAACGAATCTCTAAATTACAATTATTTGTGTCATGGTATGCTTCCTTTTCTTCCTGGATATTTGTGAGAAGAGTGAAATATATATTCAAATTAAGATTATGTGTAGTCATTTTGACTTAAGCCCCTTTGCCCTGACACGGAAAATATATGAGAGTGGGGAAAATAGTTTTAATATTCATATGAAACAGTCAAACACATGAAAAATAATTTTTTTAATTCTTTAAAGCTTTCAAACATTATGTTCCAGGAAAAATAAATGGGTTCAGTTGGTATTCAGAATGAACAATAGCTCACAAAAATTCCGAACAGAACACTTGAAAATACTGTGCCAAATAAAAACTAGACGCCAAAATAAAATTGGTTAAAAAAATTGCAAACTCGAAACAGCTGAGATTATTAACAGAAAGAAGGGACACTGCATTAAAAAAGTCATTTAATACATTTTTTGGATTCCATTATTCTCAATTTTATAAAACGCTATATTCATGAGGAAAAGGAAGGAAAGAAGGAACTACTCATTTTTATATCAAAATTAAAGTGTAGTTCTAGGCATTTTTAAATACACGGAATGGGAAAACAAGTTTCATGAGTTTAACTCAAATTTCATGACTGAAAGGTATTTCAATAGAAGTACACTCACTACCAAAAGTTAAGCACGGAGAGGAAAATGTTAATTTTCAGTAGCCAATCTGAATTTGAGAGGCTGCAATTTGCTGCTAGATGGAAGTATGCAAATGTGTCAACCAACACGGTTTCGTGTCGAGAAATATTCAAAAAAGGCAGTCGTATAAGAAGCCAGCATTGTGAAGGGTTAGAGCATTGCACTCATTAAAAAAATTATGTTTAAATCCAAAACAAATAAACAAAGCCGACATTAATAGGGTATGTGACCACCCTCGTCCTCATACAAAGTTTACAGCGTGTGACCGTGCTTTACATGAGGTGATAATCCACCCCAGAGTCACGTAATCGCCAGTCCTCCTGTAAACAGTTTTGCAGTTTGGATTTTTTTTTTTTTTTTTTTTTTTTGCAGTTTGCGTTTGCAACTCTTTGAGAGCAGCTGGGGGTGGGAAACGTGCAGACACAGCACGGCCGAGGGCATCCCAAAAATTTTCAATGGGATTAAGGTCGGGCGAGTACGCCGGTCAAACGTATATGAAAATGTTGTAGCGTATACTCACACAGTCTCACTCTTTAACGATCCCCATTTTACAAAAAAAAACTAAACAATGCCAGTCAAAATGTTCGCTGTGGAATCGTTTGAGCGGAGAATACGCATTCCCATTTAATTGCGAAGAGCGGAAGGTGAAAAACTTGACATGATTTCAAAGGCTGACATCAATAGTGACGATTGTGACGTGACGTCAGAGCGGAAAATAGCAGAAATCCGTTCTTTCATCCAGTTTCCGGAGCGGGACGAAACGCGCGAAGAGAGATCCAAAGATGAAAAAAAGCTATTAAATTCATTTTAAAATGTTTTAGATTGAATTTTTCGTCTCGACCCTAAAATTGCAAAAAATTCGGACTACCTGTGTGCCAAATCCCGTTACTGTAAGTACAATAGATTCGTTGCGAGATCGGCGCTTCGACCTGGCTAAAGACCGTCGTGTTCACTAATGGTGACTGGGGCACGTTAAATAGGTCGTGGTCACAAAGTCCCCCATGTTCCTATACCAAATCAATACCTCTGGGGGTACCTGATCAGGGGGTTATCGGCCTCTGATTGGGATCTAAATTACGATATGTGTGAGTGAATGGATGTATGAAAGGGACCTTCCTGTAAAACGGATGTGTCATGTATGTCGAGCTAAGTCGGACTTCCTCCCAATGGGGCTCAATAACATGGAAGGCGCACCCCCCTCGCCTCTTGCCGTCTTCGACGGGCCTGGCACTCCTCCGGTCTGCCAGTGTAGGCATAAGAAACAACAACAAACAACAATAGATTCGGCCGGACTTTGAGTGAAAGAAAGAAACAAACTCTTCCTTTTATAATATGATAGATAAGGGTCTGTCTTCGTATTTATTTTGAAATTATTTCCAAACTTTCAAGAACCTCCACTTTTAATGACGGCAAGTTTTGCTGCGAGTATTTGAAACCGGCTATTAAAAAGAAACAATTTAAAAAGAAAAAAACTGTGGGCCTTAAAGAGGAGATTTTAAGGCTGATCGAGCAGTTCAGAAATGGTTTCGTGCATGTGATCATAGACCTTGCTTTTACCTATGTAGTTATGAAACAACTGCAATTTTGTCTAGACTAATTATTGACTGATGCCTTCGTAAACTTGTTAATAAGGAAATAAACGTATCTACAATATACAATATTATGTGAGTGTTTCATTTTTATCTCAGATGTATTTTAAGGTTTCATATGAAATTGCAGAAAGCTGACAAGAAAACTGAAGTATTTTTTCTCTTCTCATTGCCATTATTCATTCAATTCTTTTAAGTCTAGCGAAAAATTTGCAACTGCAGTTTACTGTTAATTTTAGGTTTTCCCATGAGCTGAATAGTTTTTGCTGCCAGCCCTTATAAAAGTTCACAGAAATATTTGCTGCCAGCTTCAAAATCTTATTTCAATCCCTGGTAGGTAGGTATTTTAACTAACGTCATACTGTAACAAAACAACGGACTATTGACGACGATCAGGGATCAATTCCAACGCGGAAAGAACCGAGGACTATACCACGTAATTTTGAACCACAGTCAGATGACGAGGCAACACCTGAGCTGGCACTTCCACACCACGCCAACGTGAGAATATTTGAGACCACGACGGATTTAACGTGCACCCTGCGGTTGCTACTCCTATGCTCTTCCAACCGGGAAAAGAAAACCTTTAATTTTGCACTAAATCCTTTCAGAAATTAGATATTTTGTGCCCAATACTGCCAAAAACATGTTCTTTTCTGGTAGATAGTTAAATTTATGTCTCAGTAGAGCAACACAACGTGCTATTGACGACAGTCTGGGATCAATTTCGTAAGGAAAGATCCGACGACACCTAGTAATTTTGAACCACGGTCAGATAACAAGGTCAACACATGAGCTGCCAACCTACTCTTCAAACTGTCACGTCAAGCCAATGTGAGGTTACTTGAGACCACAACAGATTTAACATGCACACACACGTACACGCCGGTCTTTAGAACGAGTTTTGAACTAAGTGCTCAAGATCATGAAAAAAATTAGTAGTAATGTGATCCATGGGTGATTATCTTTTACCTATGCCTTCAACTGTGGTTAGTCTGTTATATATCAAGTATTTTTTTATCTCCTAGACCGTTAAAGATAGAGTAAAAATTTCAAACGCCATTGTGGCTGTTATCCAATAAGCTAGGAATTCGTAGCAATCAATGTGGGGTTAGTGAGCTAAATTTTTCGTTTCGACCCTAAAATTGCAAAAAATTCGGACTACCTGTGTTCCAAATCCCGTTACTGGTCAAACCCGACCCCACGAAAAGAACTGTCACGGGCCACGCAGTGTCTAGTTTATTATAAAAAGTACTTATCTGAGCAAGTCTCTTGATATTTGCTTGTGCAATAAAAGTTGATTTTCTTAAAAATGAACACTCTCGAAAAATTTCCGAAAATTTAAATTATAGGGACAGCTATTCCTACATTTGTACTTAAAACCTTATTCCACAGTTTGTAATTTTATATTTTCATACAGTAATATTAAACATCCACGATCTAACAACTTTTTTTCAGTTCGAGAGAAATTACTAATGATTTAATTGTGTAAAATAAACGCAATTTGACCAAACCCTAGAAATATTCATCCTGTATGCCAGTTACACACCTACCCTGCCATAAGATGTTGTCATCAAAATTGGCGATAAAATGCCAAATTGGCCATGTCAATTTTTCAGAATAATCACGCGACTAGTTCACCTTTTGAAGTTGCTTTCAGGAGCAGCGCTAAGTCTACATATATTTCACTCCACTGCTGTCACTTCCAGCAAAGAACAGCTAATGTGCAGCCAAAAAGGAAGTTAATCATGGGAATGCACATTATTTATGCTTAACTTGCCACCGAATCTAATGGTAGATACGCTCACAACCAAAGACCTCTAATATTTACTATATATATCTAATAAGTAAATATGAGGGATTTTCAGTGAAAATAAAGCAGTCAGAAGATTTTACCTACGCATCCTAAATGATCTATGATATCAGGGACCTTAAATTGTAGCCCGTTGCAGTTTTATCTAATTGGTGTTGAAATATTACCTATGATATTACAATTTGGAATATAAGAATCCGATGTTCACTAACCGAGTTTGTGAACACATTTGGATATTCACACACGTTCATTCAGCAGGGAATAAAGAAGGCTCAAAATGCTTCATGAAACATTAAATTTTATTATGCTTTTTCAAATCACAAATATTGAAATACTTTTGGTTACTATCATACAAATAAAGCACTTCTTACTGAAGTTTAGTATCATAAAAAATGTGCATTTTTTGGCAGACAATACTTTACAAGTTTTATGTAAAATATATTTATGCTCTGAAATGAGTCATTCTCACTTCCTAACATGTAAGCATTAATCACACAAAATTGCAATACTTGTTTTTGCATCAATCCACACAATGAGAAACAGCATCGTCCAGCATAAATTAGTAGGATTAAAAGCTTCGCATGACACCAGGAAAATCGACCAATGCCCAAATTGAAGAGACGAGACCTTGCATTCGAAACTTTTTAAAAACATGTTTTACTTCAAATTTTGGAATTTCACTTAAAACAACAAAACATTCTGAATGTGAGAGAGAACTACCACTGTTGCATACACAGTTGAGCTCCTTGCAAGCATTATAAAGTCCATGGTACAGACAAATCTTCAAATCCACTCTAGCTTACAGTGGAGTATTTATTTTGTTTTCCAATTTTCATAATCTTTTTTTTTTTTTAACACTTGTCTACCATTTTAAACTGATAAAAGCATGAGCTGGCATAATTTTATTTAATGTAAGAAACAAAGATCAAAGTAAGAAGCAAGGCCATTTTTTTTTGTGCAGCCATGACATCTAAAACAATTCAGATGCTCAAAATTCTCCTCTGACAATTTCATAATTGGCTACTGACAAAAAATACCAGTAAAATCTGTCATGAAAGAAATTCCTGAGACCATTAGAATTTTCCTTTCGTTTCACAGAATCAATCCTAGAAGCAGGTTCCATCAACTTTTTTACCAAGTTAGGTAAACAAACATGGGGAATTATGTTGGAACAAAGAAGTTGCTCTAAGCTGGGAATAGCACTAATACTCATAATCCAGAAAAGCATAGCTCTGATGTATATTCAAAGTATTTTTACTGATCAATAACTTGAACACAGAGGAAGCTACAGCAATTATTGACATGAGTTTCAACTTTAAATCAATCACTGGAGGTTGTCGACACACCAAAAACACACAACAATAAAATAAAATGGGATTCATTAAGATTCTAAGTATGACATTCTGTAAGTCCCATTGAGGAAGTTTAACAGAAGAATCAAGTATGCAAATTAATCTCTTATCTCTAAAAAATTAACATAATATAAATTCCATACAAATGAGAGAACAGAAACATGTAAATCAAATTCCAACTGAACAAATCGTCCAATATGAGTAAATATAGTTATATTGTTTCACAAATAAATAACTATTACAGGAAATAGAGTTCTACATTATAAATAAAACAAAATCAATTTTTAAATGTAATTTCATGTAATCTATAAACAACTCAACTTTGGCCAAGAAACTGCTTTTCTAGTGCTTTATGTCAGCTCAAATATATTTGCATTTGTAGTTAAGTGTCTGTAACAATTGAGCATTGTATTGTAAAATCTGGATAAGAAATTGAAAAGCAAATACAAAACACAATTGGCACGTACGCTTGCTGATCAGCTTCATATTGAAAAAGATAAATCAATTTGAATTTGATTACGTGTATTTGTACTTTTAGATTTGAATTTAATGATAGAGTAACTAAAACACTTGGATTGTGGGTACAATGAATTTATTTGCAATCATTAAACTTGTTTCAAGATTTTATTTTGCTGATCATTGGGAGTATGTATTAAGTCCAATAATCAAATTTCAGAGAGCAGCACAGTAAAAAACCAAAAAAGCAAACAAAAATATAAATCTAAATTTAGATCTTACAATTACTTCAGAAAATAAAAGCTTTAAATTGAGTACTACATTCATTAAAATGCAGTTTAGAGATAACAGATAAGAAAGAACAGAAAGACCTTTCAAAAGAATTTTTAAAAAGAACACTCTCAAAGATAAACCGCTCTCACAAAAGGTGTTAAAAATATCGAGACACCTCTACTTTCAACAGTAACATAAACTAAAAAAACAATTTTCTAATACAAATTCAATAATCTAATTCCAATACAATATTTAATGAGCATCAACTGAAACAAAAGTGTATTTCAAACATACAATTTCAGTATTTTTTCCTTGCATACAAAGTAAAAACTAATATTCTTTGCTTCCACATATGGTCAAATATATCACACAAGAAAATATTTTGTTCAACTAATACTTATGGGTATGCCTTAAACTTTACAGAAACAGTCATCATGGACACTGAAAAACATTTTGAGTAACAGAATTGGACAGGTACCTGCATATCAACATCACCACCTTTTGCAATAACTTAAATTTTGTTTTCTCGCTGTTTAAAACCGCTAACAATCCATAACATTGAACAAGAAATAACAAAACAAGAGAAAATCTATCCATGATAATCTTTTCCTTGATCACAGTATATGGTTTCAAAGGGGATACAGTAAGAATGTGGCATTGAAATACTGCCAACTACTAAAAGCCCAATATACATTCATATTTGAATACAGCTTGAAATGTGTAAAGGAAATTATCAAACAGCATTTATGGAAAAACACATATAACATCAGGAGCATTTGAGGGAAAACATACATGACATTAGGAGCATTTAAATGACTAATTGTTATTTATTGTAGTGCTGGTCGTTATAAGTCAAAGCTCATTAAGAACTCAGTATCAACTGAATGAATGTTTCTGTTCCTTATCCTAGCATGCAAAAGAGTGATATTCATTTCTTTCAGAGAAAATATGGAATTTTCACTACCACCATTTTCTCAAGACTTGTCTTTTCATGTTTAGGTTCAATATACGAGATAAATATATACATTTAAATAATGCATCTAATAACCAAAAGGCATTTGAAGTACAACTGAAGTCAACATCAAATAATTCAAGCTGGGCAGATTAAAGGTTGGAGTTAAAGGAAGAATTGGTGTAAAAGCCCCAAAACTTTGTAACTGGACTCCTTTAGATATTCTATGCACTAAAAACGGAGGAAGATTCAATAATGCAGAACAAAACAGACGAGGATTAAGGAAAGTTCTTGCAAACCATTTTTCAGTTCACCAGAAAAACTAGTAGGTGAATACATGTCCATGACTCCTGCCATATGGGGTAGCCCCACTCACCAAATCATGTACAAAGGCCAACCATTAGCGACTCAGCTGCTATTTATTAAGTCCTGGCCACCTCATCAACCTATTGTTCTTTTGGTGGGCAACAAATGCAGTGACTTGGGATTACTTTTCTTCCTTGCGGGGTAGGAAAAGTGGCAGAACCATTCGGAACGTGCCATGCAGGTCATGATCCAAATCGCTGCAGAAAGAAGCACTTCACAAATCGATCCAAGTGTCACCATCTTCACGATATTAAAAGATGCAGCCAAAGGGACATAAATAATTTTGCAACACTAAACAAATCGCAGAATCTAGTTTTACAAAGAGTTTCCATAATCACTAATAGTTAAAACAATGTGCCAATTTACAATGCATTAAAGCTATATGTAGAACTGTTTGGATAGCTTATGCTGCTTAACTCGAATACAAAACAATTTGAATAGGAAGGTTAGTAAGGCTAATGAACGGCAAAGCAGTGACTGGAAATCACCCACTGGCTATTTAACGTGTGAGATTAGTAAAGGAGGTTCGAAATTAACCTATACCTGCCAACCTCCATAGTTCCAGAAGATTTTAACATAAAGAATGGTGGTTAATATTAACATTTGTACAGTGCTATCAGAACGACATGCGAAGAAAGTTCTGTAAGTAAACAGGTGTTAACTACTAGGATGCTTTGGAGCGCATGTTCCATTTCAATTCATGTTTTTAATCCTTCACCATTTTGAAATTGGCAATTTCTAAGTCCAATATCTTAAGATTGGGAATGCTTCTCAATATCTCAAACAAATTGTAATTGTGAAATGTTATTAGTACCAAGAAAGAATACCACCTTCCAAGTTCTAGAAAATAATGTCCCAAAAGGAAAACGACTATTACTAAGATTAAAAAAAGTGTTATTTGAAGTAATTGCACAAAATTGATTTTATGGAAGGTTTAAAACATGAGTAGCCCTTCCACTGTTATATCCTTGACAGTAGTTGGAACTTGGTGCAACTGATTTGGCAGTACTTTTACACAAAAATGAGCAATTTAAATTTTTCTTGAACATTTTAGTATATTTGTGGATGTTTCTTGGCTTTGACATTATTTTTCATTTACGACAACCTAGCAACCAACAGTGGTTTTCTTTGAGGGTCACCATGATTTGGCGAGAAACTTAAAAATTGGTATCATATGAAAATTGTCACAGAAGAAAGACCTAAAAAATATATTTTGTACAGAAAATCGGAAAAAAAACTTTTTTTAAATCTAACTTCTGGAAAAATTAGGAAAAGTTGGCAGGTACACAACTCTATTCAACAAAATCAAATTTTAAAACCACACCAGAATTTCTATTTTAAAAATCCTCAAAATTACAGCTAGAATTGGTCAGAAGTTGGTTGAATAATTTACCAAATTCTGCAAGGCGAGAGATCGTTGCTAAGTGGTGATGTATTATACTGAAGTACTAATACACGCATTTAATAATGCCTCACACGGGAAATAAATATTTAAAAGTGACGACTGATACAATGGTACAGTTGTAAAGATTCACAAAAAACATAAAAACGGTGACTGTCATACATTTACAAAACACTGCTGTTGAACTTAAAACCAGTCAGTAGTTAACAAATTAAGGAAATAAGAGAATAATAACAATTGATTTCAAAATGTTTTTTAGGGCATTTGAGAAACCTTTTAGGATAAAATATACAAATGCGACAGATGTCTTCAACAGAACACAATTTTTGATACATAATATTTATCACTTCATGAAGTGGTTTCTTGAACACAGCCTCAAGGAGGGGGTTAAAAGATCTGCGGACAGTCAATAAAAACAAGCCCAAACGAGTTCTCTTCAAAATGTTGCGGAACTACAAAGAAACTTCATCTATTTTTGCAACATGATTAGTTAACCACTAGGACAAAAGTGTTACTATTCTTAGGTTGGTTGAGATTACCACTCAGTTATTTACAAAAGAAAGGAAGAGCCCTGTTTAAGAATGGTAGGGGACAACGTAAGTGGCCGGAAAGTATCCTCGTCTGGAACCGATTTCTCCTTCCCACCAATTTTGGTCCGATCGATCCATGACGGTGATGATGTCGCCGCGGCGGAACTCCAGTTCGCCCGCCTCCTGGGGGTGGAAGTCGTACATCGCCTGCACCAGAAACTGTTGGGGAAAAGAAACATTAGCATACCAATGAATGATACACACGTACTGTAATTAATGTCATGCTGGAACAACATGACGGGCTATCAACGACAGTCTGGGATCAATCCTAACAGGAAAGATGCAAGGACAATTTTGAATCGCGGTGGGATGACGAGGCAATACCTGAGCTTGGCACGCCATTCTCCAAACTTCCCCACCACACCAGTGTCAGGACATTTGAGGCCATAATAGTTTTGAACATGCACCAGCCCCCTTTGTACACGAGTCTTTGTTTTTTCAACTCTTGAAAAAGTACTTAACTGTTTTCACTTTAAACCACGTCAACTTCATTTCATTTTATTTTTCCCATCAATGCATTTTAAGATACATTTTAGAGATATTTTCAATATGTTTGCTTTTGGAGTGTTTATTTTCTTTTCATGTTTGCTTAAGCGTTTCATCAAGCTTTTAAATTTCATCAGTTACATTTCATATATTTTTAGATGTATTTTATTTAATATTATCTTGTCTTGCATTTGGCACAGCCTACTATATTTGGGTATTGTGCCATAGATCTTAAATCTACCATCTGCATGCCATACCTGACCTGAAAACAACAAAGTGTGCGCATCTGTATTCATGTCTAAAAAAATAGGTACCAAAATCGAAAGCTTTAAAAAATTCACTATGGAAAACATGGACACTTGGTGCACTGGAGTTGGGATACTGTATATTTTAATAAACACTGCAAACGATAACTATGAAACTGGCAGGAACTAATAGTTATTTGGCAAAGAACAGATATTTGAGGCCATGATAGATTGAACGTGCACCAGCCCCTTTAGTACAAGATGGTCTTTGATTGGATTCAAACTCACAACCCTCCGGTTGCTAATACCTTACTCTTCCAACCAAGCTAATGCAGCCCACCAATCAACGAAAAGAGTAAACATTGCTTTTGGTTGGTTCTTTAGGGTTTCCATGGTGCAAGGGGCTATATTTGGTCGAGCTGTACCAAACACCAGACTGACAACATCAAGTATTCAAGTGATTCAGAAAGCGAAATGTAGGTCAGGCAAAGATAATATGGACAGGGCTACTAACAGGTTTCAAGGTCTAAAAAGGTGACAAAAGTGACTAATTTAACCAAAAAGGTGACAAAAAGTGACTAATCGAAGAAAAAAAAGTGACAAATAACAATATGTTAAATATATTCAAGTATAAAGATAGAAAATATAAAGATCCTCCCCAGCTACCCCTATCTTTTCTTTCCTTGGAAGGATATTTTTATTTTCTTCATTTAAAAAGTATATCATTTTAAAATATTAAAAAAAAAAAAAAATTTTAATCGTAACTATGATTTTTTTTATTTGTTTATTTTTGACACAGCTTGAAGAATTTCTTCCTTTTCTTTGAAAGATTATGTTTCATTTTTTACGTTGAAAAAGTGTGAAATTAATTTTGTATTTTTCTTAATAGAATAATGTGCATTTTTTAAAGTCTGTCTTTGCTGACCAGCATCATCCGAGACTATTGCCGCTCCTTCAATCATTGCCTGTACAAGTGTAGCTTCCTTAAAATCTTTATTTTTTTTTATTGCCTTCTTGAGCCTATCATTGTGTTTCTTTAATAATTTTGAAGCACTGTCCAACGCCTCATGTTCTTCCTTAAGCATAATTTTAAGTTTTCGTTCTTCTTCTATCAACTTTCATTTTTTTGCCAGCTGCTTTAATTATTTTACTCTGATTCCAGACTATCTTTTTCTTTCCTGTCCTCTAATTTTTCTTGTGCCTTATGTTTCATATCTTCCAAATAGGCATTGTAGGCTTTATGTGCAACCCTTCCCATATGCATTAGCTTTGATGTGATAGGCACCAAATAAAGTTGATTGTCAAAATTTGCCAAGCTACTTTTAACCGTCATCAATGCATTGAGAGTGCGTTCTGACATTGATGCTCTGTCTACTGTCAAAGCTCTTACTGAGACTGAGAAGCCATGTTCAATATCAGCACTACCATGAGAAAGTGACAGAGTAGCCTTCACTAGCTTTGACACAACTGGGTACTTAGGATCAACACCACTAATGTCTCGCAGACTGAAGAACTGGTTCCAGTAAACATCAATAGGCTTCATTCTAGATCCTTCTTCCTCAAATTATCTTTGAAGTAATTTCCACTCATACAGTAGTATGTCTGTCGGGAAATCCCATGGCATTGCTTTTGTAACTTCTAATGCATGTCGAACACTCTCAACAGGACCAAGACAGGATAAACTTTTAAGGCGAGATGAACTGAAGGACTTCTTCAAAAGATATTTAACACTGGCAATGTAATGCTTCCGAGACCTTAGAAAAAATAAATTCCTTTCCTTCTCTTTGATATTCTGTAGCGCTCTAGAAATTTGATCTCCAATAACAATATCAGCCAGAGACAACAGTTTGTGAGAACATATATCTTCCAATTTATCCATTTTCAAATCTCAAATAAATTCTTCTTTGTAGAAGATCATAAACAAAATTGTTCTTATCAACAATTTAAGTTGAGAATGAAGGTTTTGTATTAGAGGTTCCTTTTTCTGAAGAAATTCGGTCACACAATTAAATATACTTGCACTTGATACGACAAATACCACCTCAGCATTCATAGTTTCTCTTCTAAGTAAATGAACAATTTTTTTGTAGCCTGGTTTTTGTATCATTTTTGGCTTCTTTAGTGGAATGTAGTCAAGGAAATACTTTCTAACTGCAACTCACTGTTCAAGCAACCTTTCAGCAGCCGGCTTTAGGCTTAGCCACCTGCTTGAACAAAGCTTGATGAAATGGTCAGTGGGAAGTTTCAAGTCTTCTTGAATTTGTTTGTATGTTGACCAATGCTTAGGCCACTAATTAAAAAAATCTGTGAATAGTAAAAACTAGTTCAGACACATCTTTCCCAAACTCTTTTAGACGTTTAAGAAAAGCATTATGTATTGAGTGAATATTACATGTCCCAATGTTAATTAGTTCCTTTTTTCGGGTAGAAAGTAATGAGTCATTAATCTTTTTAAAAACTGACTTTCACTAAAAAACTCAAGTATTTATAACAATCAACTTTGATGATAACAGATTGCGATTTTCAATACGTTCGCAACGCTCTTTCAATATTTAACCCTCTGGAGACGGTCGAAATTTTTGCATTGTCTGGTTACAGAGGGGGTTGGAATCTTTCAGATTTCAAACTCTTGAAGAAACGGCTGAAGTCCATTAAGACTTCCATACCCTCATTTCTGTGCCACAAGGAGAGCAGCGAGTGAATAACCTCCTTTCCGTAGACAGGAATGTCAGGGTTCTCGATGGGGAGCTTCGAGCGCTTAGAATGTGTGAGAGGTTGATGATCTATCCCCTTAAAAACTTTGCTGAAGAAATCTTCGAGTGTAAATTATCATACATATTGAAGATTCCGCCGTCCTTTCAGAGTTTACCTGCGACGTATCTATATCTTCTAGACATAATCAGATCCACAATAGAAACGGCAACATGTGATGACAAAGGTACCAAAACGCATTACCTCTCCTCCTGGGGGAAAGCCGCCCCCAGGAGGAGAGGCCGGTTCAGCCGTGTTTCAGTTTGCTGCTTCTTTTGGCTGTTTCCGTAACACAAACGTAGTAGCCGCTCCGTATGCTGAGGGTTAATGTTGAGTTAATATCAACTTGATCTGTCCGGTCTCTTGACCTCTCCATTCTTGTCTTATTCCAGAATCCGAAAATAAAACGGGTCTGTTGAGACCGCCCTCAGATCTGTGTATGGAGGATGTTATCCCCCTTTAAAGTGACCGTTGGCATCAATCACCATTTACGAGCTGTCAGCGTCTGACCTTCTAGAGGGTTCCTCCTTTTGTTCGATCCTGTCGACCGGTGATATCTCTCTCGCGCCAAATGATATGCCACACAATACTATGAAAGAAAAGTGTTAGTCATAAATGCCACTCAAGGTTCTATTGCTCAAGTTAGGTAATTACGTAAGAGGGATCGAATATGCAGATGTCCCTGCTTCCCTTAAACTTCGACGCTTCGCCTTACTGATAGCTTTTTCTCGTGGGAAAATTTCCAGAACTTGCTGCAGGCAGGCAACATGAAGTATACTTTTACAGCTCAAACGGTACGTTTTTGAATCCATTCTTGCTGTGGAACGTAGCATGCATTTTGAAATTTAATTCGTGCAAACACTGTTTTTTTTTAGAGGAAATATTAATTTTTTTAATTGCACACCAAAAATTTTTCTTCTCTAAATGGAATTTAAGAACTTAAAACCCCTCAAAAGGTGACAAAATGTCAAAAAGGTGACAAAAAATAAAAAGGTGACATGTTAGGAGCCCTGTACGGAGGATAGATCACTCAGGTTTGTGACGACGGTGTCACTTATAAAAAAGGGGGAAACCCCAAGAGAATTTGATTTTTGAAGCAACAGTAAAAACTAGTTCTCGTGGCAACCTAATAAGACTGGTGTATGCCAGCTAGGCAAAATAATCACATTCACGGAAGACAATGCCTTTAGACTCGATTCCACTGATCCAACCACAGTAAAACGATGCAAAGGCAAATCAATATTCTGCTTGCAATATATTGCAATCAAACATAAATGGATAAAATTTCCCAAAACTAATTTTTGTAGCATTAAAATAATTTTGTTCATTGTGCGAAAATAGTTGTAGATATAACAAATATTAGCAATAACAACCCTATCATCAGGAAATTAGTTGTGCCCATTCATCAGTTCAAATTTCCTGAGGTGGAATGACAAAAAATTTCAAAGATTTTTCTCTGGTCTCATGAAGTTAGCAGTATTGGTGTCATCTACCAAAGGTTGAATAATTTTACTTTGAGCATATATTTGCAATTTTAAAACAGCTTTTAATCTCTCGGATACCTGAAATTAGTAGAAAATTTGCTGTCTCTTGCTGCAAAACTTGACTTCTACACACCGGCAACTTGCTTTTATTATATTGATCAATGATGCTCAAAGTGGGGTCCTGTGGTTTCCGGGTTCATTGAAAATATTCAATATTTCACAAATAAAAATAGAATTTTCAAGGGAAAATAAAACCTGAAATTAGTAGAAAATTTGCTGTCTCTTGCTGCAAAACTGGACTTCTACACATCGGCAACTTGCTTTTATTATGTTGATCAATGATGCTCAAAGTGGGGTCCTATGGTTTCCAGGTTCATTGAAAGTATTCAATATTTCACAAATAAAAATAGAATTTTCAAGGGAAAATAAAACATTTCATTTTTTCTATGCTCTAGAAGATATTGTTGTCTTAACAAATTATTATAATTGTCTAATATGTTTTAAAATTAACTGGCTGTTAAGAATGTATTTTCTAGTAACTGCTGATCATATCTCACCACATGGCTGTAATATTGTCAGAACTAAAAAAAATAAAAAATGAATTTTGTGTAGAAAGATTGTAAACACATCCTAGGCCAAACTACAAGACTGCCTCTACTGGAGTTTGCAGTTAGTCTTTCTACACATTTAACTAGAAATTTGATTTTCAGTTACAGCAGTTATAACAACTGGGGTGCAATATGTAGATAATGAATCTATTGTATCAACAAATCGCTTTTCTGCTACAGATCTTCCAAATGACAGTTTATTAAAATTAAAGTTTCTGCAAGAACAACTGACTTTTAAACTATCTGTAGTGGCCTGAACTCACAAGAAAAATTTTGAAGTGCTTAACTATGTTTCATATAACTTTTACCAAAACAGCATTCTCCTAGTTCAAGTACTTGGAATCTTAAGTAAACAGACTTCAAATTGAGAGTGGACTTAATATTGATGATACATACATGAGAGATAAATTACTACATTGAACCAAACATTATGGAGCTCATTGCTGAAAACCTGCCTTCATTGTTCCCATTAAGATTAAAGTTTGTATTTAGATCTCATTAATACTATAATTTTAAGTGTACTAAATGACTCAATTAAAGAAATTGTAGTCTTCTCAGACTACAAATTAGCACTTGAAGCCATACATAATGGTAAAACAACAATAATGCAAGAACTTAATACTCTTCTCCATTTACTAAATATACCTTGCACTCTCCAGTGAATCCCAGCTCATGTTGGAATTGAAGGGAACGAATGTGCAGATGCCCTTGCAAAGGAAGCACGTGACAAAGATCAACCTCAAGTAGTCACCTGTGCAGATGCGAATGCAGTCGCCAGGCGAAGGATCTACAACCAGCATTTTAGCAAGGCAACAATCCCCGATCTAAACTGCTCAAGAAACCTCTCCTCTACAATAGCTAGGCTATGTACAGGACATTTCAAAGGCATGAAGATTTCAAGAAATAATATAAAATCCTATCCCATCAGCAGGTACTGTCCCCAATCGCAACTAACTCCAGATCATGTTTTCAACCTGTCAGGCCATTATCGGTTCCCTTTTTCAAATTGGAGCACTCCCAATCGAAATCCTCCATAGCCATCGAGCTCCAGAACTTGTCACCAAGGCTTTTGGAGGACTCTAAACTTTTGCACTAGTATTGTATGCATAGACACGACAACAACAAGTGTACTACTATTTAATAATGTATAAGAGTTCATTGAATATTTTTCCGATAATTTTAACTCTAGTTTCTGCTTTAGAATTTTAAATCGTCATAATAAGGTGATGTTTTAACATTTTATAATTTATTTGACCATTGATCTAAATAATTTACTTCCTATAGAAAGGAGAAAAATTGATTATCAGTCTTGTGAAGGTCTACATAATGTACTTGGACTGAAAAGTTTGGATTCACTAAAATAGAAGACAGGAAACATAGCAAAAGTTTCAACAATAATTACAAGCTAGTGTTAAGGGGTGATGGCTGAAGATTCACTTACCTCTTCTGGATGCATATCTTTTAGTTTAATGTCCTGAGAACGACTCACAGAAGCTGACCTGTGATACTCGACTAATTCGTTCAAAGAGTTAAACTTAACTACCCAAAGAAAGAACTTCCCTTGTGTGTCTCGGAGTACTTTGAAGTGCTGAACAGCATCTCCACATCTAAAGGGAAAAAATGCATCGTTAAATATACAATCAGAATTCATTACACTTCCAGAGAACATAATTATCTACTGGATTCAGTATTGCAAAATTTTTTTAATATGAAACATGAACTGAACTGAGAAGCTAACTAAAACATGTTAACTCGTATTGGCAATATCGCTTTTGAAGAGATTGCAACTTTTCCATGGCATCTTTAGTATGGTGACAAAACAAGTAAAAGCATGCCAATTGCTGGATTCTTACTTATGCTATATAAACAAACACCAGTGTCTCCACTCTTCAGTAAAAGAAAATTTAGCGTCTTTTTAAGGCTATATTTCATAGAATGCCCGATTGACCCATGAATGTACAGTTATTAGGTTTGGGTCTTGCAAAGTAGTTTTAAATACAAGTTTCAGCTATCCCATTTAGGGTGATAACTCCAGTTAAATTTCTTTTTCAATGTTTTCTTTTTTATGCTGTGGTGTAGAACTTGTACTTCTAAAAATTTGTATCTTGTCCTAGTCATTTGAAGCGAAACAAAGAGTTTAAGCTATCCCATAAAAATTATGCCTTTAATATTTGACGATATTGGACAAGCATTGCTCTAGGTTTGGAATGAGGGAAATGAAATATCCAGTTTCCTTAGATAAACTATGACTTTTGAAAATGTGTAAGGACTTTCAGTAATAATTGGGGCTATTCAAATTCCTTAAAAAATTCAAAAGAAAAATCAGGTCTTTTTAAAGCCAGTCGAAACTCTGAATACATTTAACATTAGTGCTGTACTCTAGTTGCCAGCATCCTATAAAAATAAAAATACCAACAAATATACAAACTATGACCTAGCAACAGGTTACAAACAAAATGTGAATGTACAATAAGTGTAAACTCAATCAATGTTTTAACAGCAAGAAAATAAACTTGATCTTAATCCCCCCCCCCCAATTCCGCAGGCAATACATAGACACTATCCTAACGCCATACAGAGATCAAATACACAAAAGAACAAAGACTAGAGCAAGAACACAATAGAAACAGGAGCACGATGAAACAGAGATCAGAGTCAAACTGTGCAAGAGATCTCTAGTTTCCCAATATTGAGAAAGTACAGTTCTTCGTAAGAGCTGTACAGACAGGGGGAGGTGTTCAGCATTCATTGTTGCACCACTGCAGCAGAGGGGCAGGCAAGGCTACCCACTATCTGATGTAGAGATGGGCGTAAAGACAATCATGCGTAGTAGTCAAACAAAAAGCAGTCACAGCTCTGCTTCTTGGGCAATCAGGGAGATTGTGGATGGTATTTCTCTATGGCTTCTCTCTTGTTCGTTCTTTTACCTGTACCGAATGCATGTCTTTAAAAGCTAGATTGATTTTTGACGAAGCGGACATAATAGCCAACTAGGTTAAGTGGGTACTGGTCGACATGGCATCCCTTTTTAGACAACTCATCCGCTTTTTCATTCCTAGGGATACCGCAGTGAGTTGGGATCCACTGCAAAATGGACAGAGCTAGGAGCTCGGGAACAATTGGCAATGGCCAAGATCACTGCCTGAGGAAATAAAAGCCTGTTCAAAAAGAGAAGGACGAGTGTTTAGATGGGACAAAGCAATTTTAATCACCTCAACCTCACCATCAAATGCAGTCTTGGCTGTTCCAAACAAAATGTAATGGGAGAAGTTTTCACAATAAATACTGGCTCCTGCCTCACCGTTCATCTCACGTTTTGATCAATCGGTATAGATGTGTAAACAAGCCTCCGTTTCCATCCCTGCACTGAACAAAATTGCAATACAGTCCCGAGTCTTTGACACAGGAATCAAGAGGTCCAGATGGTATGAAATTTTTCTGACTTCCAAAGGATTAACAGGAGGCAACAATGGCTTCACCCCAAGACGAAATATCAAGTCTAGACATCTCTCTCTCGAGACAACTTGTAAGAAGCCATACCGAGTCTTCATCCTGCTGGGCCAAGCCCAGATTTAATCCACAGTCACTATGTGGCAGCCTATTTATCCCTCCATGGGAGACTGTGATAAGTGGGGCATTGCAGTAAGTCATGACAGGTTTTATAAAAGTCTTGTATGTAGCATGAAGAGTTGAGGTTGCACAACTCCATCTGACTCTTGTGAGGCTCTTAAGCAGTAACATGTGCCTCTCTTAGTCTTTTGCTGAATATCATTTACTAGCCACTGCGTGGCTACCCCGTGCCCGTAAGGTATTAATCTGGTGTAAAATTTTCTGCAAATTTCAAATCCATTGAAGATATATTCAATTTAAAAATTTTTATTTAACAAAAATCATATTTTTAGGTATCGATCTATCGTAAAATTTTCCGCAGATTTCAAATCCATTGAAATTTTCAATCTATCTTTAGTGATTCCAATTTTACGGGGAAAAAACTTAACAATCCCAGTTAATATGTTTTTTATTTCTTGCTCTCATTGGCAGAAATGGAATGGGACAGGTACTGTAATCTGTTTCTTTTTTGGGAAAGATAAAGTTCATGTGACTCCACAATCTCTTGCGAAAATATAAAAGATATATTCAATTTTAAAATTATTTATTTAAAGAAGATCATATTTTTAGGTATCAATCTAAAGTGAAATTTTCTGCAGATTTCTAATCCGTTGAAATTTTTACTCTATCTTTAACGGTCTAGGAGAAAAAAGAACTACATAGCTAAAGTTAAAACTTATTTTTATACTCTGCTGGAAAATCATTCCTCTTCACAAAATGAAAACGGAAACAGGAAAAATAAATTTAGAATCTGTCATATCTTTTTACGGTTGCCATTCCAAAGAAAACAATAATAATTAAATTTCATTAAACTCATTTCAAAATGTTCTATATTGAATTTTAAAATTTTGCAGCCACGAAAAAAACAGACTAACACTTTTTTTTAATAATAGTAGAGATATGTAACTTCCAAGTGAATTTATGATCAAAGGTTACTCCCATTTACTTGGTGTTCTCACTACACGGGAGGGCTATGTTATTTTTAGTTTATATGAAGTTGCAAAGGTTGGTGACATAATGAAAAAGTCTGATAAATCGTTTTCTCTGTATTGACAATCATATTGTTTTTAGAACACCAGGAATGAAGTCTGGACATGCCACTGTTTAGGATATTTTCAGGTCTCTATTTAGCTCTGTACTTAGGGCTGGATGTCCATAGGACAAGATCGTCGGCATACATAAGTACTCCAATATTTTTTTCTGCCGAGTCAAGGAGCATATTGGATCATCAACATACACATTGAACAACAGCTTCCAGAGGAAGGCAAGTTTGCATAACCTTAAAACCAGACTGTGCTCTTCCATAGCAGACATTAATAAGGTGCTGATCAAGGAAGTCACCAAACCATTGCAAAATTGAACTGATGTGTTTAGTACCTAGTTTATAGCGGAGCTTTGACTTCCAAGCAGTATCATATTTGCTCGCTCAAAATCCCAAAAGATAGCACTTAATCTAAATTCACGATAGGATTAATGCACAAGATACTTCACATCCATAGTACCTCCGTACGTCTCCTGTCTGACAAATACCGAGCACAAAAAAGGTAATACCAATTTACATCAATTACAATTTTATTCTGAAGTATAATTTTATGCGTGACTTATTCTTTCATAAAAAAAATATTTGTGGAAATGGTGACTCGTAAAATATAATTCACTGTTTTAGCTAAAAAAAATTAACGTTTTTGTTTTAAAATATAAAAAAGGAACATATTGCTTTTCTGGTTCACCATATGGTAAAAGGATGCTTGCTTGACATGTTGCAATAATTTAAAATTATCAAATTAACAGGTTTATAGATATGCCAATCACCAGCAAAAAAGTTGTTAAAAGAAAGAAACATTTAAAAATCGTACAGTTACTGGAAGCATATTCAGTATTTTCCTGCCAACCATCCATGCCAATGATATACAGTGCTGGAGATGGGTTTGATGACTTGAAATTAAGTACACATGTTCAATATATTAATAAATACAAAATATTTTTTTAGAAACAAGACTTACTTGACCGAAAGAGAAAAATCTCCAGGAGAACTTTCACTAACTCTAATCAAAAATGCACCTTCATGTTTGTTCATTAAAAGCTTCTCGGCATCTGCTCTAGTTATTCTGCCATAGTACCAACTGTAAAGAAAAGTACATTCAACAATTACATATCTATGTGTACAGAATTTTGTCATGTAAAAGATTGCAGTATCTGAATTTAGTTCATTTATAAGAATAAAAAATATCCACATAGCAATTCCTTTTTGAAGGAAATATAAGTAATTTATAGACTTTCTTTAGAATATATTTGATCTGGGTTAGCTGTTTTTTTCAAAAAAACCATTTGAAAAAACACACAATTTTGTATACATTTTGGGTTTTTTCAAAAAAAATCTCAATTTTGCCCATATTTTTAAAATATAAGCAAAAGTTTCAAGGATAAAAAAATACATACAAAATTTTAGTTACAAATTTTTGTAACAGAATTGATAACTTTTATAGAAGATTTATTTTTAATACACAAGCTTTGTACACATATTATCTATAACACGCTACCATTCTTAAGTATCATTGTCTCTTCAAGAAACGCTGAACTTCAACCATTTTCCCTGTTTTCTCTGCTCCAAGTCAATTTATCAACACTTTGTCCATATGTTGCCATAAGTAGAGAACACACATTCAATGGATGATAAACTTGGTGGGTAGCCGAGGAGTTGAGCGAAAAACTTGCAGAATCCTTCGGGCAACTTCCCAAATGTCTGTGTGTTACGCTCCATTAGCAACCATCACTTTGAAGGATTACTTTTGTACAAGTTCAAAACATCTAAATTAAAAATTGTTTTGGGGAAAAAACTCACCGTCTTTGATTGTAAGGGCTTAGACACCGGGCATATATGTAGGTTTCAGATTGCAACCAAGTTTACCCCTGCTCTGCTGATAATCTGTTGCCTATAACATGATGGGTCCATTACATTAGCCAGGTAAAAAAATGGTTGCGTTGCTTCATCCATCACTAATTGTGTCTTTTGCTTATATGGCAACAATTCATACTCATGGTGAGGTCAATCCAGACCTCCACAGCTGTTGAGAAGTTTGCCGAATCTGACTGCAACCTAACTAAAGCTACAGAAACTTCTCACACTTGCTTCAGTAATATTGAACTTTCGCGGCACAGCTCAACATTACTTACAATTCTTCCAATATTCGAGTCGACTCGCTGTTCATTTTCATTAATAATTTCAACATATCTGTGAAAGTTTTTGATGAAAGTGTTAACGCATTCAACTTGCAAATTCCAACATGTATCATTTAGAATTTGAGGCACGAATCCCCCCCTTTTCCTTTAATAATCCATGAGAGACACTGTGGTTGCAAAAAAAAGTATTTATTTACCTCCACAATATGTTTAAGGATATTTTCATAAAAAAATGTTCTAAAACAAATTTGACAAAAAATTTATTTTTAAACTTCTATTTCAGTACTAAATATATATATATATATTTTTTAAATTTTAGTGATTTTTGTTTTAAATCTGCAAAAAACTTGGATTTAAAAAAAAAAAAGACATTTTCTGAAAAAACCCAGTTTTACATGTTTTTTTTTTTAACTTAAAAAAACCCAGGTGAGTCGGGCTTTAAAAAAAAAAAAAAACGTGCTTTTGCCAACCCTGTATTTGAGCCATGTCTTAGCTGCTAGATTAATTCTTAGCATTAGTGAAAACATGCATGCAAAAGCATATTTAAATTATTAATAAGCATTCAATCTATACTTGGTAACACCAGTAGTTCAATAGAAGGAAAGCCAGTGCCTCTGCTGTAGCATAAACTTCAAATGTACTTACAAAATAAGTAAATGTAGTTTTAAGCAGTGAGTTTAATTGAGTGATTACATTCTGTATATTCATTGTATTCTTATCTCAATGGGCTTTACAAATAAAATGGAAACTACATAAAATGGGTTTAAATACTGCAAAAAAAAATATAATAATAATGATTTGAATTATTTATTTTCTTTATGCAGTTGAAAGGTGCCAAACATGTTTTAGCTTTAATCAAGTTAGTTTTACCTTTCAGACATATGGTTAATTATTTCAACATTCATTTTATTGTCATTATGAAGGGTCTAGAATTTTAAATTCATATATTCTTGATCGAGTCGTATCATATTTTATGATTTTGAATGAAATAAGTACTTAACTTTTGAAAGTACACTAGTACGTTTATCAGTCCTTAAATTCACACTAGAGCTACAGGAACATTGTCCCGAATGTATCGTTTATTGCTTCAATGTCTATAATGATTTCTTTATAAATGGAAGAAATAAATTCTAATCGAGAGAATAACTAAAATACTATAAACCTCAATCAATATGTTCATGCACTCTTAGATTTGAAGCATCATCCATGAAAGCATTTATTTTTATTAACTTATCAGTATTATAAATATCAATATATACAATTCACTAACCTACAAGGCACAGAAATTGGTATTATTAATTTATGGGAAGGTACATAACAACAAGTGTTTAACGACAAATAAAATCAATAGCTTCGAAATTCATTTTCACTTTCGATGCTCCATTCAGTTATCAAACAAGATTAGTAAAAATGCAGAGATCATCACTTCAATGAAACTCTTTAGCTGTCTGGTGAAAGGGCAATAATAATTTTTTTTAATTACAAGGTAGAGATCTGTGCAGAACAGAAAATATAAGCGAACTGCAAAATTCATAGAATTCTAAGATGATGAAAATATTGAAGACGGAACAAATAAGTGCAATGTGATTGAGATGGATATTCTTGAAGTATAATTGTAAAAATATAAGTTGTGCACAAAATGTCAAATAAATGAGAGTTAAAAACAATAAAAAATCTTAGAATACTCTTTCCCAATTTTCAATCAATTTAATTTACAATTGCTTGAAGCTTGAAATGCATTCTATAATGGTTTGTAGCAGGATGCGGAAAAACAGTGCAACTTCAGGCGACTAAAAAGCATTCATGATTGAGATCAATTGCACTTCCATATATACTACATTGCAATTGCAAGTCAATTTTTGTAGTGGAGGAACAAGTTTGCTACAGGTTAATGAAATAGTGAATGTAAGTAAACAGTTGAACTCACTCGTGTTTTTTCATTTCAATGTAATTGCTAGGTATAAGGCCTTCTTTTGCTTCCAATTCTGCTCTGTACCAATTCATATCATCTTCCATATTGAGCACCTGAAATTACAGAACAGCATAAAAATTTCATTCATAACAGTATCTGATTAAAATTTAGAATAACTAAAACAACATCATATTGACATTCAATGTGGAATAGTACTGCAGTAATAATTAGCAATCGACATGAACAAGATGCAATTGTGAGGAGATGGATATATTTCTATAATAAAATATAATAGTTAATGTACTAAAAATAAAAACAACTTTTTTAATTGTAACATTAGGAAAAAAGGCAGCATAAACAAAACTATGGGATAACCTAATTTGTGAAACTTTTCCTGTCACTGTATAGTTTGTTAGAAGAGGTTGGAATTATTGGCGAGTTTATTATTGGCGATTGTGAGAAAATGGATATTTTTCTCATGGAAGATAGGTCTTCGAGTCGTGGAAAATATCTGTAGAAACATACACAGTACTGTCCAAAATCCGGACATTTTTTATTTTTCTCACTTTTTTTTACATCTTAAAGAACAAGGAGTTAAACCTGGACTTAATTGATGAAACAAAGCAAAATAACGGACATGTTCCGAGTAAATACCACACACAAAATTTAGATTTGCAAGTAAAATTTGTTGCATTGTATTAAAAGTATTTTTTTCCTTTTTTTTAAATTATTCCTATTTATATATCTGCTATTTTACTATTGCAAATGCAAAATTCACAAGAGGGTAGATTAAGGTTTTTTAGACAAAAAAGGCAAAGAATCCAAAATGGCCGAGGTCTGGAGGATTCCGGATTTTGTACTGCATATATAAAGTTTACAATTTTCTAGAGCTGCACTTCTTCCGATCCAGGGTCACATGACAGACAAAATCAAATATAATCGAAGAGATTAAAATTGAAAATATAGCCTTTGTTATACAAAACAGTTCTCTCACAGGATTTGAAATAAGTGGTTCTTATGTTATATTTTACCTCTAACAACTATGTTTTAATAACTAGGTTTCAAAATCTAGTCCTTTTCAAAATCTAAATTTTTCAGTTTTTAATATTGGACTCCAACAAATAGACTACTTATTCTTCCCAACAATATATTCTCACTTTTAAATAATCATGTCAAAGTCCAATGATCAGGCTGCATGTTTCAGCACATCTGCAAAATTTAAAATCATTTACAAGTAGAACATTTTGAGAAGTGAGGGAGCATGTTGATAAACCATTGATGCTTGACCTTTTACTAATAACTTATCCTAAGGCCAAAACTCAAATTTACAAATTCTACACTTTCATTTGAACAATGCGTTTCCTCAACCAAGCAATCCGAAAATGCAGAAACTAGAAATTGGTCATATGAATGATAGCTTTAGAGAAATAGCACAATTTCAAAAAATAACACCCGATTTCATTCTCTGAATATACAAAATCTTCCTAGGTAAATTTGTAAAATTTCCTTTAATTAACCTATTTGTTTACTTTAATGCAGTTGCTTTTTTTATTTGAGCTTGCTTATGAAACAATTATATAGACTATATACAGAGTAAATATTTGAAGCAACAATAACTCAACTTTAGCAATTGTTTCACTTCCTGCAGTTTCAACTTGGAGAAAGACAAACTATAAAATGTATATGATAAAATTATAACAATGAATTTTCAATTCATTCAAGGCTACAATACTCTTTTTGTCACACAAAGACATGTAAAATTAATCTCTATAAAATGCAGGTATGACAATTTAATCAACTATGAAAAAAATCGAAATTCTAATAAAATACTCTTAACTTTATCCTTGTGCAAAGGTTAAAATATAAACACATGAATATACTTTTTGTAAAAGAAAATGTTTATTAAGCAATTGTTCAAACCACAACTTTACAGCACAACATTATAAAACATAAACTTCAGAATAGAATTTTAAATTCAGATAAAAAGGTCCATGTGTATTTTTAATTAAGACTGAAATTAAGTTCTGGTATACTATGTATGTAATCTAGTATAGGAGGTACACTTGTCTATGTTTACCATTTGTGACAGCTCAAATTACACTATTTGATTATGATACAGGAGCATTTAATCCTCGTAACGATACATTTCCAATTTATAAAACACATATGACATTGAAATAATAATAGTTAAATGCTTAAAAAAAGGAGAGGATTAATCTGTATGACAGCTTCCTTAGTTGCCACTGTTTACTTTTCAATTTTGTAAAAATCAGAGGCTGAATCTGAGTATCTTGAAAGGTATCATGTGATGAAACAGAATAAAAATAGACCAAAATCTTCAAGATAATTTCTCATCATTGTAGGAAATTGTATGACAACATTTTTCTAAGTTCATTTGGACAGTAACTGTCATGATATAAAAACTAATTATTCCACATAAAGTTTTATACAAAAGTAAATATTCCACATGATATGTTTATGAATAATTCGATATAAATTATATAAATTCGATATCAAATTCGGATGGTTACTTACTTTTAAAACTTGTCCTTTCCTAAAACTCAGTTCATCATCAGCAGTGGCATTAAAGTCGTGTTTAGCAATTGCTTCCATTTTACTAGTTCACTATTCCTTAATAAACACAGGTAGATTAAAGCCCAGCTAAATGCTAGGGATGTCAACAATTGGATTCAGCTAACTCCAGTGCCTTTCGGAAGTTTCCAGTTCATAAAGATATCAATTTATGTATCTAACCACTGATCACTGTTCAAATATTTGCTGAAATATTACCTGAGAATCAATATAACGCATCATGTTCGTAAAATAAATAGCTCCTCCTCTTCAATCTTATGTGGTTTCTATTTTACAGGCAATGGGTGAATCAAGAGCTGAAAGGATAGCCGCTGAGGCAAAAATAGATCAATCCAACCAAGAGTTAGGTCGCCGCCCTTTCTCACTCGACTCCAGATTAGTCCTCTAATCTCAACTCCGTTTTCTTCACCTTTTCCTCAAATCACAAGAGATTTATAAAATCCGTATAAGTACATAAATTACTTTTCATGTACGAAATTTTTATTTATTATTGCTAATGATGCCATTAAATATAGACGAAGACGAAGATAGCGGAATAACACACCACCACATGATAAAAAAACACTTAAACTCTGACGTCAAAACGATTTTTTGGCAAAGATCTCAAATGTCTACACTAATGAATCAACGGAGAGTAATTTAATTAATTTTCTTTTTTCACACTTCCACAATATTTATTTTGTTGTCCTTTGAAGAAGTGGCAAGGGGACCTATTTTTAATAGCGGAAGATTCACTTATGCCTTTGCACTGCAGTGCGGTACGACAATAGACTATGCGCAAAATATATAAACTTATATTAAACTACATGAACAAAACTTTTTCAGGGTTCGTTCATAAATTGATAAGAAATAAATTTAACCTTCTTATGTTTTGAAAATTGACAAAACAGAAATTGAAAGAAAGTAAGGATTTTTTTTAAAGTTTTGGAATTAACTAATGGGTTGACAATCATGTAAGTAGAAAAGTACTGCATGAGTTTTTATGTCTTTAAAATTATAAACGAAGTATTTGTTTGCATTTCTAGCCAAACTCCTTTGTCTCAACTTTGATCACTTGCGATATACACTTGTTATTTCGGTATTATGAAAACACAGTGACCTATAATGATAAGAGTGCTAATAATGATAAATCGTTGTATTTATTTTGTAAACAGAAATTTTCCAAGATGGTTCACTGATTTTCAGTTCTTTTTCATCTCTAGAACAAAGAAATATCATATTTTAATAATTTTAGTTTAGTTAAAAATATTTAATCCGTTGTAAAGTTTTGTAAATTTTATGTTTGTGGTTTGGCAACGTTGCTTAACGTTTGGATTTAGAAGTTTTATTTTACTTTTTGGTTTGGAGTTTTTGGTGGGGAATTGATATGCATACTTAGAGGTTAGTTGTGATTTCAACTATTTTATTATTAGATTTAAACTTTCTTTTAGCCTTTCAGCAATGATTACTTTTGTTGACGTACTTTCTTCAGATTTCCCCTCGATTTCGTTAGGTTTTTGCGCTTGTTAATTTTGGTTGTTTTACATATTCGTTCTATTTTTTTTATATAGTATAATATGGTGTTTATCTCATGATTTCAGATTTGTTTCAAACTTAAAATATGGGCAGTGAGCTGCTTCTGTAAAGTGCTTTATCCCGTCATGGATACCGACGTTCAGGGTAAGTATTGATGCAATGTTGTGTTTGTTATCATAGTCTATGTTCAGTAAAAGTTTGTAGATTTTGTATATACCTCTTTGCCTTCATAATT
Source organism: Metellina segmentata (assembly GCA_947359465.1). Classification (NCBI taxonomy): domain Eukaryota; kingdom Metazoa; phylum Arthropoda; class Arachnida; order Araneae; family Tetragnathidae; genus Metellina; species Metellina segmentata. The sequence goes on along the minus strand of OX375881.1, from coordinate 108,718,515 downwards.
GCTATTCTCATCTATCAATATGTATAAATGATTGCAATGTGTTGATTATTGAACTTTTGCATACATGATTACTTTTAGGGTGATCCAGCCGGCAGTGTCTATTGAACCGTACAGTACGGCTATATAACTTTTCATTCTATGTAGCCGTACAGCGCAGTTCCTTACTGCGCAGTATTTTCACTTCTGCCGTTAGACGGCAAAGAGAGTCATTCTGTTTTTGGCGATTATGTAGTATTTTGATCCATTTTGCCTTTGCCATAAACTGCCAAAAAAGGCAATCCTTTTTTGTGGAAGGAAGACGCATTTTCCCTACCGTTTCCCGCCTTTTTAAGATTCTCCGTATATGAATCGAGGATGGGTTGTGGAAATGACCGCGGGAAAAAATGAATGGTTGGGTTTTATGGCGCAAAGTGCGCGGAATGGGATGGATACTAAAAAGTGATTGGAAATTAAAGTAATGAAATGTGTTCCTGGTCAATTCAGGAAAATTTGCACAAACTGTCTTTTAAATATTTTTCATGTTTTGTTTGTGTTCCGAACCATAGATTTAATGACATGAATTTTTAAAGAAGAAATACAAGTTTGCATTTTTGTTTTATAATGGAGTAATTTTGTTTATTTTTAGCCACTTTTGCACACATTATTAAGAATTCTTTTTCACAAAAGAGGAATGCGTATAAATGTTTTTAAATAAACAAATAAAAAATTATATATTTTTTTTTAATTCCTTTTTAATAACATACAACAAATGATCAAATATTTAAAATCCATCAAATTGTGAAATATTTGCCAAGTTGACTACATTTTGCTAACGAAAACAGGTTTTGATCAAATAATTCATTTCTTTTTAAAACCAGGTCCGAATTCTCATGTGAACAGTTGAAAAAAATCCTTTTTATTGCAGATATGCTTGAGGGAGATGATTTGCAATTTGGATGAAAAAAAAATGTACGCATTAAAATTTTGCACTTTTTTGCTATACTTGATTTACCATTTGAGAGCAATGAGTATTACTAGTTTTAATCTCACGTCTCCAATAAAATAAGTTATTGGAAAATGTTCTTTTTCCATTTTAAAGACCCTATCGTGAAAATCAAGATTCAATTTCTACTAATAATTTCAGATTTTCCTCCATATTTAAAATTTAATTGGATATCTCTTCACATCAAGCTCAGTAAAAGTGCATTTTCATGTAGTATCTACCATATTATTTAACCATTTCGAAAAATAGATAAAGTACTTGAAACATTCAAGTTTGAATTGTTTTGCAAGTGCCTTTACTGGGCTGGCATATTAAAATCACAATCACATGTAGGCTAAAATATTTTAATCCATCATTTCATTGAAATATTAATTTGCTTTCTTTGAGTAAAAATGTGGTTACACGTAAGCGTTTGTATGGATAGGTAGTTGTCTAAATTATTTTTAACATTTTAAATTCAAATTGTAAAAAACAATTAATCAAACACCAATTTTTATTATTTGCAAACCGCAAAACAAACAGAAAGGTTTTATATCCAACACAATAAAATGTGATATGAAAGCAGGAATTTATCCAGGATTCAAAACTTGGGGGGGGGGGTACAAAATGTTTAATGGGGTGTTGATTGGAGATAATTGCATATTTACCCGATGTATCGATTAATTCATTTTTTTACTGTTATTTTTACTATGTTGTTTCTGTTTGTTTATTATTTAATGGCGCAAGGACTGCTATAGGTCATGCTGCCCCAAATTAGGTTAATTTCATTATTTTCTGGGGGACTAATTGGACATTGGTGTTTAACATTTGTGTGGGACATTTTAACCTGAAATGCAAAAAACGCTACATCTACTGATCATGAAATACCAACATATTTATTTTAGACATTTCGTATTCTCTTTTGAAGCTTTTGTACAGGGTGTCCTAAAAGTTCCCGTACTCCAACTTTAAAAAAATTTATTGCCCTTGGTTTTTTTTAATTACTGAATTTTATCGATAATTATTATCGTTTTTCGATAATTCTTATCGACTCTTTAATTTTTATCGTTTGATTTCCTTTACGCTCAAGTTGTGCGATAATAAAGTTCCACGCCATTTTGTTCGTCTTTGCAAGATAAATTTATCACGCATTCAGAGAATTGCGCTGATTTTGAGGCTTCTGCTAAAGTAGTCTATTAAGAGAGATCGAATATTTTGCATATTTGGTTATTTCTATTATTCGTTATGTTTACCCCTTATGTTTGAGGTTCCTTGGTCTACCATAAAAACTTTTAAGGGGATCAAATTCCTATGGCACGCTTGGTGTAGATGCTCTTTTAACAATTTATCTAATTTCTCATTTGAAATATTTGCATCTCACGTTTGTGGATATACAAGGAGTTCATGACACTAGGGGTTGGCATCTATAGTAGAATAACCCCCAATTGACTATAACAAATTTTTCTTTCTACTCACTAAAAACAGGCAGAGGTTGAATTTCAAATTATTTTTTGGCTAATTTTGGCACTGATTCTTCACAGTTGGAAGGTTACGGAGGTTTGAACTGATGCCTTTCAAGAGGGGAATCAACACTTTAAAATTTGTTTTCAGTATGTTAAAAACTAGTATGGATGCCCTCACTTCATAGTTTAAATAGTAAACCCTTTGGAACAAAATAAACTAAGGTTAAATAGAAAGCTAAACTTAAATAGAAAGAACCTCTTAATATTCACAAAAGCAAAGTACTCTTCTAATAAGCCTGCAATTAAGAAAATTCAAAGGCATATAAGTGTTTTGATTTCCTTTGTGAAAACATTGTATTCCAGATATTTCCTTTTGACTCTAGAACAATTTGGTTCCGACAAATTGAAAAGTTTAAATTTATGCTTTCGTGTCTGGCAGACAAAAAGGTATTCAAAGAAACAAATAGGTTAACAAAAAGGCAAGAAAACCTCTCTGTCTATTTTCCTGTGGACGTTTTCTATAATTATTCTGCTGTTATTATTAGGAACGACATACAGATGTGAACTAGTATTTTCATTAATGAAATTTACATTCATGAAAAGCAAAACGAAAGTCACGATTGACTGATTCAATTTAAAAAATTCTCTTCTGTTCTCAGTACCAAATTTAACACCAAACATTCAGACTAGCCAAACCCAGTCTCAAAAGTATCATTAATGGAAAGTAATGTTTATGTGATGTAATACATATTGTTTTACATACAATAATTAATTCATTTTAAAATGTTAATAATGTGCATAAACATACCTTTATTAAAAAGGTTATTAAGAATATGCCTGGACCATGAAAACTTAAGAAAGTAAAAAAGGTGCTCGAGTTGTAAGACGCATATGAATTCGAATGTGAAAAAAAATTGGCGTGTGGTATGTAAAAGGTTAGCCACCCCTGGGCTACTGGAAACTTGCCGCCCCCTTCCTGCCCTCAGTAATGATATTTACAGTAAAGTTAGATATTATAAATTTAAAACCAAGTTCAGTAGAAGAAAGGTGATAAAACAATTAAAAACATTTAATCAATAATTATTTTTTCTGATAAAAAGCTTTTGCAGGAGTTACAACTTTTCTTGTTCATGTAACCCCTGACTGAGCTTTCATACACTTTTATTCTTCTGCGTTTTAAAATAAAGTTATTATATTATCAAATTATTGGAAAGTTCCTGATTCGAAATCGGGTCAGGGCATGGATATTTGTAAGCGTATGGTGTAGAGGCGGTTGGTGTACCTTAAATCTGTCGTGGCCGAAAGTCCTCACGTTGGGTTGGTGTGGAAGTTTGGAGAGTGGGGTGCCAGCTCAGATGTTGCCTCATCATCTGACCGTGGTTCAAAATTACGTGGCGATACACCGAATGGCTTAGGCTGGGACGATGGTAACTAGTTGAATACCATTATCAAATTATTGAAATGTGTTACCTAGTTGAGCAGAATTGTAACAGTGCACTGTTTAGATGGTATAAAAATGATACAAAAAATACATTCAAAGCAAAATCATACATTTATATATATAACGTTAATTTTTTTTATTCAAATTCCCTCGATTGTATCTTTAAAATTCAGATTGACGAAAAAAATTTCCGATCAAAAAGCAAAGGAATGATCAGATCTGCTTAGTTTCTGTTCTCACTTCTTCGCTTCGCCCCTTCCAGTCCCACCGGACGCACAGCGTCTCTTATGAGGGGAGGGTAAGAGTTATGGGACAGTTGAAGGGAAAACACTTCGTTCTTACAGTTGCTCATTCGAAAACTTCGAGGAAGAAAAAAATCTGCGGTTTGTACCTCGTGTCAATGACCCTCAAGCAGAGACGGGTGCGTAGGGCCCACAAAATGTATTTTCATTTGGGTCCGAGGAAAGTTGTGCCAGCGTCTTTACAATGTGCATCTTTAAGTGCAGTGAAAAGAGTTTCTAATTCAAGATGGTCAACAAGAACATATACTATATTAGCTGTAAAACTTAGTTTCACCCATGTTAAAGAGGCTTTAACTGAAATTTGTAATTCAGAAGAAGAAAAGAAATACAAATACAAATATTGACGACCAGCTACAGGCTCGAGACCAACAAGGCTGGTCCTTTGTTTATGAATTCCCACTGACTATCCAATTGTATCTTAAATTCGTACACTCCCTTTGAATTAACTATATTTTCTGGCAACGCGTTCCAACTGTCTATTACCCTATTAAAATAGTAGTTTTTCCTTAAATCCCGATTAAAATGTGTCTTATTCAATTTATACCCATGACCCCTTGTTCTGTTATCCCTATTGAAATTTAAGCCCTCTGTGTCCCCTTGTTTTACAAACTTGAAAAGCTGAATCAAATCCCCCCCCTCCTCCTTCTTCTTCTTTCCAGTGTATCTTCTTCTTTCCATATCGGAGACAACTTCTTAAACAGACAAATATGAAACTGATCCAATGGCAATTATTAGGAATACTATTTTACAAAGAATAAGTGCTACTAGTAAAGCACTGCAATCAGTGGAATGCAAACTATTGAATAGATCCATCCTATTAAAGGCATTAGAAAATTTTATCAATAATTTCAGAGAAGAATTTGAAAAAACTGAAAAAGAGGCAACTGTTTTATAAGGTTAATGTGGTGCAACTGTTATCATAATAACCTATCATTTAATGTGGAAGAAGGACAAACTCGCAGACAGCAAAAGATAAAAATGTTTTTTGATAAAAACAAAGTCGGACATGAATTTACAATAAGAGCAAATTTCACAGTCAATGCATTTTATGTCATGTGATAACACCAAGACAGGATTAAAAGTAGAACACTACAAAAAAGAGAGTTTAAGGATATTTACAAAAATGACATTAATGTTTGTAATTTTGGGATGTGTTTAATTTAAATTAAGTGTGTTTTTAACTTCCAAAGTTAAATGACAGAATTTTTCATTTCTGAATTTTTGACACTCAGGTCATATCAGATGTTTGAAGAAATTGGAAATTTAGAGAGATAATAATTAGTTTAAAATGTATTAAATGAAAAGGATGAGACTCTTTAAAATGACTGTGTATTTTACTAGAGTAACTACGTCTTCTCTCGCCCTCTTGTGGATAATTACTCCAGCTGGTGCAACAGTCATTTATTCTGAGCACTCTATGTCTATATCCCATTCTTAGAAGACAAGGTATGCCTTTGACAATCTCCGCAATATATAATTCGCTGTTCATATTAAGTTGTATAGTTGAAGTCTCTGGATTAAAAGTCTACTCAAGGCTCTCCCAAGTCTCACAGAGTCCGAGTTGTGCATTCACTAAAAGCCCAGTACTTCAGGTAATTTCTTGACAAAGCCTTTTATGAAGCAAAACTGTTAACTGAAGATGCCCATAACAGAGATGCAGAATTCTTTGTGTGCCTTATTTAGAGATAGGAACAACATTAGAGAGAGAATCACATGCAAAAGAAAATTGTTCGAAACATGAGGACACAGAAAAACTGTTCTTAAAACCAATTGAACCGAAACATCAATCTTCTGTCAACTCAATCGAACAACAATGACCCCTATCATTCAAAAGTCTCGGGCAACTCACTCTAGACAACAAGAAAAACCATTAACACGCGCGATGCATCTGTGCTTCCTAAAGGGAATGAAAACGACAAACCACGTGGTGAAATCTGTTAGATTTCTTTTCAAACGGATCGTTCTTAACAAAAGATCTTGACTAGTTGTTCTTCAGAAAAATTAGCCATATCTTGTTTGACGAGATATCTCATCGTAGCTGCTTGGAGAGATAAGCAAATATTTAAAATACCCTTGTTTCTGAAAGCTCCCTTTTACTTTGTGTCATTGCTGGGTATTAGCACTTTAAGTACATGTCAGAAGCTGGTTAAGAGAGAGAAAAGAAAACGAATGCCCAAAAATATTGCTTTTATACTTCAAGATCAAATTAATTCAATGAATTATTACATCATGTAAGAAATAATAGTTCATAAATAATATCGATTTATGAACCATTACTTTTCTTGAAGATGAATGAAATAAAGGCCTTCACGCATGCATCTAGAGTATTTCATGTGAAGAAATATTTTAAATACCAGAAAACAATACTTCTGGGGTGAATTTTTGAGCTCCAAGAGCCATTCACTGGCTTACACGTAACCCTTCCGAAAATGAAACTTTCCAATTTTGGGTTCTAAGTTCTCAGATTCTGCAATACAAATGCATAAGGTTAGTCATAAAAAAAAACCGAGTTTGTAAATCCCTTTTCACCATTGACAAAGCTAAGTATTTCAATTTAGAATTTAGCTGGGCATAATAGGAACAGTGAACAACCTTTCATCAGAATAATTCAAATGCACCCCCGATTACATAATAACTCTAAGTTACTATACCTTTAATTTCTCTTTTACATAGACATAAATTTTATTTTCTAACTTAGCCAAAATTCATGCGACTAGCTATTTTGAAAGTTATGTATGAAGATAAATTACCGTTTTAGTAAAAGAAATTTTTATGTGTACTTTGAAATTATATTAAATACTTTTATTTTTATATCTGATCAATAATTACAGTAATAATAATTAATGATGTGTCGGGGTTCTCTCTGGTTGGCGTCCCTCGGTACAACCAACATAAAGTACGTAGTATTCACAAAAATCTTATTTTGAACACAAATCTAGCTGACTTAAATACAAATATAATTTTTAAACACATGGAAACTGAAAATGTGAATTCAGTTGACAAGAAAATAGTTTTAACTATTACTTACTTCAAAAATTTACACAATATTAGTCAATATGCTTGGATGTGGGAATTTCTTTCTTGCTCAACTGAATTAGTCTTTTTTGCATTCCAAAAAGGTCTTCATGAAAAAGGTATAATTCTTAAGCAGTTTGAAAATTATTTTTATTTTCATATTGGGCCTCAGATATCTGAATTTTTTTCTTTGGTTCATAGATAAATTTGATTTTGAAGATATTTACCCTTGTTTATTGAATTCTTTCTACTGTTGTAATTTGCAAAGTGAATTCAGTTCTGTTACACCAGAAGTTGAAAATAAATTTTCAGAAGTCATTAATCACATTTGGGGGTGTAGAAAAGACTGAAAAACCTGGGTTAGGCTTTAATCACCACATCCACTAAATTGACTTATAGTATCTGAAATTTTTGGTAACTGATTTTTATCCATAACTCCCACCCGAGATAATTGATGTATGCATTAATTTAAAAGATAGAAAGAATCCTATAATATCCTTTATTGGTTTTTGGTAGCTCTTGTTACTACTTGCTCACACTTACCGAAGAACAGAGTATGGAAATTTCAGCTAAACGCTATTAAAAATGCGCTGGAAAACAAGCATGTAATGACAGCAGTTGTTGTTGATTTGATGTCAGTTTACGATGCAGTATAGAGGGAAATTGTTAAAACTCTTTTCAATTGGTGTAAAATCATACATGTTTAATTGGATTAGAGGTTTTATTAGCCAGTGCTTAAGTAGTCAGGTATAATAGTTGGTAATCAAGGTTTTAGTTTTTTCCAGACTACTCTACCACAATGTGCAGTTTTGAGCTGTAATCTGTTTAAAATGTATAAAAATGACTTTGTTTTAAAACTAAAGTATGTCCCTGGCATTGATTGTCTTTATACCGAGGACTGACTTATGTGGACTAAAACCCAAAAGTGGAGGGAAGTGCTGAACTTTTGACTGAAAGAACGCTACATCAGGCTATCTCGTGTTTGAATGAATAGTGTAATATGAGTGTTTATGCTACAGTAATATGAGTGTTTATGCTTTAAAGTTGGGACTTATACGACGTACGTGGGTTGTCTCCGTACATGTGAAACATGAACCCCGCTCTATGACAACATATTCTCTTAAAAGCATTTGTCTGCCACCAGTAGGTCCCTGGCTCAAATCACTGTTTGTAAGTGCATGGATGCTTGTGATTGTTCCCAGTGGCGGATTAAGCGGACTAAGCGGCCGCGTAGGGCCCCGAGGTCTTGAAATGTTTTTTCATTAAGGTTCGAGAAAAGTTGTGACAGTGTGTGTGTCTTTACAATGTGCGTCTTTATGAGCAGTGAAAAGACTTCCTAACATACGATGGTCAGCAAAAGCAGATGCTGTATTAACTATAAAACTTGGTTTCACCCATATATATGAGGCTTTACCTGGAATTTGTAATTCCGAAGAAACAAAGTTACCATATTGGAGGCGACTTCACTTCAGAGGAAAATGAACAAATATGAAACCTCCCTAATGACAGTTAGTTGGAATACTATGTTATAAAGGATAAATGCTATTAGTAAATAACTGCAACCAGTGGAATGCGAACTATTGAAAGGTTATCTATCCTGAAGTCATTAGTAAATTTTATCAATAATTTAAAGAGAAGTTGAAAAAGAGGCAACTGATTTATCAGGACTGTCATTTAATGTGAAAGATGGTTAAACTCGCAGACAACAAATAAGAAAAAAAAAGTGTTTTTTTTTTTTTTTTTTTTTTTTTATGAAAACAAAGGAGTTGGACATGCATTTACAATGAGAAAATTTCATAGTCAATTAATTCGATTTTTTTCATATGTGATAACACCAAGGCAGAATTATCTCAAAGAACGTATGGAGTTGTTGTGGAGCCTTTTCGAATATTTTTTATTGGGATTTATCAGTAGAAAAAAAGAACACGATAAAAAAAAAGGTGAAGAATATTTACAAAAATGACTTGGGTGTTTGTACTTTTGAAGACGAATTTGATCATCTGTACTATAATAAAAGAAAGTGTTTGTTTGTTTGGGGCCGCAAAATCCTGACGATTCTATGGCACTTACAGCAATGAGATTTGGCACACAGGTAGTCCGAATTGTTTGCAATTTTTGTGTAGCGGCGAATTTTAAAATCCAATCTAGAAGATTTTTAAATGTGAATTTGATAGTTTTATTCTCAATCGATTTTTCAAACGCGGATAACATTTTCTACTCATGCGACCTTGCAGTCAAGGTTTGGAATTATGGCAAGTTTTTTCATATGCAGAACGTGGAGAAAATTATTTTTTTCGTTTCCGCTTTGCTTTTGCGCGGAGAAATGTTTATCCAGCCAGACGATAAATCTTTTAATTGTAGTCACACTTCTTTTTTCTATCTCCAAGACTAATTTCAACGGATTGGAAAACTGCGAAAAATTTCAGTTTAGATTGGTACCTAAAAATACGATTTTCTTTAAATAAATAATTTTTTAATTGAATATATCTTCAACGGATTTGAAATCTGAGGAAAATTTTACACCAGCTTAATACCCTACATCACGGTGTTGCCCGTGTTATTGGTTTGCACGGGCACGGGCAACGTCGTTCTAGCCACGCAGTGGCTAGTTTTTTAATATTTCTTAAAGAAAACGAGGACACATATAAACCACACGAGTCATCTATCGAGCCGATAAAGAAATGTCTTGCACATTTCCGAACGCTGAAACATTATTGAAATTTTTTTTTAACAATTTACTTTTCTATTGCAACAGGAGAAAGGTTGTTTCCTGTTTTAAAGCGTGTAAAAAATAATTTTAGGAGTTCTATGGTAGAAGAAATATTAATTAATATGACCATTCTGTATATAGAGCAAGGAATCGTAAAACGAATTGACACTTCAAAATAATTGACGAATTTGCATGAAATAAAGTAAGACGAAAATTCATGTAAAAATGTTTTTTTTTTTTTTTTTTTTTTTTAATAAGTTTATTTAATGGGCTGTGGGTATGAAAATATTTTGATTACTTTTCTTTTTTGTTAATAACTTAAGGATAGTTTTCTTGAAACTTTTTTTTCTAACTTGAGATTGAGGGCCCCGAAATTTTTACCGCTTGGGGTCCCCACTTGACTTGATCCGCCACTGATTGTTCCTGTTAGGAGTAGCAGGAAACTGAACACTTCTTCACAAATAACTATCAGTTCTTATCTTGTAGTGCCGAAGACAAACAGGTGAGTGGTTGGGTATTGGAAAAAAGGGACACCTGTTCCTTCCCCATTAAGAGAACCAACACTGAAACTTTTTTTAGGGGAGGGGGGGGGGAAAGATGTACAACGTAATTTTAAATTTTTCCAAATTTTTAAAGCTGCACCTTTTGTAAATATTCTATTTGTAAAATTCGATACATTAAAAAGACCTAATACAATTAAAATGCGTTACGATTTATATTAAATTGAAGAAATTAAATCCCAATAAAATAGCTTTAAAATGAGAGATTACCAAGTCTGTATCTTCCCAAAAATTAATTAGCTATCTTAAAGATGCAGTACATTTTCATTTAAGCTTTAAATAACTGAAGCTTAATAACCTTTTGAATAAAGGACAAAACTTTTTTTAAGTTATTATTTTCATTCATAGCTATGGTAATGTCACTTGCTACACCAAGTTTCATTAAAATTTGAAGGGTCTCGGACTAATCTGTACGCTAGATTTGAGACGAAATTCCTCAAATTTTGGAAATTTATGTAGCTTGAATAACGATATGCAAATTGAAAAATTGTCTGATTTAGAAAAGTATTTTCACAGTCCTAAGGTGTGCCATACACACGATTTTCGCATTACAGTAATTTATTTAGCCAGCGAAATTTTTTTTTCGGTCCACCATGTAATTGTCTTGGCGATGACTATTTTGATTAACTTTCCTTAAGACTCCTATGTGTTTGAAGTTTCGAAAAGTAAAATAAATATAAAAAAAAAAGATGTAATCCAAACCTTTTATACAAGTGATTGTTCAAAGATTTTAAAGTTTCGGAGTAGGTATCTCTTACGATATGGTTATATTGCTTAAATTTTGATGGTTTTTACTTATCTTTAATTTAATAATTGTTTTTCATTAATAAATGTACCGATTGAACATCTGATCAAGCCACATTATGACTCTGAAGATATGTGTAATTTTAGTTCAGAAATTGATAATTTCTCACCTGAAAATAAGTGCTGTAAGGATCAACTGTCGAATGTGATGTAACATAAGTTTTAAAGGTTTTATACAAAACTGCCTCATTATCTCGATAGAATATAAACATTGTATTAATTACATAAAAAAAGTAATATTATTTTGTCGCAATGACAGAAAGTTGTCAATTATTACTAGATGAAACGAAAGTTGTTTTACAATAGTTTCGTTTTGTCTATGAACAGTTATTTGTCAATGTTTAAACACATTTTTTTTCAAAAACGACAGAGCGATTATTTATGCTAAAGAAAAGATATGCTAGAAATTACGAAGAAGGGCTTTATGCTAGAAGGGTTTACTATTTAAACTAAGAAGCGAGGGCATCCATACTAGTTTTTAACATACTGAAAACAAATTTTAAACAGTGCTGATCCCCCTCTTGAAAGGCATCAGTTCAAACCTCCATAACCTTCCAACTGTAAAGAATCAAAATTAGCCAAAAAATACTTTGAAATTCAACTTCTGCCGGTTTTTAGTGAGTAGAAAGAAATATTTGTTACAATCAATTGTCATTCTACTATAGATGCCAACTTCTAGGGTCCTGAACTCTTTGTATCCACACAAACGTGAGGCAAATAATTCCAATGAGAAATTAGACAAATTGTTATAAGAGCATCTACACCAAGCATGCCACAGGAGTCTGATCCCCTTGAAAGTTTTTATGGATGAATGATGATAATCTGCTTTTCTTGAAGGAAAGTCCTTGAACAGATAATAATTGGCACGCAAGAAATCATTCATATCCTATTTTTATTTCATCCATGAAGCACACGAAGAGAACGAATTTCAACATCTAAGAGTGCATCACCTTGTTCTTTTTAACGTGCTCATCAAAATCCCTCATGTGATCCTACATCAATTCAGTGACAGCTGGTTGGGAGTAGAGGCTGAAATGGGACATACAGGTTTTTTCAAGCAAAATAAATTCTTGAATTATTTTCTATCTTACAATAACAATTAAAATTGAGATAATTTGTAAAATGTGTCAAGGCATTTGGGCTCATATTTACTGTCAAAACATTCTTGTTTCCACCTAAAAGAACTCACAATAAAGGAATTAAAAGATATTTTCAACATATTTAACAAACTAGCAGAACAATTTAACACAGCAAGAGAATTTTCACTTTGGTGGTTGCAAAAATTTTGATGAAAGAAACGCATACATCACATCTATAAGAAAAAGGAATATTATTTAAACACAAAATATTCTCAATTAATTTTGCTAGGTAACATTAAAAACAAGCTAACTCAACGGAACTTGCAAATAATGAATAAAATGAACAATGCATTTGCTGCAAACATCAAGTAATAGACATGCACATAAAGAAAATTTTTCTGACACAGAAGATAAATACAATAGAGGAATCACACCTTCACTTCCTACAGCTCACAGGTTTCTAGTACAGTGGGCATAATCATTGTGCCATCACCCTGGAAAGAGTGAGGGACTACCTAACCAGTTACCATATTATAACAATACACTATGGAAAAGGACAACTCATTTTTAAAATGTATAACTTGGTTAGGGTTTTAAGGTGCAAAGGGCCATTTAAAATGTAGGGAAGAAAGCAATTGAACAAGAATTTTCTTCTGCCAACCAACAAAAAAAACTTCATTAGGTTGCATTTAAAAACAAGCTAAATTCAACGGAATTCACCATTTAACATAGCAAAGGAACAATACTGAGCACAACAGGAAAATAAAGAATAAAATAGGTAAAATAAGCAACGAACCGAGAATTTTCATCTGCTCGCCAAAAAGGAAATTCCGTTGGGTAGCACTTAAAAACAAGCTAACTCAACGTTGTTCACCATTTAACGTAGCAAATGAACAATACAACACACAAAGGGATATGCAGGAATAAAATAGGTAAAATATGCACCTGACCGAGAATTTTCATCTGCCTGCCATAAAGTCAATTCCGTTGGGTAGCACTTAAAAACAAGCTAACTCAACGTTATTAACCATTTAGCACAGCAAGTGAGCAATACATTTCAAAACGGGTTATAAAATGAAGGAAAAATAAGCAAATTAAGAGCCTTCATCTGCCCATCAAAAAGTCTAATTCGTAGAATAGCATTTAAATACAAGCTAACTTAACGGAACAAAACAATTTGCAAAGCAAATATAAAGCAATGAAAATATTAAATTTCAAATAAAAATATTATTGCTTACATAAATTTAGCTTCTAAATGGAAAAACACTAGGTCGGCACACAAAAGACGTCTACTCATTAATCATAATCCCACGTCCTTCAAAATGGCAAATGCTTTTACTTATGGCTCATCAGGACTGCTAGAATTCTACTTTAGATTGGCGAAATCACCAAACAAAGTTTGCCCATGCGCATTCTACGAGCTGCGCAGTAAGGAACTGCGCTGTACGGCTACATAGAATGAAAAGTTATATAGCCGTATTTTGTACGGCGCAATAGACACTCCGGATCCAGCCAGTAATTGACCAGTTAGTGGTAGACCACAATTGGTAATTGCACTTTAAAGACTTTTTGTTCTTCATATCAAGAAAAAAAGGTGGTAAAAACCAGCTTTTTTAAAATTGTTATTGTTGGATTAGATTTTTTTTTTTTTTTTTTCAAAATTCAAAATTGTGATTTCACCACTATAAATTTTTTATTTTAAAAATTCAAATATTACTGCAAATTTTTTTGTTGATTACCATTATATTTTTATCAAACACAGCATCTCAAACAATTTTTATGTGATTTGCCAAGTAAACCTTTAAGGAATAACAGTCACTGAAATTGTTAGGAATTAGTCACTGAAAAACCCATGCCAGCTGTATGTGCTCCTGTAAATCATGTGTGTTCCTAATTAACCACAATAATTACAATTTAAAATTAATATGTGAAATTACAATGTTTATCTAAACATGAGATACTGGTCACTTTTCCCCAGGTAAAGAAAACATGCATGTGATGCAGGTGCCAACATCCCCTAGCTTTCTCAAGCCTAAACCAATCAAATTAAGAAAGAAAATTGAAAGACCAAAAATTGCTTTACCCTTGAATGAAGTTGATATCAATAAAAGAAACAGTGGCCCCTATTTGTTACAATCACCTTTAACGGCACGAAATCCTTTCCGGTAAGTACCTTTGTTTTGGAAATTTCTTAGTTTTAATGGATTTTTATATCTACAGGTAATTTATACTGTACTTCATTCGTAGAAAATTGTTTTATCCGTTCAGAGAAGATATATTTTGCTAATGTCCCTATATGATCATCAGATCAACAAAACCATTTTATAATGTTTACTAAAAAAACTGTTGTTTTTTAACATACTAGATAACTAAAGGTGAAAATTAACGGTAATAATTTGAAAATAAATGTTTGAAATTGGAGACTGAAAAATTTTGCTGCAGTCGCCACCTGCCAGCACATGCGCCGGGATAAAATCTACCCCATCGGCTTTATTTTGCTTGAAAAGGGGAGGAATTTTGACCTGATACTTCTGATACCTTTCAAGGTCATAAAGGAGTGGTCCAAAGGAATTTTGCCTGCGTTCCGAGAATTGGCTCAAATTGTTCCAAGAACGGGAGAGGGGAGGGAAATAACCCTGCATGTGTTGTAGCATTTCACTTCATCCTAGCATTGAGAGACGAAACATCAGAGGAATGGAGCGCTTACGAACATGGAAAAGACGGAACTGTCTGGCTAAAAGAGCATCCACTAAAAAATGTTCGAACGAGGGCTCGTGATATTATAAACCATTTACCTGGTGTCAAGAAACAGTACAAAAATTTGAAAATGTCAATGGAATGCTTGATGAAAGTCAACAAATATTTATATCTCAACAGTAAGAAGTAAATTTTCCAGAGAACGTGATGCTCGAGACACGAATGAAGCCGAACTGAAGGCAGGGTTCCCACGATCCTTGAATTTATTTTTCCGAACTAGGGGCCCTTGAGAATTACGGAACTTGGTAAAAAGTCCTTGAAAGTACTTGTTTTTGCTTTTAGTACAAAATTGTGTAATTTCGTCTTATTCGTTGGAACTTGTCCAGACTAGTTTCCTTCACGGCAGATGCGCCATTTGAGCAGCATTGTGAATGAAGCCAGTGTTACGCGCTTTGTCACCACGTGATGTATATCAGACTAACCACAGTTAAAGGCATGGGTAAAAAATCTGTAGTAAAAAAATCGTTGTTTTAAAAAAAAATTCACATTTTTCTTTTTAATTGAGAATTTTTGCATATACCTTGTTTTAGATCGTTTTAAAAAATTTCAGGTCCTTGAATTTTTTTTTTTTTTTTGAAAACTCCTTGAATTTTTTGAGGACAAAGGTGTGGGAACTATGGAAGACATTGTTTGGACGTTTTTTTTGCTGGTGTGTATCTTTGTAAGAGCTGCGCATCTCAATGCTAAAGACCTGTGGTCGACGGATGGATGTGGCATGCCCATCTTTCATTCAACAATGTCGATAAACCGATTTCATTTCCTATTGAGATGCCTCAGATTTGTTGATATTAATTCGCGAGCCGAAAGAAAGACGGACAAACTTGCACCCATCAGAGAGGTTTTGGAAATTTTTATCAAAAACATACAAGAAATTTATTCTGCGTCTGATTATTGCACTTTAAATGAAAAATTGTAGCCCTTTCGTGGAAGATGTCAGTTTAGCTAATACATTAAGAGCAAGCCAACTAAGTATGGAATTAAAATTTTTGTTTTATGTGATTCCTGAACGTCTAACACATACAATTTGTAAATTTACGCTGGAAAATTACGCTTGGACCTTACAGGTGTTTTCAAATAAAGCAATTGATGTTGTAAAGAGGCTATTTGTCCCATTAGTGGTACAGGGAGAAATATTACCATGGACAATTGGTTCATGAGTATCCCATTAGCTTGCGATTTAGTGAAGGATCACAAACTTACTTGCGTAGAAACACGTCACAGAAACAAACGCAAAATCCCTCTTGAATTTTTGTCTCACAAAACTTATTCATTAATTCATCTCTTTTTGGGTTCAATGATAAGGAGTTGACTTTAGTATCCTATGTTCTGGAAAAGAATAAATCAGTGCTTGTTTTGTCCTTACTTCATGATGATGACAAAATTGATCCTTCGTCGGGTGAACAACTTCAACCTGAAATGATCACTTTCTACAATTTAACAAAAGGTGGCATAGATACAGTCGATGAGTTGTGCAGAACGTATTCTGTTTCAAGAAGATGCCGTCGATGGCCTCTGACAGTTTTTTTTTTGGACTGATGAACATTGCTGGCATAAATGCTTTCATCATTCACCGTTCAAATAATCAGCAAGGAAATTTGAACAGGAGAGCTTTCCTGAAAGAGTTAGGTCTGGAATTAGTGAAAGACCACTTAAGTATGCATTCAAATGTCCCATCTATTTCAAAAGAATTTCGAATTGGCATGAAGAGATTAGCCTGAGAAGAAAATCTTCAGCCAGAAAAATTTCCGGAATGTGCTTCCAGACGTTGCGATATGTGTCCCAGGAGGGATTACAAAAAAACATTGGTGTCCTATTCTGAGTACGGTAAGTTAATCTGTAAAAGACATGTTGTGATTGTTTGTGAACATTATTCAAACAATTAGCAGTTAGAGTGACTAAAATACAGGCAAGTGGTATTTTAATAAAAATTATACCTATATTATGTATTCATTGGTAGAATTTTTTGATAGATTTTGCAGAAACTTTAGATATTGTTTTCTCCAAAATTTTCAATGCAAAGAATACCAAATTTGTGCTTCTAGATATTAATAAACCAGTGTTCATTTAAAAAAAAATTAGTTTTAGATATATTTTCTATATTTATGGCACAGTATTCGTCTGTTGAAGATTTGTTAATAGAAATTTCTGTTAAAATATACGTTCAACTAAAAGTCGATTTTCTACAATAAATTTCAAAAAGTTTCACCAAAAATTGTTTTAAACTATTCAGATTGATTCATAATTTAATTTTAAAACTTGCTTTAAGTTCAATTATGTATCGCACTCTAATCATACCCGGAACAAAATTGGAGTAAAATTTGTCCTGCTCGTGTGCTAACGTTGTTGGAGTATATTTTTTATGTTTATAAACAAGAACTAATATGTGAATCAATCCTATCACTTTTATTCCCGCCCACTTCAGGCTATGATTGGTTATTGCGTTATCTATCCTTTTTTTAAATGTATATATTTAGGATGACAGTGTGGGATTTTGAAATCCTCTTTTTCTAAAGCCTACGGGCCAGGTGAAGTACACCTATTTGTTACTTTAATAGTTTATACTTTTACACCTTGTAATCTTATTAATTTACTTCAATATATGAGAATTACTTTTATAATGTTGTATCCAGTTTTTATTTCGACTGTAACCCTAACAAACGTAGCGGAAAGGAGCGCATGTGCTGACGGGTTAAAAACAGTTTATATGACGGAACCTCCGATTTTACGGGGTTTTTTCCTGAGGACCGTATAAAAAAATTTTTTTTAAGAAAGAGAAAAAAAAAACACTGGAACTTAAACATGGAAAATAGTATTTGGAATTTATGGAAAATATCGTAGACACTTGCAGCGGGAAAACGCAAAGCATTCTATGGAAAGAAGGCAAAAGATAAGTACTTGCTTGTGCACGTGACCTGGGATATTTCCATAGTGATGGTATTTTTGATACAAATAACATGTGTGTGTATTCTATAAAACATGTGAATGATCCTAAGTGGCCACTGAATGAAACAAGTCCTGAAGAAACAACCAATGGCCAACAAAACAACCAAATTTCTTAATTTTCACCTTTATAGCAAACCTATGCATAGAATCTGCACTAAAGTTTCTTAATTCCTAATATCTGTTGAAGGCCATATTACTCCTTATTTAAATCCATTTACATTACTCTTAATGGTGTTAATTCTTATTTCTAATAAAATACATGGTAAAAACAGGGTTCCCACGGTCCTTGAAAAGTCCTTAAAAGTCCTTGAATTTTTTTATGCTAACTATGGGCCCTTGAAAGTCCTTGAAAACTACAGAACTTGGTGAAAAGTCCTTGAAAGTACTTGTTTTTTTTAACTAGTAGGTACATAATTGTTTAATTTCGTCTTGCATTGGAACTTGTCCAGACTAGTTTCCTCCACAGCAGGTGCGTCTATCTGAATGAAACCGGTGTTATGCGCTTTGACACTACGTGTTATACTAATAATGTTACGTCAAGATCGTCCATTTTCCACAGTATTCTGTCCGTCTAAGTTGACATCTCTGATCTCCATTTAGACGTGACGTCATGACATATATCATGACGTATAAAGGACGCAAGATAACAGCACCGCTTTCTTAGGAAACTAGCATTAGCAGTCAGGACGTTACTGGAAACCTAGCACACATCCAAAGAAATGATGCCAAATTCTTACTGCAAAAATATAAAAATTACAATAAATGTTTTTTTTTTTTTTTTTTTAAATCAAGTGTAAGGTATCCTTTTGTTGAAAAATTTTCTGCAGATTTTAAATCCGTTGAAATTTAACAATCGCAAAGATATAAACTTAGACTAGAAAATATAAAAGCCCCAACACCAGTCGAAACGTTTGCTTTGATTTGTTTCTCGAACAAAGTAAACCATGACAGCCATCTGTTGTAGACAGTGGATGATAGCAAAATGGAGATTGTGTCGTGTAAATCGAACCGTGTGCAAGCTGCCATACTCTTCTTCGTGCCACCAAAATAATTTATCGTACAATATTTTATCGCAGACCGAAATTGATATGTGTGAAAGTAGCCTGATAGTTAGCATTGAGACAAGAAGCCCACTTTGCAAGAAAAAATCACAGGTTCTTTGAGATAAGAAAATTAAAATTATTATCAAAATTGATGATAACCTTTCTTTTTTTGACTATTTGTAAAAAAAAAAAAATTATGTATTTATTTAAAATATGTTTCGCATTTTTCTTTTTAATTGACAATTTTTGTGTGTACCTTGGTTTAGGTCCTTGAAAAATATTTTTTTAATCTTGAAAAGTCCTTAAAGGTCCTTGAAATTGTTTTGGCTAAAGGTGTGGGAACCATGAAAAAGTTCACACATCAGTGTGCAACTTTTAAGTACAGTAAAACTATCTGGATCACTGAGACCACAGGTCATCTGAATATGCATAATCAAATAATAAGTTGTATTTTCCTAACCCTCCAAGTGGTTTCGGCTAGTTATCTCAATATAATCAAGATCTGATCAATTTTACAAATGACAAGATACTTTATCCGTCATGATCTGGTCAGTTTTGCTAATGATGAGATACCTCATTAAGACAATCACTAAGGGTTAAAGCCATTAATCTAATGAAAATGTGAATTTTTTTTTTTCTTTACAGGATTGTTTATGGTATATTTGAAATGTATACTTTAATTTCAAAAGAAATTATGTGCTTCTGTAGACAAAGAATTTTTAATAGCTCTCAACAGAAGAACATGGACTTGTAGATCAGCAAGCACAACCTCGAACGTCAAAATGAGACACTATCCATTAACTATGAAGTAATAGTTGATGAATCATGCACTTTGGGTTCTGTTAGACAACAACACTGCAACCACTAAATTTATAGAGCACTCATTTTAAAAGTGGTAGACTGAATAACTTCATTTTAGCTTGATCCTTGCTTGCTTTGTCAGGTTGGCTATTTGGAGTTTCCTGATTTCTTCAAGTTGACATGTAAAAGCAGACCAGCTTTTGACAAGACTTCCAGATGGCATTTGGATACCCCTGTATTTTGACCTAGTTCAAGTAAAATTTTAAGCAAGTTAATCCAATGTTATACCATAGTTTTCATTGCAGATATATTCAATGTTAAACAAAAGTTGATGCGAAGATTTCATTTTTGATATCTAGTTTGACGACTAGGAGAAATAACTTCAATCTAAAGTACCTTGCCATATTAGGTTTAATATCAATATCCTACTCTCAAAATTTGTTGTTTTATATTAACTTGTTGATTTATATTAACTCAAATGTCAAAATACCCGTCACAAAGGTTTAAATAAAAAAAATTATGAAAGAAGAGTCAATGATAGTTTAGATAATTGGAGTCTAGATATGAGGAATTGTGGTGTAATTGACTGACATTGCTTTTTATTGACACGTTTATTTCATTTCTAAAGTAATCTAAAACAGCAGAAAGACCATTACAAAAATCAACATTCGATAAAAAAAATCCAGGATACCGATTCTGAGTTTTTATCTAAGTCTAAAGCAAAATTCAAATTATCTTGGTAGACAAGTTATAAATTAATTGCTTATTGAAATGTATAGTCCTAGGATAGAATATGGTAGGTGCTTTTTTATAGCCCTTAGAATTACTTATTAATATGGCCAATATCCAATTTTCTCTAGTGTAGCGAAAAATAACTATATAGCAATGATATCAATTTGGAGCATTGATGTAGGATTTCCATTTTCTAAAGAACCTAAGACTCCTGAGAATTCAACTTTAACTATTCTGTTAACATTTACTCTGAATCTAGTTTTAGTGGTGTAGGTCTTTTTTAAACCATTGCAGTATTATTAGGAAGAGATGGTCTGTTAATTTCATTACATTTTGTATCATTCACCTTAATGCCTGTGTAAGATGAATGTGATGCAATGAACTCTTTATAAGCAAGATGCATTGGAAATGCTTTACCGAGGTATTAATTTCTTCATTCTAGGCGAAGTGAAGTCAAACGTAAAAGAGATCCGGAATTAGTGGATGATGATTCCAATTCTTTACTTTGGAAGAGAGTGTTTGAAAGTTCTGAGGAGGTAATTATTTTATTACTGGTACTTGCAAGAAATTGAACTTTGAATGGAAGATGATGTAAATTTACAAAGGTCTGTCGAGGTATCTTTGTGATGTGAGGCAAAGTAAAGTTTGTGAGCTTTTACTTCAATAACCCTCACTAAAATCACTGCTTAGTTGGTATTAAACATGTCTTAGTTTTCTCTTTTTCTTCCAAATATGATTTTCTTTGTGAAAGTTCATTACTGAACATTGTCTGGTTAGTTTGGGCAAAAATAGGGCCCTTGTGTGAAAACCCAACTGACCAAAAATAACTGCAGGCAATTTTAATTTAACTTAAATATTTTCAAAAAATAACATTGACAACTGGACAAGTTTAATAATCAAATATATGCATGAATATGTACCCATTTATCAATCTTAGTAAACTGAATAGGTTATCAGCTTTTATACTTTTAAAGCATATTTTGTTAGCAGTCATACTTAATACTCATTGGCTCAAGTGAGCACAATGCATTTTACTATCGAAACTTTTGAAGGAGAGAAGTTAAGTAGTTGCAACATAGTTCTTTATTCTATTTTCAATCTAAAAACAGGTGTGATAAAAATAAAAGTAGTTAAACTTCTTCAATGTTTCATGTCAGACAATTTTGCACTTCCTATAAAATTCAATTGAGAATATTTTACATTTCAGGAAAAAGTTCTACCCAGTCCTGTTGTACCTTATATAATAGATGAATCTGCACTTTCTGCCTTTTCTGATACCGTTTCTGCTGGTTTGGACAAAAAACAGGAAAAAGTAAGACAATTCCTTTGCAACTGTATTATTTGACTAGACTCTTTGAATGAATTTATCAGGTATCTCATTACAGCACATACTGGGATATCTTTTAGAGATACTCAAGTCTCATAATTATCAGGTGAATGCTATTTACATAGCTATGCAAAAAAATTCAATTTTAAATTGACTTACTAATTATAATACTTTGTCTAAAATGTGAGTTTTGACTAAAATTTTCATACTGATTTTTAAATAGTTCTTTTACTTCAGGCATCAGTGAAAGCTCAGACAGTCCTTCCCATTGATTGGAGCTTGAAAACTAAGATCCGATTCACCTCCCCAGTTCCTTTTCCGAATCGAGGAAGTTTCCGCACCTTCGAAGAAGTGAACGGAACCATAGGTTTTGTCAGGTGTTTGCACTCAAGTGAAACAGATAAGGTATGTATTCAAGTGCTTTTGCTTTATAATAAAACAATTCTGGCAAGTTTTGCTGGAAATAATTCAATTGTACCATGGTTGTTCACTAGAGTGGAAATACATTTGGTGTGCTTTATGGATTTAATAAATACATGCCATAAAGTTAATCACAAAGGTCGTTCTTGTATACATACAGTATTACTCCAACTTTCGCAAACTTGAAGTTATGCTGTTCTTGGTTTTTTTTTTTTTTTTTTTTTTTTTTTGGCAACACTTGCCTGCAATTTTTAGTTTTTCTTTCTCTGTAATCCATATTTTGCACATATTTTGCACGATTATGACTACAATCAATGTTAGTTGTACCCTGACTTACATGAATTTGACTTAAGTGTCTTTCATTGGTCCCACCTATTGCGTACCCTTGGGGTATTACTGTGTGTATATATATATATATATATATATTGGTTCTGGCTCCAACTCCAAATTTTTCTTTTAGTGCTAAAAGCATAACCAAATAATACAGCCCTTATACCATAAAACCCAACCAACTATTTGGTTCTGGAAACGATAGCGGTGATTCCAAGATGGCGAAACAAATAAAAAATTAACTAAAGAAAGCCAATGATAGGCTCAAGAAGGCAAGAAAAAATAAAGATTTTAAGGAAGCAGCACTTGCTTAGGCAATGATTGAAGGAGTGGCAAAAGTCTCAGATGATGCTGGTAAGCAAAAACAGACTTTAAAAACACACATTCTTCTATTGAGAAGAAAAAGACAAAATTAATTTCACTTTTTCAACAACAAAAATAAGACATAATCTTTTAAAGAACAGGAAGAAATTCTTCAAGCTGTGTCAAAAATGAACAAACTTAAAATTCATAATTACAATTTTTCCATTTTTATATTTTAAAATGATGTACTTTTTAAATATGAAGAAAAGAAAATATCCTTCCAAAGACAGGAAAGAAAACAATAGGGGTGTCTGGGTGATCTTTTTCTTTTCTATCTTTATACTTGAATATATTTAGCACTAGCATGTAAGGTATTAATCTCGTGTAAAATTTTTCGCGTATTTCAAATCTGTTGAAATTTTAAATCTATCTTTAACTATTCCGATTTCACGGAAAAAAATTAACAATCCCAGTCAATATGTGTGTTTTTTTTTTTTTAAATAACTTTTATTCACTGGAAGGGAATAGGGCAGGAAATATAATTTGTTTCTTTTTTTTTTTAACGTAAAGGGCAGAAGATGCACTCTGTTTATTTTTGGAAAGCAAAAGTTCATGTGACGTCACAATCTCTTGCGAAAATATAAAATATTCAATTTAAAAATTATTTTCAATTTAAAAATTATTTATTTTAAGAAAATCATATTTTAGGTATCAATCTAAAGTGAAATTTTCCGCAGATTTCACATCCGTTGAAATTTTTATTCTATCTTTAATGGTCTAGGGCAGGGGTCGACAACCTATTGAAACGGAAAAGCCAAAAGTTACAATTTACAAAATTTCCCAGTTTTTAAAGAGCCACTAAAAATTTTCATTTCAATATTATAGTATTTGCTTAAACATATTTGATTTTTGATTTAAAATAAAAGGCTTTAAATACGGAATAATATTTTTTCATTTAAAAACACGAATATAGATAGTTACGTCAATGAGAGCATTGCCTTTGCATGCCTTTTGAAAGTTTGATTAAACCTTGCTTATAAATTGTTGTTTTAACTTTCAAGCACGACTCTATATTTTTATTTGTTAGTTGACTTCTAACTTTACTTTTTATTATATTCATGCAAGAGAACGCTTGCTCGAACGAATATGTCGACCCGAAGATCGTCAGCACTCCATATGCCAACTTCTTCACCTCACTGTAGTATTCTGGAAGACTATTCCGTGCGCCGAATATGAGGGCCTCAACTCGCGGAATTTCTTTTAGAGCTGTCCACTTGTGCTGCGCGATGTGCATACATTTCTGGACCTCCAACTCTTCTAATTTACTCTCGAGTTCTGTGAACTTGGCACTCCACAAGTCTTTGGTTTTTCAAATCTAGCAATTGCATTTGAAGCGATCCAGCATCAATTCCTAATGGTTCAATGTTCATATAATTTGTATTTGTGTTGAGAGGATTTACTATAAACGCGAGTACTTTTGTTTGCTTTGAATTGCTCGAATCTCTCAGCGAATCCATCCTTCATGTTTTTTAAAGGTATGCTTAAGTAATTCGTGTCAATAGTTGCATTGGTCTTATCGCGATATTGCTTCAGATTTTTAAAATTAAGTAATTTACCGCTCTCTATGTCTTTAATCAAAAGAAGTAATTTTTTTTTTGAAACAAACTACTTCTTCAAGCAAGGCATAGGCTGGGTTGCCCTTTCCTTGCAGTTTTAGATTTAGTTTCATTGTGGTATTTACCATGAAGTTGAATTTTTGCAGCCATTCGTCTTCTTCCAGTTCGGGATGATCAATGCTTTTTTCATTGAAGAATGTTTTTATTTCACTCAAGCACAAAGCAAAACGTTGCAATATGTTACCTCTGTAATGCCATCGCAGTTTATTGTGCAGAAGTAGGTCAAAACTATCTATTTCTTCAAGGAAATCTTTAAACTGGCAATGGTAGAGTGCTTTTGAATCTTAATTACCAAGTTCATGACCTCAACTATTTCGGCCGGAAATGTTTGGGCACAAAGCGCTTCACCCCTCTATGTATTCCTGTCATACTTATGGCTCCATCAGTTGCAAAAGAAACGATTTTATTTATATCGATTCCATTGTCTTCCAGGCATTTTTGCACAGCATTTGCTATATCTTCTCCACAAGTTTGCCCTCAGAGAGGTAGCAATCCTAGCAGTTCTTCTTTTGGACCTAGGGATGACATATACCTGACGAAAAGGGTAACTTGTGCCGTATCTTTTATGTCGCAAGACTCATCTATAAGCAAGTGATAAGGCAGAAGCCAGTTGAATGTCTTCCACTTGCATATGTGTTACATTTGAAGACATTTTAGCAGTTCTATCTTGTAATGTTTTAGCAGATACTGGCAATTTGATTTTTTTCATGATTTCTGCTTTGGTTTTTAAAATTATGAAACAGTTCAGATGCACGTGTAAAACAATCTTTGACGTACTCATCATCTAGACATGTTGTATAGACTCTAGACGGTGGCTGTTTGGATAAGACAGAAATGGAATGCAATTGGCTGAAAGATAAACATGGTTACGGAGTCTCATCTCTAAGAACAAAACAATAGTTCAAATTTATCTCATTATGGTCATGTTAAGCGTACAGATTTGTAATTAACGATCATGAAAATAGAAGCTATTGAGAAATTAGGTACTTAAAAATATATTTTCTTATTTTTTAAGGGTTTTGGTGATAAATTATTAATTTTTTCGTATGGAACTGGAGAGCCGCAACTTTACATCAAAAGAGCCGCATACTGCTCGCAAGCCGCAGGTTGCCGACCCCTGGTCTAGGGAATAGAAAAAAGAACTACATAACAAAAGTTAAAATTTTGTTTTTTATCCTCTGCATAAAAATCATTCCTCTGCGTAAAATGGAAACGGAAAAAATAAATTTAGAATCTGTCATATCTTTGTGCTGCTGCCATTCCAAAACGAAAACAATAATTAAATTTCCTTAAATTCATTTTAAAATGTTCTATATTAAATTTAAAAATTTGGGTTGAACTATAAAATTGCAAAAAATTTGGACTACCTGTGTACCAAATTTCATTATTGTAAGTGCCATAGATTCGTCAGGACACAGCGAACACCCAATGCACAAACCAGGGTGTAAAAAAATCATGATTTTTTTTAAAAATCAATTAATTGGATTTATTTGATTTAAATCCGATTATTTTGATTCAAATCGGATTATTTTGATTTGAATAAGATTTTTCTATTTAAATTTTTGCAGGCCCTAAATACTGTTTATATAATAAATATATATAAATTTGTTAAACAAAAAATTGAGTTTGTGACATGACATGTAAACCAATACTTATTTTAAGTAAACAATCAGAATTTGTGACATGGTAAATCAATATTTATTTAACATTTCTTTAACTTTAAAACACAAGTTGACATTGTACATAGTTTTTCTTGAGAAAATTACATCATCATGTTAAAAAATTTATCAGCAAGTGTAAGTGACAGACCTAAACTATAGTCTGAGAAGTAGAATAGAACTCAGAAATAATCAGACTATAGTAAATTCTGATTAAAAAAAACTGCCGAGCAACAATAATAATTGGATTTTCACTTAGTTTTAATTCATATTTGATCTTTCTTTTTTCCTGCTGACATTTTAATGGCTGTGTGTGATAATGTATATTTCTACTCTTTTAATCTCTATTGCTAACTGCAAGAATAAGCAAACACAAACGTTCCCAAACTTATCCAAGTGGTGGCACCCTTTAGAGAATTATAATTTTCTCACAGCACCCTTGTCATCATGTAATATTTATCTGTGGTATATTATTACATATGTATACACATTTCACATTAGTACGACTATGAAAAAGAAATTAGAGAAGTAAGAACATAAACATAATTAATACAACTAAATATTTAAAATTCATACACAAACACTTTAATTTTACTTAATAAGAAAACATAGGTTGGTGAAAATATAAATAAAACAAATAAAATTACCTTCATCATACTGTTGGTTGGGGAGTGAACCGATTTTTGATAAGTGACCTTAACCCTTTTTTCTGTTGCTTAGAAATAGCTTAGATTGGAGGTTACGGGCGCTTTACAGCACCTCTCATCTCTATGGTGCTGCAGCACACACTTTGGGAGCTAACTAACAAATGCCTCAAAAACTTTACTTCCCACTTTTTTTTTAGCTAATAAAATCAGTCACCTCTTTTGTTTATAATTTTGAATCAAACTGTTGTATACTTCCTTTAAGTGTTTATATTATGAGTGCTGTTAATCAGAAATGTTTATACATTACCCTTCCTGGCATTTAGATTTTTGTCATGTGTGTTTACACTACTGTTTCCAGTATATAGTAGTGATGGGCAGAATCGAGTACTTTTGAGTATCGAGTACTTAGTATTCGAGTACTTTCAAGTATCGAGTACTATTCGAATACACGAAAAAAACGATTAATCGATATAAGAATCTGAGAATTACGATATATGGCTTTTATTTGTAAAAAAACTTGATATGTCACGTGCTACTTGGTATAGTGGTTAGGATCACGGATTTGCAGTAACAGGGAACCTGGTTCGAATCCGGATCGAGAATTTTGCTTCCTTAAGCAAAAATTTATAAAAATCAAATTAGTTTGATTTTTTTTTTGCTTAATAAAAGGATTGGGTTTTTTTTTCTCTAAATTATTTGTTTAAACATTTTTTTTCTTCCGAATTATTAATATAAATTTTTAAAAATCTTGTAAAAATGAAAATTACTATTATTTTTCTTTTTGAAAAATACAATTTACAAATTGCCGAATTTTTTAATTTTTATCTCGATTTTACAAATTATTTTTTAATTTAAGTTTTTGCATTTTATGGATTTGGTTTTCTACCATAATTTGAGGTAATAATCAATCAACAGGAAACAAGACAAAATTTTATTTTGAAGGGAACCCCAAACATAAGAACAAAAATTCTTTAAAAGATGTAAGAGTATTATTTTTAATACCAGGATCTGAAACTTTAAAAATATTTCTGTAAACTTATCCCTTGTTTCAATTCTTAATTTTTTTTTTAATATGGTGTATTCACATTTAATAAGATTAAAATCTGCTTGTTGAAGTTTAGACAATTAAATTAATACATATTACACTTGCAGTGAACTAGTATAAATTTGTAATTCCAATATTTAGGTAGTAATATTAATAACAATATACATATTAAATTTTTAACATGTCAGGATGTTTGCTTCACATACTGAGCAATATAGGGTTCTTACAATGACAAAATAGGAGGGCATTTATCATCGTTTCATAAACTTATTTTCATAGTTCAGAAACCTGTTCGGTGAGACGTTGAAAATTCAACTAAAATAGGACTTTATTTCTAGTCATATTCTACAAGTTCTTTTATGGCTTTATTTTCCTTCTGTGCGTTCTTTGAATATTATTTCAAATCAATCACAGTAATACTCCCAAGTGCTGTATTCGCATTAAACGTCAGGGTGGTCATGTTCGATGAGATTTGTTTCATTAGCAAAACTGACCGTATCTTGATGTACGATATATCTCATAACTAGAGGAAAACTGACCCAATCTTCATCTTGTAATCAGATAATTTTTGTACTTGATATTTTTCGTTGCAACCACTAGGGTGGTTAAACTGAATTCTTATTAAATTTGAAATTTTTAGAAACTTTAAAGCCTATTATTGTGAACTTAATGTTTCTTAACTAAATTAATTTCAAATTTTAAAAATACCATTTGGTGTTAAATTTTGAGTAAATATTTTTATTCCAATCAATTGAATAAAAACACTCAAGCTTGTAAAATCTATATATTTTAATTGGATTTGCTTAAGTGTAAAGAACCATAAATTAGTAATTTTTTGTTAAACCCACTGATCTTAAGAACATGTCATCAACGACTGAGTATCAGTACAATAACCAACAAATTAATGTAAATGCCGAGAATGGAACAAGTATTGTTCAGGGGCTGTTTCTTCTGGTGTCTAATTTCTCTCTCTTCCAAGGAAGGCACTTTGGACACAATCGTCTTGTTCGATAATTTTTCTGCTACTAACGATACGCACTAATGTTACATAACAGGGCACCGTTTATAGGCAACGCCATCTACATTTATAATAAGTATATTTCAGACTGAATACACCAATTTGATGTTTTGATAGCTATTACAATTATATTCTGTAACTTAAAACATGTCCTAAAATGAACGATTCCATTTCCACATCACCCATGGGGTAGGAATCATGATGCACTTTTTTTATAGAGGTATCGCCAAGAGCTCTAATCCTCTTTAGCAGAGGTTCTCACCTCTAAATTTAATAACTAGTTTACAATGTAAACTGATTTTTCCCAAAGGAACCCTAGATATAGAATGCATGAAAAACTAAATTTAAAATTAGGAAAACTGCAAACATTTAAATTACTTTACAAACTTTAAGGAGGGAAAACACAAGAAAGATCAAGCTAGAGAGGAAAACCACTGCTCTTCTTTAGATTACAAATGTCTAAAAGAAAAGAGAAAGCAGACATAAAAACATGTGTGCCGAACTTAGCCACCACTACAAAAATTTACTTAAGTTTACTAGTATATATAACTAGCAGTGTAACCCTTCTTTACTTTTAATACTTTTGGTAGATACAAGCTGCTAAACATATAATGTTTGAGTACAGTTCACTATCGGGAATCTTCAAGCAATTTAATGACTGATTGTCAGGACGTAAATGAAACCATGTATCTTCTTGGCCTCGATGGTGGACACATTTAATCTCACTTCTAATTTAAGAGCCTGAGTTGTCTCTAAGATTCAAGTGAGACGAGAATTAACCATCTTTTCAAAAAGTTAGCACATGCAGCTGGTGAGTGTGATTGGCCTATTATATGGATTTGTTGGATCCTTACAGGTTTTTGAAAAGGTATAAGAAAGGAGTGTATCCAAGTCGAAGGGAAGACATGTTCCTCCAATATGTGATGATACAGATGTAATATGTTATAAAGTGAGTGACAGGAAAGATGTATCATTAGATATACAATGCCATCATAACAGGCACAGTTTTTCTGGTCCTTTTCAAGGCATCACATCAATCCTTTTCCCTGAATTGAGTTATACGAGAGTTCAGATCAAGAATGGAAATTAATGCGATGGGATTTTGCATGTTGTTTTGTGCGTTGAAATGTCTCTGGATTGGTGTCAGAACAGGAAGCTGCAGAAAAAGCATGTGCAATGGCATTTACTATCGACAGGCTCTGAGATATGTTGCCTATTTGCTTCAACGAAGGAGATCGAATATAATCTCATTGCCTTCCGAAATCTGTCCCATAACTGTGTAGGAGCAGCAGATGTTATGCTAAAAGCATATTTTTGCCAAGATTCCCTTAGGCCTTTGTGTTGCACTCTTTGAGCATTGCCTTTCACTCGTTACTGCATAAATACGAGCACTTTAGGCGCTGAATATCACTTCTTGCTTCAGCGATCTAATGTACATCATGCTTATCTTGTCTCGTATAGAAATCTTTGTCATAATATGAACACTTACGTTTTTATTCTTTTAAACCTGATCTGGATGACTCAGTTTCAAATATATCTTGGTAATGGTAATTTTAGTTAACGTCATATTAAAGCAACACAATGGGCTATTGACGACTGTCCGGGATCAGTCCCTTAAGGGAAAGATCCATGGACAACACTTCGTGATTTTGAACCATGGTCAGATGACAAAGCAACACCTGAGCTGGCACCCCACTCTCCAAACTTCTACATCAACCCAATGTGAAGACTTTGGGCCACGACAGATTTAAGGTGCACCAGCCGCCTCTACACCATACGCTTACTAACATCCATGCCAAGACCCGGATTTGAACAAGAAACGTTCCGATCTAGAGGCTAACACCTTAACCACTATACCGGTTGATCGGCTCAAATATATCTTGAGATATTTAAGATTCATACACACGATGACATGCAAAACAGGGAAACATATCGAAAACAATATACAAATGATAAAGCAGTTGAAACTAATTCAAGAGTTTTACAGGATTATACTAGATATTAGAATCAATTAAATTTTAGAAACATTAATTTAAAACATAAATGAAAACAAATAAGAACTGAAAGCAACACAACATTTACTCAAATGCAAGAAAGAACCCAACATACAAATGATAAAGCACTTGTAACTAATTTAAAAGTTTTACAGAATATTCTAGATTTTAGAATTAATTAACTTTTTAAGCAATAATTTTTAACCTTTATGAAAAAGTAAACAAGAAATGAAAGAAACATTTAAACTTAATAATGACCCCAAGTAACTTTGTTAAGACTAATACTATCACTTAAAAGAATTAATCTAGAAATTAAAGAAACGTAATAGAACTGATAATACTTAAGTGATTTTCCTAACCGACAGCAAATTGTTCTTGTAGAAAATAAAGGGCATAGCATGTGTACTTCACTGATAATCCAGCCTGTCTATTCGGGAAATTGCTTCCAGAAAATTTTAAATCCAATTTCTTAATCGATGGAACTTTTCAGCATTTCATGCAGCACATATTTTTTCAAGATAGCATGTAAAAATTGGGAATTTGTAGCCATACAAAGTCAGGTACTTTGAAGAAAGTAACAGCCATCTCAAGAATGAAATAATAACGTTATTTTACTTGAAGAAACAGAAAAACATTTTGAGCATAAAAGTATCTTATTTGTATAGATAATTTTAATACCAGAAATAAAGCCTGAAAATTAAAATTTTAAAAAAATTGACAAATTTAAATACAATTTTCAACAATAAAAGGCAAACTCAATGTCTTTTGCAAAGAAATCCAATCTCTCAATCGATGGAATTTTTCGACGCTTCATTCATCACGTGCATTTTCAAGATTTATAAAATTGGGAAAAGCAAAATCGAGACAAGAAAAATAAAACTAACGAGAACCATAGATATCCATACTTTTACAATATGACACTTCTGCTACTTAAGAATACGATGAATTCTCAGGTGTTCGAATACGCAGCGACATACTTTTGGTATTTGAACAGCCAGCATGAGTACTCTTGTATGCGAATACCTTTGATGAGTACTTACTACTTTGTATGAGTACAGGAACTACTACTAGAGTACTTCCGGTACTCAAATGAATACTTTTGTAACCGATACTCCTAGGATGAATACAACTACTTTAGTACTTCCTGTATTCATGAATACTTCCTGTACTCATATGAGTACTTTTGTAACCGATACTTTGGATGAATACAACAACAACTACTTGAGTACTTCCGGTACTCATATGAATACTTCCGGTACTCACATAAAAGTATCGAGTACAGCGGTTACTTTTAAGTATCGAATACATGAGTACTTTTGTATTCGAATACTCCCATCACTAGTATATAGTATATTCTAATAAGTTACAACTGTGCAGCAATCGACCCAGTTCCCTCTGAACTGGGTGTAACCATTAGTGTTGAAATCCCCATGAGTGCAGAAAAATTAAAGCATTTGACCACTTCTGTCATTTTCCTATGGTGTATTTACTTAGTTATAAAAATGTAAGATTAGTTGTGATTTAAATCAGTGATTTAAAAAAAAAATCATTTGATTAAAATCATGACTTTAATCAGGGGTGAAAATCTTCCGCGTTTACGCGGATTTCCGCTTTTTTTTTCTTTTGAGAATTTCCGCTTTTTTCCCCCTTTTGAAAATTTCCGTTTTTTTTCTTCCGAAAATTTCCGCTTTTTTCTTTGAATTAAATTATGTTATGGAATTACAGCCAAAGAATAAATGTAAAAAAAAAATAAGGAAATTGTGTCCTTACTTCAGGTAGTAAATTCTTCCGACTTTTCGTAAATTTTGAAAAAATGACCGATTTTTAAAATTTTTTACAAAAAAATTCCTATTTTTGCTCTTATTAGCTTTTTTTTACGTTTATAGAAGACAAATAAGTCTTGCTAATTCCTTTTTGAAAAGAATCCTTTGTGAGAAGATTATTAGTTTAATGGTAAACCTGGAGAACTTGGATTTTGAACTAGTTGGCGTACGTTGTTGCATATTTCGTAGGTAAAGCTACGGTTTCCTAAAAAAGCGGAGCTGTTATCTAAAGGCCGTGAAACGTCATGATGCGGCGGAAAAGGTATAAATGAAATATTTTAAGTTGATCAGCTTTTAATGTGATTTTTCTTTCAACTAGAAAATAAGATGCTTTGTTATTTCGTCTTTCATGGCAACCTCGGCAAGCGGAAAGTTTAAATTTTCATTTTGAATATTCTAGAAATTACTTTCAAAATCCGTTAAAACTTCTTTCTTTGGCGACTTTAGAAGTACGCCAAGGCGGTGGCCATCGTTTTAAACATAGACTGCAACTATTTTCAAAATGATGCTTCTTTTAAGGGCAATATTTATGATTGTTTTAAAGTTCATTTGATTCAAATAGAAAATAAGAATATTTACGGAAAAATATAGAGATTTTGAAAAAAAAAGTTATTTTATATTCGAAAATAGGTTGTAAATTTAAACTGAACTAAGAAATATTTTTCCTACCAAATGGTTTCAGCTTCAGTCTACGTTTATAGCTGTGCCAACGACCTGCTCTTGGCGCACTTAGGCCCGCTGCACACATCCGGTATTTCAACGTGCGGCGCCGCTGCCGCAACGCAAGTGCGGTCTGAGATACATTAAATCCAATGCAGCAGTGCGTACATGCCTCCAGCGCCGCTGGGGCGACGCACGTCCAACTTGCGTGCAATTTGTACCGCAGTTCCCCGCGGCGCCGTTCGGAAGTACCTTGTTTTCATAAACAAATAGTTTATAAATAATAATTAATAAATGGTTGTATCCAGTAACGTCTATTTTGTTTCAAAATATACTTTTTTTTTACGCCAAGTAAGCGAAATAAACACGTTTTCTTCGATAGAATATTTATCGCAAATGGCGCGAAATGAGTTCGTGTGTCATTTCACGGTTATGTGTGCATAGTTGGGCTTCGGTGCCGCAGTGGCGCCGCACGTTGAAAAACCGGATGTGTACCGGGCCTTCAGTCGCCAAGGAAATAATTATTTCGAATGAACCAATGGAATCAAACGACAGTTTAACGGAATTTGAAAGATTTTTCTGGAATATTCGAAATGAAATTTTAAAAATTTTCCACTTGACCTGGTTGTGTTAAAATCCGCAATAACCGTTATACATATGGGTTACCTTAACCTGTAATTACTCGCTACTAGAAGTGCGCCAAAAAGCGCCAAGTCCGTTGCCATTTCTATAAATCAAGACTGAAGCTGTACCATTTTCATTTTTGGTGTCTAATTATTATTTTTTAATATAAAATTTATGCTATTTAATAAAAATAGTATTATTTGATTTGTTCTTTTGTAACAGCATTTTGATTTCCTGTTAATTTCATTTTTGGTATCAAGGTTTTTGAAAAATTGCAACTCTTAAGAAAATCTTACCATTGGTGAGGTGTTCAAAAATATTCATAAAAATAACATTTTCAGCTTCATCCAACTTATTATACTGTTTATAGTTGCCTAGATATTTTTTCTCTTTTACAAAATTTGAGTTTGCACGTAAGGTGCCCACTCCTACTTTTCCAAAGACAAATTTCATTGTTTATAGTGGACTTTATAGGGTTTTTATCAGACTAAAAATTTGCCTACCCCCTCAGAAAAAAATTTCTGGCTGCACCACTGTTCTGTACACACATTAGTACACAAATATAGTAATCTTATTCAGCTATTTTTGTACTTCAAAATAACGCTGCATATATTTTCCTCTTTTTTACATTTTGACTGTTTTCACCCCTGTTTAATTGTTGATTTAAATCAAGTGATTTAAATCTTGACACACTGGCAGAAACTATTAAAATATTGTTATTTGTCACTTTTTTTGCTCAATTAGTCACTTTTTTAGACCTTAAAAACTGTTTTAAGCCTTGAGATTTGGCTTAGTGGGTTTGTCCACTGCTGGCAACATGCATGTTGTAGGCATTTACTTGATGCTTGGCGCAGCTTGGCCAAATATGACTCTTGCGCCATAAAACGAAAGGAACCATTTAGTTACAATAAAAAGGTCAGATTTATATCTAGTTAAAAAATACTCCTGGGGGGTGGGAAGAAATAAGCAAAATACAACTATGAAAAGTTCAGGGAAAATAATAGACATCTTGGTCTATACTGTTGAAACGTTTTTAGGTCTTTGGAGCTTTCTTTCAATTAATATGCATTGTAAAAAATTGAAACTCTGATTTTCCCATACTTTAATTTTTTAAGTTTATTTTATTTACTAACGAATATAATTACAATCGCACTCTAAATTACATCATTGTATTTGTATTAAAAAGCTCTTCATTAAGACTAATTTTTAATATTGTCTCCATTTCTAGAGTTACCAGGGCTACTTAAAATTTGTTACAAATTGGAAAAATTCAATTTTTATTAATCACTCAGATTTAGCAGTGACTTTGATATTAAATTTTCGACTTTTTCTCAGATACTTTTTTCTGAATAATGTAATGGTATAAAACGTGTAGATTTTACTCAATAACGTATTGAAGTATTGGATTCCAAACAGTCCACAGTGCTAAAAAATTTTAATTTGTGTAACCTTGAACTCAAAATGTCAATTAACATAATATAGATTTCTGAAACCTAATATTTTGCAGTTGCTCATTACTTCATATAACCTATGTAAAACTGATTTCCATTAAAATTGGTGGTATGGAGTGGCCCAGTGGGAAAACCAAACTTCCCATGGCTAGATCTTGTGAGAATTTGCAACAGGTTTTTGCATCAAACTGTTTATTATAGGGTTAAAGGGTACTTGAAAGAGTGCTTATATCTTTAAAATATTTTGAAAAAATACATCATGACTAACAAAACTTATAGGATTGAAAACTACAAAAAAAAAATTCAAAATTATGTTTATTTTATTCTCTGGGTTTCTTGAACAGGTGTAGAACAAGGAAATGGATTTGAGTAAAATAATTGAAGACTGTACACGAAAATGTTATTATAACTGGTTTAATTAAATAAAACAAATTTTATTAAATTAAACAAAGCACTGTGATTGTCATAATCATATGTTAATAATTGTAATCTAATTACTTATTATTTTTAATGGCAGTCATCTGATGTTCACTCGAGTCATGGGGCAAAGTTTTTTCAACAAAGTCTAGTTTGGATGCATCCTTCTTTGCCATGGCTGAATCTCTTTCCTCGTATGGAAACTCGTATAGCGAAACAAAGCAGGTAACTTCTTTCATTTTCAATAATTTACTTACATATACATATAAGTTTGCCAAGTGTTGCTTATTTTTAAATCTTGGTTTTCAGCTCTTCAGTCTTGGATTCTACTGCCATAGAGGTTTTGCATTCGAAATGGTAAGCCTGAATGGAATCTTGCATATTTCCCTGGTCATTTTAGTGAACATTCTTATTCTGAGCATCAACCTTACTGACTGTCATTGTTTATTGAGTCAACATCACTACAAAATATTTATACCTTTTGAGCCCTTGTTGCTTCACTATACTAGTCTGAAAAAAGTTATCTTGTCTACTAGATGTGCCTCTGGGTTAATTAGTTGAGAGAAGACTTCGATAACTATATAGGTAGGTAAGCCTTACCTCTATTTTCCAGTCTTCTCTTGGCTGGACATAAATTGCTCCCATTTATAGTTGCACACACGAAGACAAACACTTGTTAGAAAGTGTTTGTCCACGTTTGTGCAACTGAAAAATAATGCATTTTACATGCTACATGTGTACTTTTAAAATAATGCATTTTAAAGTGAGAAGATGAAAATTTTTACCTATCACATACCTGCAAACTCTTTCAGAAAATCACGTTTTATTCAGGACTGGAAAAATATCTTTGGGATTTTTTCTTTCAATGTATGCCAAGTTTATTGAGTGTTCCAATTTAATGGTTCGAAATTCAGCATTCGGCACCACATTGGGACAATCCATAAATTAATGACAGTTAGCTTGAAAATTTTTCTTTGGGCTACTTGACTTTGGTAAACTATTATTTCACGCATATGAAAGAAGAAAATTTCCATTTTAGTGCTGGGATATTACTTAGCGAATTCGATTTTTCTAGCATTAGCGGAACTGCCAACTTGAGATTTTATGGAATTTTAGATGTATAGTAAAACATACTTTTTTATTTGTGTGTTCCGTTAAACAGTTTAACTGTTGGTAAGGTGTCTATAACATAGCTTCAATTTGCTCTGTTCATTTTGAACTCTGGCATTGAATTTTATGCCACTATAAATCTTCCAAATTTATTTTCCTTGTAGCTTGGCAGGTATACTACCAACTTGTTTGTCTAAACCTGAAGCTTGCATGAAATATGATCTTGCTTGGCCAAACTGAAGACCAGTTTACTTTTAAGATGAAACTAGAATAGGGCATTTAAGCTACATGCCTTGATCAAACATTTGTATTTGGTACCTAGTTTATATCTAATGCTTCTGCTCTTCTACTTAGGTGAAGAATATCACTTAGCTTTTCTCAAATTGCCATGTTATTTCATTTTACCTCACAAAGAAGCAAAATTTGAGCTTAATCAATTCTTTAAGTGTCATAAATTCTCAAAAATTGTTTCATTTGCAGGTGTGACAGCTTCCGTTCTCTGTACCAGCTGGTGAGGCTGTATCAGTGCCCTTACTTTTACATGTGTGCCCCAACGTTCACACTTCTCTTCCGTTGTGCTGGCGCTGCTTCCATACCTGTCCTACATGCCTTCATCAGTCCCACCTCAAAGGGTTTTCGAAGAGCCCTGCGGGAAGAAGGTGCGTTTCTCTTTTTTCCAAACCTCACAGTAAATTGCCACATGGAAATGATCAGAAAATCAAGTTCTTGAGGAAAATTTATACTCTATGTTTTCTAACACTGATTGCAAAATTATTGGTTTATTTGGCATTGACTGCTTTTTAAAGGGTTCTCTTTTTGCTAAAATTACCACTTTGTGTATGGGGATGTATTGATGAAACTATGCAATCAAATCATTTCAAACTTTGTACATCTATTATCATTTCATGTATTCTCAAAAAGTATTTATTTTCATGAAGAATCATGTCTACTAACCCTTCATGCTTGATAGGATATATATTTCTCAACTCCGAGTAATCTTAAGCAAAATAAATTAATAGTGTTTTACTTTTCACATGGCTATCATTTGAACCAGAATAAAAATTTTATGTTTGAAGAATCGCAGGGATTTTTAAATTCAAATCATTGATTTACCTAAAAACAAATTGACTAGTTTTATTCTGTAATATTGCTTTTCGGGTTCACTAAAGGGTAAAAAGTGGGTTTTTTTCAACATGCTGTGAAAATTTCCAAGTCAATCAAACCAATCGTTTTATAATTATAGTGCCAACCACTCATAAAAGCTGTTAAGACAAAAACGCGAAGTCTATGTACAGTTAATGGAAGCATATTCAGTATTTTTAGAAAATCCCTCCCAACCTACTAAACCAGTGCCATAGATAAGTGTGATGACCAGCTTTTGATAACAAATCGTAGTAAATTCTATAAAGTCAATTTACATCTTTATGCAGTGGTTCATGCTTCAAATTCTGTATCGGTGTGCTATTCTTAACAGCTTTTTACTGGGACAATTTTGCCTTGAAATTTTACACTAATGAGAAACCCTAAAAACAAAATTACATATAAAATCGCTTTTCATTTTCAGCAACAAAAAAAAGTGGGGAAATGCTTTTTTAATATATTTTCACTTTTATTGTTTCTAAAGGTATCTTTCTCTTTAGTCCATATCATACACAAGACCAAATTTTTCTAGAAAGAGTCAACAGCTGTAAGAAGCTATAAAATATCTATAATTATTAGAATTAGGTTTATTTTTTGAAAAAAAGTGGATTGCTTGATTTTAATTTGGCATGAGTTAATTCTGCTCTATTTATCAGGAATTACATTTACAATGCCTCTTTGCCAAGTGAAGGATTCTGAATTATCAGCAGATGAAACTATAGATTCTGAATCACCCAACACAACTCCTGTCAATATTGATGAAAAAGGGTAGATTTTTTTTATTTTCCTCTTTTTAGTTGTTTTTTAGTTTCCTCTTTTTAGTTCTATACATAATTGAATAAGTTGAATATAGAGAAGCTGTGAAACATTTGTACAATAATGGTTTCTTTTTACTTCCGATTACTGTTTACATTTATTCAAACCTCAAAAACTAATTTTAAGACTACTTAATTACTCTGCTTTAAGTGATCTAAGAATTATTCAGGGGTGTAAATCTTCCGCGTTTACGCAGATTTTCGCTTTTTTTTCTTCTAAGAAGCTTTGCTTTTTCTGCGTTCCCCCCCCCCCTAAAAATTAAATAATATCATGAAAAAATACAGCCAAAGAATAAATGTAAAAAAGTAATAAGGAAAGTTTGAATTTTTCCTAACTACAGGGATGTGATTCTTCCAACTTTCGTAGGCATTTCCGACTTTTCTTAAATTTTTGAGAAAATGACTGATTTTTATCATTTTATAAGAAAAAATTACGATTTCTGCCCTTTTTTTTCTTTATAAACGTAAAATGCGCCAAATGAGCTACAACGTTGCACTCCTAAATTTTGCAAGCTGGTAAATCTTGGAAATTCCTTTTTGAAAAGAATCCTTTGTGAGAAGCTCATTAGTTCAAAGGCAAACATGGAGAACTTGGATTTGAACTAGTTAGCGTACGTTGTTGCTGTAAGTTTTGTAGGTAAAAGCTACGGTTTCCTAAAACGAGGAGCTGTAATCTAGCTACCGTGAACATCATGATGCGGATTTGTGCCCCGGCCCTTAATTAGAAAATAAAAATATTTACGGAAAAATATAGGTAGATATTTTATATTCGAAAATAAGTTGCAAATTTAAACTGAATATAGTTGTATTTTATTTACAACAGGGGTACAGCTTCAGTCTACATTTATAGCAGTGGCAACAGCTTTGGCACACTTTAATCGCTGAGGAAAGAATTATTTCAAATGAACCCATGAAATCAAACGACAGTTTAACAGAATTTGATCAACTTTCCAGAACATTCCAAATTAAATTTTTAATCCCCATGCAAAATCTTATTTTGCAAATCCTATATTGGATCATGACCCTGTTGTCACTCGTAGACGCTGAGCATTTTTAGACTCGACTGGACCCTAATTGAATCACTAAAACACAACAGTTTTATTTCTGATTTTTCGACTATGTTTTTCTTTTATTAAATTAAAATTTTAATCTTTTTTCTACTTGTAATGGATTATTGAAGTTTGCCACCTCTGAATGCGGTCACAACTTGGAAGGGAAACAGACTGATTTGCTGATCTCGCTTAAGGAGGTGGCGCCATCTCTCGGAACTTTGTTCAGCTGAAAATTATGTTTATTTTTATCAGCCTATTTAAATAATTTTTTCTTTATAAATTTCTCTCTGAAATTATGCAATGCAGTTTTATGTTACACACACCTGATGACGGTTAGTTAAGCTGCTTTGCAGTAGGCACTCCGGAAGTGATTGTCCAGTCCAGTTAAATTTTTAAACTTTCCACTTGTCGAGGTTGTATTAAAATCTGCAATGATTTTAATGCAGATGGATTACCTTAACCTGTCATTACTCGCCACTAGAAGTGCGCCAAGACCATTGCTACTGCTATAAACGTAGACTGAAGCTCTGCCATTTTTATTTTTAGTGTAATTATTTTTTCATATTGGCACACAGGTAGTTCAAATTATTTGCAATTTTTGGGTCGCAGCGAATTTTAAAATTCAATCTGGAAGATTTTTAAATGAATTTAATAATTTTATTTTCTACCTGGTTCTTCAAACACGTTTCTTCCAGAGAAAAGAAGAAACCCCCGAAAATGGACTTTTTTTACCCACCTGACCTTCTTTTATATTTTCACAAAAGATTGTGACGTCACTTGAACTATCTCTTTCCAAAAAAAAAAATTGCATATTGTGCCTTTTGCCTTGGGGAAAAAGAAAAAAAAAACGATTACATTTCCTGTCCTCTTTTTAGCGAATGAGAGCAAGAAATAAAAAACATTGACTGGGATTGATAAGTTTTTTTCGTAAAATCGGAATTACTAAAGATAGATTAAAAATTTCAATGGAGTTGAAATCTGCAGAAAATTTCACTTTAAATTGATACCTGAAAATATGATTTTCTTTAAATATTTTTTAATGGAATTTAATAGTTTTATTCTCCATCGGTTTTTCAACGCGTTATTACCAGAGAGAGAAGAAACGCCAGAAATGACCTTGTTCCTTGCCGCTCCTCCGATAAAATACGGAGGAAATAATTACTATCGTTTACGCTTTGATTTTGCCCAAGGAATGATTTACAGTCACAGTTCTTTTTTCTATCTCCTAGACCGTTAAAGATAGAGTAAAAATTTCAACGGATTTAAAATCTGCAGAAAATTTCAGTTTAGATTGATAACTAAAAATATGATTTTCTTTAAATAAATAATTTTAAATTGAATATATCTTCCAACGGATTTGAAATCTGCGGAAAATTTTACACCAGATTAATACCTTACATCACAGCGTTGCCCGTGGTGTTGGTTTGCGCGGGCACATGCTTGCCACGCAGTGGATAGTAAATAATAAAGTAACATGTATACAGCTGAATTCTAGTCACGTACTGGTGATTATCAGTAAATTTAAAATTGTATGCGTACTTTTAACTTGTTGAAAGGGTATCATGCTAAACTTATTTTTTCAATATGGGGAAGGTAAAAACTATTTTCATATTTATACCAACTATTATTATTTCATTGCAAGCTCATTGT
The DNA here is from genome assembly GCA_947359465.1 of Metellina segmentata. Taxonomy (NCBI): domain Eukaryota; kingdom Metazoa; phylum Arthropoda; class Arachnida; order Araneae; family Tetragnathidae; genus Metellina; species Metellina segmentata. The sequence goes on along the minus strand of OX375881.1, from coordinate 108,676,744 downwards.
TTAACTGTAATAAAATATGACTTATCAGGCTGGAAGAAGATGCAGATGCTGCAGAAGATGATGAACCTGAAACATGGTTAGAGACCCTAGGATTAAGCCAGGACTCCATCAGCAAGAAGAAGCGGTATCCTTTTTTAGACAGTATTTGAATGTGTACTATATCCACCACCATTTTATTTTTTAATCACTTGATTAATATGCAGCAGGTCAAAAATTGTGGGAGTGCTGTAGACAGATGTAGAATGTATCCATAAAGGGTCGTGTGTTGAAAATTCAGTAGCTATGAAGACAGCAAAAAATCTAGGGAAACCAAATCTTGATTGCTAATCATCACAGCAAATTTGAATGTTGTAAGACAAATAGATACATCAGTATGCCATACAGCGATTCGATCTGAATGAGAATTTAAGTGATCATCAGAAAATTGGGGATAAATTCCAGATGACAGTAGTGTGAATTGATGCGTAGTGAATTGATAGTGTAACGTAGTGAATTGATGGGTCAGAAAATAAGAGAGTAAAAAGGGGATGTTATTCAGAGAATGAGATAACTGACATGTATAGTAACTGAATTTAGTAATATTTAATTTTTTTAAAGAGAAATACTTAAAATCAGACCAATTCTGTTATTTGGCTGTGTAAAGAAATAATGAGACCTGTAAATAAAGTTTATGGAACTGTCTTTAAAGTTGTCTACTGAAAGTAGTTTTGTAATTTTCTGTTTTTTAAATTATTTTTACATATTTTTTGTGTAGAGAAGTTTTATGTATGTGAAAGAGTTTTTCCACAAGTTTAAATTTTATTGGGAAAACTGGCAAAAAGAAATACTAATACATTGTTCCTCAATTGTTTGTTACATTTTTGTTTAAACTCTACTCAGATTTTCCTGGGTGGGGTTTAAATACAACTCAAAAAATGTCAGTCAAAACGAGCAACAGAGGAGTCGTCTCAGAGTTCTAAAATTGATGTGTTTCAATGCTTATCTTTTAGCTTCCATTGTAAGAAAAAATGTGCCTTGTAAAATGTTATTTTTATTGTATCAAGAGGGGGTACCTGATCAGAGGGTTATCGGCCTCTGATTGGGATCTAAATTACGATATGTGTGAGTGAATGGATGTGTAAAAGGGACCTTCCTGTAAAACGGATGTGTTATGTATGAAGAAGTCCAACCCTCCGGGGCAATGCCACCCCCAATTGGGCCATATATGGCCCGCACGACAACAACAACAATGTATCAAGAGGCATTACATTGAATACAAGAGTTGGAAGATCAAGTAGTTAACCACAATCAACCTATTGTTCACCCCCCAAGTTAAGGTATATTAAGGAGTTTCTTTAACATTTTCTCCAGTCGAAGTGAAGCCTCATACAAGATTGACCAAAAGCCAGAATCTCTGGTGTATGTTGAAGATTCTGAAACCCAGGCTTTGGTAAACTTCCTGCTTAATTCTCAGTTTTGCACTTCCAAGACGGGACCAATGGCTGGTATTCCTCCGACTCTGCTGGCACCGACTGCTTTCCTCGGAGGCACACTTCAACCACTACAAGTAAGGACTCTTGTAGTTATTAAAAATTGATTCCTTTAGATATGTTACGAAATGTTTCATCTTACCAATTTCTGTTACTATTTCAATCTATATATATAAAAAAGAATGTGTATATTTTCGAAACAAATCTGCACTGTTTGACCAATCTACACCAAATTTGGTACACTTATACTTTAGAACACTGCAGAAAACATAGGCTAACTCTTAATCGCTGTTCTATATGTCCTAAGGAGCTAAAAACATTCAAAATCGACATAGAAATAACATTGAGTATAAAGTGATTGCTTTACGCAACTTTACCAGTGTTGATTTAAAAAAAGCATTTTTTTCCAAAACAAATTTAATTTTAATATTTATGTTTAAACTGACTTTTTATTTCTTCTAATGGTGTAAATAAATTATGAATATTTGATTGATGAAGAAAGAATTTTTAAAAATATTTAATTTGTCATAACTTGCATTTTGTTTATGGAACACGAAAAACTCATTGATTGTAAAAGCGTAATTTTGGTACTCGGTATCTGGCAGTACCAGAATTGATTTTAAGGATCGAAATTTCATTTCTATTTATGCATTTCGATAAATTACCTATTGCCAATAATTATTTAGGAGTCGTATTTTAATGATTTTTTTATTTCCTGTAAAATATCAGATATGGGTAATTTCTTGGCAGTATGTGTATATTTCAACCAACTTTCCTTAAATATTTGATTGAATGAATACCTAATGATTTATTTTCAGAGAATTTTTTCAAGGATTGGAACTTTGTTTCTGTTTATTGGTTCCAGTGTATTATCTATTGCAGATGGTATATTATTTAGGAGTTAGATATTAAGTATATATTTATTTCCTGCAAAATATCAGACATGGGTAATTTCTTGGTGGTATATGATTATTTCGACCAACATTCGTAATGATTTGTAGAATTATGTTTTAAAGTAAGGTATGTAACTTGCTATTTTGTTGAATTTTTATGAATTATTTATTTTCTGCATAGTAATTATTATACTTGACTTGTGATATTCGAGAAAATTCCAGCTCCCACTCAAATCTTAGATGGTTGTTTTGAAAGGAGGCTAACTTTAGGTTAATTGTATAAGTATTTCCTACGTTATTTAAAAGGTGATAAGGTTAATTTTGGATTAAAGTTCATTGTTATTTTTTTTCTACACGGATAATATGAATATATGATTGATGATAAAATGATATTTAATTCAGACGGAAGTCGAAATTCAGTTTTTTTTCCCCTCATAGGAATTTTATTTTTGTATTTATATGTCTGTCTTTTACGTATTGCAATACATTATTCAGGAATTTAATGTATATATTTGCATTTGAAGAAAATTGTAGAAGCTATGAAAAAATTCAAACAAATTCAAAAGTATTTTCTGTAAAACTTAAATTGCATTTTTCTTTGAAAGAAAAGTCATTATTCTATTTCACTTTTCAATCAACATTTAACCATTTGAACCCGAGCAATGCCGTTTAATTCAGCTAGTAAATCACAATTCTGATTTTTTTTTTTTTGCCATAATTCCAGCAAAAGTTTACTAGATTGCTTGTGCTGTTTTCCTAATGCAAGTCATAATTTCCTATGATTTTAAATTCTCGAATTTGTTTGCTTGAGCTGTATGACAAGTTTAATTTCACGCAGAAACAAATGTTACATCGCTCAATATTATTCATAAATGACAGTAACTGCATTTTTACAAGCATCCTCAAAAACGAATGGTGCACTCCTAACAGTTGCTCTTCAGGAATGAAGAGGTCCTTCATAAATTAACATTGTATTTTCTGATCAGCTGTTCTGTTTCTTTATGTATCCACTGATGACGAAATGAGCTTGGTCCCTCATAATTAACTTTTGAAAAAATTCATGATTTTCATTACTGAACTTTATTTACCTTGACGTTCATAGTCATTTTCTTGCAGTTGTGTTGATTGGATTTTGTAAGAATGATCCAAATCTACATTGAGTAAATGTGTAAAAAATTATACCAATACTAAATGCCAAAAAATTATACCAACCCTTACATGTAATGTAGTTTGCCTTTTGCAGTCCAGCTTTCATTATTTGTACATATTCAGGTCCTCTACTTAATTAAGACACCCCTGCCTTGAAACAACACATTCACAATTAAGACCTGCATGGAGATCGGTATTCTTGGGTTTGTGTAGGGCACTTTCACACCTATTCAGTAGTCGGCTGCCTTCACCTGGAAGCCACACTATAGGCTATATTCCACAATTCAACTGTTGATCATCTTCCAGATTCGTCACGGTCTGGTGAAGCACTCCGACCAGAAACTGGACTCGATGGAGATCAGCGGTCCCTTGCTACCCAATGCTATCCACTCCCTGTGTTCCCTCTTCAACAATACTCAGGAAGGAAACGTGTCTGCAGTGCTCACTACCCATCCACCCACCTCAGCATTCTCCATGGTCAACCCTCAATCTCCCATGATGCCCTGTATATTTGCAAAGAATAACATGACTGACTGTGGGATGCCGGCCAACTTCGTCCAGCAGATGTGCTCCAAGCCTGTCGAATCTCCCCTCGGTAGCATCACTGTGGATGATGGCCTTTTTTCTTGGAAGTGAGAGGAATGACGATGCTCGATTACGGGCAATTTTCTTTACTCACGATATTGTAACAAATGAATTAATAGTAGAGTAGCTCTTTTGGTCTAGCTGGATGAAGCCCAAAATTGCCTCTACTTAAACATTCAGATACTCAAGTTCTGGAAAAACCACCCACAATGTTGCATGTTATTTGATAACAGTGCTCTGCTGGAATCGCTTATTTAAAAAAATTAAAGTTGTGTTGAAAATGAATTCACTATCATGATGACAGTGCAAGCTATTTGAAGCAAATTTCATATGTACTAAAAACTGCTACGTCAAATCGGCTAGTCATACTTCAAATCGTATTTTTAAATCAAATATTGGGGAATCTTTTTAGCATCAGGTTTTATCTTATCCTAAACATTAGTGATTACATTTTGATGAATAAATTGTTAGTCTGATGATAAATATTTTTTGAGGTACAAAATACTTTAGTACAATTTCGACAGAGTGGATTGAGATAATTGTAAAAGGGAAATTTTGAATTCGTAATTATTTAAATCACCTTTTAACAATTATGGTCTACATCCAAACTCTTTTCTCATTCTGGCCACAACTGTTTTTCATAAATATGACGAATGTGAATTTCATTTATTTATGTTTAATAAAAAAATCTAAATGTTTTCATGCCTATTTTTTTTACCATGTGAAAAATCACTAGATGTAAACAAAAACAAAGATTAACAAAACATAAAACATTTATTTTTCCACAAATGATTTGTTTTGAATCAATTCAAGGATTTGTAAGCAAATATACAAATAAAATCTGATGTACAGAATTCTTGATTACAAATTTTACATGGGTGCTGTACTTGATTAGTTAATTGGTAACAATTAAAAACTATACAACATACTAAAATCACATACAAAATTCAAAAAGGTGAATTCATGCCTAGCTTTGTACAAAACTCCAGCCGTGCCCTCTTCTGCTGCCTCACGTTAACTCTGCAAAAAAATTTAAATCAATGGCTTTAGTTTAAACATCATAAATGATATACTTTAAAAAAACATTGTTTACAAGCCATCTGCAAAGATTGGTAAACACTAACTGTGAAATGACAATATACACATAGTATATTCAAAATATCCTGCATTTTTACAATGGCAAATTTGGTTATGTTTAAAAAGTGATATTCAGCTAATTTTTAGAGGGGTACAATAAACAACCAGTTATTTTGCAACATTAACTTATCAGTGGCCTTTTCTCATTACTTGAATTTTTGGTGACTTTAGTCTGAAAATGTGCAACCTATTTGGGATAGATGATCCTGTAATTACCCAAAATAGATTCAGGTAAAACGAACTTTGAGGGTGATAAATTTATTTTCTGTAGCAGAATTTACATTTTCCAGTCTAACACAGAATATTTCCTGGTAGGAACTGTAGAGAAAAGTAGTTTTATAAAATCTTGCAAACATATATAAGGGAAAAAACTTTGAATTTTTTTAAATTTTGTACATAATTGTACCACATAATCTATACACAGCAGATATGCATTTAGTTGATCTTACAGAACTTATCATTTTCAAGGATATAATTTTTCCAAAAATGTCATCTATAACTAAATGAAGTTCATTGCAATAATAGATCTAATGCTTACTTGATCTCTTGTCGCTTGACAAGTTCATTGATGGAAAGGACAGCAATTGGCCAAAGTCCACACAGCAGCCAGATGTAGTATGGAATGTGATTGAGAATTGTGACAGGTTTGAATTCTTTGTCCACGTGTAGGGCGATGTCAGTGATATTGAATATTAAATGCAAGAAAATCCTGAACAGAAAAGTTATGACAGTTACCACCACACAGACTTCCAAATACTTGAAGATAAATAAAAACCAACATCAAATTGTTTGTGTCACTAATTTTTAATACCTATCCAAGATACTGCAAACATTAAAAAAAATGTTTATACCACATTTAATTAATCCTTATGCTGTTATTTTGGAGCAGCCAACCTCAGTAACAAAAAGAATTCTCTTTCCAAGACATTTATTCGACCCATGTCTGGATCTGGATTCAAACCTGTTTAGCCAGTCACCACACTGCTGTTTGGCCAGCATGTACAAAAGAAAATATTTTAACACCAAACGCATTGAGTATATTCACTCATTTTCAGATTGCAAGACTAATGCTTTTAATGGAACCATCCTCTAATATTTAATCTAACATAACAGCTACTCAATATTTTGACTAAAACATTTTTAAAGGTGCACACAGAAAATTTATTCAAAAGTACAATTAAAGATTTTTTTTCCCAATATTTTACAATAGAAACTCCAGTTTAGCTGATTTGCGAAAATAAATTGTATACTGACTGCACTTTACAGAGTGAAAAAAAGAGCTTACACAGAGATCGCAGCTATGGTCCAATATCTATTGGCAAAAGGGTTGCTTCTCCAAAGGAGCTGAGATCGATGAATGAATGTGATGGAAATGAACACTGAAAATTGAATAATTATTAAAACAGTGGAATGAGAAATAAAAATTGTAATGCATACAATTACTAACAATGGTATTTAAAAAAAAATTTGCTACTTATGAAACTTTTAAGTGTTTTATGAAGGAGCTTAATAAATATGGCTACAGTTTTCATTACAAATTCTGCGAAACCTTGTAAAGCCAGCAACTTCAGAAATCGGGCACTTTTTCACATTGTGTACCATAATTATTATTTTATCTGTCGGTTACATTTAAAATTGCAATTTCGGTGAAAAGTATCTTTTTCACCACGTTTTGCTTCACTCCATTTTTTACTACTCGTCTTTCTGCAAATGACAAATGCCTCCAAAATGCATTTTACAACTTACAGGATTCAAGATAAGAGACCAAAAACACTTAGATTGTTTTAAATTTATGTCCGTAACTTTTTGTTTACGATTTATTTTATAAGGTGTAGACGGTGCAAATTTTCATGAAATGGCCTGTTATGCATAAGTACATGCTTTATGTAAAGTCCTCTATGTAATTTTTAGTTGGTTGGGTTTCGCAACTATATATAACATAAAATATTTCTTTTTGCAAAATAAAACAGAAACCAGATTTTCAAGTTGGGGTATTGTGATGGTATTCAAGAAATAAATGTTGATTTAATTAATTAGTGTGTCTGCTTTCTTAGAATATAGAATTTAGTATTCTACCCCTTTCGCAACCTGACTGTTATTAAAATCTCATGTTAACTAAGTAAAACATAGAAATACTGCAATGATAAAAATATAATTCAAAATAATATTTCAAACAAGTATCAAAGCAAAAAAAGTGTATCTACAAAAAACATAGTATGACTACTAACCGAAATACACTATGAGAAAGAATGACATCACGTTCTGGGTAACTGTGAGAGCAGCAAACCATGACTCGGCAGAAAACTTCTTTTCGGCTTTGCTATAGAAAGAAAAAGGATTCATTTTTATCCAAACACGCATTCAGAAAATAATTTCTTCTAAATTTTCTATTCCAATCAAAAGGTTGCAATACTAAATGATTGCATTTAATGTTTTGACCTGTTTGCAGACATCTGCATGCATTTTACCTTGGTGATAACTGAAATTTAACGCTCATTTAATTAGCTTCCACATGTATTAAACATTTTTCTTAATATTTAAGGAGGGCTCCATCCCTGTGGGTATTTTCTCTGAAAACTTGTTTGGTTGCTCTTATCTATGTGAACAGACAAAATATTGCTTTTTTTTTCTTGTCCAATCCCTTCCTATTTAGAACTAGCACATAAATAGATTCTTCGCTCTCTTAAACAACCAAATACTAAATTAGTATTTTTTTTTTCATTGGTTTCATTTTTTCATACAGGCATTAATTGCAGATTAATGAACAAACGAATTAGTTGACAGACAATACAATTCCGGAATATGGCATATCCTCGTGCTCTCTGAAAACATAACACGCACCTAATCGCTTGTCATACTCATGACAATACAAAAATGGTTATCAATGGATTTCCACATACTGACTATTTTTAGACCCGTTCACGAATTTTCAAGTTATGAGCTAAATAAAACTTCGATTTGCAATAAATAAACTAATTTTGGTGGGAAGGTATTTTAATAACAGTCACTGGAACAACCAAAGTACTATTGGCAATGGTCAGGGATCGAACAAGATGGGAAAGATCGGAGGACAACACCATGTAATTTTGAATTAAGGCAAGATGATGCTGACCTTATTCAAAATTGATTCAACACTTGAGCTGGCACCCCACTCTTTGAACGTCCACGCCAATGTGAGGACATGAGTTTTAACATGCACCAGCCCTCTTTGTACACGAGTCTTTGGTTGGATTCGAACCCCCAACTCTCCAGTTGCTAATCTGTTACTCTTCCGACTACTGTGGCTCTAAACTAACTTGGCATTTATTTTTGTAACATCAAGAATATTTGGGGGCTCTGAATATACCTGTTTTTATCCCATTTATAACAATACAATAAAACTTGGCTACCAAAATATCTGTGTGAGTTTCACTTAGTATGTGAGCATAACTTTTCACATAATAGTTATTTTTAGTTCAAATAACAATTTGAGCAAATCTTCCAACTCCAAAGGTTCAGTAAAAAGAAAACTACAAGAATACCAACTGTTCTGAGAATGTGTCCTTCTCACCTTAAATCCAAAGACACCCAGCAGACATAGGACCCACTATCCAGATAGAGTTTGCAGGCACTGAGCATGATGCAAGAAAAACTGAAGATGACGACAATCACAGATGGACAAAATTTGGCACAGTAGCAAGCAATGAAAAATAAGATTGCCTATAAATAAAGAACATTATAAAAATTGCAATATTAAAAAATGTGTTCATACTTCTCTATACTATTACTGGGAAATACTGGTGAAATCAAAAGATTGAGTGAGTGATAAATTACAACACAAGATGTTGGATTAATTAAAGTGTCACAATTGAAAATATATAAACAGTCAACTCGTTTATATGAAACAAGGCACAGTACAAAAGTTCATAAATAGGTTATTGGCCTCTGGATCGGAAGGTTCAGGGGTCAGGGCATGAATATAAAATTGTACTGTCTATGTTAGGAGCAATGATGACCGCCCATTGGGTGCTCCTTCACAAATGGTCATTGCAGTGTATATGGATTAAATTCCAATAAGATCATATGTTAAAAAAAAAAAGGTTATCGGTAAACTGGAATTTGTGAAAATATATTTTTTAAATATAGTAGGTGACTATCCATACAAGTCGTTAAAACTATTTTTTAGAAAATTGACCAGTAAAAACTTGCATTAAATTGAAAATTCAATAACTGAATTTCATAAAAATATTTTTAATACATAGTACTTTTAAGTAAAACAGCAATTACTGATAATTGATAAGCAAATTTACTTGATATAAATGTCAATTTTTGTTTGAATTTTACTAGTTCTGAAAAAAATGTCTAGAATGTCAGCTGGAGTGGTAGATAGTTATAGTTTAATTAATGTCGCACTGGAGCAACACTAAAGGCTATTGAAGATGGTCAAGGATCAGTCCCAAAGGGAAAGATTTTGGAACAATACCTTGTCATTTTTAACCATGGTCAGATGAACAGTTCAATACCTGAGGTTGAACCCCCCCCCACACACACACTCTTAAAACTTCCACACCATGCTGTGAGGATATTTAAGGCTATCTCTACTAGTTTGTGATTGAGTCTGTATCTCTTATGAATCCATGGCACTTACAATAATGAAATTTGGCACACATGTCCTAATTTTTTGTGAATTTTATGACCAGCCCAAAATTTAATTTAGAACATTTAAAAATTAATGAATTAGTTTTTTCCCCCCTGTTCATTGTTTTCGCTGAGTTGATGTCACAGCTCCTCGATTGAAGAAAGCAAAGGATTTTGTATTTTTAGTCATTTGTAGCTGTGACGTCACAGCTCCTCAATTCAAGAAAGCGTGTTTTGATTTACGTTGTTGATCAGCACATCTTTCTTGCTAGCGATTTTAACTTTGTCCTGGGCAAGGACTATTTGAGGTTTTTTATCTTCGCAATCATTAAAGATAGAGTAAAAATTTCAGTGTTTTTGAAATTGGCGGAACATATTACACCAGATACACCTTAAATGTTGGTTTCTTTAAATAAATACATTTTCAATTGTAACCCATGTCATGTCGGGTGGGGGTGCGACTCATTCTTAAATTGTTTTTCTTTTTATTGTTTTCAGAATCAGTAAGGACACGAAAAGAACTGTCACAGACAACGCAGTGCTGGCCTGCTAGTGACCGATATAACATGCACCAGTCCCCACATACATAACGGTCTTTGGTTGAATCAAATTTTGAACTTGCAACCTTCTGGTTGTTAAGCTGCTACTCTACCAACCAGGCTACCACAGCCCCACATGGAGAGGTGTGCTTCCTTCCATCATTAATTGACTTGCATAACACCTCCATATGTGACTTGCCTTGATAACACCCAAAATAGAACCCAACATATTTACAATGTAAAAAGGCTGACTTTTTATTGAACATTTATTTATATTACTTGGGGCTCCGCCCAATTTCAAAAATAATAGTACCGTAAGAAAGAGTACATACTAAAGTTTTCTGCGATGTTTTCCAATTTAAAAACTCATATTAATAAGATATAGATATGACAGTTTTAACAAAAATGTCCCGAATTAAAAAAAACTACTATCAGGAACCAAATTTAAATTTCTAAAAAAACTCGACAAGCTGCAAAAATTCAAGTTTAGAGGTACTCTAAAAAAAATCACGGCTGAGGACTGAAAATATGTACGTCTTTTGCTCTCTAGAAGTAGAAATTTCGCTGTTTAGACTTCGACACTTAATAAACCCCATAAACTAATAGCCGCATGGAAAAAAATCTTCTTTGTGTTCCCTGTACAATTTGAACAAACCATGTTAATTTCATAATTTTCTGATCTGTACTTTCTTTGGAAACCGTCTAAGAATCGAGGGAAAAAAAACTGTTTTCAATCCTGTGGTGGCTGTAACTTTTTTTTAATATAGAGCGATACAGAATATAAATGTTATTCTTCTCCCAATTGGTTCAAAAGCCCTGTTGGTTCTTTAAGTGGAATGAAAATTAACATTAGTTCTATGGCCAGGATAAGATGAAAATATATAAAATTGCACAAATTTGTAAAAATAAAGGAGTTTAAAAAGAATATCTACAGTAATAAGCATACATGCGAATAGAAAAGTATAACATTGTTTGATGTGGTTTGCAGATTAATAGCTAATAAAAACCATTAAAGTGACACAACCAGTGTATTAATCAATATTTTACAAAATAATAATACATTAACAAAGGGAATTCACGAATTTAAAATTCGAACAAGTTTTAAAATTGCATTCCAAATTGATATCACATGTTTTTGTATCTGACAGACATGGTGAGCTTAGTATCATACATGAAGTGAACACAGCTGAGGTCATCTGCTTTCTTACTATAGCTGAACAATATTACTTGTTACATTTTGTCAGCTTACAAGCAAGACACTCTTAAGTCAAAAGTTTTAAGAAAATGAAGGGAAGAATATCTTAACTGTCAAGCAATTCAAAAATTGTAATTTTATCATTTCAACAATTTTTATAACAGTTTGTATTTGCTCAATTTTACAAAGAACACTTTCATTGTGATTATGTATTGAAAAGTTCCAATAAGGACCATGATAAATCATTTAAATCTCCTGATGGGTTTCGCAAGTCAGGGGAAAACAGGAAACTCACCAAGTGCCCTGAAGTCTAACCTTCATGCAAAGAAAAACTGACTAAGTGCACACTTAAACTAGTCTTAGGATCTCTGTACGGTTCGAGGCTGAGAGGAGAGATAAGGACCAGTGCCAGAAGGAGACATCTCCAAGGCTTGTGACGTCATACCACCTCCGTCCGAAGAGGGGGTGCGAGAAGAGAGCAGTTTTTCCGAGGGATGAAACAACAGCTCGTGTGAAATGGTGCTTTTTGGCTTTTTTAAGCCTATGTTTAAGTAATCCAGAGCAGAGATACATCTTGCTCCAAATGTGTACAAAAGTCCTTTTCGTGTTTTGTTAATTAAACGTTTTGTTTTTCTAAACAACGTTTGTTTGTCTGTCTTCACAAGACAAACACTTTCCAATGACGACATCGGCATCACTGACGACTAAAAATTGGGAAGTGGGGAAAAGTTAACTTCACTAACCATTCTGGTCTCATATCTAGAAAAAATTTTTACTTTTGCTTACCTTGTAAGCTGACACTATCAATAGTGTTGAATCCCCAATCAACTTGCCACATGAATGAAAGCTTTCCCCACACCAAATATTTAACATCTTAAAAAGCAGTCAACAAATTCAGTTCATGGGTTCAAGCATGAATTTTTAATACCAAAACACACAATCCATCAACAACTCAACTTAACAGCTTAATTGTGGTTACTTGTTTATTGACGACATTCAGGTTCTTTCCCTTGGCAAGAGATGCGACACGCGAGTCAATTGGGTTCCCCAGCAAAGACAGGCTGAGTAAAGGTATCTCCAAGCAGATCATCCACAGAATGTGAGCAAGGGGCAGCGTGAGAGGGAGGAAGAAGGTCACTGCGAATATCTGCAGCAAAGTGAGGCTAAGGTAGCAGCACAGCATGAACTCCAAGCCATTCCTGACGCTGAACATGAAATGTCTGGCCTTGAGAGAAAAGAAACACAAGATATCATTTTTTTATAAATGACATGGTATGTTAGTTAAAAATAGAATTTCAAATACCAAGCAAGCAGTAATTGTTTTATAATTATTTAATGATTGCTACTTAGGCCATACCAGGAATCTTATTATTTTAGCAAAAGGGCCTTTTCAAGGCAATTTTAAGTACTTTTAAAAACAAGAATCAGGAGGGAGTTTTTGACAAAGACTCAAAGGGATATATCATAATTAAATTTAGAAACTCTGACCTCTGATCAGTATTTTCAACAGAACTGGTCAATAGCGAAGCTCTCAGGTGTTAACAAGTCAGTCATTATGTTTGGATGAATGGCTCTAATACACGTTTTTAATATCTAAACACGCAATCCATCACCTCAACTTATTGGCTCAAAGTGGTCACTTGTTATGTGTGCTAAAACATCCACCAGAAACAGTGTCTGGATTTTGACAGACATCAAGAGCTCCATACAACACAGCAAGAACTGGACAAACACGAGAGAGAAGATGAGCAGAAAAAACCTGAAAGGAAAGATCCAAGGACAACACCACTTAATTTTGAACCACGGTCAGATGGTGACGACATCGCATCTAAGCTGGCACTTCACTCTCCAAACTTCCACACACGCCAACATGAGGACAATTGAGGTCTCGACGGATTTACCGACCAGCCTCTTCGTACCCAACGGTCTTTGGTTGGATTTATCTTAATGGCTCGAAGTGGTCACATGTTATCTCATCTACCAGAAAAAGTGTCTAGATGTTGACAGACATCAAAAGCTCCATACAACACAGCAAGAACTGGACAAATATGACAGAGAAGATGAGCAGATCAACCCTGAAGGGAAAGAGCCAAGGACAACACTACTTATTTTTGAACCACGGTCAGATGACGTCGCATCTAAGCTGGCACCTTACTCTCCAAACTTCCACACTACGCCAACATGAGGACATTTGAGACCATAGCAGATTTACAGTGCACCAGCCCCTTTGTACCCAACAGTCTTTGGTTAGATCCAAACTCGCAACTCTCCGGTTGCTAATCCGTTACTCTTCCAACCGGGCTACCACGACCCAGTTGGAAGACTTCGGAAATGAAACAACCAACTCACTTGCCAATGTGGGCAGTGAACAGAGTTCTCTCGTGGACATAGCGTTCACTGTAACCTAGGTCCAGTCCTAGGTGAAATCTTAAAGCCCTCAGTATCCCCTACTAATCATTGGTATCCAGTTAAGCTGGCTGAACTTTCCCTTCAAATTGGCAGTCCCAGGTTGTTGTAAACTGCTTTGGAGTCTCAGAAATGGGCACACAAAAAGTATGTTAAGTGTATAAAAGTATGCTTGCAACTCACTTTCATATAATAGACTGCTTTGGTGCTTCTAAAGATTTATTGGTGGAAGACCAAGACGAGGCAACTTCTTTTCTGCTCAGTGAACAAATTTTGCAAGCCCAGTATAACATTTTCCTGACCAAGGGGGCAAACCAACAGGTATTTTTAAGGCTACATGTAACAAATTGGAGTAAACCAGTGAAAACATTTCATGGGTATTATTGGTTGGATTTCAGATCCGTAAATACTTTTCAAAAAAGCCAAATGTTTGGTTTTAGCAGATGTAAGGAAATATCTGTATTTTATGGGACTACTTAAAATTTCTGAATTTCTTGTCAAAGGTCGTGTCGTTGATCATGTGGCCAAATGAAATGTGTAGGATTTGGTATGTGCTGCAATTCGGTAGCCAATTTTACTAATCCACTCATTTTCCATTTCCTGTGGAGTGACAGTCATTTTGAATTGGCAACAAAATTTTGCTTGGAAACTTAAACATAGATTCTGCATCTTTTCCATTTTTGAAATTTAAGTTGTTTGCTCACTCTATTATGATTCAAGATCTTGAATTTTTTTATGCCTATATAGCAAAATATTGAGATCCTTCTGAAAATATCTTACATTGCCTGTCATTCTGTAAAATCATATACAGAGTGATTCAAAACTCAACATACAAACTTTTAGGGGAGATATAAATCACAAAAACAAAACAGAATGACACAGGAATATGTGACTGAAAACCCCAACCTGATCAGCTGGAGGATAAACGAAGATGCAGAAATGACAAGCCAATAATGGGTGGAAAAACTCTTTATTTAGCGATACTTTACACTAGGCCAGTAAGTGGACACATTAAGTTCCACAACCAAGACCTCAAAGTTCTTACCATCCACAGTTATGCACGCTTGAGGGCTGCGGCACGGTTGTAGGCCGAACGGTACTCAAACAGATGTGTACTACAGTGCTGGCGAACAGCACCCTCTAGCTGATCACAGTACCCTCAAGCGTTCATAACTGTGGATGGTAAGAACTTTGAGCACTTGTGAAGCTTAACATGTACAACTGGCCTAGTGTAAAGTATTGCTAAATAAAGAGTTTTTCCACCCATTATTAGCTTGTCATTTCTACCTCTTCGTTAATGCTCCAACTGATCAGGTTGGGGTTTCTGGTCACACATTCCTGTGTGAATCTGATTAGTTTTTGTGTTTTATACCTCCCCTAAAAGTTTATACGTTGAGTTTTGAATCACCCTGTATACAGGAATGAGGAGTCTCAGGAGATTTAAGCATAGAAATACAGCATGCATCCTAGCAATGAATATTTTTTCACACTTATTTTGGAAATTTTACCAAATTTAATTTGTTTTTAACTTATATATACGAAATCTTTTTTTTTTTTTTTTTTATAGTTACCGAGAGATTTTATCAATATAAAGCTATTGCATTCCATAAGAAATCTAACAAAATATGATTAAAAAAACTCATACTTTCACTTTATCCATTCAGATTTTGTCAAACTTCTACTTTTCTACATTTCAGATTGTACTAGGTCTTTAAAACGATGTTAGAATGTGCACTTATTTCACAGAAATAATTTAATTTTAAGTGATATTTTTGTGAAACTTAACACAGCAGTTACCCTTCAACACATCTCTATTGACTAAATAACCACATCTGTTTGGTTGAAAAATTCTGGAAAATAATCTATTGGTCAATTAGGTTAAAATCTGTTAGATGCCATTCAAGGAAAACTACATAGCAAAATGAAGTGTGCATGATCCCAAAAGAGAGTTAAATTGTTTTATGACAATAAAACATATATGTGTGATGTTTTTGCAAAATGCATAACTAAAAATGGAAAGATTGCTTAAAATACACAATAAATTCCAAACAAACCATGCTTCATAAGCAAAGTTCTATGAGACTTACAAATTATAAAGAAGATTTTTCTGTACTGACCTCCATTATGAGATGATAGAGGCTGATGGGATCTTCTCGATGAAAAAAAATTCCACATGCGAGGCTGTTCAGCAAAGAACTCAAATTCTCCAGGTTCTTTTGGTCAGGTGCATCGCAGGGAGTATGCTGAATGCACAACTGAGGTAAAAGTGGTTCAATGGCAATGCTGAAAATAAAAACACAAGGACATCTTAGGAGAGTCAGATCTACATACAATATTTTATTAGCAATCTGGTATCTAGTATGCTTTCGATAAATCTTAAAATTCCAAAAGTAAATGATAGTTCAGAAACAGCAAATCTTTTGAATCTAATTTTTAGACAGTAATTCATCAGGGCCTGGATTTTGTTAGCATAAAATGTGTATGTCTCAGTGTAATAGAGATATGCGTATATATTCCTTCTTACAAAAGAGCGAAAATTGGGAAACTATAACATGATAAATGCAAGAAATGAATATTATCATTAACATACCTGCCAACAATTCCATGCAAGAAACCTCATGATTACGTTCAGCAAAATGTATTGTATGCTGATTATTTCAATTTTGCTATATTTTGTGTTTATAATGGGTGAATAAGCTATTTTCAAAAAATATTTTTCAACACATTTTTTTAGCAAAACTGGATGCTTTTTTCAAGTCCATGCCTCCCAACTCAATATGTGGTTTTGTCTTTTTGACGGATGGCTGGAAGAATTGGATACCTCAATGTTTTTCCAACGAACTTGACATTAACATCCTTTTTCTCATTTCTGAAATTTTTTGGTGACTTCTGTGCCACCCCTCAAAATATACAACATTTTAATGCCAAAATTTTGATGGAAATCTAATTTTTTCTTTCAATGCTGAAGACCCTTAGCATCCATTGAAGCTGTTGATCATACCCAAGCACAATGCAAATCCCCTGTATTTGTTATCACTCTCTGAAGCTATTTCTTTTCTTAAAATCTATACCAGTTGGCAGGCATGTATTAAGCTTTGTTTTTGTAGACTTCTTTATCCCAGGCAACCAAACATTTTGTTTTCAAATATCGAGTGTTTGTAGTAATGAAACTGCTGTAACTGGAACAAAATATTTTTAGAACAGTCTATTGAAGTCTTTTTTAAAACTGAAGCAACAGGCATTTTTAAATCATTAACAGTCTTATAAAATTTTAAAGTAAACCCTATTTTAAAACTGGATTGGAGTATTTGAAGGGGACTGAAAATTAAATTGTCTCTAAGTAATTAAATTTAATCCCTATCATAAAAAGATCATAACTTTTGGGGCAAATTGTTTTGATATTTATAATATTAATTTACATCAATTATTATTTATTTTTGTTCAAAAACAATTTTATATTTTTGAAAAAATATTTCTCTTTTAAGAAATACTTGAAGACCTGTGTTGGAGCCTCTCGTCGCAACTTTAAGCGAGAATGCGCCAATTGTGGTGCAGTGTGGGAGTTGTGTGAATTTTTGTATTTTGTTCTATTTTATGAAAAAGATTTGTTTCTCGAGGATGAAGGTGGTCTGGTCCATGTCTCCCCTTATACAAGCTCTTGTATAAGGGAGCATCATTTATATTTGATGGTATTGTCCATCTTTTGCCATGAGAGCTATGGTGCTCAATCCTTCAAGTTGTATATATGCACATATATCAAGTATAATTAACTAAATAAAAGTACAGTCCACTTTTATTGAATTATTCCATACCTTGAATCGCCAGGACAACCTGTTTAAGGAATCAACACCAGAGCCTACGACCAACAGACCCTGTGCTAAGTTTAGTTGAACAGGTTCAAATGGATTCCCACTCTTCAAGCAAATGTTAGGGCCTTTGTAAGGCTTTTCCAAGGCTATTTTTCATGTTTTTAAGGTTATATTTCACATAGATTAACGCTTGAGTGCACTGATGAAGAAACTTTCATGAGTGTCAGGTTTAGATTTCAGACACACTAAATTTTAGCTAACCTATAAATATTGTGCCATCGAATTTTGGTGACTTCATAGGACAAGTATCATTGATTTAGGTTCGGGAATACAGAAAATTAAATGTGCAGTTTTCTTGAAAAAACTAAAGCTTTTTAAGTACTTTCAGAACATATATAAATGGTCTTGAGAGCCTTTAAAAGCTAAAATTAAAAATAAGGTATTTCTAAGGTCAATGGGAACACTCTCCAAAGCCTGTATAAAATAGTATCATGACTAATAGAGATTTACAAAGCAAGTTTGTTCAGAGAGAGAGGTAAAGTCATTAAACGCTTCAAACTTCTGAGAACCAAATCAGAGAGAAGAAAAAAAAAATCTTTGCCTTGCATCAGCTTGTAGGAAAACTGGCATGTTGTCTGTATTAGCGGAGCTTCCCAGGCAACAGACCACTTCCCCGTATTCCTGCATGATGCAGATCATCTCTCGTGTTGCTGCAGCTGTGCAGTCTGTGAACAGAGACACCTGGAGAGGAACGTTGTCCACGTTCTCAATGTGGGGCCGGATGTTCTCTGTGCCCTTGGGCAATTTGGCCTGAACACGGAACATTTTCAATTAATAACCATTTAAAACATTTACATTTTAAAATTAATAACCTAAAAAACATTCACATTTTAAAATTAATAACCTAAAAAACATGTTTTTAATCAATTTTGCATTAGAAACAGTAAACATGGCATGGAACACCAATCTTTACAAGCATACATATCATGCTTAAAGACATGAATGAGTTTTTAATACAGACCCTTGATTACACAAGCTGAATTTTATACCAAGTTTTCTTACTTTATGAATCTTTCAAGTAGTGGTTATATCTTGTGAATAATTTTTTCTGTATTTCATATAGACTGTTTTGTGTAACTACATCAGAGTTATCTGAGCTTCATGTTATCGGAGGAGGCCTTGGTTCACATTACCTTGGATCATACAGGTTCAACTTTAAAATTTTTTTCATTAAAGAAATAAGTTTACAGTCATAAGTCAAATACTGGAATGATGGGTCCACTCCCCGTTACAACAGGTAGCTCTCAGATGATGGTGATTGGCCAAAAGAACACATTTTTTATCTGATGTCTATGGGGCAGAAGAGAGCCTAGACAAGCATTTGCTAGTTGATTGGTTCATTGTTTTGGAATTTAATGGTAAAATGGCCATATTTGATCAAGCTTCACCAAATCATGGTTCCCACACCTTTATTCAAAAAAAATTCAAGGACTTTCCAAGCCCAAAAATATATTTTTCAAGGACCTAAAATTTTTTTATAACGACCTAAAACAAGGCATACGCAAAAGTTGTCAATTTAAAACAAAATGTAAAAAATATAAAAAAAGATTGTCAAAAAACGAAAGGTTATCAATTTTGGTTATAATTTGGATTTTCTTTCTCACAGAACCTGTGATTTTCTTTTGTTGCAGAGTGGGCTTCTTGTCTCAATGCTAACTATCAGGTTACCTGCACACCTATCGCTTTTGGTCTGTGATAAAATATTGTACGATAAATTATTTTTGTGGCTTGAAGAAGAGTATGGGAGCTTGCATCCTGTGTCCTTGCACAATCTCCATTTTGCTGACGTCCACTGCCACTACAACAGACGGCTGTTATGGTTTATTTTGTTTGAGAAACAAAACCAATCAAAAGTTTTGTCTGGAGATAGAAACTTACACTAGAGAATAAAAAAGCTCTATCTTTGCAATCATTAAAATTGCCCTATCTTTGCAACTTTTTAAAAATAGATTAAAAATTTCGACGGATTTGAAATATGCAGAAAATTTTACACCTAAAAACTATCTTAAATGTGATGAAAAAAGTAATTTTTTTTTTTGAATGCCAGGTTTCCAATGACGTCCTGACTGCTAAAGCTACGGTTTCCTAAGAAAGCGGTGCTGTTATCTAGCAACCATGATACGTCATGATGCAGCGGGCATAACAAGGTGGGCGTCTTAACGGAGACCAGAGGTGTCAACTTAGACAGACAGAATACGGTGGAGAATGAATGATCTAGACGTAGCATTATTAGTACATCATGTTTTGTCAAAGCGCAAAACACCGGTTTCAATCAGCATGACGCTCAAATTGCGCACCTAGTACTAGTCTGGACAAAGGAGGAAACTAGTCTGGACAGGTTCCATTGCAAGACAAATCACGCAATTATGTACTAGTTAAAAAAATCAAGTACTTTCAAGGACTTTTCACCAAGTTCTGCAATTTTCAAGGGCCCCTAGTTAGGAAAAAAAATTCAAAGACCGTGGAAACCTTGCAAACACGAGAAAATTTCAAGTAAAAAATGGCGTGAAAGTGGAAAAGATAGAAATTAGGAACAAAGTAGTGAGATGAAAGCAGGAAAGGATTGCTTGGGTATCCCAGGAGAACTATCCCCATGTGTACTAATGACAGCTTACCCCATGGGAAAAGAAAAGATCACTGAAGTACCTCATGTCTGAGAAGCCCGTACAAACCATCTCTTCCATATTTTGCAATTCTAGAATGCATAGTTATGTTCATTACGTTTTTGTAAAACTTAATTATTCTTTATTGTAAAGTAGTTGAATAAACGTAATGTTAGGTAAGGAACAGTTCAACAGCAAACATTTACCGCGCTTAATTTGCTTTGCTTACAATTTTGAAAATCGATGGGCAATGAACACCAAACTATAAACATGTTTTAATGAGTAAAACTATTCAAATATTGTCAGTTTAGAGCAGAAACTCATTAACTCACATTTTTGGAAATACGTTTTTTGACACTAAACGCCTGTTTTCATCAGAAATATATCATCATTATAATTGCTTGAACAAAAATATAACACTATGAAAATGCTTATAACTTTTATTTTTAGCTTCAAAGCTAACAGTTTGTCTTTAAACAGATGTACTGTAAAATTTGTTTCTTTGTAAATTAATGTTTCTGCTCTCTTCGAGATTAAATATCAACAAATATAATTATAAAACCATTTAGCTGGTCAAAGAAAACTTTTATTTACATACCCTGTTGGACATATCAAATGTAACGGGAGCACTTTGATCAGTGCTTTCCGTAACATGACTAGGTGAGTGAGATATGTTGCTTTCATCCAAACCAAATACAATGTCTTGTATGGAAGAAACAGATTTTTTATGAATGCATAAATGATGTTCATCTTCAAGGCTTTGCGTTCTGAAATAAAGGGTAAATTTACAATTCAACATATCTTTCTAGCTTAATCTTATGATTTTATTTCGGATTATAGTTTTATTTTCTTGCCTCATAAAGATTAACTATACCTACAGCAATGTTGAAAAAATACACACAAAAATGGAATAAAATTAGAATAACTTAAAATAATATTTTTAACACTGCCACACATTTTAATCATTTGAAAACACCTGCATGGCAAAATGACTTTCACAAAATTTTATAATAGTTAATCAAATAGAAATGTTAAAAATAAGGTTTTATAAAAGTAAACAATATGTTACCTCAACTATACTAAAACAAAACCCCTCAGTAAATATCTTTAGTTATATAGTGTGGTTGCGGTGAGAGGCAGATGAGTTTGGGCAAGTCCACTTCTAGAAAGTAGTATGCTCTCTATATGGATACCCCATTTTTTATATTTAAACCACATACTTGTGCCGCATACAAAAAAAATACACAAAATTCTCCACATTTAAACTAAAACTTTCCAGAAGTTAATTTTAACTTTTAAGAAACCATCTAAGCAGATCAATACATAAAAGGATAAACACTGTTACATTCCTGGTCAGTCAATAAGAACACACAGCTCTGGTATTTTTACACAGGGAAACAAATGGGTATAGCAGGTTTTACAGGGTATTTTTTTGTAAGGGCATTATTTTGTTTTGGAATAACTTTATTTTTTGAAAACATTTTTTATTAAATTTTTTACATGGTGCTAACTAAATTAGTGTAATTGTTCATGGAATTATGACACTAGCTAAAAAACCTATAATCAAGCCACACTGCAAATATGGTGTTTGCCCATTTTTTATATTTTCGGTTATAAAACTTTCTGTACACTGGCTGTTCGCACATTATTTAGGCGATTTTGGTTAGCGGTAATAAAAAATCGTTTGCTGCAAAAGAAATAATTGCAGTTGTACTATGTTTTTAAAAGTCAAAATTATCGTCTGCAGCTTGAGAGGTTTGTTTTTATTCAAAATAGCGTTTTTAACGAAGCAGTGGTTCAAAGGCTATATTTATGTTCTTTCCGAAGAGAAATATTCATATTCTGTTATCCAAAAAACGATGTGAGAGTCATGGTTTTGTGATATCTAAAGCGTCGATAGGTAATATCGTCAACAAGAAAGGGAAAAAAACGTCAAATTGGAGCCTCAAGTGGGACAAAAATTCCAAACAAGTATCCAATGAAGAAACTGACATCTTCGACTATTGCAAAGGTACGTTGTTTAATGTTAAAAGAAAATCCCCCTAGTAAAAGGACAGTTGCAAAATCATTAAAATACTCAGTGTCCACTGTAAACAAAATGATAAACGTTGATTTAAATCTTAAGAAAGCGAAAAAACGCAATGTGCATCGTCTTTCTACAAAGCATATCGCTGAACGCAGGACACGCTGCTGAATTCTATATGAGAAACACTTATCCAAAGAAAAATGGAAAAAAATTGTCACAGTAGATGAATCATGGGTGTATTTAAATGATTGCAGCAAAAAAAGAGCCATTTATTATCATAAAAGGGGAGAAAAAAATTTAAGTACATGGTTCACAGAATCGAAAGAAAGTTTTTCTAAGGGATTCATGATTGTTGCTGGTTTTTCATATAGTGGCAAGTTAAAAATAAAGAGAGTGAAAAAAAAATGTCAAGATTATCTCCAAATACTATCAGGAACATATATTATCGCCAATTTTTCTGAATGAAATACCATCGCTTTACCCACAGTGCCATCAATCTGTGGAACTCCATCAAGACAAAACTAGCAGTCACACTTCAAAATCCATTGTAAATTTCCTAAAAGAAATGGAACAAAAAACCGGTATCAAGGCCATACCCTTCACTGATATCCCTACGAAATCTCCCGATGTATCACCTATGGATTTTTGTGCTTTCAGACTTTTAAAATCTGCATTATCCAAACGTCCTCCCACAGCCCTTATAGGACTCTGGAAAGCTGTTCAGTAGGAATGGGATAGAATACCTCTTCTGACACTTCAAAAGGCATTATTATCCTGGAAATTACGGTGTCGAAAGATAGTTCAGAATAAGAGCTATCAAATATAATATTTAAAACACAAGAATTTTATGTAATTTAGTTTTGTGAATACAATATACATTGTCTAAAAAATGTGTGAACAGCCTCTGTATTTGAGTGATTTCCAAGTTAATTAGTACAGTTTCAAAATGTTCACAAATGTAATGCTTAAGCTGTTGGCTTGTTAATACATACTCTTTCCTTTAAGTAGCTACAAAGAAAGAAATCAGGCACTGAATATCATACAGTCAGATCACGATCATGAAGGGGCTAATCAACATCAGATTTTGACATTGTTTGTCCAGGAAATGTGTCCATTAGATTTTGTTTGTATGGTTGCACGAGCTGTATGACATGTTCCTCCATCTTGTTAAAACCACATGTGCTGTAAACCTTTTGTTGGTCAATTTCAGACAGTTTTCAACATTACACAGTATTGTTCACAATTGATAATAACACCATTTTCATTAGCAATGCTTTAAAAACAAATGGTCTAGTAATGTCTCTACTCCAAATTGTACACCAAACAGTAATCAACCAAACATCTCTACAGGAATGAAGAGGTGCAAAGAAATTGAGAAAATTGCGCTGCTGAAAGAGCCCGTACTTGCAATGCAACCAGAAGAGTTCGACTGATGTCATAGTTCCTAAATTGTCATGAATTGAGAAAACAATATGTACAAAATTAATCAAAATGTTTTGTTAAAAAGCCATTTCGAAACCAAATGGCATCAACACATAAAAAACGCACTGTATTAGGATATTTTTGCTCAAGCATTTGCATGCATTTTGTGAACATATTCTGAGGACTAGTATCAGATCACACCTCAGTATGAGAAATGCTGCTTTAGACATTGTCAACAAATTTTAGTACTCTAAAAAACTGTTGGTGGGAAGTTACTTCAAAAATAATATTCCGAAATTGCATTGGTAAATTTTAATTTTAGGCGTACTAGAGCAACACAACGGACTATTGACGACGGTCCAGGATCAATCCCCTAGGGAAAGAACCGAGGACAACACCACTTAATTTTGAACTACTGTCAGATGACAAGGCAACACTTGAGCTAGCACCCCACTCTCCAAACTTCCACACCAACCCAATGTGAGGACTTTCGGCCATGATAGATTTAAGGTGCACCAGCCGCCTCTACACATTAAAAAAATTTACAAACCATACATTTACAAACATCCATTCACTGACCCGGATTCGAACCAGGAACCTTCCGATCAAGAGGCTAACAACTTAACCACCAGATCGGTTGGATAAAGCATTGGGCTTGTCATGAAGATGTTGAAAGGTAAACAAATTATGTTTTCGCTGAGTGTTTCTTTTGATTGACATTGAAAAAAAACTAACGTTCATTGCTTAAAGTGATTTCGTAGGCAGAAGTTAAGACGAATTCACAATGCTGTCTCCCAGTGAAAACTCGCCCAATTTATCTAGTTTAGTAACAGTGGTTGGTAGGTTGTTTTGGTGTTTAATCACGCAAGGACTATATCTAGTCAAGGTGCACTAAACATAAGTCAACATCCAGTAAAGAATGTCATACAAGGGGAAAAAACAGGCATTGGAAAACAGAGTAATGAGATGAAAGCAGAACACGATCATATATATATATATATATATATATCCTAGGAGCTACCTTGTGTTTACTAAAGACAGTATCACCCATGTGATGAGAAAAAAATCACTAGAATAACTCAGGTTCATGAAGCATGTACACGCTACTGAGAGCTCAATGGTCTCCATTGAAATGACATTTTTGCCATGTATTGATTTTCGCTGATAATAGGAAACTCATGATTAACTTATGTAATAATTACTTGCATACATAACATTACCTGCTTGACATCAAATTACAAACAGAAGCCGAGTCTTCTCTTTGAAAATGATTGATATCGTGATATTTGGCAGCATTCGAATCTAAGTTGATGAAACTTGGAGCACTGGCATGACGAATTGGAATCTAAGCAAAAATCTGGTATCAACATTCATTTAAAAAAAGAATATTTCAACTTCTAAACATACAATAAATTTAATGGTTCAAACTGACTATTTTAAAAATCAGTTTGCAGGAAAAACCTCATTTATTTTACGCATCATATTTATCACTACATACACTACATAAAAGGCTAGAGCAGGATTAAACACTGAAGTTCATTTCTTCGGAAATGCTCAACAGAAGTCAGGTTTAGTTTCTCTTCGAAAATTTCTCAATTAAAGATATATACCTCTTTATGATACATAAAAATTTGAAATGCAATTTAATCACTCAAAAATATCTGAATGGCAAAATGACTAGCTGCAATTTATAACAGCTAATCAAATAGAAATGTGAAAAAAAAAAGGATCTGTAAAAGCAAAACAATCACTTTTGTTTTTCCAAAACAGAGTCCTACAATTCATAGTTTAAATAAAAGAGTGCAGCTCCTGTGATGAACAGATGGCCTTGGACCAGTTCACTCATGGAAGGTGGTAAATTCATCATGAGGGCTGCCTTAATGCAAAATCATACGGTAATCGCAAAGGTGATTATTTGTTACACCACCTTGCAGTCACAGTTATAGCTTCCTACTTGTGTTGAGATGATAAATATTTCCCTTGTGACAATACACTTAACTAATGAAAACTAACTTACTACGTCACTTCGATTCTCTGTTGGTCCAGAATCTTCTAAATTCCCAGGGAAAGCATAGTGTCGAGAAAATTTTATAGGGGAAATAACATCTTTATCGTTTTTTGAACTGAAAATAAATAAATACAGGGATCAAAAGAAAAGAAAATCAGTTTTGTATATGCAAAACTGTCCTGGTTTTGAGGTGCACTTTTCTGCTCTCATGTCACATATAAAGTAACAAGTGTGTTAGGCTAGTCACTGCTCACATTCTGTATGTAAAGACGAGACTTAACCTCGCCATCTGCCTCAAAATTCCAGGGCTTCAGCAACACAAACAGTATCTCATTCAGGGTTCCCATTCTTTTAGCTATAGAAAAACCTAAGGCCTTTCAAAGTTTCTTTATATAATTTATGGCTACATTTGACATAGATTTAATCATGGTTACATCCGACAGATCTCAAAGAAACTTCTACAGGTGCTATGGTTAGATTGCAGATCTGGAAATATTTGTCAGAGTTCAAAAGTCATCGATATTGGTTTTAGCGAGTGTGAGGAATAATTTGTATTGGACAGGAATTCTTAAAATTGACAAATTACCCTTCCACGATTCTCGATCATTGCGAAATGAAATAGGCAGTGTTTTTATAGGAAATAAAAGGATTTTGAACTCTTTAAAGGATCTTAAACCAATATTAAGGTTTGTTAAAGAGCCCTTAAAAATTTATAATTAATACTTGGGCCTTTTTAAATCTACGGGAACCCTGATTGTTAGTCTGTAGTACAGCGTCAGTCAATGTTTATCCCGGTGACAACAGCCTCAGCGCTTTTTTTGACACACTTTTAGTAGTGTGTTATAGCAGATTAAGGCAACTCATCTGTATTAAGGTTATTTGTTTTTAAGGCAATCTTGATAACCAAAATAATTATTTTCTTGGCAACATTAGAAGTGCACAAAAAAAAACCAAGGATGTTGCCACCGGGATAAACGTAGACTGAAGCTGTACCTTTAGTTATCTAGTACAGTAACAATAAACCAGACATAAAGCTACACTCATATTAACATTTGATCAAAAGTAAGGAAATACATATGTGTAGACTGCAGAAGCTCCATAAATGTTTGAACCCTGCAAATTTGAAATTTTATATCTTTTCACTAGATTAAACCAGTATCATATAATTATGAACTGGTAAGAAACTGTGATGCTGATAAGAGTCCAAATGTGTAACTTCAAATTTCAAAAAAATCTAGATGGAAACGATTTTTATTACTCTGAAGACTCCAACAAAAATTTGCAATGTTAAAAATTAAATTGCAACATTTGATTTAAAATACCAATTGCAAATGGATGTGTTTTTATAAGTATCCGCTTCAGAAACACTAAAATCAGTTATATCTTACATAGCTAGAATATTGATAAATAAATAATTTATATAAATTTCAACTTATTTCTTATGCAATTTATAGCAATAACCAGTTTGTTTTCTACAAAAATAAGTTTTACTGTAATACTGATGAATTTTTAAAAACATTATGGGAAAAGGATGCAGCTTTGATACATTTTCAACATTCAATTTCAACAGTCCCTTAGGAAATTTTAGAAATTTAAGAACTTGAGAATTTACATTGAAACAAAAATGCTTTAATGCAATACAAAATGAGTTAGATAACAAGGTGTACCTTGTATCATCACCAAGAAGAGAGATATGGCAATTCCATCCAGATTCCAAGCCCATTTTTTCAGAAAACACCTAAAAAGTTAATGAAAGAAACCATTTACACACAAAAATAACTATGATCTGCACTTAAGAGCCATAAATCAGAAAATCTGGTTCATGCCATCAGATTTAAAACAATTCCAGTTTTGTGTGTGTTGAAGGATTTTTATCACATTCACGAGTTCCTTAAGGTAAAAAGAAATCATTAAATATATGATGTGTGTCCATGTTCCTAAGTCAATTGAAAACTAATTTATCAGTGGTAATGCAATTATTTTGTTATACTTTGGTATTGAATAGGTATTTATAAGGCTTTTCATGGAAGGTGATCAATAAATAAAATTTTCCAGAAACCACTCATAGTAAGATGATTGGTCGGTTGGGTTTTATGGTGCAAGTTCTAAAATTGATCATGTTACGCCAAAAATAAAACAAACAAACATAATAAAAATGAATACAAAGATAAAACTGTAAATGTGCTTGGATCAAATTCAATGCCACACTAAAATTTAAGAACAAGTAGTTGAATACTAAAGTGAATAATATAAAATACGTAAATATGGGTTTAAAATATATTGATCAACACACAAAATGATAAATGATTGCATAATTTTTTAATGTAGATGAGTTTTAAAAGAGGGCAAACAAAAAACTGGATGAAAAAAATGATAAAAACATTACATATAATTTAGTAAATACTGTGTTTTGGCACTGTGTAAAAATTTTAAAAGATTTGAATGGTTTTTCTCCAATTAAATCCCACAAGGTTAAATCAGAGCTGTTAAAAAAAAGTTGGCATTGATTTCAAAATGGACAATTGATTGAAATATGATGAATGGTGAAAGGAACAGCACATGATCCACATACAGGTGTACTCTCTCCTAATAAATGATACCTGTGGGTCAAATTTGTGTCCAATATTAATTAAGTTAAAAGCACATTGGCAAGGCCACATTGAAAAGTCTTGATGAATGCTATGTTGCTAGATGATATTGGCACACTCCAATCGCCTAGGCATTCGTTCTGTCAAGGCCATTTAGCAAAAAGACCTGCTCCCCTCTATCGTGAAGTGACCAAGGCTGAGGTGAATGACAAACAGATGTGGTTTCATTTTTTGTGTCAAATTTAAACAAATGGATGTTAATAGGTTATTTCGGAGAAGTGAGGATTTTAATTAGCATTGTGAACTTATTTTAACATATTTTTTATTTTAAAATACACTTTGTTGTTTAATTAATTATAAGGTAGGAAGTTGGATTAATGTAACACAGGAGCAACACAATAGGCTATTAATTAATTCACCAGGTTTCAGACACAAAAAAAATATCCAATTTGTAGAGTCATCGAACCACTCAAGTTGTCAGCAAAAGCAAGAATTCTGCCAAAACCTAATATTCGATTCCCTTGAAATAATTTAACAAGCAAGTCTTTTCCAAAAGTTAGACATGGATGCAACTGTTTACAGAGAAATTATACAAGACAAGTTTTACAAATATTATGCTGATTATTCATATTCAGGTAAATAATAGAGTACATTTCATTGAGTGAAAAGTAAAACTAATAAATAAAATTGCCCAAACTAACCCTGCTTCTCAACTCATTCTCTTTTGAAAAGTGCACAAAACGAATACAAGCCTTGTCTAGTTGTTCAATCAGTTGTACAAAATCCTAAGAGAACAAAAACATACAGAATAAGAACAATTTAAACAGTGTAACAAAATGCTGATATAGTTCAAACAGAATACAAAAAACACTGCTTTCGCTAAGCTTAATATAAACAGACTAAGATAGATAGAATACAATACAGATAATGATAATAAGACAAGTTACTTTAATTGCAGTAAAGGGGTTCATTTATACAAAATGTAGATCATTTTGATAGCTGGAAAAATATCTGTATAATTTTCAAATTACTCATTCAGCTACTAAACACAGATGCTGAAATTCATGCATTTGATCGTTTTAAGCTTGAAAACAATTCAATAACAATAAATATTTATTTTGCATGAAATGGAACAAATGGAAAACTTATTGAAATTTTTTTTGTTAATGGGATCAGAGCTTTAATTATATTTTTCTAGTTTCATTGCCTATACTTAACAAAAAGAAAATTCAATTTTTTAGTTTTTATTGATATTTTTTTATTGTTACAACAGAACTTGCACATATTATTAGATGTACATTTGCAGTTTCCTACGGTTATTATTATACTTCCTATTCTCACAATGCCATTTCATTCAAGATATGCCATTTCAACTTTTAATAGTCACACATTCTTTTTGCAACTAAACAAATTTAAAAAATATTTTGCATTTTTAAATTTGATAGCTGACTGCTGAACTCAGCATAGCAATAAAAAACAGTAGAATTAGAACATTTTGAAAAATAGAGTGACCTTTGTTTAATAATGTTATGCAGACTTTCAAAAAGCATTCAATAAAAAAAACTTTGAAACCTCATAACTATTCCTGTTTCCATAAAACTTGTCCAAATCAAATTTTTCTGGCACTCTGCCAACTTACATTCTAATACTGTTCCTTCAACTTTGAAAATAAAATTACTTCCTTTTTAAGAATATACATGAAATCCCAGTTTTCCCCAAATCAACTTGCCCATAGCAAATTTTTTTGGTAACTCATCAACCGGATTCCAATGCAGTTGCTCTATGGATGCCAGATTTGGCATCATTCGAAAATTCCCCACATTGAAATGAAAAACCCCGAAGACATCATTTCCCTCCAGAAGACCAGAAGAAAATGGTTTATTGGAAGACTTCTGGAAATTTTGGAACAGTTAGCAGATATATGTACCCTTGAAATGGAAGGATAGGGGTAGTTTTCACCTATTTTGTAGATACATGCTATTTTAAATTACAATTATGTCATACATGTCTTGAATAATAATTTAAAATGGCTTACTGTAATAGTACCATTTACATTTCAAATATAATTTTATTCACTTTTAAACTCAGATACTCATTAATCAGATCAAGAGATAATCACAATAACCACACAAAAGCTCAACATTATTTCTAAACATTTTATCTTTCACTTTCAATACTCCTGGTGGTTGTATTGAGGAGGCAACTCCTCATTAGCAAAACTGACTGGATCTTTCTGGATGGGATATGTTGTCCATCAAGATATTGTTGTCTCACGTCATTAGAAGAAAATGGGTCCGATCTCATCCTAATAAGAATATCAACAATATCTTGATGACAAAATATCCCGTCATTAGCAAAATTGGTCAGATCTTGATGGACAAGACATTTTGTCAAAACTCCTTGGAGGGTGGAGTAACTTTGAGCAGCTGTCTTCGAAGAGCTGAATAGCGTGGTAGCGACATGATAAAGCCGAAGGAAGAGTACGTAAGGAAGGGAAACAAACCAGCCATGCCTCCAGATACAAAAGTAATTTTAAGGCATGTGTAATGTGAATTAAAACCATACCAACAAAAGTAGGACATACAGGACAAGCTTGATACTGCATTGTCACCATTCCGATGAAGATCTCGTTGCCTAGCTGGCGAAGGCAGCTGTTGGCTCCAGAGTTCCACTCTTCCAGCTTCTTCTCTTGCTCAGGAAGAACGAGAGAGTCGCTACTCAGGTATCGATTCAGGGAATGCTGGTGGTTGCAGCCCTCAATGCATGGAGGATCCCAGGAGCTGAAAGGCATAATTAGAAATTTTTTAATTAACATCGCACTGGTTACTGGAGTTGAAAGGAATATGAGAAAGGAATGCATGAAACATCTTTTGTACAAAAGGAGCTTTTATTTGAAGTACAACTTAAAATAATCAACTCTCCAGTTTTTTCCAGCATCAGAGCTAATTTTTTGGATTCTCCCTCATATTGACCTTTTATTACTCTCACACATATTTATTTTACCAACAATCAAGATCACCAAGTTTTAATTTTATATACCTGACAAATACATTGTGATATAAGGTAGGTAATTAATTGACGTTGCCACTGGAGCAACACGGCGGGCTATTGGTGACAGTATAGGATAAATCCTAAAACAAAAGATCAGAAGACAACACCTCGTAATTTTGAACCATGATCAGATAACAAGGTCAACACATGAGCTGGCTCCCCACTCTCCTAAGGACCACACCACAATATGATATAAATTGCCACTATTATCGACGGTTTAGACTTAGAGAAATCCTTAACATCAAAAAATTACCTAGAATAATCAATAAAAAGTTTAGAACATACTAATCACTAACAGAATATCTGTTTCGAGATAGTAAATAGGAAGGGAAGAACAAAGTAGGTTCAATAATTTCGGTGATTTACAAAACAACTTGATGTGCCAATCCTTAATGAGATCTTAGACTTTGGTTTCAGCACCCCAAGCTCAAATGTCCAACTGAAAGAGTTTTTTCACTAATGAGCAATAAATGCATTGATCAGAGAAATCAAGCCAGCTTGAAGTCAGAATATATATATATTTGCAGTATCAGTGGGCAAACACATTATAATTAGGAAATATGCAAATTCCATAAAATCATTTTTGTATGATTCACTATGCTACCATTACTTTTAAAGGTCAAAAATAAAAACATTGTCTTTCAATGGTAATTGATAAATTTTTAATTAATTTAAAAAAAAAATTTATCTGTACATTATATACAATGTAAATTTATGGTTATGTTTAATATTATCCATCCATTGTTAGTGTGATGCTGCATCACTTAAAAAATGCACACAATTGGTGATGGCTCCCTTTAATTCACACCTGAAAATTTGCCACTCTAGTGCAACTTGCTATATCTAGCACCTACATGGAAGAGTTACATAACATTATTTTAACAAAAATGCTTTTTTTAAAGCACCCTACCACTCTTTAAAGACTACTACTACTCCAAATAAGCACATTTGGCCAGGGAATTTCAAATCACAGTCACAATTAAAAGTGAATCAGAAAGCGCAATTACCGAGGAGATGCAGTTGTAATCTCTAAAGATGAAAACAGATTATAACCTTCGGCTGGAAGTTCAATGTACATGTCAGAGAAGTCTTTGGCTAGAGTGTTGTTATTCAAAGGGCTGTATGCATATCCCATACAATGAGCTGTAAGACTAGATCTATGATAAAAGTCCAAAATTCTTTTCCTGCAAAGAAAGTAAAAGCACATTTCAAATAAAACCTTTTTCAGAAAATAACTCATGGTAAACTCTCAGTTACTGTACAAAATCCGGAATCCTTCAGAACTCAGCCATTCCAATTTCAGACTATTCTGGATAATTTGTAGGTTTTTTGTCAAAAAAGCCCTAATTGAACCCTCTCTCTGCATGCAAATTTTTCCGCACGTTATTTACGTCCGGAACATGTTTGCAATACTAAAATAGCAGATATATAAAGAGGAATGATTTTTTAAAAAGGGAAAAAATTTTTAATACAATGCAACAAATTTTCTTACAAATCTTTTAATTTTTCTGTGTGGTATTTACTCTAAACATGTCCATTATTTTGTGCTGTTTCTTCAATTTGGTCCAAGTTAAATGCCTTGTTCTTTAAAAATTGTTCTTGAAAAAGTAGGAAACATAGAAAAAAGTGAGAAAAAAAACGCTGGTTAGCAAAACACTGGATTTGGGACTTTGTACTGTATTAGCAAAATAGGAATGAATAGTGGAGAAGGCAAAAGTTGTTTTTACATAAAGCTAAAAAATTCTTATGACAAAAACTTCAGCCCTTCTTCAAACTCTGAGTCCTTACTTAATAAAATAAGAATTCAAATTTCAATAGAAGATAAGAGTCTAGTCAGCGATCGATTTAGTAAGCAACGCATGTATATTGGATGCTACAGTATAATCTATACATCACCAACGCACGTGGTACAGAAATTGGCAGTATTTGTTTCGTGCTTGGCTGTACACATGGCAACAAACATACAAACAAATTTAAAAAACATGATTTTGTCGTTTAAATATGATTGACTTGAGCTACAGAGCTGCATAAGAGTGCAAAACTATGGAAGAAATTGTCATTTTAATGAAATTCTCCAGCAGTCTTATCACAGAAGGCAATGCAAAACCTGGAAGATAGGTAGGTATTTAATTAATGTCGCACTCGAGCAACCCAAGGGTCTATTGGCGACGATCCGGGATCAAACCTGAAGGGTCAGATCTGAGGACAGTACCATGTAGTACCAGTCGCATGACGAGTACACACCAGAGTTGACCCACCACTCTTCAAACTTCTACACCACACCAACGTGACAACATTTAAGGTCACAACAGATTGAATGTACACCAGCCCCCTTTGTACACGACGGTCTCGGGTTGGATTTGAACTCGCAACCCTTTGGTTGCCAGTCCGTTACTCTTCTAACCGGATCCTACCATGGTCTGTGCCAATGTTACCCATAATGCTTTAAAAGAGACTAGTAAAAGATAGAAACATGATAAAACTGGTATACAGCTATGTACAACCAAACATTCACCACAATCAAGACTAAGATAAACAACATGATGTGGTTGTTGAATTAAAGTCTCACTGGAGCAATACAAAGGGTTATTTGTGACGATCTGAAAATAATTCCGAAACAAAAGTTCCAAGAGCAATGCTTTTAACTCTTGACCAAAGTCAGATGACGAGATCAGCACCTGATAGTTGACCTTAGCACTCCGATACTTCCACACGATGCCAACACAGGGATATTTAAGGGAACAATAGATTTAATGTTCATCAGCCCATTCATACACGATGACCATTGGTTGGATTGGAACTTGCAACCCTTCGGTTGCTAATCTGTTACTCTTCTATACATACTCACACTTGCACTTTTGCAACATAAGCAATCAGGCTACCATGGCCCATTGCAAAAATCTGGAAGATAGAAATCAGCGCCGAAAACAAAGTGTGACCAAATGTGATCACAGGTTCAGATGTTAAAAATTTTAGAATCTCCTTGGTGAATGGGATGCAATTGAAGTGAACAGAAGCCTATTGTAACATGTCTCAGGTGTGCACTTTTTGTCATGCACTTCATTGCAGGAAAGAATAAGCAAGGCCAGTAAGGAGAATTACAAGAAATGATGGTAGACATTTTTTTCATTAATTTTATTTTATTAGGAAGTTGAAATGTGCATATGGATGCACATATTCACTGTAAATCGATTCAAAAAGGTATGAAATGTGAGTAATAACACTCATAAATAAATGAGTGTCGATTAAGAAACCAGTGCAGATGCTATGTATGGGTCTGCCATTTTTAAGATAACAGAAAATGGAGTTTAAAATAACTAAACAATACTTTCAGAAAAATAAGCAAAAAAAAATGGTTCATTTCATTCAATTTCAAAATTTAAAATATCTGAAAAGAAATTGTATAACTTTTAATAAATAGAAATCTACAAATTAATGGTGAGCTTTATGAATTTTATGTTTATGGTTTAAAACATTATTAAATCGAAAAATGTGTAATTTATTTTTTATTACGCCTCTTTATTTCTATTTTTTCTGTGTGTGTAACCCCCCCCCCCCGTTTTTTCTCCAGAGTCCTCACCTTAACACTTCCCCATGTATTGCATCTTTGTCAATTAATAAACATCATACACCAAAAAGTTATTCATATTTCAACAAATGAATTCCTCGAGTGAATAACAGATGAATGTCAAGAGGATGAAAACAACTTATCAAACCTATCAGAATCTGTGAGTGCACGAATATCATTTCCATCCCAATATTCATTGCAAGCATCCAGAATCAGGTCAGCTGTCCCTTGAGAGAACAACTGATTGCTTCCTATACAAAACAAGACAGAGTTAAGTATGTGGAAATGAAAAAAATAATTACATAATGCAACAAACTTTAAAATGGCATGCTACCTCTGTGGAGATCTTTCACAATGGCACAAGACATATTGGGGAATGGCATTTTTAGGCGAGGAAAGTTCAAAGTTCGTGCAAGTTTTCCTTTCTGCACAATATCAGGGTGCTATTTTAAAAATGAGAATTCAAAGACACAATATGAATAGGAAATACAGCAGAAAATAATTTTCGTTTAAGAATTCAGAAATATTTATGTTATACAATAAAAATACTATTCTCAGCTACAATCAAAACTGCTCCCACTATAAAGTCTGCACCTGTTTTGCAGTAGAAATGGACTTCATCCTATTTCTTGTACGGGATTCACCAAGATTAGCTTGGTAACGAAATAAAAATAAGATATCCAGCAGTCACCTCTACTTAAAATGTAGGGGCCCTGCTCCTATAGCAACCGCTGCCACTCATATCTAGTGGTAGGAGCAGTTCTCACGGCAGACAGCATATATTACAACAATAAACTTAACACACAAACGGAATATGGCATGAGTTACATGCTGAGAACTTTAAAAAGGTTTTTAGTGCTGTGAAAGAGGCTATTTAAGGTCCATTAATAAATTTGCTTTTAAAAATACATACTTGTACACTACAGAATGCAATAAAAAATGTCTATTAAAATTATACTAAATATAACATGCACCATATTTAGATTTTAAAAGAATACACTATATATCTTAAGTTTTAAACCTCAAATAGGGTACAAGAAATTATGAAAATTTGATCTACTTAGTACGAATTTTTGCAAGCATGAAAGAGCTATTTTTATCATTGTTTTGTAATAAACATTCACATATATGTTCAATAAACACTGAGCTTGATTTTCATTTTGATACTATAAAACAAATAAAATGAAAAATGCAACATCAATTATTTTTTAAATTAAACAATTATAAAAATATTAAGAATGATATTTTTAAAAATATTAAGAATGATATTTTTAAAAATATTAAGAATGATATTTTTAAAAATATTAAGAATGATATTTTTAAAAACATTAAGAATGATATTTTTAAAAACATTAAGAATGAGACTTTTAAAAACATTAGGAATGAGACTTTTAAAAACATTAAGAATGAGACTTTTAAAAATATTAAAGAATGATATTTTTAAAAAATATTAAGAATGATATTTTTAAGAATGACATTTTTAAAAATATTAAGAATTACATTTTTAAAAATACATTTAATTTCTGATATTTTATTAATAATGTTTAACAGAGAAAGTGCTCATGTTGATAAAAATCGTACTGCTTATTTCATACACAGTTTAGAGTGTCTTAGTTTGTGAATGGCTAAGTGAATTGGTGAAAAACTTTAAGTGGTGGCTAACTGAATTTTAATGAGTCTATTGAGACTATGAATGAAGTCTAATGAGACTATGAATCACAGTGTAAATACGAAAAGTTGCTTGAAGGGCAGAACGCTGATCCCAGTTAAAAGCACTAACAAGTGGATGCTTGTGACATTTAATTAGGCAGGCAGGTATTTACTTAACGTCGCACTGGAGCAACACAGAATATATTGATGAAAATTCCATTCTGTTGACACGGAAATTGGCTTTAAGCCTATTCTTTCTCTAAGAGTCCTTTGTGTTTGCAATATTTTGCTTTACGAAAAAAGTAAAATACATATACTTATGACATAACAAAACAAGGTATTTATAAGGAAATGAGTACAGCAAAAAGCACTCGTGTTAATATTTCTAAATTCAACAGTAAAAAATCACAAGCAATAACACTTATAAGGAAAGTAATATGTAATTTTGCGTAATAAATTTTACAATTTTATACCTGGTAATGCCAGCAATGTTTTATTTGTTAGCTGAAATTCGAATTTATACGGAATTTGTGTGATATTGGTTGTTTTGTATTATGATATTATTTATGCCTTTTTTGATTGAGAGTAGACTTCTTTATTTTTTATTATTGTCTTCTTATTTTAAACTAATTTTACAGTTATTTGATTATTTTAGAAATTTGGTAAGTCGTAATACATTTGTTCCATATAAATATTTTCACATTCAACTTTTAGACCATCAATAAAAGTTGGGTAAGCATTCAGAACTTTGTGGAAAAAATTAAACTTGTTATCTCACAAGGAATTTACAAATCAGGTTAGCAGCAATTAGAAGCTTTTGCCAATCCAGTTAGCAGTGGTTTGGCAAAGGAAAGGATTACGTCCAGAATTATTTTTAACTGGCTTGAGTGAATACAATACCCAAACACATTCGAATAAGGATAGAAAAATTACTCACTACATGCCTGAATATACCAAGCTGCTGTTCAAGACAATAGAAGTCGACAACAGATTCAGCAAAGCCAATCTGTTTTGCAAGTTCACAAAGGCACCTGAAGGAGAAAAATAATTTTACTTGAAACAAAGGTTAAAATATAATTCACATTGCTTGAGGAAAAAAAACAGAAATAAAAATGAAAATCAAAACAGAAATCTTTCGATTGATAAACACATTCTTACAAGTTTTACAATTTACAAACTCAAACACAAAAAAAAGGCAAATTTACCATACAATAACCCTTGCTAATTACCCTTTACTAACAATGCCTTGATGTATCAACCATTTGACTGTATTGCTCTTTTCTACTTGTCCTTCCATATAAATTTTCAGTTTGTAAAAGCAAAAGAATTTTCAAACTAGTCACTTTGATATTGACAGCCCAATTGAAAGAGTAGTAACCAGAGGGTTGTGAGTTTGAAACTCAATTTACTCAAAACTGTGTACATGGGAACTGGTGCATGTTGAATCTGTCATGGCCTTAAATGTCGACATGAAAGTTAAAAACAAAATTGATGGTACAACATTTTTTGACACCCAGTGTCCCATTTTTGTCTCAAAGAAATATGGTCAATCTAGCCAAAATGGAAACAAAACCTGTTTTCTTGTTGGAATTTTGGTATAATTAACACAAAACTTATTCAAGGTTTGAAAACATCATAAATTTTGAAATCAGTCATAAAGCTTTTTTTAGGAAATATCAAACCAGTCTAACCTTTTGTTGACAACAGGCACGGCAGATTCATTATACAGAGATTCACAAGCAACATGATCTGAAAACTTAGAGTAATGTTCTTGGGCTGTTGGATTGCAAGTGTTTAGTAAAATTCCAAGACCCTGTAAAATAAAAATGTTTATTATTGCAAAGTTAGTTGAAGTCAAAAAAGTGACCATCGTTAAGTAGATATTTAACAGAAAACCAACATCCAAGAATTCACTGAATACTAGAACTAAAAACAACGGTCAAATATTTTATAGAAATTTATACTTCTCAATGTTACTAAATTAAGGAAGAACAAATTTGCAGTTAACTTTCCGAAGTCAAACCTGTCAACGTTTGCTGTGTTGCCTCAATAACTATTGAAAATCAGATCGCAGAAAGAATTCTTTATTTAACCTTTTCAGTACCAAGCCAAGCTCTAATTAAATTTTATTGACTATTTTAGGTACTTTGATACTCATAAGTGATGCAAAAAAATTATCTGCACTTATTATTAAAAAAAGGTATTAATTAAAAATCATATTCCCTAAATGGGTATAGTCATTTTAAGATTGGGTAAAACTTATAATTTTAATGTACCCAAATGGGTGATAAAAATGACACATGAAATGATGGAGGTAATGTTTTGACAACAGCAACCACATTATATCAGCAAAAAACGTTTGTTTCATTAGAATTTTATGCACAAAGAATTTTTACGTGGATCATAGTAAAACACCAAAAGTGAAAATTTTTGATTGTTTGCTTTTTAAAAACTCAATGGACAAAAATCACAAAACAGACTAAATTGTGATAATTTGACAATAAATCTGGATGTGGGTCACATGTCTTTTAAACTCTTAAAAAAACTTAAACAGAGTTAGGATAATTAAGGGTCTACTGAACACAGGGTTAATATTTTTAAATAAGGCCTTTTTAAATTCCTTAAGGCTTTTTTTTTAAACAAATATTAAAGCTTTTTAAGATCCTTTAAAAACTAAAACGAAAAACTGGAATTGTAGTGAAAAGCCTGTTTTGCAAGCATTTATTTCAACAGCTAAACAGTTCAATGGATACTTTCAGAATTGAAGATCTTTATTCAATATATTTTTAGACAGAAAGCATCCAACTAAACATTTTATCAAATGGGGGCATGTTGTACGAAAATTTTGTTGTCTAGAGGTTTGTTCTGTTCACATGTCGACTATACAAAAAGTTTGCAACAGGCTAAATAAACTGAAGTGCCTGAAAAACTGGTACACCCACCTAATAAGACAGCTCCAAATACCCAAATCATGGAGGGACCGTTGAACAGTTTACAAGCTGACATTTGTTGATGCCTCAACATTGAAATTTGTAGCAATTTGAGGCAGTGTTGCATGCCTAACTCGAGAAACGATTCTGCTGAGCTGTCGATGGTCCCGTTCCTTCAGGATCTTTTTCCGCCTGCACATCTGTCGGAGATTTGATGTTTTTTGGATTCTTTATATTCATGGTAGACTTACAATAGCCGTGCTCAAAAATAAAATTTTATCTATACCTCAGAAATACTGTGCCGCATCTCACAAGTGTCGACTATACTAAGCCACGTTGAAAATCACTTAAATCATGATAACCTGCCATTGTATCAGCAATAACCGGTCTAACAGCTTCCCTGGCTGCTTGTTGTTTTATATAAGTGCTGCTGACCACATTGACTTACGCTGATATTCTGTATTTTGCCCTCATTTGCTTACACTCGCCTGTACCAATTTTTCTGGCACTTCAGTTTATGTACACTAATAGCAGAGTGAGCAAAAAATCATACCAGGGGTTTGAGATTATCCACATAAAATTTCCAGTTGGGATCATCAAACTGAATTCCAAAAGGACTGTGCAAATTATGAGTGAGATCCAAGACTTCTACTTGACTACCTGGGTGGTAAACTGGAAGAAAGAAATTCATTTAAGGAAAGGCAGAAATAATTTTAAATTACATAATCAGAAAACTATAAAGTACTATTCCTTAAGAATTGCTCATTCCACAAGCTTTAACTCCTGAATGTCAGGGCTTTAGAGATTTGTATCACTAAAGTACATAAATGCAGCCACAGATACACTTTAATGACTTCAAAATCCACTTTGACAAAATTACACAATTTCAAAAACTCCAGCTGCATACAAAACTGTAGATAACAACTTACAGAAATAACAGTCTAAAAACACATAGATAACTTTTGACTATCACAGTACATGCAATCTAATTCAGAACTGAAAATATTCTATCTATTCAAAATCCACTTTGACAAAATTACACAATTTCAAAAACTCCAGCTGCATACAAAACTGTAGATAACAACTTACAGAAATAACAGTCTAAAAACACATAGATAACTTTTGACTATCACAGTACATGCAATCTAATTCAGAACTGAAAATATTCTATAACACTGTCAAAACTTTGGTTTCCATTGACTTCTAGAAGATTAATCATAAAGTTTTTCATTATATAAATTTTCAGAAATTAATAAAATATATCCACTAGAGTGATAAAATTATGCATTTATCATCACAACAAAAACTAGGTATTCAAATAAGAACTCCTATTACATCTATTTTTTTGTGGTTTAGTCCATTGTAACTTCAATATTTTTGATTAGAGATACAGATTTCACAAGTACTTAATTAAAACTCATACACATCTATTTATGAAGTCACATCTCAATCTGTGTAGGCTTGAGTATCAGTGCACCAGGATTACACATGTATTCAAATGCATGAAGTTACAAAATTTGAAAGGATAATCTAGTTTAATTCTACGATCAGCAACATATGGTTATCACCATGCCGAAGACACCAATCTGCATTTTGGAGATTTTCACCTAACTGTATTTTTTGAGTCAACATTTCATGTTTTATACTATGACAAGGCCATAAATCACATTGCTTCTTAGTAGAAATGCCGATTTTCATGAGAAAACAACCTATGAGTCGTAACTCAATTTTTCCGGAGCATCAAAACTTTGAACGTATTTTTGTAGAAACATCAATTTTGCAGATTGGTGTCTTTGTGGTAATAACAATATATTCTTCAAAATCTTAACAAAATAAAAAAAATATTAGAATATATTTTTCATTTACTTCCAATACAAATTATTTCTTGCTTCCATTGCTAAAATTGTAAACAAGAAACATTACTGTTTAAAACATTATAAGGAAATAACATTGAAAATTTTAAAAGTTTAATGAATTTATGATAATATTCAAAGTCAGAGCCCAGTTGTGGAAAGCAAGAATCAAACTATAAATAAATAAGAAATAAGACTAGGATAACAAAGGAAAATTTGATAAACATCTTGGTCAACAACATGAATACATTAAAATGTAGAAGTTGAAAACATGCTAGTCAAAATAACATGAAAAGCAAATTACTTAATAAAGTGAAGTCATGGAGTTTTAGTCAATTAATGATTTAAAAATATGTTGGTCAACATGCTGTCACATACAAAAAAACATACAAAAAAAGTGTTATATACAAAAATTATTGATGTTAATTTTTATTTCCAATAAAAGTGCATGATAAAATTCACACCTCAGTCATTTTACTACAATTTGCTTTTGAACGTCCCGTTCGACTGCATCTCGTTCATTTGTTCAAAGGCAATTCAATATTTTTTTACCTCTAAACCTATTTTCGGATTAGCACAGATTTTCTTTTCTATGCTAATATTTTTCTTCCAGGTTTCTCATTGCCTTCTGTAATCAGAAGAATTTCATTAGAGCGGTAAGAGCTCTTCCGTGAAGTTCTAGCAATATCACGAAGCTCCTAGCATAAATTACGCATATTTGAACTATAGAAAAATTAGTGAATTAATCTCATAATGCTTGATTTTATATTTTTTCATATCTCTATCTCTTTGTTGCTGTTCGCTATTATACAAATAACACTCATTTTTCGTGCCACACATGTTAATGAAATATATATGCACGGTAAAGGAGCAGCAGAAGCATTTTCTCCCTTCTCTTTGTTGACTGCACTGAAATTTTTAATACAATATATTTTTTCTACACTTGCATAATTCACAAAGATCTTCAAAGAGGAAAATATAATTTAAAAACTGCAAAAGATCTGTACTTAACAAAATTAGAATAAAGTATAAAAATGATTTTGACTATAACTGATGATTATAACTGATTTTATTTTGAGTTTCTTTCTCTCAGTTTAAAACTACATATGTTATTTACACATGTCCATCACTTACTGTGGTCTTTAACATCCAATCTCTTGTTCAGTTTCGTCAGTCTCTTCATTTCCATGACTTCCTCATTCACGCAGTT
The DNA here is from genome assembly GCA_947359465.1 of Metellina segmentata. Classification (NCBI taxonomy): domain Eukaryota; kingdom Metazoa; phylum Arthropoda; class Arachnida; order Araneae; family Tetragnathidae; genus Metellina; species Metellina segmentata. The sequence continues at coordinate 108,633,976 of OX375881.1, read as the reverse complement.
CAGATCAGTTGTGTCTAGAATAACCTCCTCAGAGTCCCCAAAAGTATGAGTGCTAGCTTCAGAGTTGGATTTGCTCTTGGGAGACTTCAGAAAAAAAACTTTCTCTGCAGTAGGATTTGGCCATGACAGAATTCCTTTCTTATCAACACAGCAGAGAGCCTAGATAAAAAAAAATGAAGATATTTCAATCAAAACATGAAACAATGCAACTTATAAAACTCTTTTAAGTGACTGTTTAAGAAAACCACACAGGGTTAGAAATTAAGAGCAAAAATTCAGGTTACATTGGCTACTACAAATTTTTCCTATTGCCAAAATGTTTTACTTAGGTGCAGTTTCAAATTAATTTTTTCTCACTTGGATGTGATAAGCACACAATTGGCATGAGCTTACATTAAGCTGAATTAGGTTGTACAGTCGAACCCCATTATAGTGAACCGCCACTGGACCCAATAAAAAGTTCACTATATCCAATTTTGTTGACACATAAAAATTTCTTAGCATTTTATGGTGGTTTTGTTGAGAACAATCATTGGGACACAACACAATTTACTAAAATAAATTACTAAATACTTATATAAACAATTTTTATCATCTTTATTAGAAATAAAGAATTTATTAGTTTTACTTATGATTTCTTTACTTATGAGTTTTATTTTTACTCCATATGGAAAAAATTTGCTAATTTGGATTGGTTTTCGATTTTAGGTACAGTTTATCAATTTTTTTTATCAACGATTATGAAAGACTCCAATATACTTTTGCCCGCATTTTTCGTAGAAAAAAGTATTTAGAATTACCTTTGAAAATCTAGAATATCTGTGGAAGGGAAAATTCAGTTCACTCTTAGCGAACTTACATTTTCTCAGATGTTCACTATAAGAGTTTAAAATAACATTCGTTAATTAGGAGTTCTGTCGGGACCAATGAAAAAGTTCAATATAATCAAGAGTTCACTATAGCGGGGTTCGACTGTATTACTAAGCCCCTCAGTAGGAAAGGCATTGGCATTTGGGGTCTTTTCCTCTAAGGGATTATGTTGTTTTGAGACTGTTTTTTGTCATTTTAGATATGAATGTAAAATTTTCTTCCGTCTTTGGATTTTGAATTGCAACACAGAATCACGATTGATAGATGACCAAAGTAAAATCATTGAATACTAGTTCGTTGTGTGTGGTTGCTTTGCTGGGTTTTACAGTACAAGGCCCATATTTGCTCAAACTACAGAAAACAAACAATATCTAACAATAAACATGCATACATTCAGAAAGTTTTGATTTGTACAGAAAAGAAATACATTCGGGGAAATATTAAACCTGTGCTGCTACAATTTGCAGGTTGCTAGCACAGAGGGAAACTCCACTGTGCCATGGCAGTTCCAACTCACTATGGGAGAGGTAATCTCTCTCTGGAACACTGTTTACTGTTACACCCTTGTTCAGAGAAAAAAAAATTTTAATTCTCTATTTTTGAAAGAGATTTTCAGGATTTTCTTTTATTTTATTTTGAGGCTTGTGTGACAACAAATTCTACAAAGCATCGCACAAGTGAAAAATATTTAATGTTAAATACGACAACTGGGTCTAAAAATTGTCCACTAAAAGTGCAAAATGTGACTAAAAACTGCCAATTCTGAATCCTGATACCATAACCATCTCAGTCACAAACTGATCTGAGTTAAAAGTCATTAGTACTGAGGTATGCCCTAGTATTTTGGCAAACTCAGACATCACTACAAAAATTAATTTACAACACAATAGTATATATAGCAGTGTAACACAACTCTAACTAGATGCACTTTCAGGTGGACAAAGTTGCACTATCATTCACACGTCTCGCTAAATTGGTGACCCACAAGTGATGTCTACGCGGGAGCTAGCAAAAACAAGACAGATGGCACTTCTGACAAAATTCCACATGGCACTTGCCTCAATCAGTCTACACCGATGATTGGTTGATTGCTTACAGGTTTTATGGTGCAAGGACCATATTTGGCCAAGCCGTGCCAAACACAAGACAGACAACACAATGAAGGAGGAAGAAAAAGCAAAACACAAAAGGGTAGGGAGGGTAATAAGGAAAGGGAGGTTAAATCACTCGGTGTTGTGGTGCCCAAACACACCTCAAGATGTGCCCCTGAGGACACATACTTTGCTGGATGAGCCACAATGAGTAGTTGAACTGCCAGTGTGGTGCATACCACTATCATAAGCTCAGGGTAGTTATTGGTCTTCAAACTGGCCACTGTACCCTAAATAGACACCTCAAGCTTATGAGTGTTACAGAGGACCCATTATGTATAGACTGTTGGATGGTAGAGGAGTGACACGTTTTGTGTGATTGTGATTATTACTCTGTCCAACGATTTGAGTATCTGGGATACCATTGTATCGAACCATGGGGGAACTCTCAAACATTCCAATCAGGTACATGCTGAAATTTATTTTGGCAATCTGTCTTTAATACATCAGTAGGGGGTTTAAGTACAATAGGCCAATGGTTGCTGTGCTGGCACTCTTTAGAGTCACCCCCACAACAAGTCATAAGTCATCATAAGCTCTGTGATAACAGAGACTACTTCCACCATTGCACAACTTTGTACATGGAAGTGCACCCATGATCTTAATACAACTATCAGTTTCCTGCAACTTGCAGTCAACTAGTTGTACCATTTATCAAATTCAGACACTCCAAATTCGGGAGGTTATTGTTGTGGTAAACTTAGTCATTCCCCACTACAAAACTGACTTACAATACAATAGTATACATATAGGAGTAACTATAACCACTCTTCACTATGAAGGTACTCTTTGGTAGACAAGGCAAGTTGTACTGTCTTTGCTAAAAGCATACTATAAAAAGGAAGCATATTCAGAACCAACATCAGAAAAGTTATCTTACTGTTATACTGCCCAAGACTTGAAGAAGGTTCGCAGATCTCCAAAGATATCCTTCACGACCAAACAAGAACGAACAAAATAGAGATTTCAAATCGCTCCACTTCACACAGTTCTCGAGTGTGGAGGGAGTGATTTCATCTTCTTCAAATGGATCCACTGGTTTCTGAAAAATGTCAAATTCAACTTATAGTTCATAAAGACTTGACTCAATAGCAGAATTGTCTGTTCGAATAACTACACTCAGTAAGACAAAAGAATATGCGACACCCCAATAACAAAGAGGTTTTACATACCAGGCATTGTTTTGAGTTTACAATGGCCAGAAGGTATGAGTTACCAAACGCATTCAGGAATATCCAGCAGACAGGCAGTGCAATAGGAAGAAGAGGTAATGTGGCTAACACAGGGCGAAGCAATAAATGCTCTGTCCACTCGATACCTCTGGATTCAAAATACACAGCTCGAATGCTCCCGATGCACAAAGCAACAATCTAAAGTAATGATAGTAAAACATGAGTTAGAATAAAATATCAAAATAAAGATACTTTACAAATTATTTCATTAAAAAAGGTATGCATAACACAAGTTTCAAATTAACATTCTTAGATTGTGTCAGGGAATTCAAATTTAAGTCAACATTCATGAAATTTTCCATTCACAAAAAGGATTTTAACGAAATTCAAAAGATTATAGATACAATTACAAGTGAAAAATTAAACTTTTGTATTTAAAATTCTATTTTTTAATACATGTCACAGTTGAACTATCAAACCTTGTATGAACTTTGATGTTATACACTGACTACTTCAGCAAGTTTTAAACAAATATTGTAGACTGCTCAAAGCAGTTACTTAGAGATTTAAATTTTTAATTCCTGGAAAAAGAAGTCTTGTAAATTACAACTAAACAAAGCAGCTTTTTGAGAACCAATATGGCTTTTAGTTTTGTAGTAATTAAAATAACAGAAGGACACAGAAATATATATTACCAACACAGCAGGTACCAGTACGCGTTCCATGTAATAGAAGACTACAGCATAATACTCTTTACTGAAAAGAGTGACCGGTCTTTTCAAAGCATTCTCCAGTGCATATCTATAATGATGAAAAAATAAAAAATATCTATATTTTATTTTTTTTAAATTATACAATATATTGTCATAATAGTTAGCCATGATAAATTTTTAAGACAAACTAGTAAGGCAAATGTTTGAGAAAAAAAATGCAATAGTAAAAGTTTTGATGGATTCAAACAAAAAATATATCTTAATTGTGATGATTAAATATCATTTTCATGAGGAAATACTTCTTTCCTTTAATGCTATAATCAGGGCAAGGATTTTTTGACGTCAACTTTTTGTTAGCATTTCATTGACAATGCACATAAAGATAGAAATTCTGCTTGCAATCTTCTGATTGTAGATGTGTACAGTTTTATTCATTTTTGTCAGATTTCAATGTTTCAATTTCAAATCTTTGAAATTTGTACAGCATCTTTGAGAAAACTAATCAAGATTTTAAAGGCATTTTTGGTCATTTTTCACGTTTTTGGCATGTTTTAATTTTGTTCACTGTTCATCGATACTGGGAAAGAGAGTAGGCTGAAGAGGGTCTTCTTTAGACTAGACAGAGGAAAACGAAAAATCTCCATTTGAATTCTATTGCAACACTGCTTTGAAACCAACTTTGAGACTCAAACTTTTGTTTATAAATATGTGTTCATATACAATTCATTTCATTCTGTAAAAAATATTTTCTGAATCAAAAATATATCAGTTGAACTGTTTAAGTCATTTTTGTACATTTTTAGGTTAACAAAATCTGGGCCTTGGATATAAAAATTCATGATAAATCAAATGAGGATTTTAGAGTTAGATAGGAAGCTAATTAATGTCACACTAGAGTATGGCGAACCTGTTGAGCTAAGTGAGTCAAAAACCGGTAAAAACATAGCTTAACTTGGGTGGCGTGTCACATCAAGAAATATCCATAATTTTGTAATATTTGAAGCAATAGTAAAAAAAAAATTATATTCGTGATATATTTATTTATTAAAAAGCAAAAACAAATAATTCTTAACATTTAGTGTTTACACTAAATCTTCAATTGATGGTAATTGCAACTAACTTCATCTGTCAGTCGGTCTCTTTTAACGGTTTTTATACTATTTAACACCGAGCATAAGGTCTCAATGAAGTACGTAGAGGAGAAACCATACACCATATGCTTACAAATATCCATGCACTGACCCGGATTCGAACCAGAAACCTTTCGATCTAGAGGCTAACACCGATATTGCAATAAAATGAAGCGACTGCCCTATACTAGCTTCACTTAAATTTATAAAACCGTTTAAACCAACATACACCTTTAAGCAAGTTAATATATTTATAAGTTATATAATGCAAAATATATGTTTACTGGAAAATTGTAGTTTTTTCTATTTGCTGCCAGGAAAAACATTTTACCTGATTCCAGTAATAAATGGAGTTTCAAGCATCACAAACTTGGTAGCTTGGGCTGGGTTTCTGAGGCGAGGGCTGTTAAAGTTATCAGAGAAATTTTCATCGGTTGGTGCAAATACTTGCTCTCGCTTTAAGTGTTCCGTAGAGCTCTTTCCCTGCAAATAAAATCAAAATGTTATTTATGGTATTTTCAAATGGAAAATTAACACATCACACTTTGGATTCAATCAAACTCTTTTTGGGATTTCTCTTTAAGTTAAGTCATGGTACACCACTGCAGAAAATAAATTCAGCTTATACGCTTTCAGTCTCAATTTTACAGCAAAATACTAATGAAACTTTGTACACATTTTGCTGATATCCTACACAGAACCACCCTTCTAAACTGATGCACTACTTGCTGCATCATTGTCACTTCTGGAATCAGTCCTGCCAGTCTTCTTTCCGAATCACATGATGCTTTCACACACTTTTCTTTGTGTCCTTTCACACTGCATTTCATAATCACTTCATGCCTTTTGTTGTTCCGATAGCTCTATAGTGGACTGTATTTTAACTAACACAGTTCAATCTAACAAAAACAATATTTATTGACAACAAACTTAACAAGTGTGGACGGACCACTCTCATTAAGGCTAAAGAAGCCTGGTTCTCATTAGGGCTAAGGAAGCCTTGTTTCCATCAGGCCTAGGACAGCTCCTCTCTCCTCCCTGTCACAAGCCTGAATGAAACCCATGTGTTCACACAGCGCCATCTACAGTATGTGTGAGCCAACATTCCTCGTGCTCACACAGCGTCCTTTACAATACAAGAGAGATTAGCACCTTTCAAAACAAGCTGCATGAATGAAAATAATCTCCCTGGGTGAAACAGGATATGGAAATTATTTCTGGAGTAAAGTTACTGAACCATAGTTACTTTTGTTTAGGCCTAAGTCATGAATCAGTAGTAATGTATAATTTAGCATTGTCAGAATAGTTGGTTGTTTTGGGCAAGGGCCATATTTAACCAAACCATGCCAAAATCAAGACAACACGTGGGAGGAAATTTCTCTTGGGTACACACCAAAAGATGACGCCCACTGTCAGAATGGAGGAACAGGAATAGCTTCGAATCTTTCTTTTAACTCTGGTATTTTCCTTACATTTTCTCTTAAACATTCCAGCTCAACACAAGTCATCATCTCTCTACCTACCATCCTTAAATTGCTTAACACATTGAGTGCTAATGATGCCAGACACAATGTGTAACACATTGAGTTCAGTACTGTCGACATTCGATGAGTTAATCATTTCATGAGTAGAAACTTATTAATACAAGGTTAAAGTGAAATTTTATGTTGACATGCTTTATAAACCCTCTAGCCATCTAAAAAAATCACAAAGCACACTTCATTTGTTTAAACAAGCAGCTGTAGGATAAAAGAAATAATGGAGATTGAAGATGTAAATAAAAGGAGACTAATCTTCAAGGTCACTGCTTCATGATAAAGCTTCTGGAGGATACTACATCGGTGTACAATGAAAAAAGTTGTGGAATAAGTCGTAAAAAAGTCCTCATATGCTTAAAATTTAAGAGAAAGGTATGAAAAAATCATAATCTTAAGTTCCACAGACAGAAATGTAACAATTTTTACCTATGTTCATACTATTAGCTCATTTGGCTAATAAAACATTTAGCAAGTATAATTATAGAAGTCAAACCTTTCTGAGAGTCATACAACGTCCAGGTGTAGAGTGACCAGGTCTCATAAGAATGATATCCCCTTCCACGAGTAGAGAGCAGGGCAGGTTGATAAGTTGACCATCACGAAATGTCCACTGATTTGAGATGCAAGGTGACTGGGGGGTGTGCAGATTGTAGGATTGATCAGTTCGCATTTGAAAATCAAGATTATCTGCAAATATAAAAGGATGCTACATCAAATTTAGCTATTAGATTTTCAGGTATAGTACTATATTAAAAAGCGGTAAGCAAGGATGATATAGATTTTGAATAATATGAATTTTTTTTTTAGTACATTTTTTTAGTTGATCATCTATTTCCCATTTTGCTTTTATCATTCAATTAAATTATTAAAATTCTAATTAACAATTTAATTTACTAATAAACCACAGGGAAAGTATTTGACTTACACGAACACATATTTTGAGTTTTGATAGAAACAAAATCAATTTTCAACAAGTTTTAAAATTTTTATTGTTTTGTTATAGTTCTACAATGTTTGTACATAATTTACCAAACTTTGCTATTGTCAGTACATAGATGCATTTCATTTTTTTGGAATATAACATAAGGAGATTTAAAGTGATAGAAAACCACACAATTTTGACATCTACTTTTATATAAAAATTCCCTTGTTATTTATTTTATAATTTGGTTTCAAATGCTTTAGTAACAATTAAAAAATTCTCAAAAAACGATCGTTTGAATAAAAAACCATTCATTCTCGTCATAATCACTGTTTAAAACCCAACTGTAGAATATGTAACAAGAGATTAGATAATATAAGTCGCAAATGTCACACAAAACATAAAATTAACTAAAGTGAATATATTAGACTCACATTCCAGTTGTTTGATAATAAATTTTATTCTTGTAGCCATTTCAGTATGTCTCAATCTGCTATCCCAAGCTTCAATGAAAATGTTTGTGAGTAAGAAAAGAAGAACAAAAACTGTCTCCACAGCAATTGTTTTTGCACGAAACCTAAAAGTAAAACACTTTTTACTAAACAAATCACTTGAATAAAAGCCATTCAAATACTAGAAACAAAATTCATTATTCCAAGATTTTAACAAAATTTACAAATTGCATCAGAACTTAATCCATTTGTTATAGCAATCAAGCTGTCTCAAAACTAGTAAACTCAAATCACTAAAGTAACGACCTCAATATGTGTATGAATTTAGTAATTCATATAGACATGAAAATAGAGTAGATAACTTCTTTTAGATGCTTGTAGCATAGGATGCAATGTTTCATTCGAAAGAAAGGCTAGGAAGAGGCACATTCAGAGAATAATTTTGGTGGGAGCCCAAAGAGCCAAGCCACAGCTTTTGTCCCAATATAGTTTGGAGGATTGAAGTAGTTTTTCGACACTTTGGAAATAGAACTCAGCACTGCAAACAGTATAGTTGATATATTATTTATGGGTGGTCACCTCTCCACCCACACACCTTGCATCTCCAATTCATAAAAACTTAACTTAAAATAACCTGTTTTAAAAAGCTGCTAAATGATTACAAATTTGATTGGGCAGAAGTGAATTTAAATACAAAGTAAAAATATAATAAGTAAATATATAAAAATATCAAAAGTAGGATAAAATAAAAAGACTCATTCTCACTTGAACTTACCTTTGGTCCCCATAAATTTGATAGACTAAAAGTAGGAAAATTTCAATTAACAATATGATAGCACTGGTCCAAGCAAAATTAGTGTGGCTGCTTTCATGATAAAATGCATCTTTCACCCACTTTGGAAGACGAGAAGATGATGATGATCGCTGAAAAATAAATGAGACTTTATTTCTGAATAAGTAAAAGCACAAAACCTTTACTTTCCTATCATAGATTTACAGACATTTTTGTGCCAACCAACCCATCTAGTGGTTAAGGTATTGGCCTCTGGATCTCAAGGTTCCTATTTCGAATCTGGGGTCAGAGCATGGATGTAAATTGGGCTGTCCTTTGTTAGGGGCAATGATGGTCCTCTCACTGAGTGCTCCATCAAATCCGGCCTTGTAGTGGCCAATGATTAAATTCATATGTGCCAGCCATTAAAAAAAGAAAAAAAAAAAGATTTACAGAAAATTTTTGATGCAAATCTTTAATCCTTGATAACTTGAAGCCCTCTGTATTTGAAAAAAGTTATTTCGCTAGCATGTTTAGCATTTAATCCATGTATTTCCCATATTTATCAATATACATAATATATATCTTAAATTTGTTTAGTCATCCCATACAAGTGAAGTTCAAAATGCTTGTAATCTGGAAGGCAGATGCTTTTGTATCTTTAGAGACGTGCTTTTGTTAGAAATTAAAATAAATTCAGTTTTTCACTCCTCAAGGCAGATTTTGTGTCTAGATGTTGGCTTTTTTTCTGCTACATAAAAAATGAGGTACAAATAAAAACTTTTAATTTCATTGGTCCTTTAAAAAATTTTTTTTCTTTGATTTCATTGATTCTTTCAATATATTTTCACCAGTTTTGTGGAATTTTCTTTCCTTTTAATTTATGTAACGGTACAGTGCTGTCGTCTCATGTTGTATTTTATATAATTTATTTACGTATGCAATAGATTTTAAAAACGTTTACAAATGTGTTTCTGAAGCTTGCTACTTTCTGTTGTAAAAAGTAAAATGATTTTTGAAATAATTATTTCCTTGGCAACAATAGAAGTGCACTAAAAAAAGCGTCAAGGCCATTGCCACCACGATAAATGTAGACTGAAGCTGTACCGAAAATTATTCAGACAGATGAGAAACTGAAACACATGTCAGATGCAGGGATTCTAGCGAGCATAAATGTTATCTGCTTACCAAGATAACTGCTCCAGTCACAAAGTATATTCCTGTCTGTTGCTGTATAATCGAGACTTCGTCTATTTTCTATAGGGCATTCTAGAAGCATTCAAATTTGTCACATTGGTGCAATTAGTGTACTTCCTGCTTCAGGTAAGTGTTGATTAAGATTTCAAGAAAGCATCTCCTAAGCCCCATAGATCCTTTGAAGAAACAGGTGTCAGTTTCTTGAAAAGGAGCACCTGTTAATGAGTCTCCATAACAGATAGGAAAAGGGAGATCCTCCCATGTTTTGTTTAGTGCACTCCCGACATTTAAGATAAGAGGATAAGGAATTGCAAGGGACTACATGAAAAGAATTGCTTATAAGGGGGAAAATTTCCTTTTCCGACAAAACAAAATCCATTTTCTACTTTTACATAATTTTATTCAAGGTCTTAAGAACATGTGTCAAATTTCAGGTAGATGCACATAGAAACAGAATTCAGAGCATGCACCTCTTCATAAATGAATTCTATAAAATCATTTGTAATAAAAAGATAATCATATGGTATAGCACTGATATAACAGATTAACAAGAAAATAGTATAAGCACTGACTATGCTTTTGTCAATTATTGTGAAACTTTAAACATATTTTTCATGGAATAGCTTTTTTGTGAGTGATTGGCATGATATCTATAACTATCAGATTGATCAACTTGAAATTTTTACAGCATGTCGACAAAATCAACTTTTATGGTTTGATGAACTAGAAAAGCGATATGTTGTGTTTTTATATTTTTATAGCCAAGAACTTGATCCAATTTTTAGCTACATAAATTATTGGTATTTAACAAGTCACCATTTCTTCAAATATATATCAAAAGAATATTTCCTAACATTAAAATATTGAAATTTTTCTGGGTTATCAAATGATGGCTACATATTTGTATGAAGTAAAATGCTGTTCCAATTATTTTGTTTAAGACAACTTGGAGTTGAATAATCACTCCAACCACAGAACTATGCAAGGCGCTATGATCGACAAGGATCAGCAGGCGTAACTTTGCATGAAAATGATTTACATTTTTTTTAATACCTCAAACGATAATAGGCATCCAAAATTTGGAATTATTTTATGAGTTTCATCAGTGAAAATTCCCAAAGTGGTAATGTAAGTGAATAAAAAATAATCACTCAAGGAAAATTTATGGTAAACCAATTAGTGCCACCATCATCAAAACCTCATTCAACTCAAAATTTATGATATTTTTTTACAGTGACCACTATTACCTAGAGTTTTGTCTGAGGGAGTTATTGTGGATGATACACAGTACAACATCTTCAGATGAAGATAATGAAGAGGAACAAGGAGAATAGCAAACATGTTATGGTGTATGGCAGCCTTTTTAGTCTTCATTTTCTTCTTTCCGAAATGGACACTTCATCACATAAAAGAACATTGGAAAGGGATCTTCCTTCTCGAGACAATTTTCTCTTGATTGGTGCTCACCATTTGGCGATTTATGAGTTTGATACAAGGCCAAAAACATTTTAATTGCAATTAAACTGGGTGATGAACAATTTGAATCATAAAAATCTTTAGACTTTTATTTATATCGTGGAATAATGGTTTATTAGGCAATTAACAAGTGATGACAAAATTTGACAATTAACGAGTGACACTAAAATTACACAATTAACAAGTGACACCAAAGGAAGGGAAAGAAAAATTGACCCTCATAAAAATAATTTGGTGGAGTGGTAGCATACGAGACCTTGGCGATTTTTCGTCAACTGTGGTAACCTTTGATTTCATGCAGTTTTAAGTCAACCCTATTAAGAATTTTCTCAGGGTGGCAACAAAATCCTCGAAAAAAAGTGCCCTGATATTTCCCTGATTTTACAAATCCCTTATGAAATGTCAGGATTCGTAATTGGTATCGATATACAGTACCCACACGACAATATTTTAAAATATTTATGGTCAGATGGGATAAAAGGATCATTCTCCACAAACATTTTGCATTTTTTCTCATCAGATATATTAATTACTATTGTAAGGGTTGGAACCCTTAATGGAACTCTAACAATAGCAATTGAAAAACTGAAAAAAAAATTTTTGATTATGAACTTTTTACACCTGTTTCTGCATTATACAAATATACATCAAAATCAAATGCAAATATACATTAAAAAAATTGGTACAACTTCAGTCTACGTTTAAAGCGGTGGCAACGATCTTGGCGGGCTTTTTTTTTTCCGCGCACTTCTAGTAGCGAGTTAGGGCAGGTTAAGGCAATCCACCTGCATTACGATTATTATGGTTTCCATGGCAACCTCGGCAAGCGAAAAGTTTAGGTCCTGAAAAGTTTAGCACCGGACCTAAGCGGTTTTTCAACGTACGGCGCCGCCGACGCAAAGCAACTGCGATCTGAGTTAGATTAGATCCAATGGAGTAGTGCACACATGCCTCCGGCGCCGCTGCGGCGACGTACGTCCACCGTGCGTGCAATTTTTAACGCAGTTCCCCACGGCGCAGCAGCTCGCCGCACACGCTTCTCCGGTCTGAATTAATTAATAAATGGTTGATCCAGTAACGTCTATTTTGTGTTTCAAATATACTTTTTTTACACAAAGCTAGCGAAATAAACACGTTTTCTTCAGTATAATATTTATCGCAAATTTCGCGAAATGAGTACTTGTGTCATTTCACGGTTATGTGTGCATAGTTGGACTTCGGTGCCGCACGTTGAAGAATAGGATGTGTGAACCGGGCCCTAGACTACGGCAGCGGTACAGCAGTTGTACCGTGATCACGCCATGGAAGAATTTAGACAACGGCCAGTACATCAGTTGTACCTTAAAAGTTATAAGAATCGCGCCAAGAAATAATTTAGACTACGGCCTTTAGAGCAGTTGTGCATTGAAAGTTATAAGAATCGCGCAAGGAAGAATCGGGCTTGTTATATCCATAGTTGTAGTCAAAAGGTTAAATTATCATTTTGAATCTCTAATATTATAAACAGAAGTGTTCGTCAGGACAGTCTGCCTGTTTGTTTCCTGCACGCAAAGTCTTGACGAATCTATGGCACTGACATCACATGTAGTCCAAATATTTTGCAATTTTTTGGGTCGCGGCGAAATTTAAAATTCAATCTAGAATATTTTTAAATGTATTTCATGAAATGTAATTACTATTGAATGCAACAGCATAGAAGATCACAGATTTTAAATTCCTTTTCTTCGTTTTCGTTATCATTTTTCGCGGAGGAATGATTTTCCATCAGACAATAAAAAACAAATAAACTTTTAATGCACAAAAAAAAAAACATTAGTTACATAAATTTTAAGATTGTATACCACAAGTTGTATCGCTGGCCTCACGGCGACGAGATGCTCCGGCAGCGAAAATCACGGAGGCGGTTTTCGCTGGGTTCGAAAATTACGAAGTTAGTGTTCTTTATTCGAATTACAATTTCGGCGAAAACTATTTATTCGATTCTCAAAAGTACTTGTAATCGCTCATATTAAACAAACAACAATAATTACCGTTTTCATAAAATTTTTAAAAATTCCCTGATTTTTTTGTGAAATTTGGAAATTTTCCCTGAGAATTCCCTGATATTTCCAGAATTAAAAAGTTCCCTGAGAATTCCCTGATTTCCCGGTTCTGTTACCACCCTGTTTCTGGTATTAAAAAGTTCTCTGATTGGAACTAAGACGTGCTCTGATCGGTTCAGATTCGTATTTTTTGGTTAACGATAAGCGATAACGATGCTTTAACTGCCACTTCGGTTTTTTTCATTGTATAGTGCAGTTGTGTGACATCTTTGATCCGTCCTTTTTTTTGTGATTGCGTTTTTCAAGTAATTTGCATTTCTTTTCCCTTTTGTTTGTCGTTCACACACCATAAATTAGGTATGGTAGTTAGATGGTTTAACTGGTCGAATAAATGCTTTGTTTTTTGGTAAAGTGTATATTGATAGTATCCTGAGAGCTTGGTTGTGATTCTTGTTGACTTTTTCACTAACTTATCTACTAAACAATTACTATCAAATCTATATATGCCAAGGTTCACAGTGTGGATTTTGCAATATGGGCGCTGCCATCTTGATTTGGCGACAAGGTCTGTTGTGCTACCACTCCACCAATAATTTAACTTTTAAAGGAACCATTTTATGTATTCTGAAAGTTGAAACAGTATAGTTCATAATGTTTCTAAGATCTTTCATGTTTCGATTCTGAGAAGGAAGGAAGAATCTGGTGGTAAATGTGTCTGGTTTTTCATGAGAACATCTTTTTTTACATGGTCCCTTAAATCTGGTCCTTCCATAAATGGTGCTTTATTGTAATTATATTGTGATGCCTGATTACTATGCATATATATTTAAATTTTAAAAGTATATTATAAAGAAGATCAAACGGAAATGGCAAATTTGTGCATTTGCAAAAGCTATACATTTAGAACTCTATTCTAGTTTAGAAACTAACAGAGGGCACAAAGTAGACACCAGATATTAATTTAATTAAATTTTAGAACAAATCAGAAATTCAATTTTTTTTTAGCAGTCATTTAAAAAAATGCTAAAGCAAGGATTTGAGATATATATGTCTGGTTTGTAATCTTACAAAGCATAATATGAAGTCAAGCATTTGAAACTAGTGGTACTATAACATATTCATGAAAAAAATGTAGTATGTATCAAAATTGTAAACATTTAATATGCTGTCATATTTTAATATGTTTTAAGAAAGGAACTTGAATTCAAAAATTTTGTTCTACTAAACATTTTTAGAAATACCTTAAGGTCAATAAAAATAAGAAATATTTTAAGAAACCTGAAAAGCGTGCAGTTCATCTTCGATGGCGTTCTTTAATTTGAAAATAGCTTCTTTGTTGCATAATCCCACAGCTTCAGCTGGTAACCCTGAGTTCTTAGATGTCATTTCAATTAACTAGACATAAACAAAGCATTAAGACGTATGAATCCAGCGCAAAGAAACGTATTAACGAAATTTTAATAGAACAAATCTGTCAAATAGATTACCTGTACACCAAGTAAAAACAACAATCCATTTTACAATATGTAGAACTTCAAGAAAAAATTGAAGTCCATAAATTCATGGTGACAACAGACGAGATTAGCGCTTGAACTTGAAAATTGAACAGAAAACTAAAAACATTTCGACATCAGTTACGGATACAGTTTCCCGCGATAAATATTATGAGGTGGACAAAATAAATAAATATAGAAAAATCTCAAAATAAAACTCGGTTAAGGTGTTAGCCTCTAGATCGGAAGGTTCCTGGTTCGAATCCGGGTCCGGGCATGGATGTTTGTAAGCGTATGGTGTAGAGGCGGCTGATGCACCTTAAATCTGTCGTGGTCGAAAGTCCTCACGTTGGGTTGGCGTGGAAGTTTGGAGAGTGGGGTGTCAGCTCAAGTGTTGCTTTGTCATCTGACCGTGGTTCAAAATTACGAGGTGTTGTCCTCGATCTGTCCCTTAAGGGACTGATCCCGGACCGTCGTCAATAGCCTGTTGTGTTGCTCTAGTACGACGTTAACTAAAAAATTACTAATTACCAAAATAAAATTCCTTATCTTACCATGGTTCAAAAATAGATGCTGTTGTCCACGAATAGTTTCCTTCGGAATTTATCCCAGAATTTCGTCAATAGCTCTTTGTGTTACGCCTATACGACGTTAATTATATACCTACCTCAATGATTTTTGCCAAATTTGATACTTTAGTAAAATAAAGTGAAGAGAAGAAAGGTAAAATAAATATAAATAAATAACAAACGCTGTTACCAGCATGTCGGTACTTAGGCGATTATTTATTTTGTCAAATGAAAGATATCTAAATGTGGGAAAATGTAAGTTCTGCGCCGCCCAAAATATGTTTGTTTCTGAATGTGCTGTTGGAACCGATTTCTAATTGTGTGACTCTTCGTTCTAACAAATGGAATTCTTTTAGGTTGCGATTGGAAACACAGAAGCTCACAAATTATTTTTTAAACTGTGCACATTTTATCTTTGGAATTATATTGTTCAATAACAGAAAGAGAATATTTACTGAAATTTTTGTATTGCTCTTACCTCTTCATTATATGTGTGCCGCCATACAGTGATCTAACATCTACTATTCTCATTGAGTTGGTTCCGAATTTCGATGAAACTCGTGAAAGCGATAATGAACCCTTGACGTTTTGACCACAAAAATCTGCGTCGTCAAATGTCTATTTGGATAGCTTTATAAAGGTTACTATGTTCCAGTACTGTTGCCAAGTAGCGATGTAAATTAATTGGCGATGGTACCGTGTTCTTGGAGTTTAACCAACTTTTATTCTAAGTAGTTAAAATATTTAGGGTATTCACTTTTTTGACGTCACCCTATGTTTTTTTTTTTTTTTTTGAAAAGGTGCAAAAGTTACTCATCAAAATAAAATAATTCTCAGTTAAATTCTAATAACAACATTGTTTCCAATTTGGCAGTGCAACCATTCTAATCTGTATTTCATCAAATTATGGCCAAATATATAGTATCCGAGGCATGTTTCTCACCAAAGGAAGATGGCGGCCAAATCCAGTTTAGGCAAAATCCACACGATGATCTTTTGAAAATGAAGAATTTTTTTGTCTCTAAGGTGTGAAAATAAATGTAGATAAGTCACAGTGTATAACGCAAGGCCCACGCCTGCGGATCACCTTACTGCCCCTTCCGGGGCTGGCAAGACGCTCTTCACTGTTGCCCTCCAGGCATATAAACCACTGGACCGGGTGGGTAAATATTAAAAAGTAAAGAATAATTCAACTTAACCTCTTATGATTGTTGAGGGTAAACTTTAGCTATTTCTTGCAGAACATTCATTGCCATACCTGATCAAGGAAAAGTGAGTGGCTGATAAATCTATATAATAACAAACTATAATTAATTAAATGAATTTGAAATAAAAAAACAAATATCAATTAAAATGTGCAACTTACTGGAAATAGAGCGGGAATGTTTAAAATCCAACGGAACACAACAAGCAATCAGCAAGCAAGGAACACAACGAGCATACAGCAGAACGGTGCGTAAATCTAGATGTAGTGTCAGGATTACCGGAAACCATCTTGGTGATTCAATTAGTTATTGACGAAATCACCATTGCTTCGGATACTGCATACCACCCAAATGATGTACAGAAACCATTCAAAAGGCCTGCTTGTGGTGTGTGTGAACTCTTAGGTCACCTCTTAATAAATTTATCAAGGGAACCTGGCTTGTTTAAAATGGGAAGGGTAAATATTTATAATGTGTATCCAAATAAGTTATTCCAAGAAAACCACTACTTCAAGTCTTAGTAGCAAGACCTTTTGTCTTAGAATTCAGGGGCACGTGTTTAGGTGTGATCAGGCATCTCAACCCCAAGGTACTAGAGCGATCTTTTCCCATGGGGCTTACTGTCTGTTAACCACTGGGTGTGTGCTCCCAGTATACCCGATTGATCTTTTTCTGAACTACTCTTATCGCGAATCCTTAACTTTGCCCTATCACAGCATTTTTTACCTGACGTCTTGAGTTCGGTGCAAATATAGCTCTTGTGATTTAAAATGTGAAAACAACCAATATTTTCTATGAAGAGACGGAATTACATAAGCAATTGTATTATGAATATTTTTTCAATCATATGTTTTGATATTTATAGACGCTGGGAGGAGGTATCTATCTACACAAGTAACTGCCATCAAATCCAATGAAACGGAAGAAAAGCAACATCAGCCTCAAAAAAGTGAAAAACCCATTTCACAGCTGTCTGAATATAGGTAAGCACTTAGTTTGATATCTGAGGAGAAATAACCAAAATTGTACTTATTTGAATTTTGTAACATTGGATTCATTCATAATTATATTTGTTTTATAAAAATAAACTCATTGATGAATTTAAGAACAGAGTGGTGTATTCTTACAAGGTTTGTATATTTCTTTAAAAGTCTACTTTTGATTTTAAAAAATAAGGGCCATGAAAGTGCTTGATTTTAAAGCTGGGTGTTTAAAAGTGCTTTTTTTAATCAAATTTCAATGCAAACCCTAATTTCTCTCAGCCAACTAGTGACATGCTATCCAGATTCCCCTGCAAAGAAAAAATATCCATCTTCAAGCAGAAAATCATCAAATAGGACAATAATTGTATCTAAAAATGCAATAGATCCTATATTATCTGAAGTAAGGTGAACCAAGGTCACCTTGGAAAATCTGAAACTCAGAAAAACAGATGTAGTAACAAAAAAAAACACTTTTACAAAATACTGAAAAATTTTACTGTATTACATGCTACTTCTACTGCTGTTCCTAGAGCATAGATTAAGAATAATCTATACTCGAATTTGTGTCACAGTATGTATTTATTCCAATAAGTTACTATAAATCTGAATATGAGTCATACTTGTTAAACTCTTAAAAAATCATGTTCTCTTTTCCGAGCACATTCTCATTTTTTTGAAGAAAGTGTAAACAATCATGCTTGAAGCTTTGATTAAAACTAAAAAAAATTTGTGTATGGGTTCATAACTGCATTTCACATAAATTTAATTTAATTTCTATGATTAGGTTTGTGTATCCAGAATTTTTACCTGATCCAAAGTTCGAATTTCGTAACAAAGTTAGAGAGAAACTCGAGAGAGAGGACATGTTGAAAAGAAGAACAGTTATTGATATTCCAGAGTTTTACGTTGGTAAGCACTTTTTGATAACCATTATGCTGCAAAACAAAATGCAATACCTGATAGTTTATAGAATTGCTCAGCATTATAAAACAATAAATTCTCATATGAAGTCAAAGTAGCATACATAAAGAAATAGCATATTCAACACAAACTGCAAGACTGCTAAAAGCAAAATTTATCAACTTGTATCTCAAGTCCATGAAAATTGAATTGGCTATCTTCTATACCAATTAATTTTTCAAAATGATTTCATTGCATATGTTGTCGTCTACTTATGACAGGCACACTTAACTTCTATGTAGGTGTTGGATGACAATACGAAACTCACTATAATACCATTTACATATGTACAAAATTTTTTACAGTTTATAAACAAATATGGCATTCTTGTGCCTATTTAACATATCAATCGACCCCAATGGCCCTTCGTAATTACATTTACGACGACGGTCCCAGACCGTCTTTACACATTCATGGATAACTCGGAACTGACAAAAAAACGTATATACATGCCATTTCACAGTGGCAAACTCCAGTGACAATAATTAAGCAGCTCACATTCAGCCTTTCCTGGAAATCATTTCGCCCTCGAATATGATACTATATTCAATTAGTTAGTTCTCGAATCAATATTTTCCATAAATAATTGTCTTTGTACCGGCATGCTGTGGATTATGTCTTAGTTCATTGCCTAAAAAATCACTAAGTTCAACTGAGTTTTTGCTTTCAGAATCTGTTCGATTCGGCTATACCTTTAACTGACTTACGTCAGCAGTAGTCATGTAAGAGTGTCCTTTGCTCTTCTCCCCTTGTTGAGTGACTCTGTAGGTGTCGCCTGGTAACACATCAGTTATGATTAAGGGACTTCGATATTTTGGCTGGGTCTTTGTTGGCTCTCCTGTCGCTATCAGAGTTTTTTTTCATAACAACAACTTGACCTGACTTGTAAGTGGTCGTTCTGCTCGACAAAACAACTCTAAACCTTGTGAGGTGTAACTGGAACCTCGATCACTAATGATTCGATCTGGTAAACCACAGTTGTTGATGAAATTTCTCAATGCCTTCTGGATGTTGTTATATTTTGTGCTTTTCACAGGTATCAATCATAAGAACCTCGTGAAGTTATCAATGATAACCAGTAACGGCCATATTCACAAGTCTCGAGTTAACTCGAGGATCAGTTGATCCGCGAGTAAGAGTTAACTCGAGGATTATCAAAAACGGTATTCTCAAACGGCGTGTTAAGTGATCCGGGGATTAAAATGAGACGCTCGCTATGATTGGCTCCTCACGATCACATGATATTTGTTTACATTGGTTAGGACGCCCGAATCTGCATTCATACTGATCAAGCCCGTACTTCGCCGTAGAATTGATTCCAAATTGTGAATAAATAGGACTCGCACAGCATTTTAATATGGGTTTGGGAAAAGAAATGCAAAGGTATTTAATCTCAAATTGGAATTTTATGGAAACCTAAATTTGGCAAGTAAGAATTGTACACAATGTCTTGACAGATGTATGTAATCTGATTATCTTTGTACTTGTCAGTATGGGTGTGTGTTGGTGTCGTGACCAGTAACTTATATTATCAATTTTCTTTCATTCGTAGTAACTCAACAGAATAATTTTAATTCTACGACGAATTTGTATCTGCCATGGTCGTTTTCTACCGTTCGCTCTCTCCGGCTTAGAGGACAGAGGTGGCGCCATCTATCTTTTCGCTAAGCTGCTTAGTTAAGATTACGCAGCTATTTTTATTTTCATTTTTCTTTTGAATTTCAATAAAAATATGTTTAAATTTTTCCATTTAAGCAATTTTATTATGAGGAGATTAGCTGCTATTTAGTAGGTGCTCCGTAATGACAGATCCAGTTCAGTCGTCGCAAGAATTCTGTAATTGAGCATAGAATGAAATGTGTCCTCCATTTTCTTTTTCCAAAAAGATGGTACTGCGCATGCGTTAAATGTAACTCGCGAGTTAACTCGCCGATTTCGGAGGATCAAAATGTAACACCGAAACGGCAGTTTAAACCACGGATCAGGACTTGTGAATACGGTTTTTTCGATAACTCGCGGATTATCGTTGATCCTCGAGTTAACTCGGACTTGTGAATACGGCCGTTAGTGTTGGTTAACTCTGGAACTTGCTACAAATGGACCCAAGTGATCGATGTGAATTATGGAGAATGGTCTCTTTCCAGGCTCAATAGGGTGTAAAAGTCCTTGTTGTTTACCCCTGGGAACCTTGCTCAATAAACATTCTAAGCACATAGAAATGTGTTTCTTCAAGTAGTGCTTCATTCTTGGGAACCAATACAGTTCTTTAATTTTACTCACAGTTCAGTCAAATGAAAAATGTCTGATTAGGTCGTGAAACTTGACTACAGTACTTTTGTGCATGGACCTAGGTATGACCTAAAGGAGTCTCTTTTCTGCTGTCTTTTATTGTTGGATATAGTCTTTCTCTCTTAAAAACATAATTTGCAATAATTTGGTTTTCGGCTTTTTTTTCTTTCTTGAAAATAGTAATGATTCTATCCAATTCGGGATCTCCTCTTTGAATTATAAGGATTTGTTCATCAACAGACATCGTAAGATAAGCTTCTAGATTCCTTTCGATCAATTCAGTCTTCATATCATCAGCTTCTAAGGCAGAAGCCCTACTCATAGCATCCACATGAGCCATCCTTGTACCTGGTCTGTGCTTCACTTCAAAGTCGTATTCTTGGATAAGATTACTCCACCTAGCAATTTGAGGCTTTGTCGACTTCCTGGCGTTCATATAGACTAAGGTTTGGCGAAAGGTAACCATAGTAAATTTTATTCCAAGCAAGAATTATAGGAGTCTGTCCAAAGTTCATACTATCGCCATCAGTTCTAGTTTACTGGAATGATAGTTCTTTTCAGCCGGTGTTGTCTTTTTGCTGACAGCGTACACTAGATTCCAGTGACCATCTGTTCCTCTTTGTAAGAGTATACCTGAGAGTCCATCGGTTGAAGCATCGGTGTGTACCTCAGTCAATGCTTCTGGCTGGTAATGAGCAACTATCGGTTGGATAGTTAGATTACCCTTCAGTTCTCGAAAGGCTTTATCCTGTTTTTCTGTCCTTTTAAATTATACAAGTTAGATGTACTGCTTTCTCAGCATGCTTCTGAACAAATCTTCTGACATTCTTAGGTTGTGGGAACTTTGCTATTGCTTCCACCTTCCTTACTCCAGGTTTTATTCCTTCTTCATTGATCACAAAACCCAAAAAGTCAACTTCTTTCATTCCAAATTCGCATTTAGGTAATTTGTGTCAAGTTAGCTTTTCTTAGACAATCAAGTACTTCTCGCAATCTTTCCACCATCTCACTCCAAATTTTGGCTGGTATCAATATATCGTCCAAATAACACAAAGCTTTTGTGTTCAGTAGTGGCCCTAAGACGTAGTGCATTTATCTCTGAAATTAGCTAGTCCAAAAATCATTCTTATAAATTTACCTGTTTCGTCCGGTGTTATAAATGCAGTTTTTAAATTTGATTCCTCACTCGATGGTATTTGTAAATATCCGGGAGCGCAATCTAGCGTTGTGAACATTGTGGAACTTCCTAAACACTGAAGTAAGTCATCTATTCTAGGTAACAGGAATTTAACAGTACCAATCTAGCATACAGCGAACGTGTTTCAGAAACAATACCGTTTTCCTTCCATTCCCTCACTTCATCCTTGATAATCCTCCTCTCAGTTGTGTTCGTTTTATAAGGTGGTACACTAATGGGTTTACTCCCTTTTACTTCCTTAATACTCATTTTAGTTAGCGTTGTACACCCTAATTCACCCAATTCCAATGCAAAGCAGTCCCTAAACTCATTGACTAATTCTAAAATGTCCCTTCTGTTCTCAATTGATGCTCCTTCGTCAAATTAAATTTCACTCCTCCTTAACCAAACAAATGTGGTCTAATTCAACTACTCTTCCTACACATTGATTTTCCTTCAATGAAACATCCTCATTTCCCATATAAAATCCCAACCAGCCTTGCTGAAAAATAGTGAGAAAGTGGAATCAAGAAACACCAAGTTTTAGTTTAGGGGGTAAATTTATTTAATATGTAACACATAAAAAATGTAGATATGAGTATAAAACACATCCCAAAACACTAAAATGCCACTTATCTTAATTACATTGGGTTTTTTAATATTACCTAGCACTATAGACCAGTAAGTCTAACATCAGTAATTTGCAAAATATTTCAATCTCTGTTAAAAAAGCATATAATGTTATACTTGGAGGAGGGGGGACTGTTATCAGAGAATCAGTATGGGTTTAGGAATGGCAGATCCTGCTCTACAAACCTTTTGAAGTTCTACGAAAAAATTACTGAGGAGCTGGATAATAAGAGCAGTGTGGATATCATGTACATAGATTTTCAAAAGGCTTTTGATAAAGTACCTCATGAGGCATTACTGTTTAAATTGGAAAGGCTGGGGATTCAGGGAAAAACATTAATATGGATAAAGAATTGGTTATTGGGTAGAAAGCAGAGAGTGCGGGTAAAAGGAAATTATTCACAGTGGACAGAAGTTATAAGTGGGGTGCCTCAGGGATCAGTTTTGGGACCAATTTTATTTATAATTTTCATAGATGATATAGGTCAGGGGATAAAGAATAGAATCAGTATATTTGCAGATGACTTAAAAATATGGGGGACAGTGGATACCAAGTTACAGATAGAAAATTTACAAGGGGATTTTGATAAGATATCCGAATGGGCTGTAAAATGGGGTATGTCATTTAATGTAGGGAAATGTCAAGTTCTGCATATGGGTTACAGGAACAGTGGAGCCGAGTACTGTCTGCAGGGAGTAAAGGTAAAGGAGGGAGAAATAGTCAAGGATCTTGGGGTGATAATTCACAGGGATTTTAAAATGGGTCACCAATGTTCAGCTGCAGGTAAAAAGGCTAATAGGTTATTGGGGTATATTAAAAAGACTAACTTCAAGGGATAAGAATATAATCTTGCCGTTATATAAGGGTTTAGTAAGACCACATCTAGAATATGCTGTACAATTCTGGGCTCCATGTATGAGAAAGGACATAGAATCAATTGAAAGGGTTCAGCACAGAGCTACAAAAATAATAAAGGGGCTAGCAAATTTCGACTATAATGAACGTTTAAGTAAGCTAAACATGTATACACTGGAAAGAAGAAGAAGGAGGGGGGATTTGATTCAGCTTTTCAAGTTTGTAAAACAAGGGGACACAGAGGGCTTAAATTTCAATAGGGATAACAGAACAAGGGGCCATGGGTATAAATTGAATAAGACACATTTTAATCGGGATTTAAGAAAAAACTACTACTTTAATAGGGTAATAGACAGTTGGAACGCGTTGCCTGAAAATATAGTTAATTCAAAGGGAGTGTACGAATTTAAGACACAATTGGATAGTCAGTGGGAATTGGGGAATTCATAAACAAAGGACCAGCCTTGTTGGGCTTGAGCCTTTAGCTGGTCGTCAATATTTGTATTTGTAATATGAAATAATATAACAGAGATAAATATTACATGATGACGAGGATGCCGTGAGAAAATTATAATTATCTTAAGGGTGCCACCACTTGGATAAGTTTGGGAACCCCTATATTAGCTTATTCTTGTGGTGTGCAATAGAGATTAAAGAGTAGAAATATACATTTTCACACACAGCCATTAAAATGTCAGCACGAAAAAAGGAAGATCCAATATGAATTAAAACTAAGTGAAAATACATTTATTATTGCTGCTTGGCAGTTTTATCATCAGAATTTACTATAATCTGATTATTTCTGTCTATTCCACTTCTCAGACTATAGTTTAGGTCTGTCACACTTGCTGATAAATTTGTTAACATGATGATGTAATTTTCTCAAGAAAAACTATGTAGGATGTCAACTTGTGTTTTAAAGTTAAATAAATGTTAAGTGAATATTGATTTACCCTGTCACAAATTCTGATTGTTTACTTAAAATAAATATTGGTTTACATGTCATGTCACAAACTCAATTTTTTTTTTAACAAATTTATATATATTTATTATATAAACAGTGTTTAGGGCCTGCAGAAATTTAAATAGAAAAATCTTATTTAAATCAAATTAATCCGATTTAAATCAAAATAATCCGATTTAAATCAAATTAATCCAATTAATTGATTTTTTTTTAATCATGATTTTTTTTACACCCTGTTATGTATTGATTCTATTTACTCTTTTCTCAGGTTCTGTTCTTGCAGTCACAGCTTCGGATCCATTTGCCCCAGGTAAAGAGAACAGGTTTGTTGGAATTTGCATCGAGAGAACATATGCTGGTCTAAGAGCCACATTCACCCTAAGGAATATTGTGGACAGACAAGGTAACTCTTTTGTTGTACTCATGCTTATACACTCAAGTATCATGCTGGCCAACCATCTAAACATTTATGTTCATCCCCTAGCAGTTAAAGACCATATTTGTTGCATGATTTATTTTTTTTCAGTAAAGTAAAATTTAATAAAATAGCTAATAATTATTTTACCATAGGATATTTATGTACTAAAAAGTGAAATTTTGAAATCAAGCTTTCCTTGAAGCTAGATAGCACTAGTGTTTTGTGGCAGAATATGCTTCCTGTATGTGTTCCATATTACATTAATGGAAATAAAATCATCTATTGTTGTGTTGGTAGTAAAAATTTTAAAACATTTCTCACCAGTTTGATTTTAAACTATCAAAAGTGGTTCAGTTTCTGAGATCTATTCACAGGTTAAACATCAGAGAAGTCATATATTTTTATGTTGTCAAACACACTAGTGAATAATGATGATGCTTCCACACCTTTACACATGAACTGGAAAGGCTTTCTTTAAAAAAAAGTAATTTGTGGCAATGCTATTCTTGAACAACAAATTCAAATTTGTGTCTATGTGACATACCTGTTTTGATGGTGGACATCTTGCTTCACTAAAATGGCGATTGGCTCTCTTTTCTACGTTTTAAAATCATTTTAAGGTTATTCAGTTTTTGCAATTTTTTATTAATGTTTTTAAATTTAAAAGTTTCAGAACTAAAGTTATATATTTATTTTTGTTGCCATCCATTTTTTTTTGTGTGGCAGTACAAGTAAAAAGAAGTCAGTTAATCAAGAGGTGTTCCGAAAAGATGTGAATCATATTTCATGGAAACCATTTCTTTTTCCTTTACACTAGTATTCAGTGGGGCATTTCATCATGGCCTCCATTACCTTCTCGACATTCCGACATTCTTTTAACTCGTCTTCGCGCACATTTTACTTGCAGGCATATTTTATTAGGAGATAGTGCCCTTGTGTGTAGTGCTTGTGGGGTCCCTTTTACTGTTTATCATATGTAAATCAGTTTTTAACCATCATTGTCGAAAATTATTTAACTGTCGAATTTTAAGCTTGCAAGAAGGAGATTTGGTAGAAGAAAATTCTCATCCAAATCTATTTAAATTTGTATACCTCATTGGCTTTTTAAACTACTTAAAAAAATTGTTTTGTCTATACCTATTTAACCACTCCACATTTCATCTGTTGTCAATGTTACCATCAATATGAAACTCATTTTTACCCCTTCTAATTAATATTTAATCTTAGTTGCTTTCATTGTATTTTAATCTTTTAGAGGCATTTCATATCAACTTTAAAATTGGTCTGACTACTGGAAATTATGTAACTTTTTCATATAGGTTGCATTTGTGTGTTTGGAATAGGCTATCCTTTTTTAGATCTTGTGGCATAAAACCCAAACCAACCAACCTGTACCCTAGTAAGCAATACTAGAATATTTCTACCTTTGCACATTTGGAAAATGCTACTTTGAAAATTAGACATTGTAATATATCATAAAATAATTTTTTATCTTAAATTTTCATATTTATTGCTGATTTAAAAAAGCAGTCCTGCTAAAATGGCCATAAACTTGGTTCGTTTATTATCAACACATTAACAATTTAAGAAGAAAAAAAATTTCAAATTTTAAAAACTATTATGATAGTAATATTTTACCTCTATGCACCTCAAAAAAGATTTTATAAAGCTTGCAGTTACTTCAATACCGAAAATATGTTCACAGTATATAGACTTTAGGAGAAACAATTATATTTCTCAACATAAATGAGCATTCATTCCCGATATGAATACAATCTAGTTTATGAAAGAGCAGGGTGTATGTATGCGATACGTACTAAAAGCATTTGTTGTGATTGCCATAGCGTGAAATGAATACTGATCATCAAAAATTGGAAACTATTCTTTATCAATATTGATGATTTATGAAACGTTTGTTTTTACATATATTGCAAATATATACATATATATTTTTTTCCAAAATATTAATTTTTATACCATATTGAAAACAAAAGGAATACTGCTGAAATATCCTGAATAGGATGAAAATAGCCATTAGGAGCATAAAAACGCATAATACAATAAGGTATTTCAAATTATGTAACAGTAAAGTTTAATAAAAACTGCTTCACAAGTTTTTCAAGAGAACTAAGTTGGTACAAATAAAGCCACTAATTGCATTGCATTTTGTGATGTTTTACTTCATACCTTGTTCCACTTGATACTTTCCCATCAAAATTGGAAGATAGTTCAGTATTGAAAAAAGAAAGCCTCTCTTCATTCTAAAAGATAAAGTTTTAATATATTAAAAATTGTTTTGTGCTTTTTAGGTGTTGAAATCATGTATGATATGTACAACCCTTCTCTTCTCCTCATTGAAGTTCTAAGGCTAGAGAAGAGACTGGATGACCATTTGTTGTATTTGCGGGATGCTCCGCCAGAGTATAGCACTTTTCCTTTCAATATGGAGCCAGAATTCATTACAGAAGGGGAAACTGTTCGTATCAACCCTTTGAAGGTGAGTTGTGAAATGACAGAACATAAACTCAAAACAGGTGCAAACAAAATTTTAAAAGAATGAATCTAAAAGTATTTGCATTGCAAATTAAGTATATCATTGTTGCAAATATTAAAATGAAGTGCAGAGGTCCAGTGAAAATGTTCTAATTTAGTCATAAGGCATTTGGATGTTTTCAGAAATTAATAATATAATGGCTTTCATTCTTGAGTTTGAAAGAAACATAGATTTTTAAAGGCACACTAATCCTTGGGAAGATATGGGGCCAGTTTCGAACTTTTAATATGAAATAGTATTCAATTAGAAGGGAAATAAATAAAACTTAATACTTGTTTAAATTAAATTAAATTATACTTGAATTTTGAAAAAAAAATTATTTATTTAAAAAAGACATTGTAGTCATTTTGAACAATACCAATCTTCTGGTAATCGGAAGAAACATAAAACCTCTTTTGACCAGAAATTACCAACTGCAAAATGTCTTCAAACCTAAACAACTCATGTTGGTACAACAGTTTGTTGTAAATTGAAAATGTAAGAAAAATTATCTACTATTTGAAATATGTATTACTTTAAAGTGAATAATTATAATTTTGTTAAAATATGCCATTCTTATCATACAATATAGACAAATCCAATTAATCTTTTTTTCCCTAATGGCGGGCACTGGACACTATCCTGGGCCACTACTAGGCCGGAAGTGATGGTCACTACTTCCAATGATGGGCACTAAGAACTTGTCCTTTTGGCCACTACAAGTCCAGAAGTTATGGTCACTTGTGAAGGGGCACCCAGTGGGTGGAACATCACTGCCCCTAACATAGGACAGCACAATTTACATCCATGCCCTAAACCGGAATTCGAACCAGGAACCTTCCAATCCAGTGACCAACACCTTGACCACTAGACCGGTTGGTCGGCAATCCAATTAATCTTTCTTATCTGAAAAGTGATCAGCTTTGTCCTGCACATGACCTCAAAATGTATATATATGTTTTTAACTTTATGGTTTTATTAAGCTATCATATTTTAAGATTCAAGAGGAAAGTTCCTTGTTATCCCTTATCCCCTGGTGTAGAAAATGCTGAACCAGGTTCATAAGGTCTTGTTGACTCAGCAGGCAAGAAGTTGCCTATGTCTTCCACCAATAAATCCAAAGAGGCACCTATGCAGTCAAGGACATACAAGGGAGTTTCAAGTGAAGCAGTACATAAGCAAAATGGAAAACCTTGCCTGTGCTCTAGAAATATACTTTTTGTGTGCCCACTTCTGCTCATTTCACTGTGTCAAGGGGTTCTGGGAAGAATGTGCAAAGTATGTCAGAAGTTTTTCTTCTGGAAGGATCAGTCCAGGAGTGAAGCCATTCCACTATCCCCACATCCTTTGAGGACAAATTAAACTTCAGCCTTTTTGGGTGCCTCTCAAAATGAAGCTGCAACTCTTTCACATCGGTATGAATCAATCACAAAACTTCCATTCAAGCAAAATAGTTTCCAGCAAACTATTTTTTACTCAAAGAAGCATTCTTGGACTTATGTTCATGTTAAGATTTCCCACACATGACATCTTTATAATTAAAAACGACAGAAGTACCACTGCTTGAGGAAAAGATAGTCTAAAAGTATTAAAAAAATTTTATTTATACAGAAAAATAAAAAATACAAACATTTTCATGACTAAAATCAGTATGTGATTCTCCCATACATGACCATGAAATGTCCCAGTGGTTTTCAATTACCTGGCCATGGACTTGTACTTGTTCCTTATATATTAGAATGTGGATGGCTCTCTCGGAATTTGTCTTTTTTGTTTAAAGCATTTTTATGAGTAGCTACTTTTAGTTGAGATAATCTGAAGAGAAAAAATATTCTAATGTGTCAAAAAGCTCAGATCCAGAACGCCTAAATAACATCACTGCTGCAAATGTCAGTGATTAATGAGCTAGGAAATATAAAGAAAATTTTAGCACTTAAATTGTTGATGACGGGAAACCCCCTCCCTCTGCATCGTTCTCAAATACTCTTTGGAAGATCGCATTACTGTGTGTGAATGCTCGCTTTAAAACTTAAACAACGTTGAGTTTTTAAAAGTTATTGATATACATAAGAGACACTGAAATTTGTTTAATTTTGCTGTGAAGAAATCTCGTATTAAAGGTGTTTTAGATACAACAAATATAAATTTTTGTTGATCAGAGGATATGTCAATAGAAATCTAGCACAAATTAATTTAATGAGGTTGGCCTGAAGAAAATACAATATGCTACAAGATTTCATTAACTTATTTAAATGTAATTTTCTACTTATCAGCATGCCACACCTTATACATAAATACTTTTTATGATTTTGCCATAATTAATACTGGCATTTCTTAAATACATGAACTGGAAAGTTATTTAGGAGTAGATTTGTGGGGATCGGGTCCTCGTCTAATTGAAAAGAATTTATTGAGTTGCAGTCTCAAAGGTTGAGAACCACTGGACTAGAGCTATTGAATCACCGTAAAGTTGTTCTTCGATTATTTCCAGGTAAAACTGAATCTGCCCCCTTGGACTAAGAAATGGGAGCAGAGGAACCTGAAAGGTGTTGAGGAGTTAGAAGGTCTGCACAGGAAAAAGAGAATTAGAGCAAAGGCGATCCAAACACCCTGGGAGAGCTACGATCTCATGAAGGAGTACCGCCGCTCCATACCTGAGGAGGATCAAGTCGAAATCTGGCAAGATGTCGACATTCAAAGGAAAGCTCATCCAGTCAAGCGACAGCTATGGAAAAGAACTCTGCAAAAAGCAAAACCCAAACAAAAACAGTAAAAGTTACAAAGTGTGATTGTCTCTTTGAATTTCATTTGAAGAGTGGCTTTTGTATAGAAAATAAGTACCTTTGTTCTAAATAAAAATCATTTTCACTGTAACCAAGAAAATTTTGCTTTGAGCAGCTTATTGTTTCATTTCTTTTTAATTGTTTACTTCAGTGAACGAGAACTAAAAGTTCACAAAAATTAATTTACAATGCAATACCCAGCTCCACCTTAAAGTACTTTTTGGCATTAAAGTACTACTTCACATTGCCTTATACTAGGGATGCACTATTTGCTGCAAGCAGGATTGTAATAAAAGTGGACTTCATTTATTAGTGTGAAGCAGGATGTTGTTAGAGGAATGAATTTATATTTGAGAAAGTTGTGCTAGGGGTGGCACTACTTCCTGCATGCTTCTGGTTAGATTATGAAGAAGAAAAAAATCGGGGCACATGTTAGTTTGAAGAAAGATGTTGAGTGTGGAAGGAATTTATTTGAGGATCTTATACCTGAAATGTACAATTTTCTGCATGCTGTGGGTTGAATTGTGAAAAAAGTGGGGCCACACATGATTTTGTTTGAAGAAGGGTGTTGTTGAGTGGGGAACTGACAGTAAAAATCCACTTTTAGTGGAATTATCCTGTTGTAGACATTAGCAATACCCCCAAATTCTCGATTTTTAAATGAACTCGCAATTTATTTTGATTCAGAATTTTAAAAGTTTGCTCGCACACAAATGTGCTTTCGAAGATGCTTAATACTTTTGGGGCAGTCCGCTATCGAATTTTTAATCTTATCTTTCCCAGAATCTTGAAGTTCTGCAAATTTTTACTTTTTGTTGAACATTGACGATCAATTATATCCAGTTCGAGACCGTTACACACATGATCTAAGAAACGCTTGTAAGGTCGGTTCGAAAGGTACCTAAGCATCTATTAATAAATATGTGTTTCATTTCCTTACAGCTCCATCTACATAGTAAATTTTTTTATGGACTATTATCAACCTTGTCTTTCATTCACGGTTCTCATTCTCTGATCAAATTAGTCGGGAATTTCTTAAAATTTTAATCAAATCTGCTTGTAGGTTAATAAGTGGTTGAAATTCAGAGCTCTAATAATTTAAAAAAATACTAATAATTTTTGTACTAAACAACACAAACCAAAACGTATGCTTTCTTAGCGAAATTTTCTAATTAGTAATTAATTTATGATTGACAAAATTTTGAACTTCAACAACTCAAGTGCAATTTATTCAATGGTGTCTCAAACTTTCGTGCGTAAATTTTTTGTTCATTCCATTTCGTAGATTTTTCGATACAGTCCTTTATACAAAACTGAACACTGTATCATTTCGGGTGGAGTGGTCGTTCACGGTAAGAAGGCAATTTGTCGCCAAATATGGTAACCTTCACCATTTGCGGATTTTCTTCACATGTGCCGTTTTTGTTATGGCAACCCTATCAGCTGTTACGGAATTCGGCCGCCATCTTGATTTGGCGACAAAAATTAGTTGGCGACAAACGTCTTACCGTGAACGACCACTCCACCTCATTTCGATTTGAATAGGCGGCAATCATATACTCACGGATGGGCCGCGGTATCGCGTGGAAAAGCAACGAACTAGGAACCAGAGGGTTGCGAGTTTTAAAATCGCACCAGCCTAAAGACCGTCGTGTACACGGGTGCTGGTGCATGTTAAATATGTCATGGTCTCAAATGTTGTTACCTTGTCGCGGTGTGCACGTTTTGAGAGCGGAGTGCCAGTTCAGTGTTCTCGTCATCTGACCGTGTTTCAAAATTACGAGGCGTTGTCCATGGATCTTTCCCTTGCGGATTATTCCAGGTTCGACACCAATAGCCCGTGTGTTGGTCCAGTTCGACAAACTACCTAACCAAATTCGTGAGGACCACTCTAGCCTAGTTGGCAGAGCAACGGATTTTCAACCGTAGGATTGCGTGTTCGAAACTCAGTACAACTAAACACTGTTATGTACGCAGGGTTGGGTGGACCTCTAATCTGCCTTGGCCTCAAAAGTTCTCACGTTGATATGGTGTTTGAATTTTGGAGAGTGGGGTATCAGCTCAGGTGTTGACCTCGTCATTGGCAGCTCGTGCCATGTACTCTGTCACTGCCTAAAATGTCCTCACGTTAGCGTGGGGTGGAAGTTCGAAGAGTGCGGGTGCCAGCTCAGCGTTGACTTTATCATCTGACCGTGGAACAAAGAACGAGATGTCTTCCTAGAAAAAAAATTTCGGGAAGGATTCTGAATCGCCTATAATAGTCCGTTGTGTTCCTTCGGTATAACGTAAATTTAACTACCTGCTTTCTTATCCTTAATATATTAAAAGTAGTTATCAATGATAGGTAGGTAGTTGAATTTACGTCAAACTTAATTAAAATAACGGGCTACTGCATTTATTAATAAAAACATGCTAACCAATGCCAAAACAACTGAACTCGTGATGACGTTTACTTTTGAAATTGAAAGCAAAAGCATGTCTGCGGATTGGGACGAAGTTAAACGCTTAGCTGCTGATTTTCAGCGCGCTCAGCTTACTTCTACTATTTTAAGGTATGATTAAATGAAAGAAAAAGAAATTGGATATCCTTCATTTGTAAATATAATTTCTTTTTGACGTATGATCCGAAATCGAACATTGTTCTTACCATCAGGCAAAAACTGTATACTCTATATTTAGTTCTGTTTTTGTTTTTTTTACTTATCAAACAAGAAATTTCTTTAAATCTGCCTAAATTTTGTTTCCTTCAAAAAAGTATTTCCCATTTTTTTGTAAAACTATGTACATCTGTCAAAATTTACAGATCAAGGAAAGTTTTTTATTACTTTCATTTTCCTTGATCCCAGATCCATTTTTTGTATCAGCCTAAACAAGATTCCTTAAATATTCACATAAGTATTTTTCTCGAAACGTTTTAAAGATAAATACTACAATGTTATGGAATTAATATAGTTTATGGTATAGTTGTCCTAAGTCCTAAAAAGTTTGACAAGTGCTTGACAAATAAAAATTTCACTTTTGTTGCTGATATTAACAAAATGCATTAACTTTATTACCTTTAACAAAATCTAAACTCAAAATAGGCTTGTTGGTAACTCCATGCTTTAATTAGCCTTTGTTAGCATTAAATGACCATATCGTCAAAGTGCAAAAGGTCCAAAGTCAAAAATTCCATTTTTTCTGTAATTGATATATGTGGCATTTTGTGATTTCCACCTGGTGACAAGATCTCCTATTTCATCAGCTGAATCAATAAACTAATAACAAAACATAATAAGAAATTTTAATTAAGTAAAATGTTTCAGAGTCTATGGGTGAAATTTAGCTGAAGGGGGAGTCCAGACCTCCCCCTTGGCCACATCCTTGAGGGGGGAATAGCAGACCCACTTTTTTATTCAATCTGAAGTATGCCCCATTTTATAATTTCAAAGTGTACGTCCTTTTTTTTAATCATGTCCTATAAAATTCTCTAAATACCTCTGTGTAAGTCACAGGGAAAACAGTTATCCTTCAAGTGGAAACTGGTTGATTGGGGAGGAGGATCACACTGTCAGGTGGTTGAAATTCTCTCTCTCTCTCTAAAAAATGAACATCCCCCACACCTTTTTTTAACAACTACCCTAGTGATTGGAGCAGCAAAAGTACCAATTTGTGGTATAAAAATGTTTAATTTGTAGCATATATATATATATATATTCAAAAACACTGTTTTGAAGCAATTTTATGCAAAAACATTTTGGAGCCATTCTAAGGATAAATATATAGCATTATATAGGAGCTCTTAATTTTTTTCTAATGAAAAAAAAAAGTAAATGCAAAAGCAATAATTCTTTAAATGTTACAGATAATAACTGTACATATAAAAAACAAAATGAACACTGTTATGCTAATCCCTTTAATATTCTTAAACATTTTAATAAAGCGCATTGTTAAGTGCAATTTGGTGCAGCTCTTGCATCTTTGATGGAAGTGATTTTGTAACCATCAAATATTAGATTTTGTTAGAAAAAAAAGCTCAATCTAAAATGTTGTTATTCTGAAGGAATGTTATATTTCTTGTTAATTATAGTCTTTTGTAATAATATGTTATATTTTCATGTAAATTTTGTTGGTTTTATCAACTGTTTTTGTTACAAGTTTTAATGATATTATGATTTAATTTTTTTTGTATACACTACACTCTCTCTAATCCGTACAAATAAATACCAGGCGGGTTTGGATATATATATATATATATATATATATATATATATATATATATATATATATATATATATGTCAGATTATTTACAAAACCCCACTTCATAACAAAAACCCAGTGGGTTTTTCTGGGCTGGGCTCAACTTACCAACCCTGATGTAAAAGGATTGCAAATTGCATACGTCAGAGTCCAATTTGACTGAACCAAAACAGATCATAAGAATTATGCAAAAACTTTGATAAATTTATAAAAGGTTAAAAAAATAAAATGCAACTTTATTGAATAGATATTTAACTAGTTACCTCAGTTCCAGCCTAAGCCATTCGGTGTATTGCCACATAATTTTAAACCACGGTCAGATGGCGAGACATCTGAGCTGGTGCCCTATTCTCCAAACTTAAACACCAACCCAACATGAGGACTTTTAGCCACGACAGATTTACAGTGCACCAGCCGCTTCGACAAGATATGCTTACAAACATCATTTTAATGAAACAAAATTAATTTGAAAATAATCATCTTGGCTGGCAATGGAAACAGATTGCGCATGACATAACAAAAGAAAGTGAAATTCAAGCACAGTCGGCAATTGAGTATTTGTCACCCGGATACAAAGAGAAAAAAATTATAAAGCATAGAAAAATTACTTTCGTTTTCAGTCAGCAGCCAAATACGATAAGAGTCAGAAATTTCCAGTTTTCAAATGACTTTTCCCGATTATTGAAATTCTCTGACTTCTCGGTTCTCCAGTACTGTGGTTTACTATTTTGCGATCTTTTCCTCCAATGTTTGTTTTAAGCGATCGGGTTGGTTTTCTTTTGGAACTGATAACCGATTGCTTCAAATTTTCAAAGCAGAATCACTTCTGAAAATCTTCAAAATATATTTTTTCCCCCTGGGATAGTAGTTACAAAGAATTAGAAACATAAAAAAAAGCTAGATTAAAAAAAAAATTGCAACACATCGGGTTACTACTCAGATAGCAGTATTAAATAAAATAAATTATTTTTATATTGTTTTCGATTCACCTACAAACTTAAAAATACACTTCCTCATAATTATAATAAATTTTTAAAACATTGCACTCGCGGGTAACTGAATAAAACAAAATGAATTAATATTTGATGATTGTATTCTAGTTTCATCTATCAGGGCAACTATTTTGTGCATTGCGAGAGCCACTCACAAGTCGAAAACAGACTCATTTTTATGGGTTTTCAAGTTTTTGAAGTGTATTATGAGCTCATCAAGAAATGATCGAGGATTTGTATATCACGTATCAAGGGTTGCCATTCAAGCAAGCCAGTTCCCGAATCATCACCAAAACCGTACTTGTAAGCAGTTTTATCGCCGATCAGCCGCTAAAAAGAGGTCGGAAATATTGTAAAAAAATATTGTCATTTGAAAACTGAATTTTGTTTTCAAAGGAAAATAAGCACTTTCTAAGGACTATTGATGCAAAATAAGCCCTTCTAAGAGCCCTTAGAAATGGAAGGTCAAAATAAGCACTTTGTAAGCACTCGTGGGAACCCTGAAGACATAGAAATAGGATCATTAGTTTCACAATTCCTGAGACAGCTTCAAAGTCAGATGATTCTAACTTCTAATCCTGAACTTTTGACACTGTTAGGAGCCATAAAAGATAGACTGTTCTGATCAGGAAGCTGATATAAGGTGTCATGCAATATCAATTCCAAGTAAACGAAATTATTTGCTATTGAGAATATTACAAGTAAAAACTGATTATGAAAAAAAAAATAGGTTGACTTTGATCACCATGGGATAAATTGTATGTGATTAATGGCTGAGGTGCCACCCATGAAAAATTGAAGATGATTTGAGTTTAGAGAGAGAGAGAGAGATTCTTGCAAGATCATACTTATGTGATAGGATTTCCATTAGTGACTGTATCCAAATCTAAATACAAATCACGATTAAATATTGAAGTTATCACAAGTTCAGTGAGTTCACAATTATCTTTACCTTCTGCAATGTTCCTGTCATCTAACCAGTTTTGATATTTACTAAGTATTTCAATTAATAGATGTGGTGTACTATCTCATAGTGCATCTTTTTGTGCATTAAATTAATATTTTTTGCTTGCAATTATATTTTTGTAGAAATTTTTATGTATAATTGATTTTTATGTGTAGTATGATAATGTAGGGCAGGTGTAATAAGTTCATAATCAAAATATTTTGTATATTTGTGCTCTCCAGTTTTTTCAATTTTTTTAAGAGTTCCCATTAACAGTTCCGACCTTTAAAATATCCGAAGAGAAAAATACAAAATATTTGTGGAGAATTATTCTTTTTCCCCATCTGACCCTAAATATTTAAAAATAATGTGTGGATAATGTATGTTGATACCAAAAATACGGCTATCTTTCTCTTTGGGTAAGTTGGCCACTGTATATCAGGCTGATATTCTAGCGATCTCTGCTTGTACTTAGAACTGCTTCAATAGAGGGGTTATTAAGAGGGTTATAAAAATCTTCTATGACAGGCCAGGCAGCCCTAAAGGCTTTACAAAGTCACTACGTTTCCTCAAAAGCAGTGTGGCAATGTCACGTGCTTGAAGATCTGGCTGAGAGAAACAAAGTTTCTCTTGTCCGAGTCCCTGGTCTTTGTGGCATAGAGGGTAATGAAATGTTATACCAATTAGCAAAACATGGATCTGAAATGCCTTTTATTGGACCAGAGCCTGTTACTGATCTGCCTCACAATGTGGATAGGGGTACTATAAGGGGTTTGCTCCTTGCTGAGCACCTACCATACATGGCTGAAATATTTTGTGTCACCCCCCATATTCACCAGACCTTGCCCCTCAGATTTTCACCTCTTCAGGTCACTTCAAAATTCTCTGAACAGCCTGGAGTTAAATAAAAACCTGCCCATAAAAAAGACCACGAGACCCATAAAAAACCCGCAAAACTTTCCAGATGACCCAATATACTAAAATATCATATAAACAGATGTTAAATTCTAATTAATTTATATTACCTGCATAAAAATATTTTTTAACTGTGAAAATGTCGAACATTTTTGTTATGTATGCTTACTATTCGGAGATAGTATACTTATAATTAATTTCAATAAATTTATAAATAAATACAGTAATATTTTGTTCAACTTTTTAAGATAATTTATTAATTCTTTTGCAGGTTATCAGAAAGGAATTGCATTGAAATTGTGTACTATTCGGAGATAGTATACTTATAATTAATTTCAATAAATTTATAAATAAATACAGTAATATTTTGTTCAACTTTTTAAGATAATTTATTAATTCTTTTGCAGGTTATCAGAAAGGAATTGCATTGAAATTGTAAAAAAGTTAGTTGAGTCAAAATTGATTGAAGTTCTTTTCACAAATGATGGTAAAGAATATCTCACACCAGCACGTCTTTTGAAAGAAATCAGAGATGAGCTCATAGTTCATGATGGTGAGCATTTCAATTTCACAGTTTCATTTATTGAAACTTTGATTTTATTTCATCTTTAATGCATTCTTATCATTTCAGTTGCAAAAAGCTTTTTTTAGCTTTACCTCTAATTTCTGCATCTTAATGTTCAAATTGAAATTCATACTATCTCATACCTGTCACCTTTTTTGGATGCTCCCAGTCACCCAGAAAGCATTTGGTGATAGAAAGTGAATTCTGAATGGAAAAAAAAAAAACGTTTTCCAGATTTTTCTATCAGGTGAAAAATTTTCTAATAAAACTTAATTGCTCTTTTTTTTTTAAACACCTAATTCTGTTTTTGCACAAACTTTTTTTTACACAAATTAAAAATAAATATTTCATTTTCTTTTTACGTGAGTCATTTTTATTTAACACGAGTGGGCCAAGCCAATTTCTAAAAACTGTTTTACCTAAATCCTTTAAAATTTTTTTACCTGTGGCATAGTATTATCATTTCTATATTACACACATGAATGATTGCATAACAGCTAATGCCTGCTTTTTGAAACAGCATGCTTTCGTTTACCAATGTGTACATCTTGGCATCTATATAGGCCTCTTACTGAGAATTATATAACGGCCTAACCAAAACGCGAACACAACTATTTATAACTGATTTCGTTTGTAAAACCGGTGAAACATCAGCACCAGAGAAGACTCATACTGATTTTGCTCAATAGATCACAGAAAGAAATTCATTAATAGAAGAAGAGAATGTCCACAACATTTCTTGCAATACCAGTAATATTCCAGTCGTATGCAAAGGTTTGCTCTGTTTATTGTCAGAAAGTGAAATGAATAAAATCTTGCTATGTGCAAAACGGATTTTTTATAAAATAATAAGCTTAAAACTAATATTTTCATATGGTTTTTAATTATTTTTGCTGATTTTTTTAGATTAGGAACCAATCTTTGTTTCTTCCAAGAAACAATGTCTTTTTTACACATATTCTTCAGGAACGTATCTATCGTGTAAAAACAGAATTAGGTGTATTTGGCATGATTTTGTGTAAAATATCACCAAATTGATTACAAGTTCAACTGCCATAATACAGACCAGGATTACTTTTTCCATTTAGAATTGCTTTCATAAGCCCAATTTGGCTCAACTGTCAGTAATTTGCCAGTTTTAAATTACTTTTTTGTTTTAAGAATCATGTTTAAGCATTTTTCTTTTTTGTCATTTATGGATTGCTTTTTATGTGATAAAAATCTTCTGGATTTCTTTTCATAGAAGTGATAGCTATATTATTTGGAGCTTGTTGATGAACTGTGATTTTTGTTTGTAGGTCGCATAAATTTGGTGGATCTTGCTCAAATCATTGGAGTTGATTACAGTCATGTGGAGTCAAAAGCAGCTGAGTTCCTCAACAGTGAACCCAACACATGTATGGTGCTGGGACAGCTTATCACTACGTGAGTCTATTATTTATAATGAGATAAACAATTCTAATCGAGATATGTATTGTGTTAACATTTTAAAATATGAAATAAAACCTTTCATTATATCTGTACCTTGGTAGAAAAAAAAGTGAATGTCCATTTTGTGCAAGTTTCTGATAAACCCTGAAATTTTTATTTTGTTAATTTTTAATGCAGGGTAAAAACAATATTTTCTGTTGTTTTGATTCTTTACAAATGTATTGACAGAAGGAAGTTGCTACTTTTTGCTATTATAACTTTCATTAGTTTGAATCCTACCAAAGATCATTGTGTACAAAAGGGGATGGTGCGTGTTAAATCTGTTGTGGGGGAAGCTTGGAGAGAGGGATTCCAGCTCAGATGTGACCTCGTCATCTAACCATGGTTCAAAATTACTTGGTGTCTTACGATCTTTTCCTTTGGGGTTCCAAATCGTTGCCTAGAAATCAGATAAATAATTTGAGCATTTACCCCTTTTCTACCAAGGTAAAGAAATTTGTATACAGTAGTTTTGAAAGAAAGGAATTAAAATTTATAAAGAATTGGACCAATTTTAAACATGCCTTAGAATCTCAAACATATAAACTGAATATGGATTTACTGAAATAAATTTTAAGCATTATAATAGTTCTTCTGAACTCAAAAGAGGCCAGTATTAGTCTTAAAAAATGTATTATTTATATAGTTTTGAACAAGTTAATATGTTAAAAACTACAGTCAAATCCCCAAAATAATATGGGGATTTGGCTCCATGTGGGGTACACCTATGGATGGACGATATGCTCCTCCAGGACTTAACAATATCAAATTCCTTTCTCCCCCCCCCCAATAATTAACATGTTCAAGAAATTGTGAATGAAGATGCTTTTATCATTTTTCATAGCTTCAATCAACAAACCTTGTCCATTATTTTTATCCCACTTACAAAGTGTTCCATCATTTATCTAAAAGAGTTAGGCAAAGTAATGTACAAAAACCTTGGAAAAAATCAAAAATGAGTCTCTAGTAGCACTCAAACCGCTGTATACCTCAAAGATATAAATCTTTAAAAATTAAGATCCTCATGTTTATTCATGGAGATTGATAATTCAATTTTATCAAATCTCAACATTCCCCTTAATAAGATACTTAATTTACCAGTAGAATGTCCCTGGACCCCCTTAGCTGAAATTTAAAACTTATTAAAATTTAAAATACAGTAGAGTATAAAAGGATATTATATTTCTACTTTAAATAACCAACTAATGTGATTACTGTGATTGGCTAATGTTCACCATGCATTAATGCATTATCGAGACCCTCAGTACTGACCTTTCCTTTCTTGGCAATGCCCCCGATGAATGCTAGCATCAAGTCAAGATAATATATGCAGTTGGCCCTTCGACGTGGCTTATCATTTTTCTTTTTCCTACCATAGCAAGACTGACTGAAGCTGTAAGACAGCATTTGGATCGTGTATACAAAATTGCAGATTATTTTCAATTGTGCCATTTGGGCTTATTAATTCAGGGCTAAAAAATATTTTGTCTTTCTTTCATGTACTGCCTTGTAAAATTTTAAGGGCAGCTTAACATTTACAAGAGATTATTAAGTTTCCCCCGAATGGCAGAACTACAATTTAAAACCCTCAGGAGCAGGATAGCCAGGAAATAAACAGTTATAAATGCAGCTCACATAAAGTTGTCACACAGCTAAGCATAAGATCTGACTAGCTTTCAATCTAATCATGGTTTCCCAAGTGATTAATGTTACACTACTGGTCTTAATAAATATTAGCATTGTTCAGCTGTTTCATATGTATTCTAAAACGACTATGTCATGTTATTCAGTGATTATTTGGACCACCTTGCTGAAGAAGTGAACGAGAAATTGCATCAAGTGGGAGAAATTACAATTGCGGAAATAACAAAGCTTTATGATTTACCTGGAGACTTTCTGGAACAGGTGCATTAAGTTCATTAAATTTTTATATATGCTTATGAATAACTATACCAAATGTTATTAATATGTAGTGAACATGTTGTTTCTTTTGTAGGAAATAAAATATTTGTGAGTGAATTTTAAATTCATTGTAAATGCATAGTTGGTACTTATTTTTTTTTAATAACTGTTAAGTAACTGTTTTTATTAATACCAACCTAACCTATTGGGTGTTTTCATTCTTTTGTTTTTTACATTATATATGACAATAGGGAGTACTATCAGATATTATGTTCTGTTTTAATCCATTAAAATGTGGGGATATTAAGTAATAAAGATGTACATAATGATCAAAACATACTGATAAAAATTGTATCAAATGAACTTTTTCTATAATCATGGTAAAGTTCAACTCTAACAATTAATGTCAGTTATTTCTTTTACAAAAAAAATGGCTAAAAGTTCCAAATCTTAAATTTTTTAGTAAACTAACAAGAGAAAAATTGAGATTTCACATTATGATATAAAAAATACTTCTGAATCGATTTCCATCAAAATATACTCAAGTTGCTATTTTCATAATTTTCAAATATTAACTAACTTTAAAAAACATTTGGTAGATTGTTTTTGTTCCTTAAAAGTAACAATAAGAGTCAGGCATGAATGAAAAATTTTGTTCCAAGACATGGTAGTCTCAAATTAATTCAACATTGTTTTTCCTTACTCATTATCTTAAACTGCTGAATCAAACTACTAAAAACTTCGTATCCATGGTTAAATTGAGGCCATCATGGCTCAGTGGTTGCCTCGCTCAGTGCCCACTGTGCTAGCAACCTTTGAGTTGAAGGCAGCACAAATTCTATTCCTGTCGGATGCATTCTTCCATGGATATATTTCTTGTGTGTCTACTACTTGATATTGTATGTCTTGTGTTTGGCACAGCATGGCAAAATATGGCCGTTGTGCAATAAAACCCTAAAGCCAACCAACCATGGCTAAATTTTGATATATTGGGTCATCCGTAAAGTTCCACACATTTCAAATCCAATCTAGTTTTGTTATTATTATTTTGCTACCACTGATAAGGAGTGACCTTGATTGAAGCAGATGTTTAAATTCGGTCTTTTCTGCTTGCACTGCATAATTTTAGCTGGTGTTGTGGCATAATTTTTGTTTCACTGCAGTGCTAAGAATGAAGAACCAGAAAGTTCATTTTCGTCATATTATGCTCTTTTATTTTAAGAAAGGAAAAAATGCTAGTCAGACTGCTCGTAAAATGTGTGCTGTTTCTGAGGCTACAGTTCGAAGGTGGTTTGTTAAATTTAAGCAGGAAATTTCAGCCTCGAAGATGATGCCCGCTCTGGACGACTATCCTCTGTAAACAAGGGCCTATTAAAAGATGCTATTGCTGGAAATCTATGTTACATAGTTCAGGAACTATCACTCAGTCTAAATATTCCGAAATTATACTATAAATTTGAAAAAATACTGTTCTCAAATGGCAGTATTAAAATCAAAAATGGCAGTAAAGAGGCCTGAACTGGTCAATCATTGAGGTGTTGTCTTCCAGCATGACAATGCTCAGCCGCACATTTCGCTGAATGTCATACAAAGACTTATTGAGTGGCTGAGCTGTTTTGTGTCACCCCCCATATTCACCAGACCTTACCCCCTCTGATTTTCACCTCTTCAGGTTACTTCAAAATTCTTTTTTTAACAGCTTGGAGTTTTTTTTTTTTTTTTTTTTTTTTTTGAGACTCAAACAGCACCTCAATAGCTTTACAAATAAGCCTAATTTTTTTTAAAGGAATTCTCCAGCTGCCAGAAAGATGACAAAAAGTCATGTAACAAAATAGGGGCTTATGTGATTCAATATAATTTTCTTATGTTTTTGTACTACTTTGTTGGATTTATCTCAAAAAACGCACAGAACTTTCCGGATGACCCAATAGATTCTAAATTTTACATCAGAATTGAGTTGGAAATTATGAACTTAATTGTGTAATTTGATGTGTGAAAATGGTCCTCTACATATTTGCTCTGCATATAAATTTATAGAAACTGTTATTCCCTATTAATTTATATCTTTGAATT
Source organism: Metellina segmentata (assembly GCA_947359465.1). Classification (NCBI taxonomy): domain Eukaryota; kingdom Metazoa; phylum Arthropoda; class Arachnida; order Araneae; family Tetragnathidae; genus Metellina; species Metellina segmentata. The sequence continues at coordinate 108,590,578 of OX375881.1, read as the reverse complement.
TGCTTTTCCATGAAGGGGGGGATGATTCTATTTCTTTCCTGCAGCTGTACATTGAAAAGAAAGTAATTTTATAGTGACTCTTGTTATATTTCTTGGCTGAATTTTATTCTAAAATATTAGTTATTTTAGATTCTGCATGAAAGACTCGGTACTATCCTTGTGGGCCAAGTAGATAGCAATGACTCCAGGACCTTTTTCACTGACTCGTACGTTGCCCAACATAGTGCCAAAATAAGAGGAGCTTTGTCTGCACTTACAAGGTTTGATGACATTTGTTAGTGAATTCTTGTTCATTGATTTCTCTTTCACTCTATAGTGTATTTAATCATACATTTTTTTTTCTTGTCTCAAAGGAATATTTCTTTCTAATTGAAAATACTCTGCATGCTTTGGAAGTCACTACTTTAATTTATTATTTCAAAACCATGTTAGTAATTAAAAAGATCTTGAAAATACAATTAGTTGTGTTCATGCCTTATTCAGAATTGTAAAATATTTGTATTTGATGCATATTTTTTTTTTTTGTAATTGCACCCAATATTTCATATTCTTAATTGTATTAGAATTCATCCATTGTCATCTATCAATGTTAATTTCCTAGAATAAGTAGCAACTAGAATAAAAGAACAGTTGTTCTTGTAACATATTGCACTCATAGAATGGGTGTAGTTTGTATAGTATCTCGTAGAGTCCAGAAGTCCAGCATCACCTGACAAAATAAATGAAAATTAAGTGTCCAAATTTTAAGCAAAAATAATGATTTTTTTTTACTGTAAAAATGAGTAAAAAGGCAGTTTCAATTGTAACAATTTCTTGATTTTCACCACATAAACCCAGCCATGGAATGTGGATGCTTCATTTCAAAGTCTTGATAGTTTTTTACTGTGATTGGCTAATGTGTACCTTCAGCACACTTTCCCTATCCAGTCAAGATAACATGCTTAGTTTATCCTGCATGCGGTCTATCATTTTCCCACATTTGGGAAAGACTGCCTCCAACTTCAACACGAGCTTTTAGACCATCCATTTGTATGCCAAGATAGGGTGGAATTGTGCCTTTTGAAGTCCTTTTTAACTTATGGCTAAAAATGATTTTTGCTTTGTCTGGGAAGAAAAAAAACACTAACTAATATAGTAAACTTTACGGTTGTCCAAACCTAATCATAACTTTATTTTTTTTCTTTTCAATCCTATCTCTGCATCCCCATTTATCAGTGGTACTCTATTGTCTTCATTCGGGTTGCAGCCCCCTGTCCTGATCTCTAATGTGATCACTACAGGTTTTAACACAGTGTGGACTTTCACGACACTATTCAGACAAGTGAGCAATACTATACTATACTTCCCTTGACCAGCTCTCTGCATGATCTTGTAAAGTTTATAAGAATGTCTTTTCCCATTTTTCTATTACAATATTTTTAAACTGAATATCTAAGACATTGTAGCAAATTATTTTGAGAAAATAGATTAATGATTACATAAACAAAACAACCATAAAAATGAAATATTTATCTTACTGCCAAAATACAACACTGAGATTGGTCTAATTAAAACTAGTGTAGCAAAAAATGACTTGAATGACAAATCAAACTCAACCTGTAACATAAATACTATTTTATGGTTTTTATAACCTCGAACTTATTCAATAAATTGTCCACAGTTGGAAAAATTGTTTTTCACATAGCACAATTGTTTTCATAAAGTGTAACTTTCCTTTACCTGAACTGTTATTATTTTCTAGGCCTATTCCATTCTCAAGTGTTATAAACCACTTCAAATTTCCAGAAAAGCTCTTCTATCGTAAGTTCCAGTTATATATTAAAAAAAAATTTAAGTACATGATAGAAAATAAAGCTGACATTGATGAAATTACTACTTTTTTTCTTAAACTTTGAAAACCATCTTCAATAGTTACCTCTCTCTCTCTTTTAGTTACCGATACTGCATACTAAACGCTTTTCAAGTATATTCATATTTCTTTAATGTAATAGGTGTTGCTGAAGACTTAGTTAAGGAAAACCAATTGGCTGGTAGCATATCTGGAGGTCGGTCAGAGAGAGCCATCTTCATTCCTGATATTTATGCTAAATCTCAAAATGAATGGATTTCTGCTTTCTATGCACAAAATGGCTATTTAGGTAAAAAGCATTTCTATAATTTAACATTTCTATAGTTACATTTCTAAAACTATTTCTTCAAGGTTCGAAAATCAAATGACTTATATGAATGACCCATGTGTATATGAATTAACAGTCTATTTGTAAGTTCTGGATTTATTTTATTACAGATTAGGTTTATTTGTTCTAAATAAATCATTTCTAACTGTGACTCAGCTGGTTTTCCCACTGCGTTAGCAACCTGCAAGTTCTAGGTGATGCAGATTTGATTTTTGTCTGGTTTCAATTCTTTCTTGTATGTCCTCTGTCAGTTCCTTGTGTGTATATCCATTTACATGCTGATGAGCTGATTTGGCCAAAATATAGCCCTCATGTTATAAAACCCAGCCAACCTGAACTTGAAATTTGCCAAATTTATTTATGTAACATACTTGAACCCTCATCCACCAAACCACCTGAACAGTGGCGACACTCATAGCAATGCCAGCGCCACGGAGTACATAAGACGGACCGCAGGTACAATAGGCAGAGTAGTGGAGAAAAAAAGCGAAGTCACCAGCTGCGAAGCTGTTATTGACATGTTCGTTTAATGTCTCTTTTAGTTAGGCTTAAGAGCCTAAAGCTGTAAACTAAATCGGAAAATATATCTTCATTGCTTTTAAACCGGGTTATTCTTCAGTCTTCATCCATCAACACCCTAGATCAGGGTTCGAAATACTCGGGTGCACTGTGCACATGAAAATAAAATTGTGCACCTAGTTTTTTCCCACTAGGTGCACTCAGTGCACCTAACGTAAAAATTAATTTGTTAATTATGTTGTTTTGATGTTTGAACAAAATATTAGTATCTACCTCTCGATCTAAAGGAACGTAATTGAAATTCCTAAATACACAATATGCGGAAAAAAAATCGATGGGTCATAACAGGTTTATACAAGAGGAATATTTATTTTGTCACTGCTACCAGAACTTTCCTATGATCGAAACATTTTCCAGCTAGCTCTGTTGAAGCCATGCGCAGGAGAAGGGAGAATTTAGTTGTTAAAATATTTTTATTCACTATCTACTTCTAACCAATATAAACATACCGAACTAATAAAGTAGTTTCTCTCTAAAAAAAAGTTGCCGTTGCAGGATTGAAAACTGTGTTGTTTAGCTCGATTCATAGACAGTTTCCTGAGAAAGTACGGATCAGAAAATTACGAAATTAACATGGTTTGTTCTTCATTGTGTTCCTAGACAATTTAGAAGTTTTTTTCCCGATGCCAGACAGAACATTATTAGTTTAGAGTTTATTAAGTCTCAAAGTTGAAAAAGCAAAATTTCTACAGGGGGTTGGCGAGCGTGAGCGATCCCTAGACACACCTGAACCAGAACATCTATTAACTCTTGAAGTTATGAAATTTATTCTGCTGAATTCTTTACTAAATCATTCATATTTATAATTGATAGAATTTCTTTGTCTCTTATATAAACATAGCGCTAACAGCATTCATTTCAGTTATAATTATTCATTACCCAACAATTAAAACTTCACTTTTACCACTTTTTTAATCAATGTATGCATATCAACTTATTACATGAAATTACAAAGCATGTTGAACCTTACCTTTATGTTATTCTAATTATTAATTAATGTATGGCGTCATGTATATGTGTTTGTAGTAATATAGTATTCCCTTGTAGAATACGATTCTGTGTCCAGACTTGGTATTCTCGATCCCAAAACATACTTGAAAAAGAAGTTCAAAGATGAACAACTTACATATTTGAATACATGTTGTGTGGGAAAGAACATTATAAGTCAGATAGAAGCTACGATTGAAGAAGCTCTCAATTGCAAAACATGGGTTGACATTTTAGTAAGTGTAATTTTTTTTATTATTATCTTTGGGATGTTTTAGTTTTATTACATATGTTAATGTTTTTGGAACTATTTTGTTTATACATATCATTAGCAATATTATTTATTGGATAATTATAATATTTACCCCTCATGCTAGATAGGGACTGTTCTACAACCTAAAAAATTAGGACCTATGGTGTTGGATCCCTAGGATTGCAGGGCCACTTTGGTCCAGTTGGAAGAGTAACGGATTAGCAACTGGAAGGTTGCGAGTTTGAATCCAACCAAAGACTGTCGTGTACAAAGGGGGCTCCTCAAACCCTCCCAATTGTTCTGACATGGTATCTCGTCCAAGATCTGGTCATTTTTGCACAGGGCAATACATCTTGAATAAGTAATAGACACAAGATAGAGGTGTTCTTTTAGCTCTGAAAGGAGAGTGGCTTCCTTAGCCTTAACAAGAGAGAGGCTTCTTTAGCCCTAACAAGAGCAAAACTTCATTAGCCCTAATGAGAAAGGGGTCCTTCCACAACCTTGTTATACAACAAACTGTTTTAATTAAACTACTGTAACAACAATCAGTACAATAATGCTAAAAAGAAATAAACACCTTCATACACAATAGTGTTAACAAACAATACAATAATGCCAACGAAAGATAAACGGCTTCATACAACAGTGTTGAGGATAAATCAAAGTGCTGAAAAAAGTTTTTAATATTTCTTATGTTTTTTGTGTTTTAACTAAATGTACTATAAACATTCTAATCTTATATACAATGTAACTAAAAGTTTTAAATGACATGTAATTTTCACACACAACATTTGTGTAGGTTATGATTTTTTTTTTGTCTTACTAGTTGTATTAGACATGCCACTTAAAATAATGTTTTATCATTTGTGAAAAAAAAATTCTGACCATTACAAATTTTTTGTGAAAAACCGTTTTTAACATGGATTTGTAAAGAAATAACAAAAGATTAATGTACTAATCTATTGTTTTCTTCCTGCAGCCTTTATTGCCTTCTGTTTTTACACCAGAAGACTGCCAAGGCATCATTACAACAGTCACCAAATCCATCGCTAAGCAAGGATCAGTCATACATGTTTACTGTGATACTATAGTTGTGAGTGACGAATTTGTGAAGGAATGCCAAAACAGCTTTGAACCCCTGATGCAGACCAAAGCTAAAGAGGTTAGTTTTAAATGGCTTTAAATGTTTTTGTCATTAAACACACTGGCACACAATTTCTCTTGGTCTGTTTTGAGGAACTTAAAAAAAAGGTAACTTTCATCTTGCTCTGAAAACAATCTATATATTTCTCTAATCGATATAATTTGTTTTTTGGTATATGGCTACCAATGTGAGCAGACGTATCAAATCATAGTTCCCCTATCAGTTTCATCAATTTTCTCAAATGTGGTGGTTTAGGGTATGGAAAAACAAAAACTCAAATCTCTGGTCTAATAAACCTCTTTAGCAATTCATTGAAAGAACAGCTACGATAGATTTATTTCAATATTAAAGGTAAGAGTTTAGAACAGAACAGAAAATTTAAGTCAAAAATTGTTTGAATTTCAAAACATGTAACAATATATACATGATACTCTGAGAGTATAAGATTTTATCTGTACACAAAAAATATATTTCCAAAACAGTTCCTTCGATACTCGAGTCTTTGTTAAATTGCCCAATCTGCTATTTTCCCCCTTTGTAAGTAAATTGTATATTTCTTTACAACTCAAATTTACTTTGATTGTGGTTCATTTATAAATTACTTCTTTTTGCTTATTGAATAGGACATTGCAAAATCTCCACATCTATTTACCGTTCAGTTGTCTTTACGAAATGTTTCTTCAAAAAAGGAAAAAGAGGCACCTGTTAAAGGGAAGCAAGACCGCAAGGAGGAAAGGAAAAAGAAAGCTACTGGTAAATTTTAAAACTTATCTCTGTTTAAGAGGTTAGTTGTAAAAATCAAATGTGTAATGATTAATTGGTACAACAAATAAAAAAGTAATGTTGAAATGAAAAAGTCCACTGTTTAAACTAAATTATTCAATTCAGTTTTCACCCACTGGGGCACGTCTTTAGTTGTGTATGAGCTTCAAGAACCCAGGTACCCTAGTGATCTATTGTTTTTACATTAGAGTTTACTGTTTCTGGTCAACATGTGGTTCCCGACTCTAGGATGCCCAAGCAATCTTTCTCTTCTTTCTACTCTCCCTCCTTTTTCTTTCTTTTATAATTACTTAATGTGTCTGTCTCTTGTGTTTGGCATAGCTTGGCCATATATGGATGGCCCTTGCACCATAAAACCCTAAACCAACCAATTCAATTTTTTCTAGTTGTATAGAAATCACCCATGATGTTAATACATCCTGTGTTATTTTCTTTAAAAATGTGGATTATTTATAGCTTTCCAATAGATATGCTGATGAGAAGAATTAAAAGTGATCAAAATGACCAGAATAAAGGTTATTTAGGGATTGGAACAGGGTTCCCACGGGTCTTAGAAACTGCTTATTTTTACCTTCCATTTCTAATAGCCCTTAGAAGTGCTCATAAAGGTGCTAAAATGTTACACCAGTACAATCTAAAGTGAAATCATTTTTACTACAAATTTGTTTTTATTTTACAATACAAAACAACGTTTTCCTTCTGATTTTGAAAATCGATCAATTATTAAACGTCAGTGTTCAAATTTATCTCTCTATGTTATCAACGTTAAGGCCAGGCCATTCAGTAGAGTTTTGCCTGGTGAATTCCTTAAATAGGTTTTCAACCTCCTTAGAGTGAAGAAAGTTCTCTCTGGTGTTGATGTTGAGACTGGCAATGTTGATAAAATCTGAAGGAGTTTACTAATGTTTGGGGGAAAAAGGTCTTATTGCACTAGAAATAACCTTCAACAGCAGAGTTTGGTTTTTCATTTACCTTTTTCCACTTAGACTGCAAATGCAAAATTTAGCATTAAAAGTAGTTGTTTAAGGTCGGATTTTTGCATAAAATGTGATGCATTCTTCCAAATCCTCTGGACTAGTTAATAGACATCCGTTAGGAATCAGTTTCTGTAACGTTGAAACTAAATTGTTATGTTTTATGTAAATCTGTCATAAAGTTGGAACCTCACATGGTCTAAAAACAGCGTATTCAGATTCAACTTGTAATATTCTTCACAAGTTTTAGATGTAATATTTTCTCTATGGGTCTGTTTCCCAGTCATTCTTGTAAAATCCATTACTCCACCAGTTTGAAGCACCAATGAAGAAGTTCCTTCAAACATAATTTTTAAGTCTTTGTCTGCATTGCTACGAAAATTATCAAGAACATCAAGGACGTTGTCAACATGGTCGCATGCTTCTGGCAGATCTGCATTGACCTCTTGCAGAGCTTTACATAGCGGCTGTGTGCACGCAAAAATCATCTCAATTACAAACAAAGGTAGCACAAATTTACTGCTTCTTATAGCGCACAACAGTTGGTATGCATTTCTAGCAGTCTCAGCGTTAGCTGAAACTTCCAACTTTTTTAGGGCAAGTATTACTGCTGGGTAAAACTCTTTAAACAGAATAATGCTTTCATGTTTGTGCATCCAGCAGGTCTCACAAAAACGCAACAGGGTGGTACGTTTTGACTCAGGAAATTTATCAATTATTGAATCCTTTAAAACTTGAGTGTGTTGTGCAGAGTTGTGGGAAAATGTTGCAACTGTCTGAAGTGTGCCTATAAAGTTCCTAATTAAAGTTGAAGTAGATGAATTGCTTAAGGCAATGTTCAATGAATGAGCACTACAGTGAACATAAAGTGCCATGAAAATGATCTTCTCGTATGCAGGCTTAGGCTCCATGCAAATAACCACTCATTGCAGCAGCACCATCATACCCTTGCCCCACCAAAAATTCACAATTTATGTTATTAATAAGAAGAAAAGATAAGTTTGACTTAGCCTTTACCAGTAAGATCAACAGTCGGCAAAAATTCCAAAAAGTCTTCCCTAATGAATTCTTTTTCTTTCATCCACATATCGTAAGCATATTGAAACTTGTTTGGATGATATTTCCTCAAATCTGAAATAATTGATTTTTAAAGACTTGTATATTGTGCATTTCCGGAACCCGATTCCAGATGTTGCAGCAGCACCGAAACTCTGAAACTCAGCAAAGCACGGAAATTCCCATCATTAGCATTGCTGCAACTCTCACTCATTTTCATATTTTTTTCTGGACTCAAATTTCACCTTCTTTTTATCTTTTTTTTTTTAAAGTGCCCCCACTTCAACAAATTTATAAAAATGCAGAGGTGAGGGGGTAAAATAGGCTTGTACAAAGGAATCCAAATATTAAAGATATTTTTTAATCCCCCCAATTAAAAGTTTAGTTATGGCCGTGGCTTACGAGTACGGTATTGGCGATGATTCAGGTACTGGCCTGCTTGAATGGCAACCCTTGATACTTGATAAACAAATTGGCGATCAACTCTTGATGAGCACGTAATACACTTTAAAGACTTGAAAATCAGTCTGTTTTCAACTTTCGAGGCGAGTGGCTCTCGCAACGCACCAAATAGTTGCCCTGCTAGACGAACTAGAATATGTTGATCAAATGTTAATTCATTTTGTTTTATTCAATTACCCGCAAGTGCCATGTTTTAAAAAGTTGTAATTACGGGGAAGATAATTTTAAAGTTTGTAGGTGAATCAAAAACAATATAAAGATAATTTATTTTAATTAATACTGCTTGATGAGTGGCAACCTGATATGTTTGCAATTTTTTAAAATTAGTTTTTTTATGCTTCTAATTCTTTGTAAAAACTGTCCTTGTAAAGTTGAAAAAAGAAAATTTTTTAAGATTCTCGGGGGTGATTCTGCTTTGAAAAGTTAAAGCAATCGATTATCAGTTCCAAAAAAAACCCAACCCGATCGATTGAAAAACCCATTGGAGGTAAAGATCACAAAAGCGTAAACCACAAGAAGCTGACACAGACAACACAAAATGGTGTTTCGTACGCATGAGCAGCAATATGCTAAAAAATTAATTATTACTAAATTAATTATTAATTAAATTAATGCACTTCCCCAAAGACCATTAAAAAGCAAATACAAAACAATATGAAAAGAATAAGAAATCATACTAGCTACAGCAGCTGGGAGACCGTTAACACCAACCCGGTCCTCATCAAACGTAACTCTTTCTTTTCCTTTTTACAAAAGCAAATGCACTGCAAAGAGATAAAACAAAAATATCCCAAGATTTTTTATTGCGGTCTCCATTCTATAATTTTTTTATGTACTTGCATATAACTAATATGTGTGCACGTAAATGCCCATATGTTAACTGCTGAATTTTGTAAAAATCAGACTGCTTATTTTGAAAAATCTAATTTTTGTGTGGCATTATTTGTGTATAATTTTTAGAAAATAGACTTGAATAATTAATTTTTTACATACTACTGTTCCTATTAGATTAACTAGTCTGTAAGAGCATCCCCTCTTGGTCAAGTATTACATTGTGCATACGGTTTCTTCAATGTTTTATTTAAGTCCTTATTTTGTCCTAGAAAGCCCTTATTTTTAGTTAGAAAAAAGAGTGGGAACCTTGTGGAAACAATTTTAAGTTTGACTGCATTGCAGCTCTAGTTCACTTTGCCATCAGAGTGGGGAATGACTATTGACTTTTATATATATATATATATTGTGTGGGGGAGACTCCAAAGAGTTCCAGCACAGCAACTAATAATCTATTGTACTGAGACCCCTGCTAATCCACTAAAGACCGATAGCCAAAATAAATTTTGGCATATACCTGATCGGAATGTTTGACAGTTCCCAGGGTTAGGTACAATGATCCCAGATATTCGAATCATTGGGCAGAGTAGTAATCACAATTACATAAGACATGTACAGGACTCCTCCATCAACCGACAACCTATACATAATGGGCCATCAATAACACCCATACGGTTGAGGTATCTATTTATGGTACAGTGACCAGTTAGAAGGCCAATAGCTACCATAATTTCTTCCCTGCTCAATTTCAGCAGTTCCCTCTATCTTTCTCATGGAGATTGTTGATAGAGCTCTTTGGCTTGTTTTTGATCATTAGATTGAAGCATGTATGGTAGGACTCGGCAAGGAGTAAACCCTTGATAGTCCCCCTAACCTCATTGTGACATAGACCCAAAACAGGCTCTGGTCCAATAAATGGCGTTTTAGATCCATGCTTTGCTAATTGGTCTGCCATTTAGAGTGGGGGAAACACTCCCTGCATATCTCCCTGACCATGTCTAAAAGCTTTATAACTTTGGGAGGAAATGGACAGAGCCTACCTTCTATATTTCAAATGTGATTTGTCAGGGTTCCCACGGGTGCTTACAAAGTGCTTCCAAGTGCTTATTTTGACCTTCCATTTCTAAGGGCCCTTAGAAGTGCTTATTTTTCATCAATAGTCCTTAGAAAGTGCTTATTTTTCTTTGAAAAGAAAATTCAGTTTACAAATGACGATATTTTTACACAATATTTCGGACCTCTTTTTAGCGGCTGAACGCCGATAAAACTGCTTACAAGTACGGTTTTGGTGATGATTCGGGAACTGGCTTGCTTGAATGGCAACCCTTGATACCCGGTATAGAAATCGTCGATCGACGCTTGATGAGCATATAATACACTTTAAAAACTTGAAAACCCGTGAAAATCGGTCTGTTTTCGACTTATGAGTGGCTCTCGCAATGCACAAAATAGTTGTCCTGATAGAGGAAACAAGAATGCAATTATCAAATCTTAATCAATTTTGTTTTATCAGTTACACATGAGTGCAATGTTTTTAAAATGTTTTATAAGTATGGGGAAGTGTATTTTTAAGTTTGTAGGTGAATCAAAGACAATTTAAAGATAATTTATTTTAATTAATGCTGCTATCTGAGCTGGCAACAAGATCGATGTGTTGGAATATTTTTTTTTTTTATGCTTTATCAAAGTTTTTGTGTAACTCTTATGATCCGTTTTGGTTCACTGGAAAATATTTTCTTCGAAACTCGTTCGGTCTCTGATCCAGTCAAATTTGACTGTGACGTATGCAACTTGCTATCCTTTTATATCATTTTAGTAAATGAATAGTTTGCCACTAATTTTATTTTATTGAAGCCACCGATGTGCCAATAAATGAATTTACTTCTTACTTTCATTATGAATTTATGAAAGTGTACTATAAAATAATTACTGGTGTGAGTAATTTCCATTTCATAAGCAGATTGAAGCTGCATACACAACAAGATAAGCACTTTAATTTCAAAAACAAAAATAAATTTAAAATACAAAAATTAGGAAATTTTTGAAAATAAAAGTGTATGTGGATCGGGGACGAGCCTGACAAAATGGTGTTTCCTACCTATTAGCAGTAAAATGCTAAAAAAATTGCTCATACACTCCCCTTAAGACCATTAAAAAGTAAAAACAAATCAATATGAAAAGAATAAGAAATCAAAATCAAACTTGCAACAGCAGCTTTGAGACCGAACACACCAAGTCCGTTCCTCATCAAACTTAACTCTTTCTTTCCCTTTTTGTAAAAGCAAATGCACTGTAAAAAGATATGTGTACACGTAAATGCCCAAATATTAACTGCTGAATTTTGTAAAAACAGACGGCTTATTTAAAAAAAATCTCTCTCTCTCTCTCTTTTTTTTTTTTTTTTAAATAATAGATTTGAATAGTAAATTTTTTACATACTACTGTTCTAAAAGATTAACTAATCTGTAAGAGCATCCCCATTTGGTCGAAAGTCAGGTATTACATTGTATAATACGGTTTCTTCAATGTTTTATTTAAGTCCTTATTTTGTCTTAGAAAGTGCTTAGAAAGTCCTTATTTTTAGTTAGAAAAAAAGAGTGGGAATCCTGTTTGTGTATCTGTGTGAGAAAATCACTTCTGGGAAGGAAGAGAATAAATGGGTCAATAGACCCTTTTGTTATCGTGTCTGTTCATGTTTATTATTTTTTATTTGCATTTCTTTCGGGTTTTTTCTTTTTTTTTTTCTGCTAACCCAAAGTGTTTTTTAAGTTCCCATTGCAAAAAAAAAAAAATAGAATGATGTTTTTAGATTTTAAATTGTGAACAGTGTTGAAATTAGACGAGAATTAAAATATTGGTAGATTAGTATGAAAGCAACTTCATGTGTTGGAATTGCTGATTCAACTGAGCTAAAAATTTTCTGAACAATCTATTCAATCAGAGTGAACAAAAGGTCACATAGAGGAGTTTATGAATAAATTGTTTGTGAAGAAAATAGAAGACATTGATGTATTTCTCCTGTAGAATTTGAATTCTATTTAAAACTATCTTTGCTATAATACACTCAATATCTACTATTAGAAAAGGACGTCTGTCTGTGGTGCCCAGACACATCTATAGAACTTAGAGTTATGAAATTTTGCATACAGGTAGTCCTAATTTAATGTGAATATTGTGCATAGCCTGAATTTTAAAATTTAATCTAGAACATTTTAAAATGAATTTATTGGCATTTATTAATTATTTGTTTTCCTTAGAATGGCAACACCGATATTTTTCCTTTCATTTCTGAAGCACAAATGATTCCAACGAAACAAAGCAAATAAAAAATTTTGACTGGCGTTTATTTCTTTTTTAGTCTTCAGTCCAAGTTTCTATCTTTGCTATCGTTAGCAATTGAGTGAAAACTTCAACAGATTTCAAATCTGCAGAAAATTTTACACCATATAGATACTTTAAATGGGATTTTCTTTTAATAATTTTTCAACTCTAACTTTTATATTTTTGCAATACGAATTTGGCCACATTTGACGAAGATATTCATTCCGAACACAAATAGGACTATTTGAGTTTTTCTATCTCCTTGATCGTTAAAGATAGAGTGAAAATTTCAATGAATTTTAAATCTGCTGAAAATTTTACGTCAGATCGGATACTACAGATGACATGCCTGTGTCATGTCGGGTACAGGTTGGACTCTTTCTTAAAATTACTGAATGTTTTCAGTATCAGTAAGGACATGAAAATAACTCGCAGGCAATGCCATACTGGCCTGCAAGTGATTTATGTAAGTATTTATTGTACTTTTAATCATATTTGTACCACAGGTGGAAAAGCAGGCGGTGGAACCCAAGGACGAGAAACAAAAACCAAAAATGTGAAAAAGAAGTACTTGGCTGGTAGAGAAGGGGATGATTCAGAGGAGGAAGAAGAGGTTTCTCCTTCTAAGGAACTGAGCTTGACATTCATGGATGTGAATGCAGTCGAAAAACATCTCAAAAGTCTAGAATCTTTCAAAGACTGCCCTGAAGACTTGGCATCCCAGTTAGCATCTCAAATGCACAAGTATGTGTTTTGCTAGCTTTACTTCAGTTTCTTTTCATATAATCTTGTTAATGGGTCATTTTGTATTAAGCAGTTACGGCTTGATATGTTGCACTTGGGATACAAGAAAAAGTTATCAAGAGTCAAGAAAAATTAACGTGCATAAATGTTTTTGCCATTTTTTTTTAATGAAAATTATGTGCGAGTTAAAATGCAAATCGACAATGAGACTTTTGATGTATTTTAAATCTGGTAAGAAAAATGTGAAACAAATTTCTTGTGTACTCAAAGGTATGATGTGCCCAAATCTTTTTTCAGTTCACTTCAGCCTTTTCACAGGGCTGACATGTATGTTGTCTTCTAATTAATGTTCTTTTCATACCTGTACTTTTGACTACTCTAAGGGTCTGGTTCCATGCAGCTGACTCTTAAGATTCATTCAAAGCCACTTGTTCATTCAAGACAGTCCCGCTCACTCTGCCCTACATCAGTAGAGGCAAGAATAGGCCAAAAGGACTGGTGACCCTAATAGCCCTAACTGGTCTGTCCTAAGGAGTAATATTTTTCTTGTTATCTCTCCTTAATGGTAAAGGGGGAATTAACTCTATGACTATTAAAGTTCAAAGAGCAGATCTATGTTGGTTCGAAACAAATACGTTTATTTGTTATTCTGGATTAAATACAATGATAATGATGAATATAGTTTAATAACAATGAGGATAAAAGTAATAAACGATACCCATGGATGCATTCGTTACCTAAAGAAAAAAATGGGAGAGAAAACGTTAGTAATTAGAGTTTAAGTGGTTAGTAAAATCAGAGCTCGATGCCATGGCGGCAAAATCGGGGCCCTGGAGAAACGCTAGCTTTCTCGAGAGAGAGAGAAAAAAAACCTAGCAAGGTCGTTCTTCAGAAAACTAGAATACAAGAATGCCCCCTTTCGGACTGGGGGTTATCCCCTCCCAAACAGGTTGCTATTCCGCGCACTTAGCGCCAAGCGCATTACCAGGGCAAGTATGTATCGCCCTCTTTGGGATTGAGTCTTACATAAGGGATGTAGAGTGATGAAGGAAAACCCCATGCACATACGAGTTTCATGATCCGGACAAAAGAATTGCGAGAGAATAGGATATAGGTATTTATATATAGGGTATTTAAGCAGAGTAAAAGTTAAAATACATGAAAACTTTCATTCTAAATGAGAACATAATATAAAACAATTTTTCGACTTGTATTTCCTACATAAAATGATATAAAAGCAAACTAACTTGATGAGCAAATGATTAAAATAGTATTTTTCAATTTGCTTCTTTATCTGTACTATAAATCTATTTAAACAAACTTGTGGGTATCTGTATCTGTAGGCCCATGAACACAAATATCTAAGATTATGTATTAAAATACGGTTGTAGCGAAACATCAGTGTTTTCCTTACCATGTGGAGTGAGGAACTGTTTATCAGCCGGTATCAAGGACACGTGATCGTGCACTATAGTGTACACTTGTTCCTCGTTCATAAACGTCTGTTTATGTTTAGGAGCTAGAGGGCAACTGATCTTTTGAGATTTGCACCATTTCGTTGATCTGTCAAGAAATGATTTTATATATAGCTGGCTTGGATAGGTTGCTCTATTACAGGTTCATAAAAAGGGGTCCTCATAAATCAGTGGGTATGCCCACTGCACCAACAACCTTTGAGTTGTAGGCGGCACAAATTTGATTTTTGTTGGGTGTATTTCTCTCTTCTGTATCAGTAAAACTTTCATTGTGTGTTTGTCTATTGACATTATCTCTTGTGTCTGGCGCAGCATGTCCAAAAATGGCCCTTGTACGATAAAACCCCAACAAACCAGATTCATAAAACAGGTGTTCTTGTATCATTAAACAGGGTTCGCACGGATGCTAAGAAAGTGCTCATAAGTGCTTATTTTGACCTCCCATTTCTAAGAGCCCTTAGAAGTACTTATTTTTCGTCAATAGTCCTTAGAAAGTGCTTATTTTCCTTTGAAAACAAAATTAAGTTTTCAAATGACAATATTTTTTTTTGCAATATGTCTGACCTCTTTTTAGCGGCTGATCGATGATAAAACTGCTTACTACAACTACGCCATTGGCGATGATTCGGGAACTGGCCTGCTTGAATGGCAACCCTTCATGCGTGATACACAAATTGTTGGTCGACTCTTGATGAGCACGTAAATACACTTTAAAAACTTGAAAACTCATGAAAATCGGTCTGTTTTCGACTTGCGATGCGTGTGGATTTCGCAATGCACGAAATAGTTGCCATGCTAGACAAACTAGAATACGATCATCAAATTTTAATTAATTTTGTTTTATTGAGTTACCCATGAGTGCAATGTTTAAAAAGTTATAATTATTGGGAAGTGAATTTTTAAGTGGGTTGGTAATTAAAAAACAATATAAAGACAATTTATTTTAATTAATACTGGTACCTATGTGGCAACCCTATGTGTTGCTATTTTTTTTTTAAGCTTGCTTTTATATACTTCTAATTCTTTGTTAAAAGTACCTCAGTAAAGTTGAATAAAGAAAAATTTTGGAAGATTTTCAAGGGTGATTCTGCGAGCTGGAGCAGAACCCCCTGGTATGAAAAGAACAAAAAAATTAATCAAACTCGCAACAGCAGCTGAGAGACAGGCAACAACAAGCCCGGTCCTATTCAAACTCGACATGTACTTACATATTACTAATACATGTACACGTAAATGCCCATATATTAACTGCTGAATTTTGTAAAAATCAGACTGCTTATTTCGAAAAGGCTCATTTTTGTGTGGCATTATTTGTGTATAATTTTTTGAAAATAGACTTGAATATTAAATTTTTTACATACTACTGCTCCTATTAGATTAACTAGGCTATAAGAGAGCATCCCAACTTGGTCGAAAGTCAGGTATTACATTGTATAATCAGGTTTTTTTTTTTTTTTTTTTCAATGTTTATTAAGTCCGTAGAAAGTCCTGATTTCGTCCTAGAAAGTCCTTATTTTTAATTAGGAAAAAAGAGTGGGAACCCCGTTGAAGTACTCAAATTATTTTCTCTACTATATGCAGTATAGAAGCCTCTTTATCCCCAAATATTTCACATAATTTAAATTCTGTCTAAAACTTTCTAGGTATCTTTCAAAGCGATACAACGAAGTGGCTAAATGTATGTACGAATCTACATCTGCGTCCTCCGGAGCCTCTCGCCGTAAACAGCATGCCGAATCCCAAGAAAAGTTCTCGATGCTTCTGAGCCACATATCTATGTTTGAAAAGGCTGCTAAACTTTTCTCTGGTAATTAAAATTTTCTGGTAGACAAATGTCATATTCATAGATTGTGCATGTTCCATTCAATATTTGGTACAACGTTATTTGTTTTGACTTGTGGAAAATTCCGTCGATTTATTCAGCATTTAGGAAAATTGGCAATAAATTTCATCTAGGTTTTCCGTTAAAAGCCATATCAATAAACTTCAGTACTAATTTCGCACTATTTGCCAAGACATAA
This sequence comes from Metellina segmentata, assembly GCA_947359465.1. Lineage (NCBI taxonomy): Eukaryota > Metazoa > Arthropoda > Arachnida > Araneae > Tetragnathidae > Metellina > Metellina segmentata. The sequence continues at coordinate 108,573,771 of OX375881.1, read as the reverse complement.
ACAAGCAAAAATACTGGTCCCCCCCCCCCTTCTGTGATCTATGTCGCAGAACAAAGTATTTACGGAACAATTTTTCCTTAATTTTATCAAAATTTTGCCCAATTTCTTTTTATACATAAGTATTATGTTCTGCAGGGCAAAGCGTGCTCCTTGACACACCTTTTTTTTTCTTCTCCAGCTATGGAACAATGTTCCTACACCGCCCACCCCACTCTATCCTTCAGATAAGTGTGTCCAGTCATATGACATTTTATCTTGGGAATATAAAACCTACATGCCTAATCTTAAAAATTATTTGTCCATAATGAAGTACCACTTAATTTATATTTCCAATTCTGAAAGCATGGATGAATTACAGAAGTATATATCATTCTTGCCTTTATCTTTTTTTCAAAAATACTTTCAACTCAAATGTTTTCTTCAGAAAGTCTTCTTCCTTCTCATTATGAGCTCAAAAACACTGCACTCTACACATGGCCATGATAGTTCTGAGGTTTTAACCTTCTGTTTGCATATCCAGAAGTATAGGTTACATTGATTCGCTGTTAGAACAATATGTATATTTTGAAAAAGAGATGGAAACTGACATCATATGACATGCAAATGTTCTGTTTAATTTTGAGTACCTAATATACCCAAGAAAATATGTCAATTAAGAGCAGAAGGAAGAATTATAAATTGTTTCTGATTTCATTTCATTTATAAAAAATTTTCCATGGGTTTTGCAGTCTAAAGAAGAAAAAATGATTTCTATTATGAGTAAATTCGTTTTATTACATAGATTTACAGAAATCTTGAAGAATGTAGGAAAAGTGATTGCTTCTTCCAGCTGAAAGCTCTTCTAAAACAAACCATAAATGAATTGAAATCAGAGATCCACAAATTTCTTATTTTTGTTTTGTCTGTACCTGTGTCTAAAGCAATTTGTGAATCTTGGGGATCAACAATAGATAAAATTATTAGCAAAAGAACCAACGTTGTTGAGGGAGAAAATGCAGTCATTGGAACACCTGGTATGCATATATTTTTTCAAATGGTGTACCACCTGACCATAAAGCAGAAAATAAATTTTAAATGCAGTCCTTGTTTCTATGTTTGGACCAAATTACCACAAAACACGTTATAAATAACACATCTTCTGTGTCAATGACAAAATATTTAATTTAAAAAGTTATCGACCCAATTGCAAATTCTGAAAGTGTGCCTTGGTTGTAAATAAATAAAGTAAGTTAATTAATTTTGATGCTTTATTATGAATATGTAATACATATTGAGCTGATAATTGTGTTTAACGTCTGTTTTTGATTTTACTAGTTTTCAAAATTCAGACAAAATGCCTGCAGAACAATTGCAATAGCTTGGAGTTGTGTTGCAGAACACAATATAATTCTGCACCTGGGAGCATAGGATAAAAAATAAATGAGCTAAAGTTGATTAACCAATATAAATTAAAATTGTGCTAAACCCATACACAGTTCTGAAAATAGTCATAAATATCTGCAAGCAAAATGCTCTTAAAACAATTTGATTGGTTGCAGAAGCAACAAACCACTGAAGGTGCTATGTGGCGACAGAAAAATATTTTATAGAGATGTTTCATGTCCATTTAGATGCAAGGACATTCAATGGAAATGTCCATTAGGCTCATCTGATCACTTTATATGCCCTCTAGGACACATCCTTTAGGTGTGTATGGTGATCCTTTCTTTTTCTCAGGGAGTTAACTGTCTTTAGTAAGCACAGAAGTTGTGCTCCCTGGATACCCAAGCGATCCTTATGTGCTTTTATCCCACTATTCCCTTTCACGAAATTTGTAACTTGGAGTTGTGTTTGGGCCAGCTTGACCAAATATGTCCATCGTGTCGTTAAACCTATAAACACCTTCTTGGTATCCCTATTTTAAGTTAAAAAGCAATTGAAAATACATTCTGAAAACAGTTAAATCAGTGTCAAAGTTTGTTTAGTTATACTATTAAAATGCAAATAAAACATCAGTAAGAAAAAGCCAGGCCTCCTCAGAATTGTTTTCTGTGAATTATTGTGCCAGGACATAATCCAGTTCAATTTTAATTTTTTCATTGTGTTTTTGTAAGTAATTGAAAAAATCTGAAATTATATAAAATGTGTGAACCTATCTTTGGATTTTAGCAATCTCAGTTTATAGTTGAACTATAAACTCTTGTAAAAGCATTACATAACTAAATTCTCTGTAAATATTGGGTCAATGCGTTCACTCTCAATGTGTTATCTTTTTAGATGAGGTATCATCCCAGCTGCTTAAACACTTGCAGAAGACTTTGTGCACAGATCTTGCGAACTCCATAGTTCTCTATCTCGCACAAGAGCGTGGAGTGTCTAGCAGTACAGATTCTGAGTCGTCGATGACCACTGAGGTAAGATAAGTTATGCTTCATAATTCAAGTACCCCATTTATTCATATAATTAACAAGTATATGTAGGTCCAAAACAGTGACTTTTAACAAGCGTTTCCTAATTAAAACTCAAAAAAATTGCATTTGTTGTTTCATATTAAAAATTAATAAAAAATTATGGTTTTTTTAATTGTTTTTCCTTTATTTAAAATTCTAATGTTTCCTCATTGTTTGAGTTTTATATTTTCTGTATTAATAGTTTTGTTAGATGTATAAGTATTAGATGGTTCCAAAAAATTTTCCCAATTTAAAATATTATTTACAATTTTAATGTGATTCCAATCTGCTAAATAATCTCAAATATTAAAATGTTTTGTGGTTTGTCTGTCTGGTTGTAATGAAAATAATTAACTTACACTGTTTTACATATGTTGGGTAAACATTTAGAGTTTACAAAAGGTTTTGATGTCCTTTTAGTGTGTTCCAAAAAATAGGCATACCAAGAGTTGCATTGAAACATTTACTAAAAACTTTACTTTAGGCCATAGTTTTCCAAAGTGGGTGCAGGTTTCTTTGAGTTTTTAAAGGAGTATTAAGAGGTGGTTAATGCTGGCCCCAGAGAAAATAAGATACTATAAAAGTTTTTATCTGAAATGAGTTGAGTTGAAATGTTTACTTAATGCCTTTTTAGTCATGTGTGGAATCAAAGATCAATTCTTCTACCTGCCAATTCTTCCTGGACCCAATCACCTGTGACCTAAGTGATTAATTACGTTAGTTATGTCTTTTCCAGATCAGAATTATATGACAGTAAACGATCGTAAAAAATGTTTCTAGTTCTGAAAGTAAAAGCCTAAAGGAAAACTTATATTCTTGAATTTTCTTTTTTTAGATGCGACAAAAGCTAATCTCGAAATTCCCCGAAGAAGTTCGACAGCCGCTTTTAAAGCTGCATGCCTCTGTTAATGCAAAGGTTTTTAGGCATCCTTTATTATTTCTAGTTTTGAAACTATTTATAGTTCTTTATGTACAAAGATTGACCACCATTATTTATTCCAGACTTTAGAAGACTTTCAAGGAGCAGTGGAAGTTGTTCTTGGAGCCGGAATATGCGACATGATCATTCGCAAATCTGACAAGAAAAAAGAACGGTTTGGCTTAAAATGCTTTTATTTGATAACTTACCGTATTTTTATGCGTGATTATCACTTAAAACTTCCCTTCCAAAATCATCATCAGCCAGCCTTAGTGGTTGGCCCTCTATTCGACAGGCTCTGGGTTAAATTCCTAGTCTTAGGAATAGATGTTAAAAATCTACTTTAAGCCATAGGTCTCAGATCAATTAATTAACCCTTGTATAGCAAAACATGACTAGAAAGACAAACCATCCAAAATCATTTAAAAACTTCCTCAGCAAAAAAATTCTTCAAGTAAACATGACATCACAACCCTGTAATATGCTAGTGATGTATCCTCTATTCTGTTTTGCCCTTCCCTTTTCATGGGCTTTCTCTTTTTTTCTTTTCACCTCCTCAATTATCACACAAATCCGTTGCGATTGGCATCTGTTATTGATATTTTTGTCTTACTTGGTGCAGTTTGTTCATTATTAGACCTTGCGCTAAGAAAGCTAACCAGCAAACCATTTCAAAACTGATTTCATTTATAGTTTTAGAAAGCAAGATAAACGTGGAAGTTATTTAAAGAATTAAACAATCGAAAATTAAACCAAATCCACAAGGTTCCCACGGTTTTTGAAAGTCCTTGAAAATTACGAAACTTGTTAAAAAGTCCTTGAAAGTACTTGATTTTTTTTTACTGGTACATAATTGTGTAATTTTGTCTTGCGTTGTTACTTGTATCCAAACTAGTTTCCTTCACAGCAGTTGCGCAATTTGAGTGTCATTCTGAAGTGTTATGTGTTTGACACAAGTGTTTATATATATGAACAATCAAAATGGGTGATGTATACATGAACCATGTGATATGTATAATATATATGAACACACAAGGTCATAAACCATGTTTCATTGACGCGTCGTCTCATTGCTTTTTTGCATAAACTATACAAACATGAAAGAGTTCCGCCTCTTTGAACATTTCTTAAAATTGTCTCGGGGATTAATGAAGAAATTAAAAGAAAATATTAAGGTTTATGAATGGGGTCTCACTGATTTTTTTTTTCACTTTTATATTATTAAAAAATTTGTAGAATTGACGTCGTACGTTCAAGAATGAATAGTTAACAGTTTTGGATACTGAATTAACCATTTTCATAAAACGTGGATGTTTCTTCAAGCTTGCTCACAATTTGGGCTTTGCATAAAATTCAGAATACCTGAAGTATCAATCTGGTGTAAAATTTTCCGCATATTTGAAATCAGTTAAAATGTTTACTATCTTTAATGATCGCAAAGATAGAAAACCTCTAATAGACCTTTTTGTGTTCATAATGAATATCTTTGTCAAATGTGGCCGAATTCGGATTGCGGAAATATTAAAGTTACAATTGAAAAAATATTTATTTACAGAAAAGCACATTTAAGGTATCCTTGTAAAATTTTCTGCAGATTTCAAATCCGTTGAAAGTTTTACTATCTTTAACAATCATGAAGATAGAAACTTGGACTAGAGAACAAAAAAGCTGTAACACCAGTCAAAACTTTGGATTTGTTTTGTTTCTCAAACAAAATAAACCACGACAGCCGTCTGTTGTGGTGGCAGTGGACAAGAGCAAAACAGAGATTGTGTCGATCGAACCATGTGCAAGCTCCCATACTCTTCTTTGAGCCACCAAAGAATTTATCGTACAATATGTTATCGCACGACTGAAATCGATGTGTGCAAGTAGCCTAATAGTTAGCATTGAGACGAAAAGCCCACTTTGCAACAAAAAAAAATCACAGGTTCTGTGATGAGGATTGATGAATTTTTTGTTCCCCAAAACATTCAAGACTTTTTTTTATTGTAAGTTATAAGTTCCTGGAGAGGATTCCAACTTGAATTTAATTTGGAAAATTAATGGTTTCAGTTCATTTTATTTCAATTTATCTCTGAACGATGCAGTGGGTCCACTATCAACCGGGGCTTTGCGACAAATCAGAATCTGCCAGCGCCCTCCGACAGTTAGGGAGTGAACTAATTTTTGATGAGTGACCTTGACACTTTTTTCTTTCGCTTGGAAATAGATTTAGATATCATGGACACTTTGCGGCGCACGTCATCTCTACATGGCGCTCCATGGTGCCGCGACACGCACTTTGGGAACCCCTGCTCTATACTATTTCAAAATCCCTCTTTTTTTTCCCTTCCTCAACATTTTTTACTTGAGATTTGTCTTGTGCTTGGCACAACTTGGCCAAATATAGCCCCTGCTCCATAAAACCCAAAACTAACCCATCTAATTCAAAATAAAGTTTGACACTTCCTCTGTTCACCAAAGATTTCTCAACTGCTCTCTCGTGTTCCCTTACACCCTCTGGGTCAACTGGGCAGTCGGGGTCTTTTAAAAAATAAATTGATGGTAGTCAAGTAAAAAAAGAGAGGGTGTGACATCGTGAGATACTCCGACCGTAAAAGAAAACAATCATCGGAATGCCAAATATATTCTGATTAGTTGTATTTTGGTGCCAGCTACTGTCTTGTGTCGCATGCTTTATAACTTGTGAAGAGCAGGTGAAAATAGAACCGTCCTCTGCAGGTGATGTTCTTCCAGAATGATCTCTGATTGGTCTTTGACTTTTGCGGTTGTGGGATTTTAAAAACTACTGCAGAGGCCGTTTAGGAGATGACAGAGCCAGAAGCAAGGGGTGAGGTGGTTTCCCGCGCTGGCCTGTGATATCTCTATTATTATAAAAGGAAGTTTGTCTGTTTCTTGCCGCAAAATCCTGATGATTCTATGGCACTTACAGCAATGAGATTTGGCACACAGGTAGTCCAAATTTTTTGCAATATTTGGGTTGCGGCGAATTTTAAAATTCAATCTAGAAGATTTTTAAATAAATTTAATAGTTTTATTCTCTATCTGGTTCTTCAAACGCGTTTCTCCGAACAAAAGAAACACCGGAATCTGGACTTTTTCAACCCACGTGACCTTGCTATCAGCCTTTGGAAACATGCCATTTTTTCATCGCAGGGGACTCGAAGAAATTTTTGTTTTCCGCTTTGATTTTGCATGGAGGAATGATTTTCTAGCCAGATGATAAATCTTTTAACTGGACGCACTTAGTTCTTTTTTCTATCTCCTAGACCGTTAAAGATAGATAAAAATTTCAACGGATTATAAATCTGCGGAAAATTTCACTTTAGATCAATACCTCAAAATATGATTTGATAAATAATTTTTGAATTGAATATATCTTTTATATTTTCGCAAGAGATTGTAACGTCACGTGAAACAGATTGCATCTTCTGCCCATCGCGTTAAAAAAAAGAAACAGATAACATTTCCTGTCTTATTCCATTTCAGTGAATAAGAGCAAAAAAAAAATACAAATAATAATAATAACAATTTTGACTGGGATTGTTACTTCTTTTTTGTAAAATCGAAGTCGTTAAAGATAGATTAAAAATTTCAACGGATTTGAAATCTGCAGAAAATTTTACACCATATTAATAAATTACATCACGGGCTAGCCACACAGTGGCTAGTATGTACATATTTTGATGTAAAGGAATATGTTTAAACGGTGATGTAAATAGTGTATATATTCTTGTTCTCGGAATAATAAGAGCATAGTTATATATCTTAACTGTTGGTTGTCTTGAACTTGTGTAGGATTCGTACTGTTTACATGCTACCCGGTTTTTTGGGGGGTGGATGACACCACAAAGGTTATTTATTGTTTGTTGCAAAGCAAATTGATATAATTAACATTAATTTATGTCTTTACTTGCAGGTTAATCTTGTCAAACCATCGACACTCCCTTCTGGCTCAACTTAATGATGCATCTGAACCCGCTCTCTGTCTGCATTTGGCAGTTCTTGTGATATTTCAAACTCACACGCACAACATGCTGCACGCATCTGGAAAGTTCGTACCCCATATCATAGCCTTTCTGCAGAGACAAGTGCCTGCTGACATTTACCAACCTTTAGCTACTTATCAAGGTCGGTATTGGCTAGCACATACACATATCCTTCTAAGGCAATCACTTAATGATGTGTGAGTTTTAGACATTTGCACTATTTGGTGGTCAAGTATTGAGAGAACTGCTTTTTCAAAAATAATACTAGAATTTACAAAAGTATTTCAAGATTCACTTTTCAATAGTTTATACGAAGTTTCGATTAAATCCCAGATTTAAGTTCTGTTCAACTTATCGTTCTATATTAAAACAGAAGTTACTGCTGCCACCGCAGAATTGAAAATTCACTTTTTTCGCTCAATTCTGAGATGGCTTCCTAAGAGAGTACGGATCAGAAAATTGCAACATTAACATGATTTGTTCGAAATTGCACAGGGAACAAGATGGAGAATTTTTTTTTCTGATGCCGCAATTAGTTTAGGATGCATTAAGTGTCAAGTCAAAAAAAGCAAAAATATAACGTGAGTGAGCAAAGCACATACAAATTTTCAGTCTTCAGCCGTGAGTTTCTTCTCTAGAGTACCTCTAAATGTATATCTTTTCACCTCGCTGAGCTTTTTTTTTAGAAATTTTAACTTGGTTCCTGGTAATATTTTTTGAAATTCGGGAGAAATCGGGTCGTTTTCGTTGTTTATTTGTTAAAACTGTCATATCTATAGCTTAATACTATTAATTTTTTAATTTGAAAACATCACTGGAAATCTTAGAATGTACTCTTTCTTATGGTATAATTATTTTTGAAATTGGCTAATAAATAAATTCGATGAAATTAAAAGTTGGTCATACAAATTTCAGAATTTTTAGATTGTAATTTCCGATACAAACTAAAACTATCATGTATAGCTCAATACTAGTAGTTTTAAAATTTGAAAATACCACATGGAAGCTCAGAATGCACTTTTTCTTATGGTATAAGTATTTTTGAAATTGGTTTATAACTAAATTCAATGCGATAAAAAGTATAATTTTGCGAAAGTGTACAAATTGTTCATCGCGGAGATGGAACGTTAGTTCATTCTAGCTGACCTTGTGAAACTCCAGGGGAACAAGATGGAGAAGTTTTTTTTTCCAATATGGCTACCAAGACGCTTGCGAAAAGAGGGTGGGTTTGCGTAGCAATCACCTGGGGTTGGCGAGCAGGGGCGGGGCCCCCTATAGTAGCAAAAAATGACTGGTAAAACTAAGCATTTTGGAGTTGGAAGTTGAAACCATTAGATCTAACTAGTATTCAATAGTCTAAAAGCTTCAAAAATGGCAAAGATAAAACTGGGCTTTCATACTAATTTGGTGAAACAAATCATCCACTGTGATGATTACAATGAACATTCTGTTCTACTCTCAAATAGTTATGGATCAGCTTTTATCATTTTTGAAGCTTTTAGATTTGACAACTAACCATTTTATTTGAAATAAAAATATAAAACATTGAAGCTTGAATAAAACCATGTTACTTGGAAATACAGGACAAAATAATCTTTTTTATCAGCTCATGAAATTTCTCATTTTATAAAACAATTTATTATAAATTTTGTAAACAAATCTATTTCAACATGAAATTATTTAAAACTGTTGAAGATAGTTTAAATAGTCATTCATAAATTCATTCTGTATGGAACTGTTGCCACCTTAGATGCCTATGTAAATGTCACAAATAAGAAACTAAATTAATTTTTAGTCCTAAATGATAGTTAGGCTCTGAAATAGCCCTGCTTTTCCATCATAAATGAAATGTCTTGAATTTAAGTATTCTGTTAAATAACTTTAAAGTATGTACATTATTTTCACTATGGTTTAAAAAAAAAAAACTAAATTTAAATCCTGTTAATAATTCAATTAATTTAATAATTTATTTCAAAAATTATAACTTACTGAAATGCGAAAAAAAAAACTAATATTCTTGTTGAACATGTGTATGCTTGAAACCAAACATTTTCACCATTGAATTGTAATTCAAGATGTAACCATGTTGCTTGGAAAGTTTGTTGTCTACTAATAAATTATGCTTTTGCACACACATAAAATGTTTTGCATCAAATCATATTTTTTAAAGACATTACAAATCTTTTTCTCACAAGTTTGGATATTTTCATCAACAAAAATTTGAGTTGCAAAGTGTTATTAAAATTTAATTGAACTTGAGATAAAGAATAAAACATTCTAAAAACTTGAAAATTGTCCTCAAAAGACCAAAAATTCAAAATTATTGAAAAATTCCACATCTGTGTCAGGATAGAAATTCCATTTCATTGCCTACAAAATGCTAAGAAAAGGATTATATCACTCAAAATGCAGCTCTTATATTAAGAAGCTATTTCAAATGTTTCATGTTATTCTCATAATTTGCTACTTGTCTTTAAAACTTTTTTCGTCTTCCAGAATCGGTGATGAAGAAATTGACACCGACCGAAAATGACGATGAGAAACAATCGAACGACTCATTGCTGACTGAGATGATGCCAAAGATAAAAGAGACTGCTATCATGTACAAAAAAACATCCATTTCTGAATCAGAGAATTAGGGAAATAAATTCCCCATTGTAAAAGATATTTTAATATATAACATTACATTGCAATAAAATATTTGTTTCTAGTTTCCTTTACCTCTACAGTTTAACTGTATAGTTTTATGTTGATGACTACACTGTTAAAATCTGATTTTTTTTTTTAATACCTGACCTCTTTGGTACTACATGGGGAAAGGAGTGCCATTAGTTAGCTCAAACAGCCAACTGTCTGGTATTTATGAGGGAGCACACGATGGGGAAACTGACATTCATAAACAGAACTATCAACATGCATGATTGTACATAGATCGTAAGGTTCCTGGTTGGCATCCGGTTCAGTGCATGAATGTTTGCAAGTGTATGGTGTTGACGCAGTTGGTGCACCTGAAATCTGTTGTGGCCGATAGTCCTCGCGTTGGGTTGGTGTGGAAGTTTGGAGAGTGGGGTGCCAGCTCGGGTGTTGCCTCATCATCTGACTGTTGTTAAAAATTATGTTGTGTTGTCCTCGAATCTTTCCCTTTGAGGATTGATCCCTGACCATGGTCTTGCAAACCATTTGAATCCAGGAGCTGCTGGGTATTACCAGGCAGGCACTCGGTACAATAGACTATTAGTCGCAGTGCTGGCACTCTTCGGAGTCGCCCCTTCAACAAGTCATACCAGACGGGCAGAGCCATGGTAGCCGAGTAGTGCATCAGCAACTGAAGGATTGCGAGTTTGAGACCTGATCCAACCAGACTAAATGGGGACTGGTGCATGTTGAAATTTTCAAGGCCTCAAATGCCCTCAAGTTGGCATGGTGTGGGGTGCTACTCGGATGTTCTCGTCATCTGACCGTAATTCAAAATTGTGAGGTGTCCTCGATATTAGCTTCCAGACCACCAATAGCGCGTTGTGTTGCTCCAGTATGTCAGTACAAATGCCTTCTCTACAAGGTATGCAGCTTTTAAAAATATTTAGCTGTACTACTTTTCTAACATGCAGATTTTAGGAATTGGTGAAGTGAGAAGAAAAAGTTCTATGGTCATGGATGTTGACTGACAGGGCTTTACATTATGTCTGAGAAGTACAGGTTTCTTTTCCTAGACCACTGACCTCCAACTGGAGATAATTGGATATTTCAATGCTCAATATCATACACAATTTAAAAATTAGTGAACTTTGGTGAGTTGCTCCCATTTCTAGCCTTTTGAAAATATCGACTGCCCTTGAGAATGTTCGATGTACCTTTAGAAGCATGTGTTGTGTGACCAAACTAATTGTAAATCAAAATAGGTAAGAACTGAGAATTTAGGAAGCACTGTCTTGAGGGTTTCTACTACAAGGATTAACTCCCAGCCAGCAGAAGCTAAGCTAGATATTTTGGACATGCTGATGTCACCTTGTACAAATCCGAATTTTAAATAAAAATTTAGATACCAACTACTTATTCAAACCATTAATTTTGCAATAGATTATGCCTTTAAGACTACCAAAAAACACAAGCTTTGTTGATGGGTCCTGGGCCAGAAAGTGTATTGTTTTGTGCCCTACAATGTTAGAGGACAATCAAATGTACAAGATGGTTGCTTCCTGAAAAACTGAATTTCTGAGAAAATTGATATTGTCTAACAAATAGTGACTGAATATCAAGAATTTCATATGCTATATGAGAGTAATGTTATGGTGATGCGTGTTTCTTGTCCGTAATCTGAATGTGACAGCTTGCTTCGAATACGATTCAGCACTTTGCCAATAAAAATTCTAGAGTATATGTGTGTGGTAGTTGATTGGACAATGCCAATTAAATTTACAGTGATAAACTACATTTTAAAGTAACCTTGATGTGTATTATAGTAGGAGTATTTGGACACCAGAAGTAAAATCTCAAACTGTCTGGTTTGCTTATTTACACTGAAAATCCCTCTCATAAGCTTGATCCAAAAATTGTCTAAGGAAACTTAGTAATGTATTTTTGAATTGTTTTTGCTAAAGATTAATGTGGGTTCTTTCTCGACCCGCCCATAAATACCACCTTCTAACATGAACTCGCAATTTCTTTCATATACATTCCTACAATGTCCATTGATAATGTTTAAAGAATTTCGGGATCAGAAAGTTTGGAGTTGAATTAAGGGGCAGCTATTTTGTACAGCGGACTGAAGATCAGTTTGCCCCATTCTTGAATAACTAAATTGTAGCTGGAATCTGCATGAAATAAAAGCTGTAAATTAATAAATATTTTTGAGAATTTAGCAATATGAACCAAGAGTATCGGAATATATCTTGCAATAAATTATGTATTTCTGTTTCTTTTATAAAATATGTAGAATTTTGATAGTTAAGATATAAATGTTTCTCTCGTGCTATTGGTGACTTAAATTTTACAATACCTATTCTCTACGAGGGAAACTGATGGAATTGGCCAAACTCAAAACAAACAAGAAATGGACTTACACCCAAGGAAAGTTTTACTGACAGAAAAACACTCTGGAATCAAACTTGTATCCTCCTATAAATCTCAATGGTAACATTCCTGCTTGATGTTCTTAACACATATTCGCACTGGCTATTCCAGGTAAACAGATATTTGTTTAGGAATGAAACCGCTCCATGGTACCATTAACCATAAGCCAATTTTTAACTTGTTGATATTTTAATACTTCCTTTTTTGTTGGATCACCCACCTTCATCTTTCAAGGTTTTTAAAAAATCTATAATTGAGGATTTTAAATTGAATTCCAAAGTTTTATGAAAGATGGAGACATCCACCTAGTAATAATTTCTTAAAACCGAGGTCTGGATAAAAATTTTACCTTTATACATAAAATTTTGAATGCAACCCAATTTGTTTTTATTCCTTGCATTTCTCAGTTTAATGTTGATCTGATTCTTTTTCTCATTTTGTCTTGTGTTTGGCACAGTTTATCCTTTTCTGCATCTTGTGCTATATAATTCAAATCAACCAACCACCTACAACTCGCAGGTGGTTCAAAATTATGTGGTGTTGTACTCGCTTCTTTCCCGTTGGGATTGATCCCAGACCGTTATCAATAGCCTGTTGTGTTGCTCCAGTACAATGTTAATTAAAATACATCCTATCTACAACTCGCAGGTTACCTTGAACTGGCTGGAAACTATCGCATATGGAACAAACTAATTTTATCTATCTCAACCAAACCTTATCCAGTATATGAAATAATTTGTGGTAAATGAAGAGATCATCAGAAGAATCAGATCTGACCAACTTTATATACTCTAGCAAAAAAATCGACGCACCAAGGAGTTGCCCGATTGTGATCAAATTAGTGGATGGTGAAGAACACACATAGAAAAACAAATTAAAATTTCAGAACAATTGAATTTTTTATTTCAGAGTTTGACCGTTAGAAAGGGAGGAAGTCAATGATCCACCTTTGGCCTGGATGCGTCACACGGCATTGTATAGACTGAAAGAGTTGCCGGATGGTATCCAACTGTCGAGCTAAATGGTCGACATTCCGGGATGGTTACAATCGCCTTCCCATAATGTCAAAAATATGCTCTGCAGAGATCATAGCAACATGTGCCGGCCATTATCTCGTTGAAAAGTAAGCCTGGGGTGTCGCAAAAGCAACAGTAACACAACCGGTTGTAGAATGTCGTCTACGTACCGCTGTGCTGTAAGTGTGCCAGAAATGACTGCCAAAGGGTTCCTGCTATTAAAGGAGATGACACCTCTGACTATAATGCCCTGTTGCAAGCATGTGTGGCATATGATAGTAAGGACAGGATCCCCACACGAGCAAGCCGTTTCCAGGCAAGTTTGCGGTTGTCGTTGGAACAGGGACTAATCGGCGCCGTTCCAAGTTGATCGAGCCTGGCACAACTCCTTGGTACATCGCTTTTTTTTGTTATAGAGTGTATTTCCCATTGAAGTTTTAAAAGCATTTCTACACAAATCTTAACACTGGTTCTGCAAGCTTTAATTTCAGTTATGTGCCCCAAACTCAGATTTTCGATGAATTTTTTCAGTAATATGAAGATGAAGGTAAATTTGTAATCTCTATAACTGGTAAGAAGAGGCATGCAATGAAGACGTGCTCATAGAGGAAGGCATATAACACCTACCCTGCCATAAGACGTTATTTCGCCAAACGAGGCGATAAGATACCAAATCGGCCAACCACGTCCATTCCTCACCACAGTCACATGACAACTAGTCGACATGTTGGTCACACTTTTAGAAGCTCTTCTCAATAGCAATACTCGATTCTTATTCACTTCTATAAGCATGCTAGTTTTCCAGAAATTTAAAAAACAGGCAGATTTTCGTGAGGAGATTATGCACAAAAAGAATTGGATAAAGGTTAATGATATTCAAGCAAAATTAGTTTGGAAAATGTGGCGATAATTACCATTATTGAAAACTGGTGGTTACAGTATTTTATTTTTGGTTCATGATCAAGCTCATCTTTTCGAGATCACTTGATATGGCCGCAGAAACTGCAAATGCCATCAGAACGGAACAAAATGTCAGCCGAATTTTTATCCAAACAGTAATTTTTTATCATATGGTCTAAGGTTAAATAAACATTAGTAATAAAATGCTACATCTACAAAAAGCAATTATTTTTCTATTGTTTTCATGATTTAATTGAGAAAATTAAAACTACTACAGGTTTAAAAAGGAATTTCTTTATGCGGTTTTATATGTACATATGGTTTATATATGTACATCAGTAAAATGTCTCCACTGCTTGTAGCTGTAAAAAATGGTCATGTTTGGTGTTTCTCCATGTAGCACACAAAATAACGAGATTTTTTTTCATTGAATGTCATAACAGACCTAGCACCCGATATAAGTCCAATAATACTCAGTACAATAGACTCAGTCGTGGTGCTGGCACTCTTCGGAATCACCCCTTCAACAAGTCATAAGTCCAATAATCATACAAGGGCAAAAGCTAAAGAAAAATAACTTAAAACCGGTATCAAGGATTTTTATCAGTAATTTTCAAACCCTAATTCTGAAATTTGTGTTCAATGAGTTAACAGAGTTGACCAATCTGAATAGTAAAGATAAACACCGTTTGAAAAAATAAATATTGAAAATGGTTTCTACTTATTTTATAATAGTACTTTCCAGATGCTTTTTGTACAAAGCAATATTTAATGTCAACTACAATTTTAAAGTATGCATATAACGAACAATGGCAGATGTTTTCAAGAAACATTTTTAATTGAAAATAAAAATATACATTTTTTACAAATCAAGAAAATACACATGCCTACTGATCAACTTTTGTAGATTTCATGATGACTCTTATATCTTCTGCATCATCATTTCTCTGTTCTGCAATTGACTGCATCGTTTGATGAAGGTACGTCTGTTCTTTGTCTAACAGCCAGAGGGGCACCATTAGTGGGTTGAAACTCTGAACCAGTTTGCGATGGAGACTAAAAGATTTGAACACTTCCTCCGGTATACGCACAGCACCGGAATCGTCTACTTCTGAATCGGAATCTAAAAAACACATTTAAGAGACACAAATCTTAAATCAACTGAGGTTTGTGAATACCCATGTGTTTACAGTAGTCAGTTAAAAGTTTTTTGCCAATCCAAAAAAAGCTAACATGGAAAACATTTTTAAAATTTGATACCTTAACTTACAAAATTAATGCCTGTGACCCACCCCTGAGGGATTGGCTTAGGTACAGCTACACTCTACATTTATG